>JBAJHW010000010.1:11288898-12003898 GCA_037013535.1 Intellagama lesueurii | reverse complement strand
TTGGTTTGGTTCTAGTAAGTGTGATCACCAGGTTGAACTAAAGTGGATGAATAACTGTCACTTGCCTTAGCTGTTGCAGAATCTAGACAGTTATTAAGAAATTGAAAACCACCTCCTGCTCTCCATTTTGTTTTGCTTTTTAAATTCCCCATAACCCAGCACAGAACTGGTTGATGGGCAAGCCAATTCAGCGCTATGCCACTTTGAGATTAAAATAATAATTTAAAAATTGCAGCTTTCTCCCACTCCCCCACGGGGGGGGGGGGAGACAGGAGAGGACAAGGAGGGAGATCTTTCATCCCCCCCTTTCCCTTTAAAGGTGGGAATAATTAAATAGGATCATTTGAGGTGTGGTGTGCTTTCCTTCCCCCAAACCACATCCAAATACACCTGAGAGATTTCTTTGGAGAGAGGAAAAACAAATCTTGCACAGAGAAACTTGGATGCAAGGACAATAGAGGGCTTTTGTTTCTCGGTTTCTCAGCAAGAGCAAAGGCTGTGACATTCACATCCCTAGTACAAAGTCTCCAACAGTTCAGAGACAAAAGCAAGAGTGTGGCTTGCAACATCTGCTCAGATTTCACACCCAGGATCCTTGTCCTCTCTCCTGTCTTACATAAACAGTTGCTAAAGGATCAACAGGATTACTGTTAGTTTAATTTGAAAAGTTTTCTTCAAGTAATCTCTTTCTTGAAGAAAGAGAAAAATGTAGGTGACTTTACCTACTTCCGACTTCAGTTTCACCAGTTGTTGGCCCTGGGTCCACCCTCTGTGTGCCAGCATGATACCACCGAACAGAAAACCTCAATAGAATGCAGACCTTGATAGGAAAAAAGGTTGTTCATCACTTAGAGACTCCATTTTCTGTATTCTATATTTCGGTACTCTCTGTGCTTTTGTATTTGAGAATTGCTATATCTAGGTGCTCATATAGGTGGATGACTCAGTTCCTGGTGTCTTCACTTCCCCACACATGTCTCCCATGCATCAGATTTCTACATTGATCTGTACATTTCAAAAGAACTATATAAACATTTAAATATGTATTTAAATAAGGGCTTCCTGGCCACACAGTTACTGCTTAAGAAAGCTAATGTAGTGCATGATTTAACTAAAATGGAAAAAATAGTAGGGTACAGATTTCATAGGCCTCAATCAAACTGTCATTCTCTTCTAGGGTAAACCCACTGAATCATTGTGAACATGATAGGTTCAAGGTTGCCATGTTCCCATTCTCCAGTTCCAGGAAGCCTCATTTGATGTTTGTGATAATCTTACTGAATTTCATAACATGTAAATCATTAGCTCTTGCAGAAGGCTCAGATATGCTGTCACTGTTTTGCTCAGTTGTTTTGCTTTCCTGCATATTTATCCAATGAGTGAATCCATGGGCAGTTTGAATGACAGGGTCTTTAAGTAAATTGATTCCTCTTCTCCCAGTTCCTAAGTAAATGTTGCAACATGTGGATAATCTTGATTCCAGTCTGTTACCAGACAGATGTGATCTATTTTGCAAACTGCTTGCAAATAAATAGCAACAAATCCATAGGAATGAAGGGGAAGACAACAAAACAAAGTACCTTTGCAAAGCAAGTGAAAAGCTGCTAGTATATTCATAACATGTTAGTATATTAATACAGGGCTGGCTGGATAACTCAGTGGTTTAGGTATCTGGTTGCAGAGCCACAGGTTCGGAGTTTGATTGCCCACAATGTCTTCAGAGAAAAGAGCTAGCCTGAGCAAGCTATACAGTGCCAGGGAGCCCCACAGAAGAAGGAAATGGTAAACCACTTCTTTGTATTCTTTACTTGGAAAACCCTGAAAAGGGTTGCCAAAAGGCAGAACTGACTTGACGGTATGTGATTATTATTATATTAATACAATGTAACAATATTGGTCTTCAAGGAATAGATTATATTTATTTTTTATTTTATATATATAAATATATATAGTATTTATTTATTATTATTTTTGCTGCAATAGACTTGGCATGACAGCATCATGTGGAGCTTGGAAAAAATACTTACTAAACTATGTCTCCCATGTATATTTTATCTTATATCATGCATTCTGTTAGAGCTAGCAATCTACTTATTTAAAAAGAAAAGCTGAGATCCCAGCCAGGTAATGGTCTAAATGGGCATTAGGGCCAAGAATCTCGTCCAATTAGGGCCAACCAGATAATATGTACCTTATGTACTTGCATACCTTCCTTTGATTCAGTGGACATATTCTAATAAGAATTCAAATTGTACCTTCCCCCCACAACTCTACATGTTTCCTAGGAATTAAGTCTCTTTGAACCAAGCAGGCCTTATGGCTTCAATCCCATGCATGTTTTTGGATGTAAGAGCTACTGCACACAAAGCAAAGCTTAATCCCAAGTAAATGTGCTTCCTTTCAGAATGAAAATATCACATGTCTATGAAAGAAGATTGATGTCCTTTTGGTCCCCCCTCCATGGTCTTTCTGCAGCTCAGAAACAGAGTAACATGCTGTTGTGTCACCCTGTTGTCACCTAACAAAACACTCGCGTTCATTATGTTCTGGGCCAGCAGCCTAAACTTTAAAGTATGTTTTAAAAGAATACAAAGACTTGCTTAAAAGATGCCCATTGCTCTGTTGTTACCAAGACAAAATCCATTGCCAGAGCTCAGAAAGCATTCATCATGACTAAGGCTGGTAGTTCTGGGCACAACTGCATGAGGTCTTGTTTTATTTTTTATTAAGGCAGATCCCCTCCTTCTTTCCATTCATTCTCTATTTATTACTTGGCATAATAGAAAGGGTAGGGCGAAAATAGTGACACATACAAACTCACTAGGCATGTAACAAAAGCTGTAGTTAGAGGCAGCTGATGCCCAGAACAAATAAGCAGTATACACTCTTGGAGAAATGAGTAAACAAGCTAGAAAGTTGGCTAAAGGTAAAGGTTCCCCTTGACAATTTGTCCAGTTGTGTCCAACTCTAGGGTGCGGTGCTCATCCCCGTTTCCAAGCCATAGAGCCAGCGTTTGTCCGTAGACATTTTCCATGGTCACATGGCCAGCGCGACTAGACACGGAACGTCATTACCTTCCCACCATGGTGGTACCTATTTACTCGCATTTTTACGTGCTTTCGAACTGCTAGGTTGGCAGGCGCTGGGACAAGCAATGGGAGCTCACTCCGTCGCGTGGATTCGAACTGCTGATCTTACAACGTTGCAGCCCAGAGGCTTTTGAAGTTTAACCCGCAGCATAATTAACCACAATTAACCACAATTAACCACAAATTTCGGTTTAACTCGCAGCGTAATTAACCATAATTAACCACAAATTGGTTCAGGTGTGAAATAGTGGGAAGGTGAAATATGCATATGTTCCTTTGGGGTAAAATGACAGATTCATGGTATTTTAAGCCATCTGTTTACTTATGAATGTAAGGCTGAAGATATGGTGGTGGTTGTAGAAGTATATATCCAATTCCAGTTCCATATCTCTCTCGTTGCAAAATTATGCATTTACCAGATCAGCAAGAGGTTGCAAGATGCTAACCCACCATTGGCCTCATAATATTAATATAGGGCCACTTGTAGTAAAGAGTTGATGATATGGAAGAAGTGCTTAACTCTGTTCTGTTCCTTCTGACGATTTACTACTATACTTCCCCAGAGACATTTTTTCCTAAGTTGCCCAGTCAGTTGTGATTGAAAATGAGGTCCATTATTTGTCCCAGTGAGTGAAAAGGCTATAACCAGAGATGATCTGAGGCTAGTCATATGAACCATTAATTTGAAGATTTCTTTCAATCACAGCAGATAAATAAAGAATAAGATCCATGAAATGAAGGTACAATATAAAAGAAATCAGAAGAATATCAATGGATTTCTAAATATAATACAATATAATAATTAAATTAAAAGTGTAATGCAGAACAATCTGGATTAAAGTAGAAAACGAAATTATAGTTATATAACATTAGTCACACTTAGCCCTTTGTAAAACACTCCATTTGCCCCTACTTCCACCTGACCTCTAGTTAAAGCTCACTATGTCCCCAGCTGTTCAGCAGTCTTTGGCCTAAAGTTTGACAAAAAGAAAGACGCAGAGCTACCTATTCCAAAGAACAGGTTCCTAAGGACTCAGGTGAATGTGCAGGGAAAATGGTCCAGGAAAACTGAGATGAAAAAATCCAAAGAAAAAAAGGAGAATAAAGTGGTGAAGTGTGAATCTCACAAGGATGTGTGGATGTGGGTGTTGAGATAATAAAAATAAAATAAGAAAGCAGGGGAATAAAGGCTCATTCAGATTAGCCCACAGGCCAGAAATCTAACTCAGGAAACCTTAGTTTATGTAAAAAGAATGGCAAGAGAATGGTTTGGTTTCCAGGAGGCATCAAAACCAAGCCCTATAAGGAAAGAATGAAAGAACTGGGCATGTTTAGCCTTGAGAAAAGAAGATTAAGGGGACATATGATAGCTCTTTTCAAATACTTGAAAGGCTGTCATACAGAGGAGGGGCAGGATCTGTTCTCGATCCTACCAGAGTGCAGGACACACAACAATGGGCTCCAGTTACAGGAAGCCAGATTTCGACTGCATGTCAGGAAAAACTTCCTAAATATTATAAAGCAGTAAGAAAGTGGAACTAATTACCTCAAGAAGTGGTGAGTGCTCCAACACTTTAGACAACCACCTGGCAGATAACCTTTGATTTGTATTCCTGCATTGAGCAGGGGATTGGACTCGATGGCCTTATAGGCCCCTTCCAACTTCATGATTCTATGATTGTAGTATCTTATGAGGGTACATTCTGGGCATGGAGCTATTAAAAGTATTCAGCTTTGTAGCCTGTCCACAGTGTCCCATTGCCCTCCAGCTGAGTCAGAGCCTTGTTGCCTCAGCTATCATGCATCCGTCTTTTTGCTCATTCCATTGTGGAAAATCCAGTCTGAGAGAAATCCCCTGCACTTTTTGCCAATGGAAAACAGTCAGTTGTGCTGTTTATGAAATAAACCAAAGGTTTCCTCAATGCGATTCAACAGGTCATTAATCCAATCCATAGGCCATATATCTGTAGGCCAGTCCAGTCCACAAGTCTGCGTGCCTTTTCATAAGTGCACCGTTAGATCTTAAAAGTAGGACTTGATTAACAGTGAGATCACAAGTAAACATGCCTGTGATGTATGGAAGGGGTTGTGAGTGAATGAGGCATTGGTAGGGCATGTTTAGCCTGAAGGAGAAGAGTGAGAGGTGATGTGGTAGCCATCTCTAGATATGTGAATGGCTGTGTCTGCTGCAACAATATGATGCAGCATTATGCAATATATTTAATGGAATATATAACAGATTTGTTTCCTGCTGCTCCAGGACGTAGAATTTACAACAATGGATTCACATTTGAGGAAAAGAGATTTTGACCAAACGGAGAGAGATTACCAAATAAGGAGGATTCTTCTTTTTTGGAGATTTTTAAACAGAGTTTGAATGGCTATATCTCAGGTGTTGATGCTCCCTTAAACACCACCCTTTGCTCTTTGGACTCGATGGCCTTTGCTCTGTGTTGTAGTGACTTATGAAAGTTGTGTTTGGTAAGTCTGTATTTACTATGGAAACATGTAACTCCAATAATCTGTTTTTAGATCCACTCATCCACCTGCCATATAACCAATCAGTTAATTTAAGCAGTCGGTCAAGGCAAACATTTTTTTCCCCAAAATTTCTTATTTGCCACATTCAGGATAGGCTGCCAGTGTATAACCAGGTCTCCCATCTTCAAACAGCAAGAAAAGTTATCTGCATTGTGCTGTCATACGAAGAAATTTCAAGGTTCCTGCTTCATTTACTGCTCATTCATCATATAGTTTCCTCCAACAATGAACACATTCTTCCATGTCCATGAAAGAATGCAGCTTTTCTAATGATATAGAAAATAAATAAATAAAGCCATCTGCAAGAAAATGATTTTAAACAAACAAACAAAAATAAACATGTAGGAGAAAGAGATGTGTGGCTCTTAAGGCAAAGGAAGAGAAGGTTTCTGCCCTATATAAGCCCTATTTTTAATGTATTGATTGAGAGGCTGACTTTGAACAAGAAGATTGTTACCTGAAATTCAGAGGCATAGCTTTGGGCTAAGCACATAATGGTGCAATGTCTTCAACATTAGTCCACTTCTTGATGTAGAATATGGCACAAATCTGTTTCCTAGACTGGAATCCAAACAGGAGACTCCTTCTTCAGGAAGGACAGGAGAGCCTGGATTGTAATTGATGAGACAGGTGTAGACAGGGACCATATTTGTCAAGGGGGGAAGCATGGAAGAAATGAAGGTGTCTTATACCAGATCTGATATTTGGACCACTTAATTCTGTTTGGTCTATTTTGTTGAGCACTGACTTTCTGGGGATTCACACAGGTTCCTTTCTGGATTTTACCTGACATTAATACCGTGAAAGACAGGAATAAAATTCAAAAAGATCTTGAAAGGTTCAAGCACTGGGCTGAAAACAACAGAATGAAATTTAACAGAGATAAGTGCAAAGTTCTACACTGGGGGGCAGGGGGACAAGTTACGAGATGGTGGATACTTGGCTCTGTAATTCTGTGAGCAAGAAGGATCTTGGAGTTGTTGTAGATCAGAAGCTGAGCATGAGCCAACAGCTCATATGGCTGCAAAAAAGGCCAATGCTATTTTAGGTTGCATTAACAGAAGTACAGTCTCCAACTCCCATGACATACTAGTCTTCATCTATTCAACACTGGTTAGGTCTCATCTTGAGTACGCTGTCCAGTTCTGGATACAACACTTTAAGAAGGATACCAACAAGTTCAGAGGAAGGCAACAATTATGATCAGGGGTCCAAGCCCTATAAGAAAAGACTGAAAGAACTGGACATGTTTAGCCTTGAGAAAAAAAGACTGAGGGGAGATGTGATAGCACTTTTCAAATATTTGAAAGATCGTCATACAGAGGAGGGGCAGGATCTGTTTTCGATCATCCCAGAGTGCAGGCCATGTAATAATGGGCTTAAGTTACAGGAAGCCAGATTTCTGCTAAGTATCAGGGGAAAAGTTCTAACTGTTAGAGCAGTACAACAATGGAACCAGTTACCTTGGGAAGTGGCGAGTGTTCCAACGGTCTGGAGGGATTCAAGAGAAAATTGGACAATCATCTGACAGATCTGCTTTGCTTTGGATTCCTGCACTGAACAAGGGGTTGGATATGATGGCCTTATAAGCCCCTTCCAACTCTATTATTCTATGAGTCTGTGATATCAAAGACTAGATCAAAACTGCAGCAGGCAAAGGAAATGCTTTATCAATGAGCTATATGTATTCCCTTCAGCATCTGTGGAGCAGGGTGGGGCTGAACCACCCATATTTCAACTTGTTGAATCAATCACCTGATCATATCAATCAGTGCTCAGTCATCTCTCTGTGTCTCTCTCACACACATACAAGCTTTCCCTAATATAGCTACAGATATTTTCAGTCCCAGGTGAAAGGCAGCTTTACATTTATTATTACTGAGATCCCTTCCATTCCTGGCGGTATTTGCTGTTCTAATCTCCCCAGATTGCTTTGCCATTTTGTTCATGTGCACTTTACTGACCCCGTCTGGTTTCAGCAGAAAATTTCCAGCATGTTGGAATTTACATCAAAGGAACACCTGACAAAGAGAGATACCAGGCAGTCATCATTTTGCTTCTTCTTTTTCCATTGCTCAGAATAGGGGGAACAAAAGAGCTGTTGGAGGCCCAAAGATTATGCTGGGTTACTGTTACCAAACCGTGTCATTGTTTCATGACTAGGGAATTAGAAACAGCTCAGGAAATGGCTACCAGTGGTTGGTAGAACACCCAGGTTCCAGTACTGCCCTGACATAGCTAGCCAGGTGTCCGTACTTAGTGCTTCTTTGAAATGGAACTTCATTGAGGGCCCTTTTCACACCTTTATGGAAGGAAGGAGAAGTCTGAGTCTTTTGATCATGTATAACAGCTAAGTAACTCCTGGGCTTCAGTGACTGTGTGCTCAGCATGTGTTCCTGGACTCCCACCCTTTTTGTCCCCCCTGCTGTTCCCTACAGGCCTATTGTTATGCATTAAAATCATTTTTTTTAAGTATAAATTCCAAAGGCAGTTTTTCTTGGTCTACCCAGAAGAAAGTGAGCTCTCACACTGCAAGGAGCTCTGAGGTTTTGCTTTAATACAGAACCGGTCTGTATTTACTGATACAGATATTCAATTAGATATCTATAATATTTGGAAACAAAGGAAAAGGGTTGTGCAGCCAGTCCTTTAACCAACGGCAAGGATGATCCACTTCAGCAGAAACACCATGAAGATTTAACTTAACAGTTAATGGGATTTAAAAATAGGCATTTTGAAACACTTTGTTCTAATCCCTTCAGGTGTGAATTAAAAACTAATCAGGGAGAAGTTGTTGCCAAGTTTCCAATTGCTGGCAGGAGATGTGACAGAATATAAGACACCTGTATTTTGTTCAGTATTTGCAGCTCATTCTGCTCCTTCAAAACTGCCCCCCTCCCTTTGCAAGAAGAACTGATTTGAAATTTCAGACAGATCTGTTTGCAATAGAGTTATTCACTGGCCTGGATGAGTCACGTTAGACAGCTGCTGAAATCCAGTAGAATAACTTGTTTTGCACAAGACTGATGACATCATCAGCAATGGATATTTTTCAGAAATTAAAAATGTTCTGAACCCCCCCCCCCGACCCCCTTGATATCCCTTTCATTGTGGGGAAGACCCACAATGCTAGGCTGTGGGACTAGGAGGAGGAGATCATCCAAGTGGCAGTAATTTTTGGACTCTCTCCTCCATCCTGTGGTCCTCAATGTCTTCCTCAAGACAAACAGGATCTAAAAGGAGCTTCAAGAACTTCAGGATAGGGGAATCATACAATTTTAAATTAGTGAAAAAGCACTGCAGCTGATGATGTCATCATCAGTCTTACATGGTGTAGGTTTTGCTACTGCCATTTCCCCCTGTTCTGGTGTCCTTCCCAATGACATTTCATTACAGCTAAGATGGTTATGTGTCCTCTTTTCAAGAGGACTGTCTTCTCGTTGAAGAACTGCCAGATGAAATTGACCATTTTTCTCTAGAGGAATGAAATGAAGGTGCCTAGAAGCCTTTGTTTGTGGGCCAGAGTGGTCAGAATTCTGCCTGGTGAATTCCTGATTTCGACCATACTAATTTGATCCTGAGGATATTTTCACTGCAATGTCAGTGACATGTCAAAAATAATCTTCACCAAATATTTCAGTACAACAATATTTGGTTTCCAATTAATTGACATCTGTAGGGAAACAGGGAGATAGAAAGCTATATCATACTAAATGAAGCCACTGGTCCCTCATCTATACCAGGATTGTCAATACTGGTTGTGAACAAACTTCCAGGGTTTCTTTCCAAGTCTTACCTGGAGATGCTAGGGACTGACGGTTTGTCCTTCTGTTTAGGATCTGTGTGATCTTCCATCAAGCTACAGCCCCTTCTGAGCTGTAAGAAGAGTATCAAAAAATGAACAAAGTACTCAGGCTGACATACATGGAGCTGAATTTCTGAGATACCTTCTCTTAGACCTCCTAAGGCTATGAAGGCTTCAAGACACCGTCGTGCATCTGGAAACTATTAGCCAACTGAGTTGAGATGAAATACAACAGCCATGGTAAGGCCACCACTGTTAAGAATCTTACATTCTGGATTAGCTGGAATTTCTAGACAAATTTCAAGGATACCCTTACATTGAGGTCATTTAAGGATTTTAACCTTGACATGCTGCCTGACATCCCAAAGAGAACCAATTCAATGGACTTGAAATGTGACACAGGCACACCAGTCTCTGGATGCAGGATCCAAAATTGAACCATCATGCCATCTAAAGTATGCCTGTGATTATTGCCCAAAGTGTAGGTAAAGCACCAAGCAGCATTTGAAATGAAATGCATCACATGTAGGTTTTTTTTTTACATACCCTTTGTTTGTGAAAGGGTGGTTTTTGTGGGGAATAAGCACATGGTATGCATCTAATCTTTTTCTTTGCCATGACATACTAAATGAAGGTAAAGCTTGTGACAAGGACAGAAACATACTAATTTGGACCGTTTCAATTCAATAAATTATCTGGATGATAAATTTTAAATTCCTGCAAGATTTTTCATCTCCAGGTGCAAGCAAGATAAAGAAAGCAATTTTTTTTTCTTGTCAGTGTTTCTGTAATTTGTGCAAACTCTCTCAGAAAAGCTTGTGCTTTTTTTCTTTGAAAAGCACAGCGTGCACAGAGAGATCAGGCATAGAACCGGTTGATCATTTAAAAATATGAAGATTAGATGGTGGTTCTAAGTCTATGCAACAAAGCAGCAGCCATTGTGATTTTGTGTGATTTGCATTATTTTCATGCAAGCTATATTTGGACAATTGTTTTTAACGTGTGAGGAAGGAAGCTATTCTCCTTCTCCTCTCATGTTGAGAGAAGCACAAAACACTGCCCTTTTGCACAAGGTGGAGCAAAATCTGGTGGTTCCTCATCCTCACCTGCAAGTAAAGATTTACAACCCCACACTGAACTCTTGTAATAGAACTCAGGGGAATGACCAGGATTTTCATGAGGATTGGCTTGGGGGCTAATGTCCCTGGGAGCTAAAGAACACTGAGATCCTCAGCCTTCATGTAATACATTATGTGTGTGCTTTTCTTTATACCCCACCGACCCTGTAATTAAGAAGGTGTAATAATGAACATAATTCCTCAGTGTGCAAATGTAACTTTCAGCAGGTTTTCCCAGTTACCATCACATCTTTGCCTATATGAACTAATTCTAATCCAGTGCTTGGAATGTTGGCTGCTTAGTTTATGTCTGTTGCTGCTGCTCTTGTTATGACCCAGATATTTTTACATTCATGGGAGAGGACTACAGATTAAAACAGTGCAAAGAGTTAAAAGCATTCTGACTGGCTTACCCGGAGCTACATCTTAACGAGTTTACACAAAATCAGAGTCCAATTATACACTATGTTTGTTATCAACTACAATGAGAAGATAAGAGAAAGAAGGATAGCCCGCAGGATGAGGATTGCATATGCTATCATGGTTGGTGGTAAGAACAACTTCGATTACATTTGAATTTTATTTTTAAAATTAAAGGTGGAGGGGGAAAGAACCTCAGTGTTTTGCTGATCTGCATGTGAATAAAAAGTAGGTGGCTGACGCTTAGCATTCTGAGTGCAGAAGTCTCTTGTTTGTTAATTGTCATGTGATAGCATAGATCAGAATTTCTAAAGCTACCTATTGGTGAAATTAGCATGAAATGACTTTTTGGGCAGAATGGTTGGTCAAGGCCTCAAACCAGGCCTGGTCATTGACTACTTGTATATCAAATGCATTGTATTCAGAGATCAAGAATGTTTTCCATGTTTCTTGGAAAAAAAGAATCCGGATCTCATATGTAGCTTAGAAAATAAGCAGTTTATTTAATAGCTACTTCTTTGCATTGAATTACAGAAATCTACCCTTACTAACCTAGTCTAAAGGTCAAACAAGACAGAACAAGGTGGTGAAAGATATATCTTTGTCACAGCACACTGTTTTTCTCAACTTGAATTCAGTGTGCTTTGTTTTATGATTGGTCACGAGAAGACAAACATGAATTTAATTTGTAAATTTTATTTCCAAGCTGTAGATCTGTGAGGAATTTCCATTGCTGGCAGGAAAACTCGTTAACTTCAGGGAATATGCATTCCTCTTGAAGTCTATTTTGACTTTACTATCAATCCTGAAGTGGATAATCTGTGCCCAGCCCAGGATATTCTCAAAATCTGGCCTTTAGCAAGGAATGGATCTGCCACAAACACAAGAAATGATTAGCCCTTGCAGGAATGTGCATCACCAGCTAGATCGTGGAGGATGGACTGAACACTGTAGTGAGGATGAGGATGAATACACATGTCAGGAGTCCTGTTTGAGCTGATGCTACCTGAGGATCACTTGGGATGGATTTGGCCAAAGTATGTTTCAAAGTCTAGGATCTGGATCTCATCTGCTTGTTTTTAAAATAAAATGATTTTTTTTAAAAAATCTTTAAAATGAGACTTGTCAATCACTGAAAAGTTCATGATGTACCTGGGGAAGGAAGTGTGCTGATTCTCAGGTTCTGTCACCTTCCTATGCATGAGAGGTGTCTATCTGAAGAGAAGAAACTCCATTATCTATAAAGTGTCTCCACATGAGTGGGAATCTTGTTTTTCCAAATGGAGAACCTCCATAAATATTGAAGGTTTTCTCTTCACAAACATGTCTTTCCACACATAAGAAGGTGCAGGAAGTGACTACAGAACAGCACACTATTCCTCCTTGAATGTTGATATGACAGGCTTATGCATGACTGAACAAAGGAATAATACTAAATGCTTGAAGACAGCTTCAGTCATTTTAAAAAACAAGATGTTGTCTTTCATGCAGAATTTTATGACAGGGGACAGGTTTGAGATGGTGATTGGGTTCACATTTTAGATAATATTAATGCAGCAGCGACACATTACCTTAAAAGCTTTATGCTTAAACAATTAGATTTTCAAATGAAGCCTTTAATTATTACCTCCTAATAACCTATCAGAAAACAAAGGAAGTTAAATTATGAACTGGAAGAGGTGAGAAAAATTTGTGTTATAATTAGATGTTTTTCAGCCTGAAAGGAATTCCCACCAGTTCCATGTACATTGCCCCTAAATTACAGACCATTGACTGAATGGTGGAAGCAGGAAAGAAGGTCAGGGCAGAGGCAGTTTGAGTGCTGCCTTGTTTTAATCTCTCCTCTTCTTTTCCTTCCTGCCAACCTAGCAGTTCGAAAGCATGTAAAAATGCGAGTAGATAAATAGGTACCACCTCGCTGGGAAGGTAACGGCGTTCCGTGTCTAGTCGCGCTGGCCACGTGACCACGGAAACTGTCTAAGGACAAACACTGGCTCTATGGCTTGGAAACGGGGATGAGCACCGCGCCCTAGAGTCGGACACGACTGGACTAAATGTCAAGGGGAACCTTTACCTTTACCTTCTTTTCCTAGTTGTCAGGTGAAGGTCTCCAACAAGTTCCTAAAGCAGCTACTGGGAAGGGAGTGGGAGGGACCTCAAAAGGGCAATGATCGTCTTTAATTCCTTCTTTAAAAGGCAATGTAGGAAGCCAGCAACTCTCCATTTGTTCTTTCTGTCTGTTTTGTCTGCTCCCATCTTCCCTGTTCCCAGAAATTATTCCCTTGATGCTATGGCTACTAGATACCAATGACTTAACTAATGCCTTTCCTGCAGGAAAGGCAAGGAAGTTTCATGTCTAAGGTCAAGAATATACTCCCCCTTGTAGATATATGTGGAATACAGAGAAGGGCCAGCTCTGATTATCTCAATGCAGGGGTAAATGGAAGAAAGCAACCTTTCAGACATTTAGCTGCAGCACCTTCAACTGGGCTTGGCAGCAGAAAATAAGCAGTTAAAGTAGCTTTTTTCAAAATGGACGTAATATGAGACATGCCAGCCAGAACTCAAGCAGTTAAATTCTGCATGAATTGGAGCTTTGAAATGGCTTTCAAGGTGAGCTCCATGTATAACTAATTATAGTAGTCAAACCTGGAGCTTAGGAGAACACAGATTACATTAGCCAAGAAATAAGATGATTTATGCCTCAGGAATTGGGGGTGGGGGAAGAAAAACCTCTAAATATTACACTTGAATATATTTTAACATATGATGGGACTAACAGACGAACAGGATGGTTGCCTTCATGACGGGCTTGTGAGCTTCCCGGAGATACCTAGTTGACCATCAGTGGAAACAGGATAGTACAGAAGGTAAACTTTTGCTCTGATCCAGCCATGCTGTTCTTCCTAAATGCTTTTCTTTGGCTTCGATTTATGTTTCTGGTAATTGTTTTTCTTAATCTGTGCAGCATAGACACTGTTGAGTCTATAAAACCGGTGTCCTATATATTTATGGAAGGAAGAAAAAAAAACTAATAATGTTCCCAGTTTCTGCTTGAACAGTCCTATTTCCTTCCCACACTGTTTTGAAGAACCGGCTCAGTCACGGTATCTTGAAACACAATTGCACTCCAAAGGCTAGTCTTGTTTTTCCTACCTTTCGTTTCTTTCAGTACAAAAAACATTCAGGTGAATAGTTCTGTAAAGGGTTGCCAAAACAGCTTATCAGAAGAAACACTCTGTTGAATAAAGCCCTCTGTATCATATTATTGAGATAACACATTTCCGTCTTGCAATGTGCAACCAACCTCCTTCATGATAGAAAATAATACCACCACTCCACGCTCACTCATCTCTGTGGAAGTAAGCTTGATGAAAATCACAAATCCTTTGCTTGTCTTTTGTGTTAATTTCCTGTACCAATCAGCAAGGAAATATGGACAGATGCGCTCAGCTCCCAACTGGGTGCTAAACAATTGCAAGGTCAAACATAACAGACATCTTTCTAGCATTTGGTCTTTTTGCTGACACCATTAATCACCTACATAATAGTTATATTTATCCCTTGGTGCTAAATAAAGAGTTCCCTGCCTTAGCGATACCAACATTTTGCCATTAGTATAGACATAAAACGACTTTTATTAGTACTTCATGCAACAGAAGTGTGGTGTTCCCTGTGCTTTCCCAGTATTGTAGGTAGAAAGGCTTTCCATTTCAAAGAGAAAAGATTCAGTATAAAATATATGGTAAAACACAAGATACACCAGGATACATTTCACAGAGGGCATCCATTTTGCACTAGTGACAGTAATCTGGAATATCAGATATTAGTTAGAGGTTGTATATTCCTAGGATGTGCATTGGATTCAGGCAGCTCCCAAACACCAAAATACATTGGCTAGAGTCAGACTGATGTGTGTATGAGGTCAGGATTGAAGTGGGATGACCACATTTAATTCTAAGGCAAAACAAAGTGGGTCATACAGGATGATTCATCTGAGGCACCAATCAAATCATGTGGGACATAAATTGCTTCTGCCTAATAGTGTTGGTTGTGTTGCTGTTTTGAAAAAACAAAACAAAACTCTAAAGGTCCTTGTCTGCAAATTCTTGAAGCTAGCTGTGTGAAATTTGGCAGGTTGACATCCCTCTTTAGAGTTATTATGTCACCAAAGTTCATGTCCATTAATGTAAAAAACCACAAGAACAAGAAGGTATAATTTATTGTGATCTTAAAATGAAATTACTTTACAATTTTGCAAATTCTTTTGGATCCAGGGTACAAATCAAATCAGAGAAGTCACAATTGTTCTGGATCAAGATACATTCCAAAGTCCTGTGTTAGCTTCATACCAAATTATTTCCCTCAAGAAAGGGGAAAATGTCCCTTACCACTGCCACAAAACTGCTCAAGGCAGCATTAATTTTTGATAAATACAAATGGGTTTATAAAAAAAAAAGTGATTGAATTGAGGGGGGAAATGTGCAGTGTTAGAGAAAAATTCTGTTCATTCCCTTTAATAGCGTAACAATAAGTGATTCCTCATTTTCCTATCTCTATAGCAACATTACAGGACAGAAATTAATGGGATTAGGTTGTGCATGAACTTTATGGTGTAGCCACTTCTATAAGACCACATAGTCTTATGGCATCAGATCTGATATCATCTGTATCATCAATGTACATGGCTCTGTATAGAAGAGTCAAAATAGTGTAACAAAACTCTAGCTCAAGGGGAATAGAATCAAAAATATAAAACACGAAATAGGAGTAGAAGGGCGGGGGGAATGCTAACAGTAATAATTGTGTACCATCAAGTCAAATCAGACCTATTGTGTCCTTTCTAGTGTTTTCTAAGTAGAGAGTACTCAGAAGTGGTTTATTGTTCCCTTCTTCTGGGGGCATCCTGGGACTGTGGAGGTTGACCAAGACCACACAGGCTATAAACACACAATCAGAAATAAAACAAAAACATGATTAATAATAATAATAATAATAGATTGGAATTAATTAAAAATGAATCACCAAATTCATTCAAAAATTACTAATTTGTTGATTTGTATTTGTATGAATCAGTGCCTTCAATGAATACGAATCAATGAATTTTTAGTGATTTTTGATTCATCAATTAATTTTGCTATAAAACGCCCTCCCCCCAGGATATAGAGACACCAAAATTGTATGAAAGCTTCCTCTGACTCTCTTCTATAATCCCTCGAAGTTTGGTGTTGATTAGTTTTCAAATGTCGGAGTTATATACCCACAAAGAGCCTCCCTGCAAAGTTCCCCCCAGGTGCCTAGAGACACCAAAATCACAGAGAAGATTCTCATGACTCTCCTCTACATTCCCTCCAAGTTTGGTGAAGATTGGGTTTCACCAAGACAGCTGTTAAAGGGCACTTTCCTGGGGGACCCACTTTGTGGGTGTATAACCTTATTGTTTGAAACTTGGACATTGCAGGAGTTGTATAGAAGAGTCAGGGAAAGCTTCCCTGCAAATTTGGTGTCTCTAGGTGCTTGAGGGTCCATTTAATATGGTTTTAAAATAAAAAATGAATTGATGAATAGATTTGTTGATTCGTCAGAAAAAAACCATAAATTCATAATTTGTGATTCGTTGACCATGATGAACAATGAATCAAAACAAATCACCAATTTTCTGATTTGTACCCATCTATAACAACGACAACAGCAACAACACCTGAGAAATATTGATGGAAAGAATGATCATAATTCAACATGGGCATGGCTAAGCTGGATACCCAGCTGGAATAATAGTCTGGAACCAAAATGAATTGGAAGAATTAGATCAAAAAATACGGAAACTAATGAACATGCATCATGCACTACATCCAAAAAGTGATGTGAACAGATTATATTTACCATGAAAAATTGGAGGCCGTGGATTACTGCAAATACAGCAGGTAGTATAGGAGAGAAAAAAGAACTCTAATTGATTGTATCGGTACAAGTAGAGAAAAATTATTTAAGGCTGTGAAAATGGAGAATATTTTGAAACCAACAGAAACAAAAGCTTAATATAAGAAAGAACAATTTGAAAATAAATTAAACAGCTGGAAAAATAAACTACTACATGGACAACACCTGAGAAATATTGATGAAAAGTATGATCATAATTCAACATGGGCATGGCTGAAACTAGGGACCATTAAGAAAGAAACCGAAGGCTTGGTTTTTGCTGCACAAAAACAAGTACTCCAAACCAAAGTGATGAAAGCTAAAATCCAAGGAATTTGTGCTAACAGCAAATGTCGACTCTGCCAAGAAAAAGATGAAACTGTGTCACACCTCATCTGCGAATGGCCAAAGATTGCTCAAACAGATTACAAAATGAGACATGATAGAGTGGCAAAATTAGTGCACTGGTTATTATGCAAAAAATATAACTTGCCAGCCTCCAAAAACCTGTAGGAACATCAGGTAAAGAAGGTGTCAGAAAATGAGGAAGTCAAGATCTTGTAGGATTTATGGTTCCAAAGTGACAGACACCTTGAACATAACACACCAGACATAGTAGTAATAGAATGAAGAAATATCTGGATTATTGACATTGCAATTCCAAGGGATGCCAGAGTTGAAAATAAAGAATTGGAAAAACTAACAAGGTACAGAGACCTGGCAATCGAAACATCTTGCCTCTGGATGAAACACACTTCAGTGGTCCCCGTAGTCATTGGGGCTTTGGGAACAATATCAAGAAATTTTACACAGTACTATAAGCAGTTACAGATTTCAGAAATCACACCATCAGAGCTACAAAAAACAATATTAGGAACAGCATACATACTGTGCCGATATTTAACAGATACGTAGGTTTTTGGTTAAAACTTGTATATGTTATATAATACCAGTAATTTTGACTGACTGTGTCTGGTATTTTTGAATGATAATAATAATAATAATAATGATAATAAGATTTAAAAAATCAGAAAAGTTTTAAAAAGATTAACATGCTAAGTGAGAGAGCATCCTGCAAATGTTCAGGAAGATGGTTCTAAGAATAAGAAGTAGTGATGGAAAAAAGAGGAAAGAAAATCAAAGAGCAGTAGATCCTCAGTTTAGCAGTGACTTAGTTAAAGCATAGTATGTACGCATATCTCTTGTGCGTCAAGGATGTAGTTGTACGAGGAGTATAATCCTGAGTTGGTTCATTTCCAACTAAATGAAAAAACAAAACAAAACAAAAATCTCTTCCTTTCAGAAGCTGACAAAAATTTGGTTTGCTAATCTCAGAGAGATTTTCAGGTTTCAAGAGTGGTTTATATGAATTTCTGTAGAATGTGCAAAACTAACTACTGTCAATCTGCTGTTAAATCAGACTATAAAAGCAGATGGGTTGTTTGTGCCTTTGCTTAGTCCTCTGGTGTGTACTTTGTGTGTATGCTTAATTTTTGTAGGAAAACATTTTGCACTGAATGTGAAAATTATTTTGAGGGGAAAAAACCATTTTGATGTCTTAGTCTTTTGCTGGACATTAGATCTCTCAGAAAAGTTGAAGAATTCTCAACGATTCATATTTCCACGATGGCCAAAATCCAGACAGTAATAAGATTTCTTCCAATCCCTAAACATGTTGTTTCACACTTTTGTTTGGGTGATCCTGATCTCTAGCATGAAAAAAGGAGGGATTATCTGTATCTATATCAAGATACAGGGCGATTTAGGGGGATATCTCTTTCCTGCAGATTTCATCCCTGTGGTTCAGAAGTGATTGAAACAGTAAGCAATATTTTGCTTTCTTGTAATTTTCTCAAGACCTCTTCATCCTGATACTTTAGTGCAGAAAATGTAGCCCCCCCCTTGCTAACTGCAACAAATATTTATTTTATTTATTTGTGGAATATGTGGAAAACTTTTTATACTTTTAAATTAGACATACAGTATTTTTGAATGTGCAACAAAATTGATCTATATACTTAAATTTTACAATTATATGTTAATTGATTTAAAACTAATGAACATATGGTCCATCTGTTGAATTGATCAATAAATGAACTGCAACTTATTTTAGAATAGTAAGTTGCAGTTAGAGTATGCCCATTTAAAACGATAAAGCTCAAAGCAATTAAGAAAATGTATGATTATCTGCTCGAAACTAAAATGCAAGATGAGATTGTAAAGGAATGTATGAT
This sequence comes from Intellagama lesueurii, assembly GCA_037013535.1. Taxonomy (NCBI): domain Eukaryota; kingdom Metazoa; phylum Chordata; class Lepidosauria; order Squamata; family Agamidae; genus Intellagama; species Intellagama lesueurii. The sequence continues at coordinate 11,984,772 of JBAJHW010000010.1, read as the reverse complement.
TAGGTGGGCACAAAATATAGGACATAATATTGATATTGATCAATGGTTGCAAATATGGAAAAATAACATAAAGCTCACAAAATCGGAAATTTTAAGGAGAACATATATAAGATGTTTTATAGGTGCTATATGACTCCAGAAAAACTGTCAAATATTTATACAGAGGTGTCAAATGTGTGTTGGAAGTGTAAAGCACAAAAGGGAAGCTTTTATCATATGTGGTGGACTTGTAGAGAAGTGAATCAGTACTGGATAGCAGTACATACTTTGTTACAAAAAATATTGCTCTGTAATGTTCCACTAACCCCAGAATTGTTTTTACTGAATATTATACCAGATAATATAGATAAGACAAAGAGTTATCTAGTTATATATATAGTCACTGCAGTCAGAATTCTTTATGGTAAGAACTGGAAGAAATCGGAGATACCGAAGCAAGAGGAGCTCCTGGAGAAGATTTGGGAAGCGGCAGAGATGGATATACTACTATCGGAAGTGTTGACAGACTGTCCAACACAAAAGGCAACTGAACGATGGGATTTATTATATAAATGGCTTGAGTCAGTAGATAGAGCTTGATTAACATAGAATTAAACTAAGATGTAGGAATGCAAGTAGGAATCTGGAAGGGCCATCAAACTGTAGAAAGGCGAAAAGTGGACTTGATATTGTAACGCAATCAGGATTTGATGACAGTTTATTTTATGTTCTCCTTCTCCCTCCCTTTTCCCCCCACATTCCCTTACCTTCTGTACTCCTTACCCTATTCACAGCTTAAAAAAATAAAAGGAAAAAAACCCGATAAAACTCAGGAGGAGTGGACTGATTAAATTTCCATTGATTCACAGTTGGCCTGCTCTACTACAATTTGCCATGCTAAACAACAAGATTTTGGCCACTGATTAATTTAATCATTTCCCTATGTCACTCTCAGAGCTATAGCCACTACTGATCTTCCACTCATGCAAAGGTAGAATTGAGCATGGCAGGTTGCAATGGGGGGAAAAATCCCCTTTCCCCGTTGCAACCTGCCATGCACTCCAAAAGCTGATCTGCATGGCTGTTTTTTTTTAAAAAAAGGATTTAGCCCTTAGTTAAATCTCTGAAGTCTTTAGTTATAAATCTTTATCAAGTTCTCTGTTGTGCACTGGTCAGGCCTCACTTCTGTCCAGAGAAGGATAATCAACATGATAAGAAGTTGGGAGAGCAAATGACTGAATGAGCTGGATCTGTTTACTGAGGAAAGATGGCGGCTATTTTCCAATATCTAAAGGACAGAAAAAGAAGCAGACTGATCTTCTGTTGTTCCAAAGGCTAAGACTGAAACTGTTGTGAGTGAAATGTAGGGAAGTTGGATTCAGCTACAGATTAGAAGAAGTACTAATGGAACGAGGGAGAGATTGCCCTATGACGTGGTGATCAGAAATTGTACTTTCTTCTTACCTTTTAGATTCTTCATTGAGTGTTGGTTTAGATGACCTCCAAATCCCCTTCTAACCCTACAATTCTGTAATTGCTTATATGCATTTTTCCACATTGAAAAGGTCTCAAAACAACCATGTGGCTTATTCCTTTTATTTACTTTTTCCCCATTTCCACTTTCTTTCTCTACAGGTTCCTCGCTATTAATGCTTGCTGAGGAAGATCCTTCCACAGTTTCTGACTATATAGCAATCTCTTGCTCCTGCTGCTTTGCAGGCTCTGTTTTTCTTTCATATTTGTTATCATAAATGTTGTTTGGATAGCAGATTATGTTGTGATGTTGTTGTCCAAGATAGTGATGTCACTGGATTGCTAAAGCAAGACTCGATGAACAAAACTTTTGGTTTTAATACTGCTGATAAGTAAGGAAAAGAAATCCAGATGAAAAAATTATTGGGATGAAATGTGTGGTTAGAAGCTCAGTGCACAGTCTTTGCTCCCGAAAGGTCACTCATGTTTTCTTTTTGGAGGAAGAAGTCTTCCTTTTGAAGAAAGGGCATGATCTTAACATTGAAAATGTTTCTTTTCTTTTCTTTTTAATGTATCTATGCTACAACCAGAAACTGGTTTAACAGTTATTCTTCTCTCCAGCAAAGTCCGCATGTTGTAGCTTTCTGAGAAAGGCCCCAAATTGCTAAGAAAGAATATTAAGCATGTTGACAAAACAGCTCTCACTTTTGGGTGGAAGCCATGACAGTGGCCTTGATACTAATATAACCTAGCAGGGTAGGTAGATAGCTTGTGGTCTAAGCACATGACACAACTCACCTTGAAATTCGAGGGTAAATCCCACCCACCCCAACCATGAGAAGTAAAACTAAACTAAGAAAAAAATATTGATCAATCAGTACTTGGGACCAGGGATGCAAATAAGAAAATATGAGCCTTTTTTCTCCTCACTATTTTAAAATGCTGGTTTTGGAGATCTGTTGTCCATTTAGAAGATTCATTTATTATCCATTATAGGAGGAGAATCTGAAATATATTGCTTCCTTGAATGAGCTAATACATTTAGTCTCACTGGATAGGTTTGTTTGTGTCTTTCTGATCACCCAGGCTGTCCTTCTGTGGTTGCTTCTGTATGTGCTAGATTTTGCGCAAAGTGCAGAAAAACATACACACACAAAGAGACTTTTTCTTCCACTTGTTGTTGTTTAGTCGTTAAGTCGTGTCCGACTCTTCATGGCCCCATGGACCAGAGCACGCCAGGCCCTCCTGTCTTCCACTGCCTCCCGGAGTTCGGTCAAATTCATGTTGGTAGCATCGATGACACTGTCCAACCATCTCGTCCTCTGTCGTCCCCTTCTCCTCTTGCCTTCACACTTTCCCAACATCAGGGTCTTTTCCAGGGAGTCTTCTCTTCTCATGAGATGGCCAAAGTATTGGAGCCTCAGCTTCAGGATCTGTCCTTCCAGTGAGCACTCAGGGTTGATTTCCTTTAGAATGGATAGGTTTGTTCTCCTTGCAGTCCACGGGACTCTCAAGAGTCTCCTCCAGCACCACAATTCAAAAGCATCAATTCTTCGGCGGTCAGCCTTCTTTATGGACCAGCTCTCACTTCCATACTTCGCTACTGGAAAAACCATAGCTTTGACTATGCGGACCTTTGTCGGCAAGGTGATGTCTCTGCTTTTTAAGATGCTGTCTAGGTTTCTCATCGCTTTCCTCCCAAGAAGCAGGCGTCTTTTAATTTTGTGGCTGCTGTCACCATCTGCAGTGATCATGAAGCCCAAGAAAGTAAAATCTGTCACTGCCTCCATATCTTCCCCTTCTATTTGCCAGGAGGTGATGGGACCAGTGGCCATGATCATAGTTTTTTTTGATGTTGAGCTTCAGACCATTTTTTGCGCTCTCCTCTTTCACCCTCATTAAGAGGTTCTTTAATTCCTCCTCACTTTCTGCCGTCTTACACGAGGGGATAAGGACTCCCATGGCAGTTGGAAAATTCTTAGCAGATTTTACTTGATGAATTGATGCAGCCTGTCTCAATGAAAAAGTGGCAAAATTTCTTCATGTCCCTCCTTAGAGATGTACAAATCTTTCATTGTGAACTTTGCTATATTTCTTCAAATCCCACTTTCATTTCTCTCTCTCCTTCTTTGTCACTGTCTTATGCAATTGTCCCAATTTTAAGGAGTATATGCTTTTCAGTGTAGTTCCCTAATATCCACAATTGTTTTTGCATTTTACCGAATCTATATATTTTTCTCCTTTAGCTATTATGTTTCTGCATATTCTTTCAGCTTGTGTTCATGCTTATATGTCTGAAATACCTTGCATGTTTCCGTGTGGAGTATATTTCTTCTCACAAACAGCTTTCAGAACTGCAAAACTGCTGCTTCTGTCGAGAGTGCTGAATCCAATGAAATACTTTCTGTCCCAATCAATGCTGCTTTAAAAAAAGCAGCCCCAGTGTTTTGTGCTTTGTCCTTCACTCCCTGTATAAAATTAAAGAAAAAAAATATGGATATCCTGTATTAGTGTCTGCATTGTTTAGTCACAATTAATACTAATAAGAAGGACTGGTTGGTGAAACAACTTGCAAGTAGAAGTCACTGGCTTCCTTTTGAAAGGAGAGTCCCTTCCATTAAAAGTAATTATCAAAATACAGTAGTGGATTAAAGAGGAAAATTTATTCAATTTCACCATGTAAGCTGGAAATGAAACCTTTAAATGCTTCTCAATTTCAAAAGGAACACCTCCTGTGGATATAAAATAGGAATGTGCACTAACTATAGAATCTGGATTCAGAATTTGGATTCGAATTTGGAGTTTTAAAAAAGCAGAATTTCTGGATATCCAAAACTATTACAGTCAATATGAATACTATATACAGTGGTGCCTCGCTAGACTATGTTAATCCGTTCCACGAGGATCGCTGTCTAGCGAAAACATCGTCTAGCGAAGCACGTTTTCCCATTGGAATGCATTGAAATCGCTTCAATGCGTTCCAAGGGAAAACGCAGTCGTCTTGCGAAATTTCCCATAGGGAAACCTCGTCTAGCGAGTGCGGGTCCCCATAGGAATGCACGGACAGCTGCACTGACAGCTTTTCACCACTAGTCGGCGCACTCCTATGGGGAAACCTCATCGTCTAGCGAAAATCGCCATAGGGAAACATCGTTTTGCGAAGCGCAGTAGCGCTCGCAAAAAGGCATCGTCTAGCGATTTCCTCGTCCTGCGAGGCAATCGTCTAGCGAGGCACCACTGTAGTCATCATTTCTCCCTTTAAAAGAAAACAATCAGGCAAAACAAAGATTTCCATGTGTCCTCTGACACATTCTCAGTGATTGTGCCAAGCAAAAAGCCAGCGGTGCTTAGGTATTAGGAAATGACTGTAATGGACATATTGATTGAACCCCGAACAGTAGAAATGCCAGGAGGAAATGCTGACAGCATGGGGGAAACAGAGGACAGGTCACATCAGTGAGTAGGTAAATATCATGGGCAGCACTGGCAGGCAGACTGGAGCAGCAGATAGCCTGTGGTGGGTGGGGACTGTGCCAAAAGCATGGGGCACAGCACAGCTGAGTGAGTGAGCACCATTTTAGAGTATTAGTTGGAAGAATGAAAGAGGGAGAAGGAGGGAGCATCAGACTGAAGCATGGTATATCCAGTGCTGTGAGCAGAGTGTGCCATTCTCTTTTACTTAAAGGGGACTTCAGGAAAGACTGGCAATGGTAGGTTCATTTAAAAGAAAACAAGTTTTTCTACAGGTCCAGGTATGAGTGATGTGGACTGACAGTGTCCCCAGACTCAGTAAATACTCTCTCACTGGCAAGACAGCAGTCCCACTGCCACCTTGGCCAGCCTTCCCCAGACAGGCTCCTTCTGAGCCCAGTAAGGCAAGGGATCAGCCTCTTTTGGCTTGAATGTATGGCTTAACCCGTGCCTCTGCCATGTCCTTTCTCTGGGATGGTGTTTCTGGAGACAAGCCCCTGCCATGCTTGTCAAGACAGTGTCCCAGAAAGCTTGCTGTGTTGTTGCAGGGGTGAGGGACGTGCAACCTATGTTGCAGTCTCCGAGCTTTGGAGGGCATAGGCCACGTGACCCATAGTGCCCAGAGAAGCAGTCACACTAATGAAAGTCTACAGGGCCAGATCAGGGGGTCCCCTTTGCTGCTCCCACAGTCCTTCAAGCAGGTAGAATGTGGAGTTCCATCGAGTTGCTGTATCTTGGTTTAGGTGGTGAAGTGCCAATCCCAGTTTTTCTTGCCTCTGTTGCAGCAGCTCACTGCCCCAAACACTGTAATGGAAATGCCTTGCCACCTTTCTGGCCCACTCCATATTAGGTATGCATACCACTTAAGGTTTGCACATCTCTTCTATACCATGCAAAGCACCCTGAACTACTAGGATGAGAGTGTGGGCCATACATGAAACCTCTTTCTTCTTCCCAGGCTGCAGCGCTGCCACCATGTCTGTAACAAACAGATCTCACCTTTCTGTAGCTAGATTCCACTGCTGCAGCATGTTCCTCAGAGCCTCTTGAGTGTTTTGAGCTTTGTGGCTGCCTTTCATCATGGCCACATTCAACAGGGCACACCTGTGTTGCCCCATGTGTCATGCCCCCCACCTCACTTGTGTCCTGTCAAGGGGAGCGAGTCATGTTTCGCACCCTGGCTGCTCCGGATGTCACTTGTAAAATGTACCACCTATACTCTGGTCACTTGCTGCTGTAACAGTTGCTTGATACTCCAGTATAAATCTAGCATCACCTTATAGCTAAGAGTCGTTCGGAATGGCAGTTGGTAATGGGATGTTAGTTCTGCCACAGAAACCAGTGATCTCCACCAAAGAGGATGACTGGTCATCCAGGTTATCATTTCTCCTAGGCAACAAGTGGTCCTGGCATATTTATGTTTGCAGAAAACCTTTCCCTACACTTCTCCAAGCTCCTCCAGGGTAGCCTGGAACTTATTCATAAGATGTGAGTCTGGCATTTGCTGCATCCTGCCTCTTGCTGTTTGCCTCTCTACCTCCCAGCTTCCTTGGGCTGGTGGCTCAGTCTCTCTACCCTCAGATGACTCTTACCCTTCACAATAAGGAAGCCACTTATAGAATCATAGAATCATAGAAAAATGAAGTTGGAAGGGGCCTACAAGGCGATCAAGTCCAACCCCCTGCTCAGTGCAGGAATACAATCAAAGCATATCTGCCAGGTGACCATCTAAGTTTTTCTTGAATGCCTCCAGTGTTGGAGCACTCACCAACCCCCGAGGTAACTGGTTCCACTTGCCCCCAGAGTACCCAGTTCATTTGCCAGCACCAATGCTTGTGCTGAGTTTTCAAGTGGCTGAACACAATACTGTTGGAGAAGTGGCCCAAGTCCTGCCCATGCTAAAAAAAAGCATCTTCTTGCAGTGCATGCACTCAGACATGCAAACTTCTTTTGCACACTGTTGAAAATGCTTCCAGACTATTGACTTCTTGGGAGTTCCAGTTTTTGATTGCATGTTCATGGATTGCTAACTTGTCATCACAACTTGTTCTGACAACTGGAGGGGCAAGCACAGCTGGAGGGGCAGGAGAGATTTCAGTGCCACATGCTTCTGAAATAGTGTCCACCTGAGTCCCCTCAGTCTCCTCCTCCCCCAGGTCAGATGTGTATGTACCTGAAGGAGAGTTCCCACCAACAATAATGCTGCTTTGCACAGGAGAGATTTGCTGGGAATGAGAGTGGGAAGGGAAGACCCTTCATTGAATGTGATATAGCTGCGTGGAAGGCAATGTCTGCGGTGTCCATCTGAGTGCTGATGCCATCCTTGTTCTTCTCTGGCACATCAGCTCTTTTTGGGGAAAAGTGCTTTCTTTACCATCTTCTTTGGCCCCTTGCCCTTCTCTGCCTCTCTCTCTCTCCTGCTTATGGGAGGCTCGTGATAGCAGTTGTAGGGTTTCTTTTCCCTCTCTGTCTCCCACTTCTCTTAGTAGAAGCTGCTGAAGTGAAACCCTTCCAAGGAAAATGATAGAGAGAGAGTAGGGTGGGAGGGAGAGAATCTATTAACTCAATATATTTGCATATATATAACAAAATATTATTCCCTTGCCTGATATACCCTGAAGGAACCTAAACCTATTATAATATTTCCCTATTAATTTATAATGTATTAATCTATGAATCTACTAATCCTAAATCTTATTTTTAAATCATTTTATTAAGTAAATAATATACAGTGGGATGCAGAGAATGTACATATAAGCTGAGAGTTCAGAAAAGGATACAGAGAAAACTGATGCAGTGCAGGCTTGCACCAGTGCATATTCTAACAGCAAATGCTCAAGGGATTTATAAGAAGCTATGCCCACCTTTCAATTGGAAAGGACCAATGTAAAAAAAAAATCTTCTGGTGCCTGTACCTGCTTTTAGATTTCATCGATGCAGAGAGACATCATTTACAGTTTTTTCTCTCAACCCAGCCCCTCTCACTTGAGAAACCCATGACAAAACCTAGTCAGGACACACTGATTTCTCTGCCACCACTACTCTTGGTGCCAGAGTGACTTAAATGTTCATTTCTCAAGAAATTACTCCAGGATACCTGAGAAATAGGTTTCACTTTCATTTCTTCCTCTAGCATGCAGAACCTAGCCTTTTTGCTTTCTGAACTATAAGAGTAAATAGGACTTTGAATAAAAGGTACTATTATTACAGTTATTCAGAACTATCAAATTTGGATTCAGATATATTTGGAACTATCTGAAGATGACATCATTCAGTGAATCGTGAATATTTTTTAATCTGAATGCACATCCCTAATATAAAATTGTCATGCCAAGGAAGCATCAGGCCAAGAACTTGAGTTGACATGCTAGTTCCTTTTTTATATACAGGATTTATTATATAAAAAGCATTTAAATACTTGGACCCAAATCCAGTTCTTAATCCTATATAGAGTAGACTGAGCACAAAAATGTCTAATGGATAGCTTGATAGTAAGTCCCTACTCAGCCATGAAAACTTGCTGCAGATTGGCATTGGTAAGACAAATTCTTAAATATTTCACACACCTTGAAAACTCTTTTGTGGTTGCCATAAGCTGAATGTGACTTGACGGAACATGACAGGGTAGACCAATTACATCAGTAAAATTTGCATAAGTGTTGGTTCTAGGGATTTACATCCTAATTTTTCTTGGTTTGCATATGAAAATGAGAAACTGTAAATTCTCCCTATTGGTGACAATGGGAGAGAATTACTTGGTGCTCTTGACAGATGTTTTGTATTGGCAAGAATAAGGCTTTGCACAAAATTGACCATTTAGGAGAAGAAAATGCGTAACTTTTTCTGCAAAATTGTGAGATCCTTATGAGGAGGGTGGAAAGGGAAGAAATCTTGGATGTAAGTCTTCATTGTGGTGCCTTATCAGGTTGAAGCAGTCAGTATCAACAAAAACCAAGAATTCACTGAGCATCCTTTCCATTTGTATTTGACTTTGCAAATCTCCACTGAGTTAGTAGGTCTACTTTAGTAGGAGGTTACAATTGGATTTTTGGCTTGATCATCCCTACATGTGGTCTGGCATGATGCAATTCTGTTATTGAAACTGTAATATGTTGTAGTTTTGGAATGTTATCAGGATAGACTTAGAATAGATGGGCCAACAGACCCCTGCTTATGGTTTTAAGAATGTTTTTGACCAAGCCTTCACAAATCACTGTTGTCAAGTGTGTTTTTAAAAATATGCCCTGATTGTGTTATGCAGTGCAAGTCTTTTAAATGCAATTCTTACCTGAGCAGTAAAAAGTAATTGCTACTGAGAGTCCCCATATGCACAGAACAGCATTTTAATACCTTTCTGTTTGGAAGCTCAAGGTGGCGCTTAAGTACCCACGTGTTCATTAGGCACACCTGAATGTGCATCTTCAGGATGTCGTATTAAAATTTTGATGCCAAGAAAACAACAACACCGAGATGGACTTTTTTTTTTATTCTTGGCACACACAAAAAGTATTTAACAACAGAGAACAAAAGAAACACATTCTATTCAATTTCAGAGGCACCTTCTGCTGGCTTATGGACAGGAATTCACACAGAGAAGCTTATTTATTTAGTTAGTATCCTACAAGCAGGTTTTATGAGATATTCCAGGATCATCCAGTGAGATGAACAGTGATATATCTCTTAAAAAGTATGGCAAAATTGTTGCATCTTTTGAAGTGATGTTAGGAGATATGGAAGTTCTATTTTAGGTGTTACACTGCTGGTAGCTTATTCTTTCTCAGACATGTGACATCAGAAAACATTATGTTTGGGGTAATATGCAAGAGGGGTCTCTTCTTAGGTCTTTGGCAATTAATTGTTCATACAAGTCACCAGTTTGTGATGTAATCACCAATCAGTGGATGTGAACAGAGGAACAAATTGTAAGTGAAAAATGTTCCCATGCTAGAGAATATTGCAACTCTTATTTTCAAACAGCAAGGATAAACTAGTGTTTACACAGATATATTTTCTGTCTTCATCTTTAACCTGAATTTGTTATTATACAATCTGGAATTTTACAGTGGGTGTGTTTGTGTATTTATTTATTTTTTTAAAAAGCCAAATCATAACAAAATCTGGATATAGCTTCCCATACCACACTGCACCTTTAATCCAGGAGCCTCAAGGCCTAGACAAGACAAACTCTTTGAAAAACAAATTGCAAGTGCAGATTTCAGACTTAATAAAGAGATAGCCTTAGGGTCAAGTTCTGAGGATGGAGACAGGCAGGCATGGCAAACCCCTGATAGGGACACAACCTCTTCATCGCATCAAAGGAATGTGGTTCTTGCTTATTACAAAATGTCAGCAGAATTGCTCGGCACTGCTCAGTCTCCTCACCCACATTTCATATTAGCAGCAATATATCCCAGAATTTGGCATTAGGTAGCACTCTACTCTTTGCTATAGCTTGAGTTATGAAGAAGATTCATCCATTACCTAAGATTTTGGAGAGAATCAAGGTCTGTGCATCTTTCCTCACAAACAGCTCATGAACACCACCTAGAATACAAGCAACCACTAATGTTCTTGGGCTGTACCACTTCAGGCTGCAGGTGGGGGATGATGTGATTGAAGAATCAATCGAGAAACTAGATTGCAAAAAAATATTTCTACCTTGGATTTTCCCCTTGTGAGCTAAAGATTCATTCATTCATTCATATCCCGCCTTTCTCATGAAAGACCCAAATGCCTTACAACATGTCTGAAAATAAATTTAAACCAATGCATTGCATTATTAAAACAGTATTCATATTCATAAGTATAATGCGTGTGTGTACAAAATAAAATAAATACATAAAGGCCTTGGGAACCAGTTTACACCATTTGAAAATGACAGCCACAGCAGAATAACATCAGCCATTAAAAGATCCCAATCAGTGGCCAAAGGCCTATTTAAATAAAAATATTTTGGTCTGCTGGCAGAAGGACATCAAAGAGAGACCAGCCCAACCTCCCTTCAAGAGGAGTTCCAAAGCCTGGGACCAGCTACCAAGATAGGCCTCTCTCTTGTCTTCACTAAGCATGCCTTGTGAAAACAACAAAGATTTAATATCCAACTTTCCCCCAACTTTTCCTCCTTTTTTTGCCATCTTGCTTACTTTTTAACATTTGCCTAGCAAAGAGAGTTGTACTCTCAAAATCTTGCGCAACGGTTGGTGCTTCTGTGTTCTTTTGACAGGCTAGTCATGATGAAACTCCAAATGCCTTGGTCAGGAAGAGTGAATGTGTGGCCCTCCAAATTTTGAGAGGGAGCATTTCTCAGAATCACTCACTACTGGCTAAACTGGTGAGAGCTGCAGCCCAGCCATATGTTGAGGAGGACCAAAGGTCTGCTGTCTCTAATAAAGGTGATGGTGAGCCTAACTATAGATTTCGCGGGTCTCTTATTACCAAATGACATTTCATTCTGGTTAAACTTTTCTGTTCTCTTCCTCTGGACTGCTGATTTCATTTTGCGAGCGCATGTTTAAAATAAAATAAAACCTACACTAAGGAATAAATTGTAGCTAGAAAATTTCATTTAGCAATAAGCATTTGCTAATGTTATTTCCCAACTGCAGGAACTGTGCAGGCAGCCTGTCTGACTTGCAGTGACAATTTTCAAGACTGATGAAGTCAATTATAATGTCAGTCTAAAATGTATTTGAGGCGAAGGTCTATAGATTCTATGTGGAAGTTTAGAAGCATTGATTACCTTTTAGCATTTTGAGTCTCCACCCCCAACTTCTTTCTTTCTTTCTTTCTTCCTTCCTTCCTTCCTTCCTTCCTTCCTTCCTTCCTTCCTTCCTTCCTTCCTCTTTCTTTCTTTCTTTCTTTCTTTCTTTCTTTCTTTCTTTCTTTCTTTCTTTCTTCCTTCCTTTCTTTCTTCCTTTCTTTCTTTCTTATTGCTTTAATGACATTTGATTTCTGTTGGGTTTTTTTTCCCTGTGCTTCCATGCCACACATTTACAATTTTTTTAAAAAAAGAAAACTGGTGTTTCACCTGCTGTAATCTTGTGCTGGTGGACATGAGAATGCAGGAAAGCAGTCTTACCATCATTTCTTCTTCTTCAAAAAACTATTGGGAATTTTCTGGGTCCCCAAGCAATGTTCCAACTCCAGATAATTGAGGACAAAAATCTAAGATGAAAGTCTGGGTCCTTCTGATGTCACTAGTAATGTCATATCGTACATCACTGCTGCAAGGACGTCTGCCACAAGAAGGCTCCCAAATCATGACACTGGTCGTGTCCCACTCCCACTGTGACCAAGTAAATGCACCCACTGACATTCTAACCCAAGTTTCAGGCAATCACATGGTTTGATGTTCAACAGAGATATTAAACAACTCTCACTCTCAAAGTTGGTGTATTTCTCCTAATACACTTGAATTCTGTCCCATTCTTTGTTCGTGTCAGGATGTTCCTCTTTTGTTTTCTTCTTTCCTCATAGAAATAATGCACATTGTTTCATAAGCCTTTTCACAGTAAGTTGGGAAATCTTGTCAGGGAGTCTCAGCATGCCAAACTCAGAGAATCACCAAGAATTGCGATTTTTTCAAACGTTCACAATGCCATAAGCCTATTGTTAAAGAAAAGAAAAGATCCCTGACATTCTGCTGTAAATTCATTAGCAGGTAATAGATATAAAATCAATATTTTTCATCACATTTGTGGAAAGCTGGTATGTGTGTATCTAGTTAATACATTTGGCTCTTTTGGCTGGGTTATTATCTCATCAGTGGGTAAGGTTTTGAATTAGTAACCTACCAACATTTTACCAATCCGTTATAACAACCTTTGAACTGCAGAGCTGGAAGGGACCCTATGGAGCATGGAGTCCAGCCTCTCTCAAAGAGGCCCAGTAGGCAATTGAATTCCCAACCTCTGGCTCTGCAGCCAGAGACCTAAGCCACTGAGCTATCCAGCAGTTCAATATATAATATACCGTTAATAATGAGACCTGTCCTCCTGTTGATTAGGTATCAGAACATGGAAACAGGGGCAGATATCAAGCCAACCTTTAACATCATAGGCAAAAGAACAAAATTCTAACACTACACAACTAAAATAGGAATGATGGGCAAGACAAAATGGCCAGGATGGAATGGGGCCTATGAATGCAAGGGAGGAGAAGGGGTAAAATACTTAAAGAGACAGGAAATAGATGTCTTAAGCAGAGCTGGATTGAGGAATCAATATGAAGGGCTTGTTTCTTTTTCTTGGTGCTTTTGTCTTGTTTCTATATGGTGTCACAATGCAAGTGTTCCTTACAAGTTGTATCTGCCTATTAGATACCTCAGTTTTTCATGTTGAAGCTGACTGGGCACCAAGATGGTCCTTTGTGTCAGAAAGAAATAACAGCCAGCCACTGTATGGCAGTTTGGTGTCAAGGCTCAAGCCAAAGGTATCAAGGGTCAGAATGAGCTAAGACTTGCAACAAATGCCAAAAATAACAAAAAAAAGTTTCTTTCAACACGTAAGGAGCAAGAGGAAAGTCAAGGAAATGGTTGGTCCACTGGGGGGAGAAGATGACAAGAAGGTGACAGGCAACAGGGAGAAAGCAGAACTGCTTAATTCTTGGTGGGTTTTTTTCCCCATCTATATTTATGCAAAAGGAAAAATTGGTCCACCCTGCCACTGTGGGAGATAGGAGAGGGAAGCAGGTCAAAATAGGCAAGGAAGTGGTACAAGAACACCTAGCTGCTTTGAATGAGTTCAAGTCTCCTGGACCGGATGGTTTTCATCCCAGGGTACTAAAAGAACTGGCAGATGTGATCTCGGAACCACTGAATGAAATCTTTGAGAGGTCCTGGAGCACGGGCAAACTGCCAGAGGACTGGAAAAGAGCTGATGTGGTTCCAGTCTTCAAAAAGGGAAAAAAAGTGGATCCAGGAAACTACAGACTAATCAGCTTGACATCAATACCTGGGAAAATCCTGGAAAAAATAATCAAGCAGCAGATTTGTGAGCACCTAGAAAATAACAAGGTGATGACTAGAAGCCAGCATGGGTTTGTTAAGAACAGGCCATGCCAAACAAATCTTATTCCTTCTTTGATAAAGTGACTAAATTAGTGGACCAAGAAAATGCAGTGGATATAGTATACTTAGACTTCAGCAAGGCATTTGATAAGGTAGACCACAACCTACTTCTGTGTAAGATAGAACAAAGTGAGATAGACAGTGCAACTACCAGATGGATTTGCAGCTGGCTGACCAACTGCACTCTGTGTGTGGTCCTCAATAGAACCACATCTGCATGGAGGGAAGTGTGCAGTGGGGTCCTTCAAGGTTCTTTCTTAGGCCCAGTGCTCTTCAACATCTTCTTAAATGACCTGGATGAGGGGATTGAAGGAGCACTCATCAAATTTGCTGATGACACAAAGCTGGGGGGAATTGCTAATACTTTGGAAGATAGACTCAAAATTCAGAAGGATCTAGACAGACTTGAACATTGGGCCCTATCCAATAAGATGCAGTTCAGTGGCAGGAAAAGTAACGCCCTGCACTTAGGCAGGAGAAACGAGATGCACAGGTACACAATAGGTGGTACCTGGCTCGATAGTAGTACCTGTGAGAGGGATTTAGGTGTCCTGGTGGACCACCGCCTAAGGATGAGTCAGCAGTGTGTTGCAGCTGCCAAGAAAGTCAACACAGTCCTAGGCTGCTTCAACAGGGGATTGCATCAGGATCACGGGAAGTGATAGTCCCACTCTATACCATGCTGGTGAGGCCGCACTTGGAGTGCTGTGTCCAGTTCTGGTCACCACAATACAAAAAAGACACTGAGGCCCTGGAAGGGATGCAGAGAAGAGCAACAAAGATGATAAGGGAACTGGAGGCGAAATCCTATGAAGAACGACTAAAAAAACTAGGTATGTTTAGCTTAATGGAGAGAAAACTGAGGGGAGACATGATAGCAGTCTTCCAATATCTGAAGGGTTGCCACAGGGAAGAGGGCATCGATTGATTCTCCATTGCGCCTGAGGGTAGGACAAGAACCAATGGGTGGAAACTCGTCAGAGGGAGATCCAACCTGGAAAAAGGAGGAATTTCCTGATGGTGGGAACCATTAAGCAGTGGAACAGCTTGCCTCCCAATGTTGTGGGTGCCCCATCACTGGAGGTTTTCAAGAAAAGATTGGCCAGTCATCTGTCCGGGATGGTATGAGGTCTCCTGCCTTGGGCAGGGGGTCCGGCTAGAAGACCTCCAAGGTCCTTTCCAACCCTACAACGATTCTATGATTCTATGATAAGGGAATGGGGGGGGGGAGTGCTAAGGGGATGCCAGGTAACAGCTAGAACTATTGGAGTCTGTATTTGTCCAAAGAAATCTTAAGACTTAGGGGTGTAAATCCTTGCTGGCCTTATCCTCTCTAGTGAGGTTTAGAAGCCTCAACATTCTTTTCCTGGTCTATGTGGATTGTGCAATGCATTCTGCCATTTGAATTCTGCTCTCATGTTTGCAGGTATGATTGTCTGGGCAAAATATGCAAATGGAAAAAAGAGACCAAAATATGAGCTAGACTGGAACAACTATTCCTTAGATATCTAGAAATCAAACAGTGGGTGAATTCCTATCCTATTACATCTACAACTGGCATAAATCATGGTGATTAATTGAGCATTTGGTGTTGCAAAGGGAACTGTGCAACTGAGGGTACAACAGCAAATACCTACACTAATTTCTTAACCTGAAGCAATTTGCCACAGAGTTCCTTAAGTGAGTTATGTCAGTGGGTTGTATCTAATAGGATTCTAGCCAACAATTTTAACAGGAATTTTCTTAAGAATGAGCTGGTGTTTCTGTGCTTGTTCTTCCTCTATGCACACTGCCTTAACTGTTAGAGCAGTATGACAATGGAACTGATTACTTGGAGAGGTGGTGAGTGCTCCAACACTGGAGACATTCAAGAGGAAATTGGGCAGCCACCTGTCGGATCTACTTTGCTTTGAATTCCTGCATTGAGCAGGAGGTTGGACTCGATGGTTTTATAGGCACCTTCTAACTCAATTATTCAATGATTTTATGATTTCCTTACCTCCAGTCTTTAGGTACCTCACCTGTTTCCCAAGAATTCTCCAAGGTTATAGACAGAAGCTCTGAGATCACATCTGTAAGCCCTTTAGTATCCTTGGATGGTGTTCATTTGGCCTTGAAGGCTCAAATTCATTTAAGGTAGCTAGGTGCTCCCTCCCTTTCCTTTTCTTTATCTTGGCCAGCAGTCCTCTCATTTTCTCCTGTATTATACTTCTACCAGGTCTGGCATTGTTCTCCCTTTGTGAGAAAACAAAGGTAAAATAGGAGTTCAACAGTTCTGCCTTCTCTTTGTTACCCCTTAGTAATTTTCCACCCTACTATTTCTTTGTGCCTGCTTTTGCTTTGGATGTAGCTGGAAAATCCCTTTTTATTTTTATTTTTTAACCTGAGCTCATTTTAAGCTTTTTCCTTCCCAACCTTCCCTCTACAAATACTGTACTTTTCCTCAGTGATTTGCCCCTCCTTCAACTTCGTATAAATCTCCCTTTTAAATTGTAGCTTATCTGATAAGTCTTTATGCAGCCACCCTGATTTCTTTAGACGTCTCTCGTTTTTCTTCCTTGTAAGAATTGTTTGTGATTGTGCTTTCAGTGTCTCACTGTCAAGAAACTCCCGTCCACCACGGACTTTTTTCTCTTTGAGTATTTCTGACCACTGGATCTCACCCAGTATTTCTTTGAGCTTACTGAGCACAAATCTACACTGGAAAATACTCTTCTATTTGATCCAAAATTGGCACAGGTGAATTCAAAGGATTTTACAATGATCACATGACATAAAGGTCAATGCAAACCAGCTCATCTATTTTCCAGACTTTTTTCCCTTGATGCTGAGGGATTCTACTTTTTTTCTAACTGCAACAATTTTAATGGTGTTTTGCCTGTGTGATCATTTGCTTTGTTCTACAAAAGGGCATGAGGAGTGACTATGGGTGGTTTCCTGCAATCTTTTTCCCTAGAATTTCTTTTTCTCAAATATTTTTTAAAACAGACTATTGAATCTAGCAGAAGACCATCTTATCACTTCATTGCTACATTAGTTTAATGCTAGATCCCTTCTACAGTATACAGATGAAAAAATAAAATAAAAATAAATATAAAAGTGAAACAATCCCAATGTACTCCAACAGACTACGGTGCTTCCATGTGTGTATGTTTGTACATGTATGGAGAATTCTAGAATACTGTCCCTTTTTCTCTACCACTGTGTAACCATTTAAACAGCACCAGCAGCTTGACAGCAGACTATAAAAAGAGAGCCAAGGCTCAGCAGAAGGAGGACTGTGGGTGCAGATCAAACCACATCGGATTGAGGGACCAAGCTGTACATAGACAGTTTTACATACAGTGTTACTTGTCCACCCTTCCTGTTTAGTCTGTTCCCTTCTAGGAGCAGAAGGTTTAATCTTTAAAGCCTGAACTGCCATCTCTACTCATTCCCATGTGGTGTTAGGGTTCACTCACTCAATTCAAAGGGGTTTATATTTGTGGTTGGAGTGAAATAAGACTTACATTTATTTTTACAGAGACATTTTGACAGTTTTTGCTATACAGGACTTTTGGGAACCTCCAACAGAGTTTTCTCCATCATCCCTTTTTGAGAGAGTGTTCTTTCGTCCTCTTTCTGTACCTTCAGCTCAAGCTGGGAGGTTCTACTTCAGTTTTCATCGGCTGAAAGTCACTCTCCGAGTAACTAAAAATTAGTCTTTCCTCGATGCAATTAACCTTGTGGAATGTATCATTTCAAAAGTGTCTACAGTCTGACAACTCTGAATTAAAACAAGAAATCTGATACAATGCAGAATTAATGAGGCAAGTGAATGAGGGTGAAAAGAAATCTTCCGTATCTTTTAAGCACATGGAGATATATACCTGGGTATCACTGCTGCCTCAGTTTTTGCAGGATTATATGGGGGCTTGCAGCTAGCTCCACGTGTAAGAGCTGGCCATGCCATTTCAGCGTTAGTAGCCCCATGGACTGAACAACCCAGCAACTGCTCTGGAAAAACAGTCAGGGTGACAGGAAGGAGCAGGATGTGTGGAGAAGCACCTGCAAGAACCATGGTCAGACAAGGGAAAAAATAATGGAGCAGTGGGCATAGGTATGAAGAATCCTAGTCAAGAAATGGAATCCACTATCCATAAAAGAGAAGCAGGAGAAAGTCAGCTGACACACTTTTTTGTATATCAGAACATAGAAAACTGCCTTCAGCTAGGTCAGTCTGTTTAGTACTGTCTTCTGAAGGATTTGAAAAAGTTAGTTTCTTGGTCTACTGTTTCCAGAATTCTGCAGCCATCATGCTGGAGAACTGGCTATACTGGCTGAAAGATTCTGGGAGTTGTATTAATCTCCCCAAATTCTCTAAGTGACTAGCAGCAGTTTTCCAAGGCTCCTGGAGGGGATTTTTCCACTTTCTGTTACTGGATCCTTTTAAACTAGGGATGGAAGAGCATTTTGGTTTCAGTTTGGTTAAAGTTCACTAAGGGTGCAGTGGGCACTAGCCATTTTTCTTATCCTTTATGAAAAGAAAGGTGCTGGCAAATCATTAAACCCTACTGAAAAATTGGCAAATGCTGTAAGATTTTCACTCCTATGCAAGAGGGAAAGGACTGACAAGATTTTTTTTGCTCAGCATTAGGGTTTGCAAAAAAAAACCCAAAACACCACCCTATGGTTTGTTGCAAAGAAGTTTCTTTTCCATTAATGACCAAGTATTGTGTGTAAAAATTAGGTGCAAAAAATAATCAGTGTCATGTTGAGAGCATTTCTGCCTGCAAAATATCTGTCTGATCTACATGCCTCTAAATTCAGGATAGCCTTAACCAAAGCAGAATTTAATGTGTTACCCTCTGTTTGGTTGGATGGAAGATTTAGAAGAAAAACATGTCAGAAGTGACTATGCCCCTGTGGGAATGGAAATGTGGAAACAGTGGGATATGTCTTGTTGTGTTGTTGCCTTTTTCAGGATTTGTGCCAGGCAAATATAATTGCTAGTTAACAATGGCTACTGGAGAGAACAGAGGAACAACAACTGGCATAGTTACCATCCAATCATAATTTGAAAATTACTATAGAAGTGGGAAGTTTTTGTGCAGGTGGTATTGAACTGCATAAATTGAAAATAGTGGGCATTAATTAGAGAAATAACTTAATTGTAGGATTGGTTTCTTTTAATATTTATATATTAGATTTTGCCTTTTAATGTTTGCTTATAGACTCAGATTTCTATATGTATTGTTTTTATTTTCTGTTTTGTAATATAGCTGTGCATATTAGTCTGTGACCAAAATAAAATACGTATCTATTGGTTCTGTCTATCGGTTCCACAACTTCTTTGTCAGAAAGTGCTGAAACATGAAAAATGCACAGAACGTCTTGTAATCTCACACAGTGGGGGAGAAAACTTTTGAAATTTTTCAATTGTGTCTGCAAGAATGAAATAAATGAAGTCTGGCATCCCTAAGCTTCACTTGCGGACCCGTGTGAATAACCCCATGCAATGCTGGGATCTCTAGCTGGCTAGTTGGTTAGATTTACACCCTGCTTTTCTTCCATTGAGCTTGTTGTAGCAAATAAGGCGTTCCTTCTCCCTCCTTTTTTTTTTAAACCTTTACCATCATCCTGTAGATCAGTCTGAAACAGCCTGAGACTACCCTGCACTGACTCCCTACATTCAAAACATATTACTGAACATGGAGCTATGATTTCTCACCCATTACAGGTGTACATACACTGGCTCTTCACGGAGATTTTCAGACATACAGTTCAACTTCAGAATTAGTTCCCAAATGGAAAGGGGCTCCCTGGTGATGAGAAACAAAAGATTGTAAGATTTCCATAAAGAAAAAAAGAAAATTTTCAAGTACACTTCTGTGATAGACAGGATTACTAGAGCATAAGATTTATGAAGAAAAATTGTGTGGCATATTTTTAAATAAAAATATTTGTAATAAGTGCTTGTGTTTACAATATTTCTTGTTTTCAATGTATACATTTGTTGGGGGAGTTGTTAAAATCGGGTTGTTGATGGTAAAAGAAAAGTGGGAAGGTAGGAGGGCCTCTCAAAAATAAAAAGAGTAGGTGGTATGCCTCAAAGTTTGGGATCACTGGGCAAAACTTTAGTTATTCCACATCTCTAAAGCAAGTGGGATGTGGGTTGACTTAACTTAGATTTCAGGGGTTTAGCAGAATGAGAAAACAGGAGTGATTCAGTGCTACTAAACCTCCTGCAGGCCTAGCAAAGGAGCAGCTGACCTTGAGACTTAAGGACTCACCCCATGCATAGTTGTGTAATGTGCTGTTAGTTATGACTATAGTATAAATGTGAATGGAGCCTGGGACCTTGCCTGTAACCTATAATTCATAGAGAAGGACATGGTAGGATTTGTGAGAGACTTAAGCCTCCTGAGTACAAATTCAAAGTGAGGGATAATCCTTTCTCCAACCAGGCACAGCAGCATGTAGAAAAGGGAACATAAATAATAATTCTGAGTGCTATTACTTAGCAAGGGAATAATCCTGCAATTTTCACAATGTAAGGTGGGTGTTCCTTAAGGCAAGGACTCCTTAAAAAAAGATGATGATGTTGAAAACTTCCTACAACCCAGTTTTGAAGTGGTTCCAATGTGACCCTTTTACACAACAGCAAAAGCTGCAGATTATTCCTACAGAAGCTTTCGGTGTGACAGATGGTTGGTATCCATCAGGGAGCTTTTATGAATCACTGGCTTGAATTCCATTGGCTACCCCCAACTAGAATAGACCCGTTGAATCAATAGCATTTACATAAGTGTTGACCCACCATCTAGGAATCAATTCACTGGGGGTACTCTAGCTGGGTCTAGCAGTGGGATTTAGACCTCTGTTCCTATATATATATTTCTTAGTCCTGTTCAGGTATTCCTATTTGAGAATGTTTACCAGGTTTCAGAGGGAGTCCTCATACCATAATACTGTCTAGTTCAGTATTCTAAATTCTGTACCGGCCAACAATTTGCGTATGGGAAGCCACAAAGAGACATGAGAACAATAACACTCACCATCTGTTATTTCCCAGTGACTGCTATTGAAATTCATACTGCCTGTGATCTAGAGCTTGGAAATGGCTGCCTGAGGACTTCTAGGAGTGATAGTGCAAAAAAGTAACATTTCCCAAACCTGCAGTGTTTCTAGAGTTAGTATAGCTGCTATGATTAATAACTGTGAACTAGACATGGGCACGAACCATGTCATCAATAACCGTGAACTAGACATGGGCACGAACTAAACTACAACCATGAAAAAAACCACAAATCCGGCTTCTTTGTGCTTTGGTTTGTGGTTCGGGTTGTGGATCCCATTCTGCCAAAACGAAGCACCAAACTTTGTTTTGTTTCGGCCCGCCCCTTCCCTTCCCCCTGCCTCTGTCACCTTCCTCTGTGTTCCTGCCTCCTCTTCTGCCACCATCTTCAGAGTAATTCTGGACTACTGTCTCTGAAGATGGTAAAGGCAGAGGAGGAAGAGGAGGAGGCAGAAATAGACGGTAGTGAGGCTATGGACAGGGACATTAGGCTTCCCTCCCCCCAGGCACAACCCCCCAAAGAAAGTTGGGTTTTATGGCACATGGTATTTTTAATGTTATTAAGCCTATCATCTCTCCACTACTAACTGATGCCCAGACTTAATGGCTCAGAACAAAGGAGCAAATCCACATTGTCTTTCATTCTCTGCCACACAAGCACAGACATTCTTTTTTCAGTAATTACCTAGGGGTCCCCCCTCTTGTGACATTACAAGGATCTGTCCCCCTGTTCTCAGGTTTTGGCCCTGAAATCTCAGAAAATGTGGAGGAGCTGATATAGCAAGACTATCCTCCATGTATAAAATTAACTCAGAGTGATGACAGTTGTACGCAAAATATCTGGTGGTTACAAGTTGGGTGAAGGCTTCCATTTAGAATAATGGCATCTCTGTTTTGTAGTTTCCCATAATCCCTTTCTTCCCCTAGCTTGCTGCCTAGAAATTGCACACACAAAGAAATACCTAACTAAATCTTTGGGAATGTGACACTTGATTCAGCTCCCTATGACGGTAAAAGTCAAAAGGCGGATTGCTATGATAGATTATAATTGCTGTAAAGGAACTCAGTGGGTCCGTTTGGAACCAAAAGAGATTGCCATTAGCTAAAAATAAAAGCACAAGTCCCATCAGTTGCATTAAGGCTGTGGCTAGGTCTTGTCAAATAAAATTAATATAAAAGGGGCTAGGCAAATATTCCCATGGTTTAATGTGCAGTGCTTGGTTTGCTATGAATCATAGTTCAGTCTTGCTCATTATTCGTGAGCATGCAGGTAATGGCCCAAACATGTCTGAAGTTTTTCGTATACTTCAGCATCAAGGATTCACTCAAAAACCACTAGGTAGCTCAATGGTATTATTTATTTTGCAGGAAACCAAAATATATCCCACCACCACCCCGCCCCCAAAATACCATGATACATGTCCCTTCACTCTGCACAGATGGTATGAATGGACAAAAGACCAAATGATAGAACAGGCCCGGTAATGTCATGTTTGGAGCAAAAGCAGAGATAGAAAGTCTGTTTCCATCTGATCCATCTCAGTTTTACTTATATTCAGTCATTCATTAACAATATGGATAAACAAAACAAAACAAAGCATGAATATTTGCATTTAGTTATCAGTCCTAATTTACCTAATGTACAAATTTGCAATATTGTCCTAAAATGCACATTTTTGTAGGCAGTATCCCTCAATATGCCCAACTTTAGTCAACTCCTGGATTACAATATTCAGAGAAGTGCAGAGTTTGAAAGATATCAGTGTCCTGATTAGAGATGGACATGTATCTTGGCTTGGAGGTCTGGTCCAATTCATTGGCGTGCTCACACAGGTGTTATGTGGGCATGGTGTCCTCCCGCCTCCCTTGATTGCTCGCCCATTCCTTGGGTGACGTGTGTGCCAATTGAAGAATGGGCGAGCGTGCAGGGAGGTGGGTGGGGGGAGGGCACTGTGCCTGCACAACAGCTGTGCAAACACGCTGATGAATTGGCCCAGATCTCTGAACCCAGGTTTATGCCCATCTCTAGTCCTGATCCATTAATCTAAGAAGTGTGAACTAAGTCAGTTTAATGGCAGATGTGAACCATCTTTTGCAGTTCCTAACCTTTTGCAATTCCTAACCATGGCTAACAGTTTCTCAGTCTGGATTGGGTGTCTAGGGGTCCTTGAGATCAATTGTTGTTCCTCAGAGCTTGGGCTGTCTGGGTAATTCAAGATCTATGGACAACCTGATTAATTTACAGTTTGGGGTCTTGGATTATCTGTAGTCTCTTTTTGAAACTAAATTTCATATTTTACATTGTTATTAATGTCCCATTTAGGATGATGCTATGTAGTCTCTTAAACTTTAAGGCAGGAGCAGGCAACTTCCAGAGGTCAATGTCGGCACCAGATCTCACAAGGCTGACTCCCACAATCATTAAAAAAAAGATAACTTTTAATAGGCCCATTATCCAGAACCAGAGGGCCATTGTCCAAAATTTGGAAACAATCCAAAGGCACCCAGAGCATAAACCAGATCTGGAGGGCAATGGCATGGCAAAATTATCCCCGGTTCCCTCATGGATGGGGGACCATAGCAGGCACAGAGAAAAAGGAAGCAGCCAGGCCTCTGAGCATGGATCACTTCTTCTATTGACCAAAAGTAGTTTTGTAATTCTTGAAATGAAGACACCTTCAGTTTTTGGTTCACATCTGATCCATCATTATACCCACATAGATGAAGTATATTAAAACAAAGGGAGAGGTGCAGATTTTTTCACATCACATGGCAGTGTCGTTTGACCAGAAAGGCGGCACCCAACACTCACTATAATTCATTTAAATACCAAATAGATTAATTATATTCAATGACATTAACATGAATGCTGAATTAGCTATACACACAAAGAAAGATCTCCAGGCTTAGGCTGTAGGTCATTCACATTCTTTCATTTCACCCCTACGCCATTTATTAGAATTAAATTCATCTTCAAAGAAGTTTTAAGTAATGTGGCACTGGGTCGTTAAGTTAACAATGTCACAGTGTTCTTGCTATCTCATTTGGCTTAATTAGAGGGCACCGTCTTGCCAATGATAGCAGCAAGTCAGTGCTGATAATCAGTATTAAATTGTTCCAAATTTCAGATGTTAGTGTTTTAACCATGCGAGAGAATCAGGGGTTGACAGACTGCTTGACATTTGTGACATGCTTTTGGAAGCAATGGATGAAAAAAAAAATACACAGATGATGTTATAACATATCTCCCATTTTACATATTTCTCTCTTTCACCCATCCTTCTGTCCCACAGAAATATTTATGAGCAGAAAACAGCAACAATTCATTTAAATCAGGGAGGGCCAAATAAAATATTAAGGGAAAACATTCCGGCTGTTAGAATTTTTAACCCCCTACCAACACAATTTCTTCAAAGTTTTGTGTCTGGGCAATCAGTTTTGCAAATGATGCCTGTGTTTATCTTTCGATGACTAATCACAAAATAAAAGTAAACTAATTAGCAACTTGGGGCGCTAAGAAAGCTTTTGCTAGGAGGGATCTCTTTTATCTTGTACATGAGCTCTGTTTGTAAGACCTTGTTGACAATATTGTCTTATTTGACTTTCAACTGTGTATAATAAATTGTATTACTGACAGGAAATTACAAGTCCCTGCTCAGATGAAATAGAATACTGAGAACACTGTATTCTGGTGATCTTTGAAAGAAACAAAAACTGAATAATTGAAACAAATGTTTCTCTGCTGTGTTTTCAACTTGTATCAGAAGGCATCGCCTCTGCTCTGAAAGTGGATTAGGTAGGAGGGAAGATTAACATGATAGTTTTTTGGTGGGACAGTTTTAGTCCAAGCAGAAATAAATCCAACAAGTTTTGTACTATCAAGTCAATTCTGACTTAGGGTGACCCTTTCCAGGATTTTTTAGGTTTAGAGTTCTTAGATGTGGTTTACCATTCCCTTCTTTTGTGGGGAGGGGACAATGTAGCTTGCTCAAAAACCACACCATCTGGGTCTTTTCCAAAGTGAGGAACTGAACTTTCTATCCATGCTTTCACAGTCAGGTGTTCCAGCTCACACAAATGTTTATTCAGAGGTAAGTTCTACAGAGTTCGAAGAGGCTCATTCCCAGGCAGGTCTATGAGTATGTATATGTTCCAACAGCTTCATTGTTGAATTCTGGGCCAAATTCAAAATGCTAATTATGATTTATAAAGCCCTAAAGGCTATTGGAAGGACCATGTCTCTCTGCATGAACCTTCTCAATTCTTAAGTTCTTCAGGAAAGGTCATTCTCTCAGTCCCATCATGTTCAAGGGCAAAATCTGAGAGGACCTTCTCTGTGGCTACTTCCAGATTGTGGAATGCCCACCCTCAGGAGGTTAGATTGGCCTCCTCCCTCTTGTCCTCTCAGCTACAAGTGAAATTTATCTTTTTTAAGACAGGTTTCAATAACTAATTGGGCAACTTTTGATCTTGTGTGCTGGATACTGTTATTATTTTATATGTATTTTAAGAGTTTTATGCAATTGTTTTAATATTGCTGTAAGTTTGATTGTTAAAATTTATTGTGGCTTTAGTCAGTTAGTTTAATAACTTGTGAACTTCCTTGGGTGTCTTAACTGGGAGAAAGGTGGCGTAAAAATGAAAATAGATAAGTAAGCAGGTAAGTTAGGTTTACCCTTGAGTAGAAAAGTATTTGTGTTTTTGTTTATACCACATTTTTCCCTTCCTATTTACATTGTTATCTTCTCTATTCTACCTAACTGGTAGCTACCAAACATATATATATATTTAAAGACAAAATACACTAAAAACAAATTAAGCAGAAAAGTCATTGTGCAAGCAAGGGATTGTGCTGCTAACTTCCCACTTTGAGCTGGTGCCTCTCTATTGCTTCTTTGTAGGGTATCTACATTGGCATAGATAGTTTATAGGTGACATGAAAAGGGAGGAACTCAACCCAAGGTGGCAGAGTAAGCTTCCCCTTTCCTCCTTACACACATTTATTTATTTATTTATTGGATTTATACCCCGCACCATCTGGCAACCAGGCCACTCTGGTCGGCTAACAAGAAGATAAATAGCACAATATCAAAACACAATAAAAAAATAAAATAATACATACATTCAACAATATAATAACCAGCAGGATAATTAAAACAGATAGCAATGAAGGTGGTAAAAAGGATGATGAAAAGGATGGCAAAAAGGATGGTAAAAGGGAGGCAGAGATCTCAAAAACTTAATGCTCATGGAAAGCCTGGTGGAAGAGCCAAGTCTTCAATGCTCGTTTGAACCCATCCAGCGAGGGTGCCAGGCGGATCTCCATGGGCAGGTTGTTCCACAGGTGCGGGGTGACCACCGAGAAGGCCCAGTTTCTTGTTCTTTCCCTCTGGGTCTCCTTTGGGGTCAAGGCCCTCAACCGCCCTGCCTGTGAAGAACGGGTATTACGGACATTAAGTCTCAAGATGAGGAATATCTGCAGCCTA
The DNA here is from genome assembly GCA_037013535.1 of Intellagama lesueurii. NCBI lineage: Eukaryota > Metazoa > Chordata > Lepidosauria > Squamata > Agamidae > Intellagama > Intellagama lesueurii. The sequence continues at coordinate 11,958,239 of JBAJHW010000010.1, read as the reverse complement.
CATTGATTCCTTACTTCTTATAACATGAAAAGCTGCTGATCAGGAAAAGGAAAAGAGGGTAATACAGCCTTTGATGTGCAGGTGAATGCTCATCATCCTGGTGGACAATTTATACAGGCATTTTCAATAGAAGCTGTTTTTGTATTTTCAGGGCTTGCTGCAATCCAGGAAATAATGTATATCTATAAAGGGAAAAACCAGAGATCTGTTCAAGAAAATTGGAGATATTAAAGGAACATTTTGTGCAAAGATTGACATGACAAAGGACAAAAATGGTAGGGACCTCACAGAAGCAGAAGACATCAAGAAGAGGTGGCAAGAATACACAGAGGAATTATACCAGAATGATCTGGATGTCCCGGACAACCCAGATAGCCAGACATCCTGGAGAGCGAAGTCAAGTGGGCCTTAGAAAGCATCGCTAACAACAAGGCCAGTGGAGGTGATGGCATTCCAGTTGAACTAATTAAAATATTAAAAGATGACACTGTTAAGGTGCTACACTCAATATGCCATCAAGTTTGGAAAACTCAGCAGTGGCCAGAGGATTGGAAAAGATCAGTCTACATCCCAATCCCAAAGAAGGGCAGTGCCAAAGAATGCTCCAACTACCGTACAATTGCACTCATTTCACACGCTAGCAAGGTTATGCTCAAAATCCTACAAGGTAGGCTTCAGCAGTATGTGGACCGAGAACTCCCAGAAGTACAAGCTGGATTTCGAAGGGGCAGAGGAACTAGAGACCAAATTGCTAACATGCGCTGGATTATGGAGAAAGCCAGAGAGTTCCAGAAAAACATCTACTTCTGCTTCATTGACTACGCAAAAGCCTTTGACTGTGTGGACCACAACAAACTATGGCAAGTTCTTAAAGAAATGGGAGTGCCTGACCACCTTATCTATCTCCTGAGAAATCTGTATGTGGGACAGGAAGCAACAGTTAGAACTGGACATGGACCAACTGATTGGTTCAAAATTGGGAAAGGAGTATGACAAGGCTGTATATTGTCCCCCTGCTTATTTAACCTATATGCAGAATACATCATGCGAAAGGCTGCACTGGAGGAATCCCAAACCGGAATTAAGATTGCCGGAAGAAATATCAACAACCTCAGATATGCAGATGATACCACTCTGATGGCAGAAAGTGAGGAGGAATTAAAGAACCTCTTAATGAGGGTGAAAGAGGAGAGCACCAAAAATGGTCTGAAGCTCAACATCAAAAAAACTAAGATCATGGTCACTGGTCCCATCACCTCCTGGCAAATAGAAGGGGAAGATATGGAGGCATATCATATACAGATTTTACTTTCTTGGGCTCCATGATCACTGCAGATGGTGACAGCAGCCACAAAATCAAAAGACGCCTGCTTCTTGGGAGGAAAGCGATGACAAACCTAGACAGCATCTTAAAAAGCAGAGACATCACCTTGCCGACAAAGGTCCACATAGTCAAAGCTATGGTTTTTCCAGTAGCGAAGTATGGAAGTGAGAGCTGGTCCATAAAGAAGGCTGACCACCGAAGAATATATGCTTTTGAATTGTGGTGCTGGAGGAGACTCTTGAGAGTCCCCTGGACTGCAAGGAGAACAAACCTATCCATTTTGAAGGAAATCAACCCTGAGTGCTCACTGGAAGGACAGATCCTGAAGCTGAGGCTCCAATACTTTGGCCATCTCATGAGAAGAGAAGACTCCCTGGAAAAGACTCTGATGTTGGGAAAGAGTGAAGGCAAGAGGAGAAGGGGACGACAGAGGACGAGATGGTTGGACAGTGTCATCGAAGCGACCAACATGAATTTGACCAAACTCCGGGAGGCAGTGGAGTGCTCTGGTCCATGGGGTCACGAAGAGTCAGACACAACTTAACAACTAAACAACAACAACAACAACAACAAATACTGCACAGTTATAACAATTTGATTCCACTTCAACTCACACAGCTTCATCTGATGGGATCTTGGGCTTTGTAGTAAGAAATGTAGATATTCTACATTTCTAACAGCACTTGGTGAGTCTCTATGCTTCCAGAACATTATTCTGATGGTTTTCCAGATGTTCTTTGTCACACACACATTCTATACTTGTCCTGTTCTACTCTTTCCTGATGCACCCTTCCATAATACACATCCTGGTTTTGGATTTCCTTCTGGGTTATCAAGGCCTGACTTTCTCCCTTCTATTCCTGTGGCTACTCTTGTCTCTGAGCTAAACCACAGTGGTTAAGAGCCTGACACTCACAGACACCCCGATGAACGTGAATGGTGAGAAGTGATCTCTATGAAATCCATATTTATCTTTCACCCTCATTCATAGTTGGAGAGTGTTACTGTTTGACAGCTCTCACGGAAGCAACAACGAAGTAACATGCTACATGATGAGGCCAAAGTAGCAATTACAGATGTTTATGTAAATCAGCTTTCATTTTTATAGTCAGATCATAAATCATAATTGAGAACAGAGGGACTTGCTAAAAAATGATTCCCACTAATAAGCACATGTACAGCTGCTATGAGTGAACATGCCCGATTTTGCAATAACAGCAGTTCAGCCACTGGGACACCTCCGTCCTCCAGTATCCTGTTAAATTAACCAGCAGATTTCACGTGCCATCACTAGGAAGTTTCCTTTAATTCTATTATGTGGGGCAGAGGAATAGTAAGTTTTGACCCAAAGAGGCCACATAGGTATTTAATTGCTATACAGAAGAAAGCTGTTTAGCTGAGGCAAATTCTTGTAATAAGACAGAGAACTGAATTTGTTCATTTTCTTGGTGCCCCACAAATCTTTTCTAAATATGGAATTCAAGCAATGCAGGATCAGATAGATGTTAAGGAAAATGTGTTTCCTGCTCTTACAATTTTCCCTTCAGGCATGGAAATCTTTCAAAGCTATGTGCCTGAGATATCAGTTATATAAATAAAGCTATGTTTACCTCTGACCAAGAAGAACAAGTTAATATGCAAAATGTGGAGTAAGGCAACTTTCTGTTAAAATAAATAGACACTTTCACTTCTATTACCTAATTCTGCCCTCTGAAAACTGTATCATCTAATTCTGCCATTTCCTCTAGATAAAGTAGGTTTCAATTATGGTTCAGATGAGAATTCTCAATAAAGTCATAGACTCTATTTTAAGCAGAAGTAGATTCCCTCAGTGATTGAACAGGATATCATTGCTAGTCCCAAATAAAGTAGACCCATTAAAACAATGAAAGTTACTTAAAGGTCGACACAGTTTGGAAAGGAATTTAGTTATGAAGGAACTAAGAAGATCCTTAAGTATAAGGATGCACTGTTGGAGATCAAAATGAAGACCATACATACTATACTATTCCCAATTACTATGTATGAATGTGAAAGCTGAGCAGTGAAGAAAGGTGACAGAGAAAATCAATTGATGTGAAATGTGGTGTTGGAGGACGGCCTTATGGACACCATGCACTGTCAGAAAGACAATTAAATGGGTTCTTGTGGAATCAAGCCTTAACTCTTCCTAGAATCTAAAATGTCTAAACTAAGGTTATCAGACTTTGGACATATCATGAGAAGACGGAACACACTAGAAAAGATAATAATACTGGGAAAGGTTGAAGGCTGTAGGAAAGCAGGACAATTGGACATGACATAGGTTGACTCAACAATGGAAGCTACAGCCTTCAGTTTGCAAGACCTGAACAAGACTGTTAACGACAGGATCTTTTGGAGGTCATTAATTCATAGGGCTAGAATTCATTTGTTGGAAATGATTTGATGGCATATAACAACAATTCTAGTTGGGACTATTAACAGGGTTGTGGCCACTGTGTCTCACCTAGAAAAATAAAACTGGAAAAATGCACTGTAGATATGGTTAGTTATATTGTTCTTGGTTACAGTTGCTTGATTTTGTTATTATCTATGATTTTCTGTTGTAAACTGCCCAGAGTAGTGGTTTCCATAGATGGTATGAAAATCTCATAGAGTAAAATAAATAAATAAATAATGCACGGAGGAGAGAAGAGGGGAATGTTAACTTGGAGGTAAGACCATACTGAAACCTTGAACAGGTATACTCATTTTCTTGTGGATTCCACATATTGCTTTCAGTTATTTATTTATTTATTTATTTAACTTATATGCCGCCCACACTACCCAAAGGTCTCTGGGCGGCTTACAACAATGAGTAATTAATTCCCTTTTCTAATAATGAAAATGTAATTCTATTGTTCTGTGGTTGCAATATATTATGGGATGACAGCAGTCTTTCTGAAATGTAAACAGTGTTGAAGTACTTTAATAGCAATTGGTGCAGTGACCTGATAAACTGTTGTAGGAATGAGTGGGCAAACGGTATTCCCCCAGGAAGTTGTTGTGACTGCAGTTCTCATGATCTCTCATCATTTAACTGTGCTGCTTAAGACAGGGGCAAACTGTAGCCCAGCAATACCCTAGAAGTCTGCATTTGGCTCACCTTCCAGTGTAGGAGGAATACCACATGGTTCAAGTGCTAGCTTATGCTCTATCATGTACTATAGTGTTTTGACTGTTGAAGCAACAACACCGGGTGTTTTGTATAGCAGGCCAGGAGCTTGTCACATTCTTTTTTTTTTTTTTTTAGGAAAAGACAAAACCTAAATATATCCATTCAAATTACCTTAGAAGTGAGGAAGTAAATTGTTCCTGGTCTGAACTGTTACTTCTCTAAAAAAAGTGTTCCTAGTGTTCTGAGGAGGCACTCCACACTGTACTACCATAAAAGCAGTATAATTCTACATTAATTATATTCATGGTGAGTTTGAGTTGCTACTTTTGCCTTTTAATATTTGATATCTAATTTAATATTTTACATTAATGTTGGTCCAAAAGGCACATGGTTGAACGCCTGGTTCATAATTAGATACAGGTGGGCAATTTAAGAAAAAGAACAAAGAACAAATAAAATAAAATAATGAGATCACTTTTCAGATTCGGGAAGTAAAGCTCAATTCACACACTTGCTTTGCTTCATCACCAACTGTGATTGCATAGTTTAGCCAATAAACCAGTAGTTGGTCACAAAACAGATAAATCCTAATGTCAAGTGATTTTTAAAAAATATGCCATAAAATGCCAACACTGTGGTTAACAAGAGCCCACAGGAGTCTCTAAAAGCAATTTATCCGCAATAGAAAATAAAACAGAGTTCTCTATTCAGGGCTGCCTCAACAGCTGGTCATGAGCAGGCATTTGCAGGGTTTCAGAGGTGGTTCAAGGGCTCAGCATGAATCCCTGTCCCCTCTTCCCTACTAAGATTTAGATGCAATCTCCTACTCACACAAGCAAAAGGGATGCTTCATGTGACCAAGAGATGTATATCTCCTCTTGTGTCATCATTACATATGAGGATGAGGAACTAGTACATTTTTCCTTACTGACAAGAACTAAGAGTCTATACACATTATGGATGCATGCAAATGAGATGCTATGCATATATGGCTTTGTTTTTCTTACATGACTTATTCAAACTGCTCAATTTGAATAAACTGACCAGTTTGTGTTCAGTTAGCATGGCTACTGCTGTGTTTCATAGTTATTTAAGAATCTGAAGTATTGGACGGGTTGTTTGTGTCGTTTATAATAATTTGTCTTTCTCTGCTGGCTCTGTGTGCATGTGTATGCTTTGCTTGTCATGATAAACAACATTACTTTTGCACATATTTTGTACGAATTATTGAGACGCTTATAGGAAAAAAAAACCCCAGCCTTTTGTCTCTAGTTTCAGCTAGAGGTTAGAAAACTTGTGGGGCTTTCAAATTCCTTGCCAAGGTGTCTTGTGGAGTCAAGGCAGGATAAGCCAACAAGGGTGAAGAATTTAGTGTGCATTCTTCAAATACCTACTGTGCTTTAGTTTTCAGAAATCTATGAAATGAGAATTACTGCCTGCAAGCTATAGTCTTTGATCTAGAAACTTAGCTCTTGGCAGCTGGTTATAGTTGTGCAGAGTGCATTCTTCTGATGATTCTTCACTTTAAAAAAATCTCTAGAGCAAGTCTGAGAATCCTGCAGCTCTCCAGAAGCAAATACTCTCCATTGGGAAGGTCGGACAGCATTGATGGGAAATGGGATCCAACAACACCTAGAGGGCCATACATCTAACTTTCCTATGCATGATAGAAGGGTATATTGATAATAATAAATCCTATTGATAATCTCTTGCTCAAAGGCTATAAAATGGCCTAGTTAAAGTTGTCAGCTTCCCACACTTCAAAAGCACTTGCTTGTGAGTTTAGGTCCATTTATCCCACCTCATCCTAGGTCAATGTTTTTATTAAGACTGAGAAATTTTGTCAAAGTCATTTGTATCGGACTGGGTAGGATCCTTTTGATTTCGAAGTTACCTGATGCTGGTGGGACTGAAAGCAGTTCCTTCCTTAAGTCATCTGTAACAAAATAAAATAGCAGAGATCAAAGCAGAAGTTCCATCTGTCTTCCATATGCCCAGATGGTACAAGGAATTATAGGCCCTGGGCACTTTCATAGGAAGCGCTTGATGGTTAATGAAGGCTTATTTTGTGACTGAGGGATAAGGCACAATGAGGTGCCTGTTTAGGCATTGCTTGTTTTAATCTTATCTCTGGCTCCCTCCCAAGGCATTAAGGAGTCTAAGGACCAGATCAGGAAAAATGTGGTCCTATTGCCCTCCCAGCCCGGAAATAACGAGGCAAGACACAGATTGTTGGATTAAAACTTGGGCCACAACTTTATTAACTTATTTAACTGGTATCCCCCAAAATACAAGGGGACCTACCGTAGTGCGAGTTCCTTTTATGTCCGGATAATCGTAGATCTCCGGACGCTTCCTAGAGCAGGGTGAGCTCCTATTACTGAATCGTGCTGTCCTCTGAACAGCACGCCTTCAGTTGCTCTATGAAATGGTACCCACCAACCAGCTCTTCCCATCGAGCCTTGAGACCCTAAATGGGCAGCTGGCAGGGAGGTCCTTCCATATAAGACACCTCTTACCTGGTAGTTGATAGGCTCAACCTGCCAGCGAGATGTCCTAATTTTTGGCAACCCTGTGCCAACGTGAACTCACCCCTACTTTTTTCCTCACACTACCCGAGGCTGTGACCGGAAATGACATTAACTAAACTCTATTTACAAGCATATTTATAAAGCCACACCCTGTAGTTAAGAATGGGATGGGCGAAAACGCACCGGCAACCTTAGGCCAATTAGGATGCGGGTCAAAAATTCCCATCCGGCTCCAGAGGCAGCCAGCTAGTCTCACTCTTATACCAAGGGTGGGCGGGAGGGATTGCTGGCTCAACCGGCAAAAGAGGCTGAGCCAGGGAAATGGAGCCTTTTTAACAACTCCGTCTTCCCTCCCCTCCGAAGGCAGCGTCACCTGTGTGACGCCGCTTTCCGAGCGGGAAGGGCAAAGCGTCCCTGCCACGGCAGGAGAGCGCCCCGGCGGAGCGGACATTGTCTGCCTTCTAGAACTATGAACTTCTATTCGATCACCTCCCCCATTGCAAACGTGTTGATGGTAAATTTCAGTCAAATGCAACAAAACAAAAGAAAAAAACCACACACACCTATATTCAGTCTTGATTTTCAGAATGCTTTCCTCCTTAATATGGTACATTCCCCCAGGTGTGACAAACTTAAAAGCCTGGAATTTGTGTACACAACGGCATTGCAAGATTGGACCCAGGGAGGATATTTTTCACTAGAAGGTAGGGTTGTTTATAGTACCTGAGAGGAAAGGTTTCTTAAATTAAACTCTTTTTCCGATAAGGTCTTTATTATAATAGCTGCAGTCCAGGAGAGTCAAAACAAAGCAAAAGAAAGAGACACAAAGACTAATGACAAAACATTCCACGGTAATGGGGCTGACAGATAATTACACAACCTATGGCGTAATTAAAAGCAAACAAATATACATCAGTACCTGCTTACAGCTCAGCAGGGCAATTCTCTTCCACGCCTGTTTGTGCATTGCTCATGCATAGGATACTTGCATTTTGTAGCAGAAACAGGTTGTGCTGAGACACTCTGTGTGCCAATGGGGCATTCCCAGGCTTGCCTCCCTCATTCCTTTGTCCAGTGAAGGCAGAGGTGACAGATAAGAATTCCAGACATATTTCCGGATGTCTGTGCTCATGGGAAGGTTGTGATGAAGCTAACCTAAGGAGGGATGGCCAGAAATAGAGTCAGCACAGTATGGCTTTGTTTCTACTGTCACTTGAATTTGTTTTTTTGTTTGTTTGTTTTGTTTATGAGATATACATTCTAATTTATTTATTATTTTATTTAGGTTATTTCATTTGTTATTTATATATTTTCTCCTAGTTAATTTTATTTTATTTTATTTGGCTTTAAAACCGATACAGTTAAAAGCTGCCATAGATTATAGCACGGAAACACAGCTAAACATGCTATTATATACAGACGTATTACTGGCTTAAAACAATTTAATAGCACATTAGAAGAAAGTAGCATGTATAGGATCCCCATTAAAAACTCCTTTCTAAGCCTCCCAATTGGTTTTGAAATAGTGTGCTTAAAAGAAGAAAGAAAGAAAGAAAGAAAGAAAGATGGAAGAAAGAGAAAGAAAGAAAGAAAGAAAGAAAGAAAGAAAGAAAGAAAGAAAGAAAGGACGGACAGAAGGAACGATGGAAGGAAGGAAGGAAGGAAGGAAGAAAGAAAGAAAGAAAGAAAGAAAGAAAGAAAGAGAGGACGGAAGGAACGAATAAGAAAGAAAGAAAGAAAGAAAGAAAGAAAGAAAGAAAGAAAGAAAGGAAGGAAGGAAGGAAGGAAGAAAGAAAGAAAGAAAGAAAGAAAGAAAGAAAGAAAGAAAGAAAGAAAGAAAGAAAGAAAGAAAGAAAGAAAGAAAGAAAGAAAGAAAGAAAAGACTTTCCTGGATGGAGGAGAACAGAGTGGAATTAAAGTTGGCATGGAGTTCCACAACCTGGAACTAACAATGAAAAGGCTGGATCTGCTGTGAGGGTGATGTGAATGAGAAAGGGGCCTGTCTTGAAGAGTTTTAAACCCAAGGAGGCTTGTATGTCCAACAGTCATGGATGGTTAATTGTATGACACTCTGATTGTGTGCCTCCTCATTATCATAAATGTGAAGTGAGAACACACAAGCAGGCATTACATCAGCCAGGGGCCTAAACACAGTTAGAAGGGAGTGCCTTGGCCATCCCCTTCTGTCATTGCATTGCCCACAACTGCAGAGCCCTATCTGAACAGGAAAGATTGTTGCCTGTGTGCAGGCTGTGCTTGTGATCAAGAATCAGGAAAAATGTGAGCCATTGGTTATGTTTAAAACTTACATAAAAGCAACAGCTGTTTTCTCTTCAGATTTGGTGCTGAAGCCTTGAGCAAAACTACAACAGAGGGGCTAGGTATTCCCCTCTAAGGATGTTCAGAACACTGATTAATTGGTGCGCTCACAAAGTGACACCACACAAGGGAAAATCCCAGAAACTGACTCCTTTTTTCATCAGTTAATCATTTCTCAGCAAACCACAAAGCAATGGTCAGAGCTGTTTTTCAACACGTGTGAATGACAGTGAGCTCAAGAAGGTATTCTGTAGCACATCTTGACGGCTGCCATTTGTGTTGTTGCCATTCAGCCTTCCGTTTGCTAAAGTCTGGTGTTCTTTTTCCTGCTGGCAATATTGTGCAGCAATATTAGGCCATTTCCTGGCATTTTGAATAAAGAAGCATAATAAAGAATATACGATCTCACATTCATAAGCCAGAATTTTTTTTAAGTATTGCATTTCTATACTGCTTTCTCAGGATTTGTGCTTGTGTATGATTGACTGTTGGTCATAAGGATGACCAGTCAGATCACACACTAGAACTTAACTTAGTTGGAGAGGATGGGAGCTCATTGCCTCTCAGCTATGCTACTACTGTACTACCTTTTATCGCACATGCTAACTGAAGTCTCTGTGCAAATACCTCATTACAGTTTGACCCCCCTGGCCTGCTCCTGACTATTATATGTATATCTCTTGCTCTGCCAATATCACACTACTCTTGATTGAAATTTCCTGAATCCATAGCATCTCCAGGTTCTAATATTTCTTCTATAAGATACATAATGATGAGGTGTACTGCCCAAGACTAATGTGTGCAATTATTTTCAAATTCCTTGTGTCAGAGCAACTATGAGCTTGTTTTTTATTCTAAACAACAATGTACCTTCACACACTTAATGTATAGCGCTTGGTGAAGAAGTAGGTTTAGTGTTATTAAAAGACTTCAGCTATTGCATATGACTATGACATATCACTGTCATTTTTCAATTGCTGGCAGATCAAACTAGAAGAAGATTGGATTACGAACTTGATGACCCTTGGTTAGGAAAATGAAATTAGAAAGAAGTTCTGCTAACTCCCTTATGGAGTACATTATACTATCTGTATCGCACAATCAAAAAACCCAAGAATGGCTGTTTCTGCTTATGCTATTCCAAGAGCTCTGTTGGCTTAAACAAAAGAACTAAACTGCAAGATTACTATTAAAAATTAATTAATTTTATTTACAGGCTTAAATCTCATTGAACGTTCCAACTAGAATAACTAAGTGAGTGGGATTAATATGGATTCACTTCTTCAAAAAACCTTTGGTTTATGAATATGGGATATTGTGCTTCTGTACCCACAATTCAATAATGGCCCATTATTGCTGCACAAAATTGTGCCCATATTGCCAGCAGAGAAAAGGATGCCAAGCTTTACATAGCAAAGGGCTTATTTGGAAGTCAATATTAACCCCCCTGAAGCTTGGATTCCTTCCAAATAAAAAAAGGGAGCTAAGACTAAGTACTCTTTCAAGATAAACAAATTTGGTCTTTTCAACGTATGTATTTGATCTGTTTTAAATCTGCAGACAGAAAAGGTTGCCAGTCTCTCTCTCTCTCTCTCTCTCTCTCTCTCTCTCTCTCTGTGTGTGTGTGTGTGTGAGAGAGAGAGTTTAAAACAGTTTTAGTTTTAAAAATCATATCTTGAAAACCCTTTGCCCAAACATTCCCAAATTTGGCACAGAGCAAGAGCAGACTGTCTGCTACATCTGTGCCAAATCTGGTGCTTATCTGAGGTCCAGTAATTTTTTGTTTAGGGTGCCTTATTTTTTGAATTGCCTTATGGAATGCTGATTTGCTCTGTTGCACAATATCTAGTGCTGCACTCCTGTGCAGCAATAATATTGGTTTAACACACAACAACTGATTCAGTGGAAATACTCATCCTTGGGAGAGCAACTAGATTTAGGCAGTACTTTCAGGGTTCTCCACAATTGTTAATGATGGCTGTGATTAGAAATGAGTATGAACCAGCAAAATGGTGGTTCTTCATGGTTCGTTGAAGTCAATGAACCATGAACTACAAATTTCCAAAGTTTTTCCTGACAGACCAAAAATTGTTTTGTTGTTTCATTGGTGCTAATTTTTTTTAGACAGCCCAGTGGCTCTCCCCCCCCTTTCTATATATATATTTAAGAGAGTCCTTAAGAGAGGCTAGCTCTCTGATGGCTGAGGTCTGAGCTGATAGGTGGGTACACGTACATAGACTGAAGGCCAGGCTCCCAGAAGGGAAGCCAGATTGCAGTCTCGAAAGATGGCAGCACCATCAAGGACAAGGTAGGGAGGTGATGGAGGCAGTGAGAAGGGTGAAGGGGCAGGCTCTGTGTGTGTGTGTGTGTGCGCGCGTGTGTGTGTGTGGGTAATGAACCAGGCACTTTGGAAATCACCCACAAATTCATTGGTTCGGGAAAGTTCAGGTTCTCTGGTTTGGACAAACCCAAGCTGTTCCGAATCAACATTAATATTTTTTCATGAACTTCCTGATTTGTTTTTAGCTTCGTGCCCATCTCTAGTGGTGATTGTTTTAAAAGTAATTATGGCACCATGGTAGTGGTGCCATATGTTTTTCTGAAGTACAGCTAAAATGATTCTATGAGCAAAATCAAAAGATAAGGGTGCCCCAAACAAAAAATTATAACTATGAAACTGTACCTCAGATCAGCACCAAATTCAGCATGGATGTAACCGAAAGTCTGATCTTGCTCTAGGCTAAATGTGAAGAAGCTTGGGCAAAGGTTTTTGAGTTGTGATTAGAGATGGGGTATTCGTATACGAATATCCCCGCACAAGTGGAGATAATGATCCACTCACTGATCTGCTGCTGCCGCTGGCTCCGCACTAGCGTCCTATCTCTCCGTCGCTCGCGATCGGCGAACCACTCTTCGACCTGGCAGAGAGGCTTGTCATCTCACCTCCTGCCAGGAGTGGCTAGCTGATTGCAGTGGTGAAAGAACATGGATCTGATACACAGATCCTCAAAGTAGGATCATCCCCAAACCACTGGCCAGACATAGGCCCCATTTGTGTCCACATATTTTGCCACAGAAATTATGGGTCCATCAGTGTACAGCTTTGCAGGGGTGCAAAACGTTCAGGCTGCCCTTTGCTCTGTAAAGCTTGGCAGCCTTTTTAGAGCTAACAACACGGGCACAATATTATGGAGCAATATTGGGCCATTTCCTGGCTTTTTGAATCATGGGTACAGACACATAATATCCCACATTCATGAACTGGAGGTTTTTTGAAGAACTGAATTTCCTGGCTTTTTAAAACAGGAATTGAAATATACATATGCTACCCACAAATTCAGTCAGAAATTTCCCTCATGTAGAATTACCCAGTGGTTCCAGAAGATGAGTAGATTATCTGTACTATGATGACTGGTAGTAGACAGAAGTGAGAAAAACTTAAGGAAATTAAGCTGGACTTAAGGAAACGTTGAAGCAAAGATGTAAGTAGGTACAACACATACAATGGAGAAACACATGCATGCTTTAACCTCTCGTTTAAATTAATGTTGCCATTCCCACTCCATCAAATGCAGACTGGAAAGCTTTGTTCCAGTTTCATATCCCTTTCTTTGAGTTAGGCAAGCTGAAGAAGAAATGCTGTATTGGACCAAAACCTCTATGGACACGTTGTGTGCATGTTTTCCAAAAGATGTCCCGTTGCTTTTTGAAATAAAAAAAGGGAAGCGAATGGAGTTATCAAAGAATGTCACTGGAAACCAAGGTCAAAATCATTCACACTATGTGAAAAGAAGATAGTAAAAGAAGACAGGCTCAGAAATCAAGTCATTTGAAATGTGGTGTTGGTAGACATACAAAAGACAGCCAGAAAAGCAGAAATATGGATGCTCAATCAAGTCAAGCCTGAACTCTCACTCGAGCAAAAATGATTAACTTGAGCCTATCCTACCATGTACATATAATGGGAATGCAGAAGTGACCAGAATAGACTATATTGCTTTGAAAAGTGCGGTAGAGCAGAAGGAAAAGAGGAAACTCTAACTTGAGATAGGTTGACTCAGTAAAGGAAGCCACAGATATTAGTTTCAAAGATCTGAGCATAACTTAATGGAAAAGACAAGTTTGCTAGGGAGGGGTAGGAGCAGCAGGAGTAGAGGAGAACCTAACGTGAGATGCTGTTGGTTTGCAAGACGTGACCATAGCTCTTAATGACTGGACATTTAGGAAGTCAGTACTCATATAGAGTAAGAAAGGTGGTTGGGGGAGGTGAGTTTACCTCTCTTCTGTCTCCCTAACCTTCACCCCTATGTCCTTCCCTCACTCTGCAGCTGTCCTTACCTGCTATTGCTGCTGTCTCTTTACTTGCAAGTAAACTGGGTAAAATTTGCTTTGAGATCATCACCAGTCACAAAGCAAAAAAACAAAACAAAGCAAAACAAAACAAAGAAACAGTAGTTCATTTATTTAATTATTTATTTAAAATATTTTTAACCTGCCTTTCTCCTTTAAAAAGACCCAAGGTGGCTTACAACAATGAAAAGACGGTATTTAAGATTATTAACAATGATTGCATAATACTAAAAGGATCAATGAATACAATGCCAAAACACATAAACAACCTGCTTGCGGAAGGACAGGGAAGATGAGACCAGTCTAGCCTCCTGTGAGAGAGCCCTCCAGAATCTGGGGGAGGCAGTAGAGGGACCAGCAGGGTAGCGAATCTGGGGACACTGTTCTATATTCAATGACTATATACTACTATATACTATAGTATAGTATAGATCTACTATATACTATAGTAGATCCACTGAATCAGTTTTGAATGGATCAGCCAAACCTTATAAAAATACTAAGTTGGAATAACTTAAAGTGACCCTAATAAGGCTTTCAATTAGAGATGGGGGTATTCGTATTTGTATACGAATACCCCCGCACAGCTAGACTTAACGAGGGTCTGGCCCCATCCACTAATGCGTCCGGCAGCAGCAGCAGCCTCGTTAAGCCTTCCAGTTGCTCCCGGAGCATCGCTCTCTTTCCGCTCATGTAGCCCACTCCAGGCGGGGGGGGGGAGGACAAGTCTCTCTGCACAGCTGCCGAGTGGCTAGATGAGCAGAAAGAGAGCTGTGCTCTGGGAGTGATTGGAAGGCTGACCAAGGCTACCCCCACTGCCAGATGCGTGAGTGGAGTACTCGTATTCGTATAAGAATACAAATGCCCCATCTCTACTTTCAATGTAAGTGAAATATTTAAAAAGTAGTTTCACCACTTCCACGCCCCCTGTGAGTTTCCATGACTGAGTGGGGATTTGAACTCAGGACTCTTGAGTCTATTCTGTCCACTACACCACACTGGGTATCCAAACAGGATATATTATTGTGTAAAAGCCTAAGGTTAAGTATGATGTAGGGGGAATTCTTGGAAGTTTAGGTCAAAGAAGCAGTTTTCTCCAAGCTCTGCCCATAACACCCAATAATGGGAGACTCTTCTTCACCACACCACGTCTTTCTTTCACACTGAAGGCCATGGCAGGGTTAAAAGTAACAGACACCTGTTCTGTTGGCTGACTGGAAATACATTCTGATTGGCCAGAATGCTATGCTATGCAAATAAGTCCTTCAAAATTCTCAGAAGTTATGTTTCTGCACGGAGGTAAAACAGTGTTATTTATTTTTAAATCACAACTCAAAACACCTTTGCTCAAACATCCCCAAATTTAGTACAGAGCAAGAGCAGATGTTCTGCTGCGTCCTTGCCAAATTTAGTGCTGATCTGAGGTCCAGTTTCATAGTTATAATTTTTTGTTCGGGGCACTCCTACTTTTTTATTTGCCTTACGGAATGTTGAATACTGCGAATGCACAATATATTGGTGCCCTACCGGCCAGCAATAATACTTACCCTAACATTAGAGGAGACAAAAAGAAGATTTCTTGGCCTACAGAGGAAATGGTTGAGCCGCGGCTGAGCCTGCTTCAGCAGTGTGGCTCGTCTTTGCCTCCTTCCCCGGAGGCAGCGAGACCTTGTAGTCTCGCATGAGAAATCCAGTGGGAGAGGTAAAAAAGGTAAAGGTAAAGGTTCCCCTTGACAATTTGTCCAGTCGTGTTCGACTCTAGGGGGTCGAACGCTCATCCCCGTTTCCAAGCCATAGAGCCAGCGTTTGTCCGAAGACAATCTTCCGTGGTCACATGGCCAGTGCGACTTAGACACGGAACGCTGTTACCTTCCCACCGAGGTGGTCCCTATTTATCTACTCGCATTTGCATGCTTTCGAACCGCTAGGTTGGCGGGAGCTGGGACAAGCGACGGGCGCTCACTCCGTCGCGTGGATTCGATCTTACAGCTGCAGATCTATAGACCTTACACAGCACAGAGGCTTCTGAGGTTTAACCCGCAGCGCCACCACGTCCCAGTGGGAGAGGGGGGAACGTTAAGTTATTTAAGGGCCGTTCCCTCCTCTCATCTTCCTCTTCCTTCACTGGCACAGTGCAGGATAGAGTACAGCTTCTCGACATTGCTCGAGATGCTTTTCTGATTGGCGGTCTTTGCATTGCGAGTTCGGGATTGGGAGGGTAGCATCGGCTCCCTCTCATGGTTTGATTGACCTTGTTCTTTGATTATTTTAAGCTGCTTTAGTTCCTGAATCAATTTAATAGGACTTGTTTTAACTTTAATTGATTCAACTGGGCATCAGCCCAAGGGGGGGGGGGGCCGCTGCGCGGGCCCTGCAGGCCGTGTGCCTGTGCAATCGGAATTTTTAACCTTTTATTTTAGCGTCCGTGGATTGGGGCTATTGGATAGAGTGATCGTTATAATTGTTAAATACAAACAAGGGGTTAATAATAATAATAATATTGAATAATCAGGTATCGGGCAATAAATTGAGCTGGTTTAATAATAACCTGTTGATCGGGGCTGTTTCGTTAAGGGGCAGTTTATGACTTAGCCGCTTGGCTTTTCAGCGGCTTGGCGCTCTGCTCTCCCCCCCCCCCATTTCTACTTCGGACAGTCGGAGCTTTCAGCCCCAGACAACAATCAGAATTTTGAATCTCACCACGTGATCGGCCGTTAGGGCCAGCCCGCATAGATAGGGAGGCGTCCATTTTGTATGTCATTGGCCGTTCCCATTAAATTGTTAATATACTGGTTTTAACTTTTTAGATTTTAGGCTTCTCTTAAATAATTAATTGATAAATTTTGAGTTAATTGGTTACTCTTTCTTCAGATTTGATTGTGCATAATTAGAACTTCATTTGATTAAATAATAATTTAATTATTAATTAGTTTGTAGGTATCAGTGAATAAATTAATTTAGTATTACTTATCACAATCTCATATTAAGTTATTGTGTTGTAGTGGTCTACTGGGAGGATTGCATAATTGTAGTTAATTGATTAATTAAATTACTTGCATAAATTAATTAATTCTAATATTAATAAATAAATAATTTTAATATATTTGAATAAATTAGTTCATTGCTATAAATTCCTGTTTTTAGCTTGCACAATTAAGCGTGGTAAGGGTACAACTGTGGTTGCTGCTGGAACGGCGGATAGCATTTCTGCTGCTTTTCCTTGTTTAACCAGAAGTGCATTTTAGGATAAAAAATGTCCTCGAGGAAGGGTCAAGGCAATAAAAAGGGGAAACAGCCAGCCAAAAAATGGCCAGCACCTCAGGCGTCACCGCCTCAATCTTCATCAGATGAAGAATCTTGGCCCATATGGCAACAGCTCCAGGACAAGATCGCGGCTTTAGAAGCCGAAAGAGCAGCTAGAAAAGTCCCTCAGTCCAGTGGGACTCAACCGTGCCGATCAGCTAGGGAATCTAAGGGGCATCGCAGGGCTAAGCTCAAGGCTCTGGCTGATAATCTCATGTCTCAGTTTTCTGCCCTTGAGGCAGAGCAGCAGGTGGAAGGGACGTCCAGGAAGGATGCAGATGGGGCAGCGATAATGGCATCGCAGCAAGGAACCGATGAAGGGAGATCAACCCCGATTATGGCAGGGATCAGCACTTCCGTGGTGAGCAGGCAGGATGCAATGGAGGAGGTTGGCCTGGACACCATTTACGCAGGGGAGGAGACTGTTGCGATGCCTTTGTCTGGTGAGTCACCCGTCACCCTGGACACTGCTACACAGTTCCCTGCCTGCAGACCACAAATTCAGATACAACTACTCTGTTCCCTGCATGGCCTTGGCCAGGCAGTGGACAAGCAACTGCACCCGGTACCTCCTCACAGTTGCCTGTGTGGTCTTGGCCAGGTGGTGGGCAATTTAATTTATCACATTATACACCATATAATACTCAGAGCTTCAGGGCTCTGAGTTCTTAATGGCCTTGTATGAGTGCCCAGTTTAGAGGTTGGGCCACGCCATGCACACAACCTGCATTTCCAGCCCCGGTAACTCCAGCTGCTGGTGTAGGCATTTGGCCGTACCCTTCAGTTCCAGATACCGGATATAATACCGTGCCATTACAAGCATTGCCATCTGGAGATTGTGCAATGGCCCTGGGAGACCACCTCACCCCGGCTATGAGAGAAAAAAATATAGTAAGGTAATTATGTTGATTTATTTGAGTTAATGAACAGAGATGTAGAGAAGAAGGAGCTGGACAAGGAGGATGAGAAGGATAAAGAGAGGCGCAGAAGGAAGAGACCTGACAGGATTTGGGCTAATTGGCTGCCTGGATTTTTAATGTATGCTGGGGTGGTCGTAAAGGCCCAACCTTGGCGGGCTCAATCGTTATTTCAATACTTGGATCTCATCTATAGGGCATATGTGGACTTTGCAGGGCAGGCGTGGCTATCCTATGATGAATCGTTTGGTATGAGGAGCGCAATTCACCCATATTTACGCTGGGATGAGCCTCTGCCAGGTCTCTGGCTTCAGATTATGACTCTAGCCAGACCCAATCTAGGCACCAGGACTAGTGGGCACCTGATAGTGGGCACCTTATTTGGAAGTCTGCCTCGAATTTGACTCCCCGTGTCGGCACGGGGCAGGTGGTTCAACCCCACCTGCTCTGTTGGGAGTACAATTCCAGGGGTATGTGCTCCAAGAAACCTTGTAGGTTTAGACACGAGTGTACAGTGTGCAGTGGGCAGCACCCCAGTACCACATGCTTCAGGGCTGGTGCCTCGAGACAGAATAAGGGCCCCGGAATTGGGAAGAAGCCCAACGGTGGCGGGGGTAACACTGGTAAAGGGACCCAGCCCAATTAAGGTTCCAGTTCTAGAAACATGGTTACATGATTATCCCTGTAGGGAAGAAGCTGTTTATTGACTGGAAGGTTTCAAGGAAGGCTTTAGGATACCGGCGGTCGGAGAATGCACAGTGTTCTTTGCCAAAAACCTTAAATCGGTTTATGGAATGGAGGTAAAAGTTCGGGAGAAAATTGCCAAGGAAGTACAGGAAGGCAGAGTGTTGGGACCTTTTGCAACAGCTCTTTTGGAGACCTTGTGGGTTTCACCTTTGGGAATAGTACCAAAGAAGGTGCAAGGTGAGTTTAGGCTAATCCATCATCTGTCTTACCCCGAGGGGGCCTCAGTTAACGATGCCATCCCTCAGGAACTTTGTACTGTGCGATACACCTCCTTTGATGAGGCGGTTAACATGGTCCGTAGGTGTGGAGTAGGGGCAGAGTTGGCAAAATGTGACACAAAATCAGCATTCTGGATTTTGCCAGTTCACCCACAGGATTTTGACCTTTTAGGGTTTTACTTTCAAGGATTTTTCTATATAGATAGGGCTCTGCCTATGGGCTGCTCTGTTTCATGTGCAGCATTCAAACGTTTTAGTTCATTTTTGGAGTGGAAGCTTAGGAGCAGAGTGGGTTGTAAAAATACGGCCCATTATTTAGATGATCATCTTTTTTGTGGCGAAAGGAACACGGGAAGGTGTAAATTTATACTAGATACCTTTCGTTTAATGGCAGATGAACTAGGCTTACCTCTGGCTGAAGAAAAAACGGAGGGCACTGAATTGGACACTGTACGGCAAACGTCCAGGCTGCCAGCTGTCAAATTAGCTGACCTTAAGGTCAGGGTAGCTTCAATGATACTAAAGAAAAAAGTGTCCCTGAGGGAGCTTCAGGAGATGGTAGGACATTAAATTTTGCTTGCAGAGTTGTGGCACCTGGTCGCACCTTTCTGCATCGGCTTTGCACTGCAGTGAAAGGGTTAAGTCGGCCTGGTTTGTTTTGTCTTGCAGGTGCTATGGTTATGGTGCAGAGAAGACACGTCATGATCGTGGACCACAGCTATGTGTTTTGGGCAGTGAAGTACGTTGCCATGTCCCCATGGGGAAGTAATCTTGGACTTGACGCACGGGCCGAGATCGAATGGAGGGGGCGCCGTGGTATGCTGTGGAGCCAGCTTTGCCGTGCGGCGGCCTTCGGTCACCATCCCCCAGATGTATTGGTAGTACACTTGGGTGGTAATGATCTGACCAGGCACTGTGGAAAGGCTTTGATCATCGATGTGATTCATGACCTCACTTGGTTGAGAGCCACATACCCTACTATGCATGTTGTCTGGTCGACCATCGTCCCTCGGCTGGCATGGAGGGATGCGAGAAATTTTTTGCCCATAAACGCTGTCCCGAGGAGTGTTAACAGGGAAGTCTGCAGAGCTGTTTGCAGCGGCCTTGGATCGGTGATGGGTCACCAAAGGATCCGCATGGATAGGCCAGAGTTTTTCCGGTCAGATGGCGTACATCTTTCCGAATGAGGTTTGGATGTCTTCCTTGAAGACATCAAGGGGGGCCTGCTTTTGGAGCTTGATAAGCTTGATGGCGGGCATGGGACTTAGCATGGCTAGTCCCTATGCTGTGGTGGGTAGTGCGGATCAAACAGGTTTTTGGTGAGTCCCATAGCTATCTCAGGTAAGGTATACCTCATCTGAACTCCCAGCGCTGCGGATTGTGCAATTACAGTGCTTGGGGGGAAAAGATGAGTTGGGGCCACACCCGGACCAACAGTCAACAAGGAAAGGGTGGCTTGAGGTCTGGGGGTGGTCATATTTGGGCCGGCTGGGTTTCTCGCGGTCTTCAGGGCTGCGAAGACTTGGGTCAGGGACTCGCCCAGTTGTTTTTGTTAAAGGGTCCGTTCAGACCTATGTGTTTAAACCTGATTCCGCACTACGGCAGGACCCCACTTTGCCAAATGATTGGCAACATTTATTATTCAATAAAGTGTGGCCCATGTTTAATCCATAATTCTGGTCTCGCGTCATTATTCCGGGGTAGGGGGGCAAAGGGAAAATTCCACTTCCAATGCAACTTTAAGGCCACTATAGTACAGAGTGTATTGTATGATATTTTAGGCGTTCTGCACAATACATAGTCTGCTGAGCTGAATGCGAGTGACCAACAATGTGCCAGGCACTTAGTGATATTTTGTGTTCGCAGAGATATATTGATTGAGCTTGAGATAGGTTGTTCATCAGTGCTACTCTTAGACTTTGCTTAGTGTAAGATTGCATGGCTATTTTGTCCACCTTTAGTCAGGTATCTGAAGATATAGTTGCCTGAGAATAGCTGTAGATTATTTAGAACTGTAATACATTTGTTTGGGCTGCATATCCTGTATATAAATGCAAATTTCACTTCACCATTTGAGCAAACAGGCATATCAGTGTGCTACACTCTGTGTGACATTACTACAGTAACCAGCAGTAACAGTGGTAATAACTAGATCATTAATCTTTTAGTTTGCCTTCACAGCTGAGCTCCTGTTGTTGTGATTTAGGAAAATGAAATGTGGGCCAAGAACACACAGCTGTGCCATTAACATTCTGAAACCAGCATTCTCTTATTCCCTTTGTTCATACCTTTGTTACAGGTAATGTGTTTGATTCATTCATTGAAATGAAAATCTAGGCCCAAAGTGCATAATGTTTTAAAGCCTCAGTAAATATTTTACACATTCTTGTTTCTGCTTTGCACAAAATGCAAGAGGGGTTCAGAATATCAAACTATGAGGTGAGAAGAAGGTTTCTAATCTGATTTCTCAAGAGTCTAAGTAAATGTTAAGGGAAATATAGATTCCATGCTATTGGCACATTTTCCCTCCCATAATGTGATTTGCTCACAGATGTATGGCTCAGCAATCAGTCTGCCAATTAAGCCCATGTTTACCTTCTAGTCACCAATAATAAAACAAAGCCTGCTGGAATGCAAGTTGAAGAGATGAGTACTTTTTAGGATGTATAGAATTAAATTATCATACAAGCGACCACATTTTCTAAATATAAGCTAAGTGTATCATCTACTTTGACCTTAGATTCTCTACCAAAAAAGTTCACTGGATCTATTAGTTGAGAGGTTGAGAAACCTCTCTATGCTAGAGATGGGCATGACTTAAGTTGGCCCAGAGTGACAACATTAGTTGGCACGGCACCTATGGTGCTGTGTGTCCCCTCTCCCCACGTCCCAGCTGGCTGCCCTACTCACAAGCCTCTGCCTGGGTCATCCTCCTTTGCTGATTGCCCTGTCCCGGAATGAGCTCAGGCTTCCTTTCCCTGCCTCCTCGCAGCCGACCACTCAACAGCTGTGCAAGGAGAATCCATGTCCTGCCTCCTCATCTGAGTGGTCTGCTGTCAGAGTTTTATTAGAGGTCTGGTCCAAAAAGTTACCATCTCCTAGCTCTGAAGGAAACCAATATTATGAAGAAGTTGGGGGGGGGGGGAAATTCAGTGTTTCAGAAATGAGAAACATTACTATTTTTGGACTGCATCTCCTGAACTATGTAGTAGCCATCTTCTGGAAGCTATGGTTCCAAACATTAAAAATGTCCATATCTACTCTGCACAAATACATGAGTACACATGTAGTACTTTTTCAATTGAATCCATAGATGAAGGGGCATGGGTCCAGATGTGTTAATAGTAGATCCACTTGTCCATGTGAGACCATAGCTCCCCTCACATTTTTCAGTGCATGAGGAACCATCCTCAACTCCTTGTTGTAATAAAGAAACAGGGACATTCTGTGGTTTCTACCAGAGACAGATACAATTGTATGGATGAACTACAAACTGTTCATTTCACAATACAGCATGTCTCTACCTGCAGTTGCCATTTCAACAGAGATCACCACAGCCACCCTGATTCTTCTGCATCCAGACCACATTCCTTTTATATGTATAGAAATTAGGTAAATAGTTTTTTTAAAGTACATTGCAGGAACAAGAGGACTATTGTGGAGCAGAACCACAGGACGGCAACTTTTATCTCATTCCTGACAGAATACTAATGCAGATTAGGCCCCAAATCTGCTAATTAATTCTTTATAACATTTGACATAATTACAATGTGGACAAATGGTTTCTCCTCTAGTGTAGTCTTTGGTCTTGTAGGATCAATAGACAAAGCTATTAAGGTTACATAAAAAGTGAATTGTGTCTTCCTTGCAGATCTTTATACAGTTTCCCCACCATTATTTTCTTTAATTCTTTTTCAATTAGGTAAATTACTTTTAAAGTATTATTATTATTATTAGTAGTAGTAGTATTATTAGTATTATTATTATTAGTAGTAGCAGTAGCAGTAGCAGTAGCAGCAGTAGCAGTAGTAGCAGTAGTATCAGTATCAGTATTATTATTAGTAGTAGCAGTAGCAGCTGCAGCAGCATTTTTAATTTACTCTGCAGAAGCACACCATACATTGCCTAGCCATACTGAAAAATTTTGGGTGCTCACAAGTGGAGGAAAATACCAAGGATACAGCTTAACAAAAACTGATAGAGAAATCACCAAGGGAAGTACAGTGGTGCCTCGCTAGACGATGTTAATCCGTTCCACGAGGATCGCTGTCTAGCGAAAACATCGTCTAGCGAAGCACGTTTCCCCATTGGAATGCATTGAAATCGCTTCAATGCGTTCCAAGGGAAAACGCAGTCGTCTTGCGAAATTTCCCATAGGGAAACATCGTCTAGCGAGTGAGGGTCCCCATAGGAATGCACTGACAGCTGCACTGACAGCTTTTCACCACTAGTCGGCACACTCCTATGGGGAAACCTCATCGTCTAGCGAAAATCGCCATAGAGAGACATCGTTTTGCGAAGCGCAGTAGCGCTCGCAAAAAGGCACCGTCTAGCGATTTCCTCATCCTGCGAGGCAATCGTCTAGCGAGGCACCACTGTAAAGGGAAGAAGTTCAGTGTAGTTTTGAGGCTCATGCTGCTGGGTCTTGTTGTATTTGTGCTTCTGTTTGTTCCCAGCCAGTCTCTTGGGCTTAGAGAGAACAGATCAGGGAAACACTTGAGGCAAAGGAATGACACTATCATCTGGTTCTCCTGAGCACTGCTTTTCAGTGACTTAAGTGGCCCCTTGTTTGACAGCTGCTCAGATTTCCCACAGGGTTGTCTGATGGAATATCTTCCATGAGTTTTGCAGCAGATTTATAAGCAGGGAGAGAAATAGATATTACCAGAACATAGGAAGCCACAATGTCAACCAGTTAGACTTTGGTACAAACCATCTAGACTGGTATTGTTTTCTTCAAGTGTAAGGTAAAGGTAAAGGTTCCTCTTGACAAACTGTCCAGTCGTGTCCGACTCTAGGGCGCGGTGCTCATCCCCGTTTCCAAGCCGTAGAGCCAGCGTTTGTCCGTAGACAGTTTCCGTGGTCACGTGGCCAGCACGACTTGACATGGAACACCGTTACCTTCCCACCGTGGTGGTACCTATTTATCTACTTGCAATTTTTACATGCTTTCGCACTGGGCCTAATCCTTTCAACTGAATACAATCTGGAGACTGACTGTCTAAAGCACCCAAAGACAAGGACAAAAGTAGGGGTAAAACATATCAAAATAGCATTGAAAATGCACACAGTTAGCCATCACATTTAGCTCATCATCAAAGCTATTGGCTTGACATAGAGAGCATTATTTGGGTGGACTTTTTGCATCACCTGCAGCAGAGATCATACTAGACCAGAAAATAGCTATACAGGGCCACATACTGCTCACCCCTCATGTAAAAGCTGATTTGTCAAACTGATGAGGAAGTAAGTAAATTGGTAGCAAAAGTGTTCACTTCCCTCTGCACCACTCATCTCTACAAACACTTTTTTGGTTTAGAGTTTTGGTGTGCAAGGTCCTTTAGAAGCACACCAAGCACAGGGCAAATGCCTTACAACCGAAAAGCATGCAAACTATCCCTCCTGGGCTCCTTAAAAGCCTTTGCAACAAAGCAAGTCATTGTCATTTTGTGTTATTTGAGTTAAAGTGTAATTTGTGCCATTTTGCTTACTTAGTGCAATACAACTTGTCATTTTTATTCTCTGTTGGAGAGTGCAGCAAAATACAAAAAATAATGAGCAAGAAGAACACACATTTTTTTGTGATTCCTTGTTCACACAGCCAGAAGCAAGAATTTACGTCCCTGTTACATTGTCCTTGCTGGCTGGAGAGAAGAGTGAGTTGCATTGCTAACCTGGCTGAAGAGGCAGACATCAGGAGATTGAGTCCCCTGGTGCCTCCCAGGAGATGAGTCAGCCTATGTAGCCTTGGGCAAGCTGTCTAGGACATCTCCAGAACAAGGGGATATTAAGCCACTTCTGAGTATTCTGTATGTAAGAAACCCTGGAAAAGGTTGCCGTAAGTTAGAATTAACTTGAAGGCCAACAATTATTATTATAGTATTGTCCATGCCTATTTGTGTCACCATGTGCCCAGATTTGATTGATTGCATGGAACTGTGATGTCATCCAGCCCTCCCACAAGGCAGTGTGCAGTGACTACACGAAGCAGCTGACCAAGGTTGCTATGACAGTGCCAAAACTAGTTTATTAAAAAACAAAAGTGAATGCACCTTTAAGACTAGCAAACATTTTTATGTGTTAGTTTTTGTGGATTATCAACCACTTTTTCAGATCAGGCAAAACTCATGGGATGGGGGATAAGAAATAAAAAGAAAGAAAACCCCTGTAGCACATTAAAGACTGTTATGAGATATAGTGACCAAAATAACTGAAATGGTCTTGGATGCCTTGTTACCTGAACCTGAACAGGTTTATGCATTTGCTGCTCTGCCTCAGGCAGCAAAAATGAGTTCAGTTGTGTGTAATCATTGTGTGGTTCCTAATCTGCTAAGAACTAGCTTTTTGGTAATGCAAGTAATGGGAAGGAGAAGCCACCAAAGGAGAAAATGGCCTGTCATTGTAATAGTAGCAGCTTATATGATCGTGCCAAGATAGGAAAACATTTCTGTATTTACATAATTGAAGGACTTTTCTGTGAGCATAAAGTTATCAGTTCAGAGTCACTAGTCCTAACTAGAGTAGACCCATTGATTGAATGGGATTTGCACAAGTATCATTTTACCATTCAGCTGTTGATCTACTGGATCTGCTCTTAGTTGGGACTGCAATAAGTTACTGCCCAGTAACATATTTTGACACACCAGACGGCTATATTGCCCGGATTCAGTGTCTCCACATAAAAGAAACAAATGTGAGTGACAAAGAAATAACTTGATTGCCCTCATAATGGTAATTGGATGCTGCAGTATGGATTGTCTTCCTGGAAACCACTGCCTTTCAAAATCTTGTTTTCTATCATTTGAAGTGGAAGGGATTCTCAGTAAATGCAAGTTACATGGAAATGATAGAACACTTGCTGTCTTATTCCCATTAAGACTCAACACACTGATTCATGTTTAATGTGTGCATCGGAAATCCTGTGTCTGCTTTCTCTCTGTCTTCATCTTGTAATCCGCATCAAAGATTACCTTAATCGCTGGGAAGGTTACAAGAAGACCTCTGCATTCGGAACAGCTCTATTTATTGATAAGCCATGAAGCCGCAGACAATCTGTGCCTATCACTGGAGCATATCACATCAACCAGGAAGGTATTTTTCATCTTTTGGATGCTAGAGGAGTCTCTTGTGTAGAGCAAAATGCCCTGAAGCCCTCAGACTTCTTTCAGCGATTTATTCGCATTGTTGTTCAGGACTGAAGAATCAACTGGCAATCATTACTGCAAACGGTCTTTACAAAAAAACACAGTTTCCCCCCTTTCACTAAAGGGAGAGAGTAGAGAAAGAGAGAAAAATTAAAATGAACCGTATGGAAGATTCCCCCCATTGGATATTTAGCTGTTTTGTTCCTTCAGCTTTTAAGAGCAAACCAATTATGTTTGAATTAAGAAGTCACTAGTACTCTATATTGTCAGCAATCAACTATATAATTTCGCTGTACTGCTCTGCACCCCACAGAATTTCCTTACATTGTAGCTTGATCTCCGTAGACGTCTGTCCAACAGAGATCTCTTCTAGACAAAGCATTTGTACTTCCTTGTTCCACTTAATTGTATGCTACATGGTGATGGAAGAACATGGGATTTACCAGGGTCCTAAATAATGTTCTAGCTCTGAACTGCTTTTCTGCTTTAGTGCTGTAGTTGTTCTTTTCTCTGTCATTTGTACCTGAAGACAGCTTTTTTGTTGTTGCTGATTTTAGCATCTCTTTCTAACCTCAGCTCATTCTCAGCCTTTGCCTTCCTAACACCATCCCTGCAGTTCTTTGCTACTTGTCTGTCTTCTTCATTTGTATCTTGGCCTTCCTTCCATTTCCTATATGTGTCCTTTTTTGTTTTCAGGTCCTCTCTGATCTTTTTGTGAAGCCACATTGGCCTTTTTTGCTGCCTTCAACCATTTTTCTTGTTGGAATTGTCTGTAAGTTGTGCCTTTAGAATTTCCTTTTTCAGAAACTCCCACCCAACTTGAATTCTTTTTCCTGTTAGAATTCCTGCCTTACCTATCATTGTTCTGAGTTTACTAAAACTGGCTTTCTTAAAATCCAGCATAGAAGTGCAGCGACACTCTGCTTTTGTTTCTTTTGAAATCAAAAACTCAAGTAACATTGGTATTTGTAACTGGTTACTCTTTGGCAAGGACTAATACAAGTTATATTCAGAATATCCTTGATGTAAGAAATAACTCTAAAGTTATTTGAGAATAACAGGTAAGACTGGTTACTTTCAATTAGACATGGGAGATTGGTCTTCGTTGATGAAGATGAATCCCGTTGGCACAGGTAGCTGGCCCAATTAACACCTACTCCCAGAGCCCACCGGGCCACTTGACAGTGCACCAATAGCTGCAGTAGCCTGGCTGGCATAGCTCTGACTACCTGCTCAGTTGGCCACTCAGCAGCTGAGCGGGGAGACTTGTCATCCCACTCCCTTGCCAGAGTGGCTGGCTGAGCAGGGAGGTGAGGCTGTGCCAGCCGGTCTAGTGCCGCGATTGGCACACTGTCAATCATGCCAGCCGCGTGCACCACATGGTAAGTGGACTGGCAGGTTCTGGGGGTGGTTTTAATTGGACTGGACCCCTGTGCCAGTGGGATTCATCTTCGTCAACAAAGACGGATTCCCCATGTCTACTTTCAATAGTTACTAGAGATGGGGGTATTCATATTCGAATATGAATATCCCCACGCAGCTGGACTTAATGAAGGTCTGGCCCCTGGGGCCGGACCATCCACTCATGCATCGGGTGGCACCGGCAGCCTTGCTCATCCTTCGAATCACTCCCAGAGCACCACTTTCTTCCTGCTTGGCTGGCCACTCAGCAGCCTTGCAGGGAAACTCATCCTCCCTCCCCCTACCTGGAGTGGCTAGCTGAGCAGGAAGAGAGCAGCACTCTGGGAGTGATTGGAAGGATAAGCAAGGTCACCACCACTGCTGGACACGTGAGTGGACAGTCTGGCCCCAGGGGCAGGACCCTTGTTAAATCCAGCTGTGCGGGGGTAATCGTATTCATACCTGAAGTTACGTTTAAAGGGCATTTTTCGGGATTTTTAGAGACATTCTGAGAGGATTTTGTTTTCAAATTGATGATGTTGTCTGTAGGCATCCTTCAGTCTTGAGAGACTATGGTAACGTGCTCTGAATAGAAGTCTTGGAACAACGTCTAGCGTGGCTAAGACGGCCAATTCGAGAGTGACAATTCCTTCCACACTGAAGACAAATACAATCTGTCCCCTGTCCAGCTCCCTGATTTTGCTGGTTTCGGGACTGCCTCTTGGCCTCGGCCTGCTGGACAAGTGTGTCTTCAATTTGGGAGAGGCCATGCTGCACCACCTGCCTCCAGGCTGAACGCTCAGATGTCAAGGTTTCCCATCTGTTGAGGTCCATTCCTAAGGCCTTCAGATCCCGCTTGCAGATATCCTTGTATCCCAGCTGTGGTCTCCCCCTGGGTTGCTTTCCCTGCACTAATTCTCCATACAGGAGATCTTTTGGAATCTGACCAACAGCCATTCTCACGACATGCCCGAGCCGATGTAGACGTCGCTGTTTTAGTAATGTATACATGCTAAAAATTCCAGCTCGTTCTAGGACTACTCTACAGTGGTGCCTCGACTTACGAACGTCCCGACATACGACCATTTCGAGTTACGACCAGCTCCGTCCGCAAAATTTTGCTTCGACTTGTGGCCGGAGCTTCCAGTTACGAACCAAAAAAGGCAGGGAAAAAAGGCGGGAAATTCAAATTGCTAACTGTTGGTGGTGAAGAGGCTGCTTCTTTGTAGCTCTTTCGCCCCAGCAGTTAGAGAGTGTGCGATTGGAGGAGGCTTTTGACTGCCTGGTAAGGTAAGGTGCTGCTTTCTGCTTTTTAAAAACTGTTCTGGGTGGGTTTTGCAGCGTGGTTTTGGGCTGGGGGGGTTATGTTTCTGTGCTGTGATGGGTCTTGGAGGGTTTGTTTGTTTTTTGGCCCCCCCCATTTCCGATGGGTCTTGGGTGTTTTGGTTGCTTTTTGGGGTTCCCCCCCATTTCCGATGGGTCTTGCATGCTTCCCTTGCTTTTTGCTTTGTTTTCTTTGCATTTCCGATGTGCTCTGTTTGCTTTTTCCTTTGCTTTCTTTGCATTTCCGATGTGCTCTGTTTGCTTTTTCCTTTGCTTTCTTTGCATTTCCGATGTGCTCTGCTTGCTTCGCTTGCTTTTTCCTTTGCTTTCTTTGCATTTCCGATGTGCTCTGTTTGCTTTTTCCTGTTTTCTTTGCATTTCCGATGTGCTCTGCTTGCTTCCCTTGCTTTTTCCTTTGCTTTCTTTGCATTTCCGATGTGCTCTGCTTGCTTCGCTTGCTTTTTGCTTTGATTTCTTTGCATTTCCGATGGTCTTGCACACTTGATTGCTTTTCCTTCCCCCCCCCCTTCGGCCGGAAGGGATTAATCACATTTCCGATGGGTCTTGCAGTGATTTTTTTTTTTTTTGGTTATTATTTTCTTCGGCCGGAGCAGATTAATTGCATTTCAATGCATTTCAATGGGAAATGGTGCTTCGACTTACGACCATTTCAAGTTACAACTGAAGTTCTGGAACCAATTAAGTTCGTAAGTCGAGGCACCACTGTTTTTGGAACTTTGTCCTGCTAGGTGATACCAAAAATGCATTGGAGACAATGCATATGGAACGTGTTCAGCTTCCTCTCCTGCCATGCACAAAGGGTCCAGGACTCACTTGCAGTACAGGAGTGTACTCAGGACACAGGCTCTATAGACCTGGAACTTGGTATATGCCGTCAGCTTCTTATTAAGCCATACTCTCTTTCTGAGTCTAGAGAACATGGTAGCTGCTTTGCCAATGTGTTTATCCAGCTCGACATCTAGGGAGAGAGTGTCAGAGATCGTTGAGCCAAGGCACACGAAGTCATGAACAACCTCCAATTCTTGCGTAGAGATGGTAACAGAGGGAGGTGAGTCCACGCCCTGGCCCATGACTTGTGTTTTCTTCAGGCTGATTGTTAATCCAAAATCTTGGCAGGCCTTAATAAAACGATTCATAAGTTGTTGGAGGTCTTCAGCAGAATGGGCAACAACAGCTGCATCATCGGCGAAGAGGAAGTCCCACATGCATTTCAGCTGGACTTTGGTCTTCGCTCTCAATCTAGAGAGATTAAAGAGCTTTCCATCTGATCTGGTCCGGAGATAGACACCTTCTGTTGCAGTTCCAAAAGCGTGCTTCAGCATGACAGCAAAAAAGGTTCCCAAACAGAGACGGCGTGAGGACACAGCCCTGTTTCAATCCGCTTCGGAAGTCAAAGGGATCTGATGTTGAGCCATCAAAAACTACAGTGCCCTTCATTTCCTCATGCAAGGATCTGATGATATTAAGGAGTCGAGGTGGACATCCAATCTTGGGAAGTATTTTGAAAAGACAGTCCCTGCTAACCAAATCAAAGGCCTTTGTAAGTTCTATGAAGGCCACAAAGAGTGGCTGTCGTTGTTGTCTACATTTCTCCTGCAACTGTCTGAAGGAGAATACCATGTCAGTGGTGGATCTATTAGCTCGAAATCCACACTGTGATTCTGGATAGACTCTGCAAGCACCTGGAGTCTCTTTAGCACAACATGGGCAAGCAGCTTCCCTACAATGCTGAGAAGAGAGATGCCACGGTAGTTATTGCAGTCACCCCTGTCGCCTTTGTTCTTATACAATGTGATGATGTTTTCATCTTTCATGTCCTGTGGTACTCCACCTTCCCTCCAGCAAAGACAAAATATTTCATACAGCTCAGTGGTGATGATCTCTTTACAGCACTTCAGCACTTCAACAGGGATGCTATCCTTCCCAGGTGCCTTGCCGGAGGCGAGGGAATCCAAGGTCGCTTTTATTTCTGCTAAAGTTGGTTCGCTGTCCAACTCTTCCAAGACAGTCAGGCACTCAATGTTATTTAGTGCCTCTTCGGTTACTGCATTCTCTCTGGAATATAGCTCAGAGTAGTGCTGCACCCAGTGTTCCATCTGCTGTGCTCGGTCCTGGATGATCACGCCTGTAGCAGTCTTCAAGGGAGGAGATTTCTTCTGTATTGGACCTAAAGCCTGCTTGATACCATCATACATTCCCTTGATGTTACCTGTGTCTGCTGCTATCTGTATCTGAGAGCAGAGCTGAAGCCAATAATCGTTAGAACATCTCCTGGCATCCTGCTGAACTTTGCTATGAGCAACTCGAAGAGCCTGCAAGTTGTACTCACTACTGCTAGAGCTCTCCTCTTTTCCTTGATGGCTGGCATCAGCTCCTCCGAATGGGCTTCGAACCAGTCTGCCGTCTTTTTGGTCTTCTTGCCAAATGTGGACAAGGCGGTGTTATAAACAGCGTTCTTGAAATGTTCCCATCGTTCAGGTGCATTTGCATCAGCCGGGCCTGGAAGGGTTTCCTCAAGCGCTTGGGCAAATTCCTCCACTTTTCTTTGATCGCGAGTCTTGCTGATGTTAATACGTGGTCTTCCTTCCTTTTTCATGTGATACAATCTCTTTGTTCACAGTTTTACTCTACTACACAGATCGCAATCAACACCCTGATAACTGCGTGTGATCGTAATACTAGGAAGGCTAGAACGTCTAGTGAGGATCAAATCGAGCTGATGCCAATGCTTGGATCTTGGATGTCTCCAGGAAACTCTGTGTTGAAGCTTCGTATTAAAGAACGTGTTGCTGACACAAAGACCATAATAACAGCAAAACTCGAGCAAGCGTTGGCCATTTTCGTTCATCTTCCCAATGCCAAAACAGCCTAGACAAGTGGGCCAAGAATTGTGACTCTAGCGTTAAAGTCTCCGAGAATGAACAGTGGCTCTCTCTTGGGAATTTTTTTGATAGTAGCTGTCAGATCGTCGTAGAATTTGTCTTTGGACTTCTGTTGTAGACAACAGTGTTGGTGCATATGTACTAATGAGGGTGACCGGTCCTGCTGATGAGTAGAGCTGCAGAGACAGGATTCTTTCACTCCCCACAGTAGGTGGAACAATGGATCTCAGCAAAGTATTTCTAACTGCAAAGCCAACACCATATTCCCTGGTCTCATTCAGTGGTTTTCCCTGCCAGAAGAATGAGAATTTTTTTTCTTTGACAGATCCTGAGTCTGGCAATCTTGTCTCTTGCAGGGCAACAATGTCCATCTGCAGCCTTCTCAGTTCTATGTCAATGACAGCTGTCTTGTGCGCATCATCTATTTCCTGCAGGTCATCAGAAAAGCCAGGGGTCATTGTCCGAACATTCCAGGTGCCCAACTTTAGGGCAGAAGTTTTCTTATGATTGTTGCATGGTGCAGGGTTATCGATCTGCTTGTCGGCTTTCACCCTAAACCCCACGCACCCCGTGGGGTTAACAGACCATGGCGAGGCAGCACCTTACTGACTGGGGGCTTATGGCGGGCGGTAGCTACCTAGTGAGGTGCAATTACCTCTCCCACCATCGGAAGTAGCCCTTGGTGTCATGCTCTACACCAATCAAGCAGAGACTTATAACCGGTAACTGCTACTTCCCGTGTTATTTCGATGCTGTATGCGAAGCTGGAGTGTCCTCTCCAGAGCACGAAGCCTGGGTAAAATAATATGGAGGATAGGCTGTTACCCAAGCAGCAAATCCCCCCTCTCCATGTCACTGAAGTAGTCCAATGGAAACGCAAGAGCTAATACAATTGGTTCCAGCGACGTCGCAGGAGTTGCCAGAACATCATGAACTGCCTCTAGGACTCCGGCTCCGGACTTTGCCTCAAGATTTACTCCTGAAGCCTTTTCCATCGATGAATATAGCCACAAGGCAGTGGAGGTTTGAAATTGGAGTTTTCCTTCTCCTAGATGGGGTGCCTCCCAAGGCTAACGAGTCCCACCTATCCGGTGTTGTCTAAGCAATCATAAATGTAAGAGAAGTGACCTTTGATCTTATCTTTTGTTTTTTGCAAATATTTCCATGGTGCACTATCAAAAATTCATCATGAAATTGGGCACCAGAATATATTTTCCTGCCTGCTTGCAAAAGCAACATAACATATTAATAGTGGGCAACACCAACAAATTTCTTGTGTCACTGCAGCAACAATAATAAGAGAAACAATCTAGTTGTGGAGGAGTAGTGAGCAAGGCAGTGTGTTTCTTTTAAAATGTAATATCCTGAGCTCTGGTCAAGGTTGCACTTACAAAATTGCATGAAAAAACACTGTCATAGAAAGAACTTCCCCAAAATGACCTTTGTAATTTCCTGCTTTATTGCATGTATGTTTAATGACTGGAGACATGGAAAATATATTTATGCCTCTTTTAACAATGATTTTTCTGTGCTTGTGTGTGTGTTTTGCTTCTCAAAGAGAAATGGTGCATAATTTGCACACAGTGTGTAGAAGTTACGAAAACCCTGAAGAGACAGGATAGCACTCCTTGTCTCACTTTCACCTGGAGGTGAAAACTCTCACAAGGCTGAAAATTCTTCCTTAATTTATTCTTTTGTCACCAGCATGCAGCAATGATATTATGTGGCAGAGTAAATCAACATTCTACAAGGCAATTCTAAAAACAGTGGCAGCCCAAGGAAAAACTTGTAACTTTTAAACTGGGCTTCTTATCAGCCCCATATTTGGCCCAGGTGTAGGAGACAGTCTGTTATTCCTCTGTGATAAATTTGGGGATGTTTAGACAAAGTATTTTTTAGTTACAATTGTAGGGGTAAAAGTACACGTCTTTTATCCCTCCATTCAGAAACAGATGGTCCCCCAAAAACCCAGCTTTAAAATAGCTCACATACATTGAAAAGATCAGCCTTGTTTATTTTGAAAGGAAATTCTTGGTCCCACCTGCTTTTTTTCATTTGCAAAGTATCCAAGTTTTAGGGAATGAAATATTGATCCTCAAAAAAGCTGTTTCAAATGGGAGAAACAATTATTTCTTATAACACTGAGCATACAAGGCTTGTCAGCGAGAATTTTGCAAAAGATACAATGTAGTCTCCTGAGCTGGGGAGAAGTTGATGTCAACTAAAGTTCATATCTATTATGAAAAGGAGTCAAGAAAACACATTTGGTTTTAAAAGAAACTAATTGAGTGACAGTTGTCCATAAAGAGAGGCATTTTGCCATGCATCTTCAAGGAATTAGCATACAATTTTGTTAGGAATATTCATAGTATTTTCCTATAGGTTAAAAAGCACACAGCAGTTGTGTTTTGTCATGGTGTTTTCAGTAAACATTCTCTCAGGATTTCTGAGACCAAAGAGTCTCCTGACATAAGTTTTCAGAGGGGAAATGAGCTTCAGGTCTGGAGCAATCTGAACTTTTGGACCAGTCATGACCCAAATAGCTGACCCTCAAGATAACTTTTTAATTCCTTCCTGGCCAAGCATGCTTGAGAACAAATATTCAGAAGCTCAGACATTTAAGCTGTGAAATTTCTGGGGATTTTCTTACTTTGTGGCTGGGGATGGTCTTACTTGGTTCTAGCACAGTTTTTTTGTGCTTATATTTGATCATAGTCACCAGTAGATACTTGGGTATCTCAACTACTGAGGTCACTATACAATTGCCTGGTGGTTTTTTTTTTTTGTTTTTTTTTTTAAAGATGTTATGTGCCATCAAGTCACTTCTGCTGGATGGTGACTATATGAGTTAATGACCTCCAAAGTGTCACATCATTAACAGCTCTGCTCAGACCTTGCAAACAAAAAGCAGTGGCATTCTTTATTGAGTCAACTCTTACATCATTCTCCCTTCCTGCTACTACACACTCTTCCTAGCAATATTGTCTTTTCCAGAAGTTCTTCGCAGTTCTTGTAAACTAACATTTGTTGCTTCCTTTATTGAGTCAATCCGTCTCATGTTATCTCTTCTTACTCCCCACCTCCTGCTTTTTCTCAGCAATATTTATTTTCTGGTCAGTTTTGTATGCTCATTATATGTGAATGGTAGGATAGCCTCAGTTCACTTATTTTTGCTCTAGTGACAGTTCAGGCTTGAATTGATTGAGCACCCACTTTTCTGCATTTCCAGGGTAACTTGTGGTAACTCCTGTGCTCCAACATCATGTTTCAAATCAGTTGATTTTTTTCCTCCTGTCTTTCTTCATCTTTTACTTAGTACAGATGATTTTGACCTTGGTTTCCAGAGACAGTTGAAATTCCAGTGAAAATTTCTACTCCAAGAAAAGTGTTTGGAAATTTGAAGATAGCTTTCTACTCTCCATTCTGTGGAGCAAACATGGGAATTTTAGTTTATTTGAGAGATTAAAGAATGTGCCCACATAGACAGCAGGAAAAGGGGTGCCAAGCTTTATATAGCAAACGGCAGTCAGAATTTTGAAACCAACGTCAGCAGTCAAGATGGTCTATGGATACTATCTTATGTTCAGTACCACCTGCGAAGAGACACTAAGCAAGGGGAAATCCCAGACCCCTACTTCTTCTTTCACTTCTCACCAAACACAATCAAAGCATCTTCCTTGCATCTCTAACTGCTGCTGCAGAATCCAAATCATGAAACTATCAGAGTTTGCCAAATTCTTTGAGTAGTATCTGTTACTTCTGAATATTCACTAAACCAGCCAATGTTGCCATCATTCTTTCTGTAAGGTTACAGGTTATAGAGGAGGGATGTGGCATATAATTCCTGCCTGGGTTCATCCTCCCAACAGTAAATGGGACAACTATTCATCTTTTTCCTTGACTTGAGACAGTGTGATTTATTTATTTTGGAAGGTTTTCCTTAAAGAGATTGTTCACACTTCTGAGACTAGCTTTAGTACATTTCTCTAGAATGTGCAGTGATGGAAAATGTGCTGCCTTGGGTGAAGTAGTAAAAATAGTATCAGGAACTGAATTATTTGTGCCTTTGGGAGTAATTACCCTATCCTATTGTGACTGCTCTACGTAAGAGTTTAGATTCATGAAGGGAAAATACTTTTTTGGTGCAAAAATATTCTGAACAAGCTGTGAAGGTGTGTGGGAATGACTTGACATCGTGGCCTCACATTGAAGCCTCAATGTCTCATGGAAGTTGGTGATCCCTCAGTTGCTGGTTATGGACTTCCAAGCAAAGCTGGGACTTGACTCATATCTTTAAGAAGTATGAGAAGGGAGAGCTGGTAAATAGTTCATCTGTATTTCTCCAAAATGGGCCTTGAAGTTCTCCAAAGTGGCACAGAACAATTTGTACTTGCACAAAAGTTCACTTTGTGTGTTTTGCATTGTTTAAATTCCAAGACATCACATTTGAATTCTGAAAATCAGCTGAATGTAAAAATGTTCAGAAATCTATTGCATTAAGAAACATCTAAACTCAGTTGGAAGATTTATATGTGATATGATGAAAATCCTCCAAGCACAAAACAAGCTTAGCATCAAGCATTTGATTTATCTCTGATATATAAAAAAAATCACCATATAGAGTGCAATTCTAATTATGGTAGCACTGTATGTGATCCAAAATCAGCTCGTAATCATTATATTTGTTATATGGGCTAAATAAGAAATAACAATAGATTAGTCTCCAGACACATAGCGTATGATCCCTAGTCCACTAGCTCTAAAGATCAAAACATTCACTGTCCAGATATAAATTCATTCCTTGTCACAACCTGCACACTGTACTGATTTATGCTGACTCAACAATCAGAGCCTGGGTGAGTACCTTGTGTTCCATGATCAAGGTGGCACCTCAGACCTCCCCCCCCCCCCCCCAATATTCCATGCCTGTATAGAAAACAACAATGAAAACAACATGGACAAAAACTCTTTTATTCTTTCTTAGTTCAAGGCATCAGAGAAATGGCTTCCAGAGTTGTACAAAATGATGGAATATTTTGTAATGGATAGAGCAAATATGTATATTTGTGCACTTGGTTCTTACTTGGTCTTTACAACTTCTGTAAGATTGTATCTGCACTAGGATTTACCAGGTCAGTAGCACCCCATTGCCAGATATTTTAAGGCCAAAACCTGGGACCAGCTGATGGGTTCTGGGGATCTCATAGGCCGGTTCTTGTAATGTCATAGAGGTGGGGCAGGCAGGGGTTGAAAGATGTATCAGAAATACTTCTAGGTGAGATGATACAGTGGGATGACTAGAGTCCAGGTAAATCAACTAAAGCATGGCTAATCTGATAACATGATACTCTAGAGCTTGATGTGTTCTCTGGAAGCCAGAAAAAGTACTGCAGTTGTTGTTTAGTCGTTAAGTCGTGTCCGACTCTTCGTGACCCCATGGACCAGAGCACGCCAGGCCCTCCTGTCTTCCACTGCCTCCCAGAGTTGGGTCAAATTCATGTTGGTTGCTTCGATGACACTGTCCAACCATCTCGTCCTCTGTCGTCCCCTTCTCCTCTTGCCCTCACACTTTCCCAACATCAGGGTCTTTTCCAGGGAGTCTTCTCTTCTCATGAGATGGCCAAAGTATTGGAGCCTCAGCTTCAGGATCTGGCCTTCCAGTGAGCACTCAGGGTTGATTTCCTTCAGAATGGATAGGTTTGTTCTCTTTGCAGTCCAGGGGACTCTCAAGAGTCTCCTCCAGCACCACAATTCAAAAGCATCAATTCTTTGGCGGTCAGCCTTCTTTATGGTCCAGCTCTCACTTCCATACATCGCTACTGGAAAAACCATAGCTTTGACTATGCAGACTTTTGTCGGCAAGGTGATGTCTCTGCTTTTTAAGATGCTGTCTAGGTTTGTCATCACTTTCCTCCCAAGAAGCAGGCGTCTTTTAATTTCGTGGCTGCTGTCACCATCTGCAGTGATCATGGAGCCCAAGAAAGTAAAGTTTGTCACTGCCTCCATATCTTCCCCATCTATTTGCCAGGAGGTGATGGGACCAGTGGCCATGATCTTAGTTTTTTGGATGTTGAGCTTCAGACCATTTTTGGCGCTCTCCTCTTTCACCCTCATTAAGAGGTTCTGTAATTCCTCCTCACTTTCTGCCATCAGAGTGGTATCATCTGCATATCTGAGGTTATTGAGATTTCTTCCGGCAATCTTAATTCCGGTTTGGGATTTCTCCAGTCCAGCCTTTCGCATGATGTATTCTGCATATAAGTTAAATAAGCAGGGAGACAATATACAGCCTTGTCGTACTCCTTTCCCAATTTTGAACCAATCAGTTGTTCCATATCCAGTTCTAACTGTTGCTTCCTGTCCCACGTATAGATTTCTCAGGAGATAGATAATGGGAGTGGTTAGGCACTCCCATTTCTTTAAGAACTTGCCATAGTTTGTTGTGGTCCATACAGTCAAAGGCTTTTGCGTAGTCAATGAAGCAGAAGTAGATGTTTTTCTGGAACTCTCTGGCTTTCTCCATAATCCAGCGCATGTTAGCAGTTTGGTCTCTAGTTCCTCTGCCCCTTCGAAATCCAGCTTGTACTTCTGGGAGTTCTCGGTCCACATACTGCTGAAGTCTACCTTGTAGGATTTTGAGCATAACCTTGCTAGCGTGTGAAATGCATGTGTAAGCCACAGGGCTTACATTTTGCTTGGCATGGGTGTAGAAGTTTTAAAGTTGTCTCATATATAGATGTCATTTTTTGTCCTCCTTCAGTGCTGGTTGCTCTGTTATATGTCTCTTAAACTTAGAACTGCAGAGCTGGAAGGCAGCCTATGGATCACAGAGTTCAAATTTTGTCAGGGTGGCGCAGTAGGGAATTGAACTCTCAACCTCTGGCTCCGCAGCCAGAGCACTGAACGATCCAGTTCCCATGCATGGTGATGTGAGGAAGTGTATCAATTCCCAGAGACTTCAAGCGCCATCCCAAGATCTGGTAACCATAAATGTTCTTCAATGAAAGGTGGCGACACCAGTGTTTTGGAGACAGTGCATCTGCTGTGTATTGTAATGTGAATGTTCAAGTAGTTGTCCAAGGTACCAAATTTTGCGGGGGAATAAATCTCTTATCCAAAAGAAACGAAACCCGAACAATGTTATCCCCAGGAAATTCTCGTTGCTTCTGTCAGTACAATATCCACCCATTTGGTGGAAATGATACATCTACAACTATAGTTCCATGGATTTTTTTTAACCCTCGCCCCCTTTTCCTTTAAATAAACTACTAGCTTTCTTTGCAATGTTGCCAGATTAAATTCTTCACTGCTGTGCAAGCATGGGCCCAAGAGGGCTGTAAAAGAGACTGACCTTCACTTTGATGTTACACCAAGCAGCACATTCTCCTTTCATGTATTCTTACTCAGCTGAATGCTAATCAGTCCCTGAAATTTCTGGGAGAGTCTCTGAACACCCAAAAGACCTGCTGGAACACAGGCAACCCATTCTCTGCTCAATGCCTATATGGCTCATAATGTTCGTTATTAATGACTATCTCCTGGGCATTCTGTTTCCCTTACTGAAATATAATAAGGCGCCATAGGCACAGAAAGTACAGCAACCTTGCCTCTCAAACAAGTGGCTCATATGTCACAACACATTTCTGGCACTCACTGAACTACTGAGGATTTCTTCATTGGGAGCAAGGAGTGTCTGGTTAAATAAAACACATGTTTATGGATAAGGTTGAGATGGCTATTCTCTTTTCAGAGAACATAACAAAAAGAGCAAATATACTTTAAATGGAAAATGAAAAGTTTCCCAAATTGAAATACATTAACATTATACCCATCTCACCTGTCACTGGCATTTATTGGTATTCTCAGTTCCAACTCCCTCCATAGAATAATCACGTTTGAAGGGGCCTATAAGGCCATCGAGTCCAATCTGCTGCTCAGTGCAGGAATGCGAATCAAAGAGTATCTGCCAGGTGGTTGTCTAAATTCTCTTGAATGCCTCCAGTGTTGGAGCACTCACCACCTCTCCAGGTCATTGGTTCCATTGCTGTACTGCTCTAACAGTTAGGAAGTTTTTCCTGATATTTAACTGAAATCTGGCTTCCTGTAACTTGAGCCCATGTTGTGTGCCCTGCACTCTGGGTTGATCGAGGACAGATCCTGACCTTCCTCTGAATGACAGCCTTTCAAATATTTGAAAAGTGCTACCATATCTGAAGTGCTCACTCTTCTTTTCTCAAGGCTAAACATGCCAATTCTTTCAGTCTTTCCTTATAGGGCTTGGTCTCTAGTTTGCTGATCATCCTTGTTGCCTTCCTCTGAACTTGTTCCAATTTTTCAGTATCCTCCTTGAAGTGCGGTGTCCAGAAACTGGACACGGTAGTCTAGATGAGGCCTAATCAGTGCTGAATAGAGGGGAACTAGTACATGACAGGATCTGGAGACTATACGTATTTCTGTTAATGCACCTAAAATAGCAGTTGCCACATCCCATTGTTGGCTCATATTCAGCTTGTGATCTACAATGACTCCAAGATCCTTCTCGCTCATAGTATTGCTGAGCCAGGTATCCCCCATCTTGTAGCTTTGTGTTTGGTTTCTTTTTCATAGATGGAGTACTTTGCACTTATCCCTGTTGAATTTCATTTTGTTGTTTTCAGCCCAATGCTCAAGCCTATTGAGATCATTTAGAATTTTGTTTCTGTCTTCTAGGGATTAGCTATTCCACCCAATTTTGTGTCATCCGCAAAGAGTAGACCATTGGTCTAGATGGGCGGAGTATAAATCGAATAAATAAATAAATAAATAAATAAATAAATCTGATTAGTATTCCCTGCACCCCCTGATCCAGGTCATTAATAAAAATGTTGAAGAGCACAGGGCCCAGGACTGAGCCTTGGGGTACCCCACTTGTTACCTTCTCCCAATTTGAGAAGGAGTCATTAATCATCAGCCTCTGAGTATGATTCTGTAGCCAACTGTGTATCCACCTGTTCTATCTAGCACACACCTAGTTAGCTTGCATTCATGGGGCACTTTGTCAAAAGCTTTGCTGAAGTCAAGATACATGATGTCTACAGCATTCCCTCTTCCTATTAGGGAGGTTACCTGATCAAAAAATGAGATCAGATTAGTCTGGCAGAATTTGTTCTTGACAAATCTGTGTTGACTTCTAGTTATTACTGCATTGTTTTCTAGGTGCTTGTAAAGTGACCACTTCATAATCTGTTCCCTAATTTTCCCTGCGATTGATGTCAGGCTGACTGGTCTGTAGTTTCCAGGTTTGCCATTTCTGCCCTTTTTGAAGACAACATTAGCCCTCATCCAATCATCTGACACCTCACCCATTTACCATGATTTCAGGAAAATAATGGATAGTAGTTCTGAGAGCTCTTCAGCCTGCTCCTTCAATACTCTTGGATGCAATTCATCCGGCCCTGGAGATTTGAACTTGCTCAAGGTAGTGAGATATTCATTGACTAACTGTTTATCAATCTGCAGCTGCAATCTTGTCCCCTCCACCTGCATTTCACAATTGTCTGGATGGTCATAGTCTGTCCTTTGGGAAAAGACTGAGCTAAACTAATAGTTATCCTGTACTATAGGGTGGAAGGTCCTGGAAATGTTTTCTTCCCAAGAATGATGATATCACATAAATAGAATTTTGATTAAAGTAGATGTTTCTTCTAGATGTTTGATTCATTTTCTCTACCACAATCAGATTTCATGAGAGAGATATGCCTCAGGAATCAGGATTACAATCTAAGCCTTTGTTTAAACTTCCAGTGCCCAGTCACAAACAAAGTATGCTAACACGTAACTATAAATCAGGAAAATCATGTTTCTTTCACTATTTGGAATAAAACGCATTTTCAGTATCCTCCTACAGAGCTTTGCCAGCACAGTAGAAAATGATGTCACTGGGAGCAGCAGATAGTCACTAATTAAAGAGTTCCATTTTTTTATTTTGGGGTTCATGCAACTTGAGTGAAATAAGATGAACTTGTGCACACCCTGAAACAAGAAAAGGACAGCAAAGGTAGAGAACTCTTCAGATGTTGATGGAATCAGAATCTCATCAGCCACAACCACTGTGGCCGGTAGTCAGGGACGATAGGTCTTATATTTCAAAGCGATTGAGAAAGCCAAGGTCTCCCATTACATGGGATGACATGCAATGTTGTAAACTTCTTTTTTAAATTTTTGATTAAACTGTAAATGCGGGAAGAAGATGGGAAGGAGGAAAACAAAAACAGAAAAAAAGAAGGGGAGAGGAAATATTTAAATATGTGGCTAGGCACGTATATTAATGCAACATGATGATACTTTGAAAAATAAAAATCTGGTGTCTATAGAATATGTATTTGTGTGGACACAACAATAAGATCTTCTGACCATTGAAGGATGATCAGTATTTTGATAGTGCACATTTTTCTTTCTTGCCTAGAGTATGAATCTTCCAGGTACAATGAAGACATACAGAATATCAGTTAGGTTCCAGGTTACTGAAATATACTTCAAAAGTAAACAGGCATCTACAAGTATCCCTGATGTCACAGTTTGGAGTGGGGGGGGGAGACCTTGTCTGCTAGAATGATGCATTTTTCTACCTTAAGAAATGTCACACACCTTTCCAGCCGAGCGGTGTGGCATGCATTCTTTTGGGCACATTTGTTGTTTAGCCTGGAGACAGCAGCCTCCAGCAGCCTCTGCCGTTATGGCTGTGGATTCCAAGGGAGGAGAGAGAAAGCAGTGGGGAAGTGGGGAGAGAACAAAGGAAGGGAAACAGGGAGGGGAGAAGGGAAAAAACAGAATGGTACTGACAGAAGGAAAAAGAAGTGATGTAAAAAGAATATTTCAGTTCCCTTGACCCTCCACAGATGATCATAGGAAGTGCTTAGTTGACG
Source organism: Intellagama lesueurii (assembly GCA_037013535.1). Taxonomy (NCBI): domain Eukaryota; kingdom Metazoa; phylum Chordata; class Lepidosauria; order Squamata; family Agamidae; genus Intellagama; species Intellagama lesueurii. Next base: position 11,915,496 of record JBAJHW010000010.1, on the reverse strand, counting down.
GTTGATTGGGCTACATGGAATAAGAACATAAGAAGAGCCCTGCTGGATCAGGCCAAAGGCCCATCTAGTCCAGCTTCCTGTATCTCACAGTGGCCCCACCAGATGCCACAACTAGACACCTGTCTCCTGATACCCCTCCCCTGCGTCTGACATTTTGAGGTACCCGCCTTTTAAGCCTGGAGATTATACATCCCCATCATGGCTTGTAACCTGTGATGGACTTTTCAGGAATCTGTCCAATCCCCTTTTAAAGGCATCTAGGCCAGATGCCATCCCCACATCCTGTGGCGAGGAATTCCACAGACTAACAACACACTGGGTAAAGAAATATTTTTCTTTTGCTTTTTTGATGGGAGGAGCACACCAAATGGCACGTTGCTCCTCCCCCCAATCTCCAGAGACCCTTTCTGGCCTGATCCACCCCACACTCAAAACAGCCAATCTGGAAAGGCCCTTAGTCACACTGAAGATGCTACAAAACTCTTTGCTGTGTTCTCTGCAGCACACTAATATGGCTACTCCTTTGGAGTCACTTCAGTATGGTTAATAACATTAAGTTGTGCCTTGACATGGACTGTATTGCTGAGAGCTCATTACATTTTTAAGTTTTAAAGTTACACAGGACCCCTGGTTACTTTTGCTGCAGCAGAGTAATATGCTACCTCTTTAGAAAGTGGTGGAACAGAAGCCAGGCTTTCTTTGCATGTTTGAGTTAATTTACTGAAGGCAGAATTGGGCAAACTTCAGTTTGCAGCATCTGTGTTGCCTTTCTTTCTACCTTCGCTCTCTCGTCCCCCCACCCTCCTGGTCCTCTCAACCATCAAACTACTATGTCATATGTATTCTCAAAGGCTTTCACGGCCAGGATCCGATGGTTGTTGTAGTTTTTTTGGGCTCTTTGGCCGTGTTCTGAAGGTTGTTCTTCCTAACGTTTCGCCAGTCTCTGTGGCTGGCATCTTCAGAGGACAGGAGTCAGAACTCTGTCTGTGCTCTGGTTCTGACTCCTGTCCTCTGAAGATGCCGGCCACAGAGACTGGCGAAACGTTAGGAAGAACAACCTTCAGAACACGGCCAAAGAGCCCGAAAAACCTACAACAACTACTATGTCATACTTGCTGCCTCATGCACATCTCCTCAGGGCTCTTCTCTGGGGGCAAGCTAAAAGTGGGCAGGGCTGAAGCCAGTGGTGGCTGGGACTCAGCCTTGTTTGCTCTCTCCCATCTTCCCCCTTCCTTCCTTCCTTGAAACAGAATGGTGGAAATGGGGCAGATTCTTCTTGTCAGACATCTGCTGAGAGCTTTCACAACCAAGTTGAGCTACACAGGTTGCCATTGGGCTCACTGCCAACCCCAAGGAAATGTTTGCAAATTGGAGGGTAGCTGTCAAGTCTCATACTGCAGAGCGTACATGGCAACTTTGACCCTCCAGACATCATGGGAATGCAGTTCCCATTATACCTTACTATTAGCACTGCTCACCACGGCTGATGAGGCCTGACAGGTGCAGTTGTCCACCTGTGTTGTAGAGAGATAAGTGCAGATAGAGCGGAGGAGTACCAAGCTACTGGGGGCTTACTTGGTATCTCTGCCATTCCTCTTGATCTTGAAGCTCAAGAAAAATGTTATTTTATTTTAAATATTTACATTCTGGTGTTTTTTTTTTTAAAAAAAGATTCCCCCCCCCCCCCCTAAAATGCACAGTCTCTCATGCCACCCAAAACACTATTTTATTTGATCTTGGCTTTTGTGAAGTACAGCCCACTACCAGATATGTTGTTATGTGCTGTTAAAGCCTCATGGCGCAGTGGTTAAAATGCTGTACTGCAGCCAAAATTGTGCTCATAACCCAGGGTTCAATCCCGGCTCAAGGTTCACTCAGCCTCCCATCCTTCTGAGGTCAGTAAAATGAGTACCCAGCTCGCTGGAATGGGGGCAATATGTAGCCTGCATAATTAATTTGTAAACTGCCCAGAGAGCACTTTTAAAGCGCTATGGGGTGGTATATAAGCAGTACACTTTGCTTTCGCTCTGTTAAGTTGAAACTGACTTATTGTGATCCTAATAGGACTTTCAAGGTAAGTGAGATATGTAAGGAGAGGTTTTATCAGTAATAGTGAGTTTCCATGGCTGAGTGGAATACCAGGTACAGTCCAACCAAGTCAGGAATAATTGAGGATTATGTTTGTTCTGCTATTTAATGTGAAAAGCTTACAAACTGATTAAAGGAGGAAGAATCTTTTGCTATTAACACTAACAGTTTCAATAACTTGAGTCTACCTGGCAGGTTGTACCTAAGACTTATTACCTTTGCATCACCAATTCATTAAGTCCAAAAATACTTCAAAGTATTTTGGCAGAGAGAGACTGCAGCCACATCCCCACTGTTCTTTTCCCACCTGGCAGTTATACTATAGATCACATGGTCATTTTCTGGGAAGGTCTAGTGCTGAATACATCTATATCTGAGAAATTGATGCTTGGAATTTGTGTGTAGTGTATGTATACTTAAAGTTTCATTTTAAAAAGCCAGGACGTTCAATCCTTCAAAAAACCTCTGGTTTATGAATGTGGGATGTTGTGTTTCTGAATGCACAATTTAAAAATGCCAGGAAATGACCTGATATTGTCACACAATGGCCTGATATTACCACACAATATTGAACCTGCATTGCCAGCAGAAAAAAAAGGATCCCAAACTTTACATAGCAGAAGCCAGCCTGAAAGTTGATGACACCAATGCCAGCGGTAAATATGGTCTACAGGATGCCCACTTGTGCTCTTTGCTATTCACAAACAGACATGAAGCAAGAGATAATCCCAGGACTTGACTCCTTTTTTCATCAGTTAGCCACTTCACAGCAAGACAACAGAAGCCTTAATATTAGCATCTAGCCATAACAGACCAGAAGACCCTCTCCCATCACTTCTCAGCCTCTTAGGCTAAGATCATAGTATATAGATGACTTGGTTTCAAATCCTTTGTTGGCCATGGAAACTCACCGGGTTGCATGGGATGGAACACCTGAAATTTACATTACTGCTTTAAGGGAATAGCAATCTAATACTGTCCAGCTCCAAAGGCCAACAATTGTGTTTATACAACCCAAAATGAAAGCACAATTTATTAGAGGCATTTGAATTGCTTTGTGCCCCAGGAAATAGCTAGAGAACTTGTTGAAAAATAGCCATGACGATTGCTTTGTGTTTGGGTGAGAAGTGGTTTAACTGATGAAAAAAGGAGCCAGGTTCTGGGATTTTCCATTGCCTGTTGTCATTTCGTGAATGGTAGTGAGCACAAGAGGGGATCTTGTAGACCATCTTGACTGTGACCGTTGGCGTTGTCAACATTCAGGTTGTCTTTTGCTAAGTAAAGCATGCCATCCTTTTTCCTGCTGATAATGCGAGCATATTATTGTGCAGCACTGTCAGGCCATTTCCTAGTAATTTTGAATCATGGATACAGAAACACAATATTCCACATTCATAAACCAGAGTTTTTTTAAAAATGTATTTAATCATAACTAGCATGGAGAAGACCTGTTGCAGTCCCCTGTCATGTGTCCAATAAATATGAGCAAAGTGAAACAAACAAACAAAAAGAGAGCCCTTGTTCAGCACTACAAACACATATGAATTCAAACCAAGACTTGTAAAAGCTAAGCATCTGCCTGGATGGATGAATCTGTCAGTTCTGCTTTGTTATCCACTCACATTTTTAAAAAGAAACTTCAAAAGTTGTCTCCACCAAATTGCTTGACAGATTTAAGAATGTTTGTGAATGTTGAACTGAAGCATTTTTCCCATTCTCCCCTAAATTTGTCTAGCCTGTGAAGCCAGGTGGGGGTAGGGATGGGGGATTAATTGGCTGTCACAGAAAAAAGATGGAAGTTGCATCTACACAACAGTTATAGTCAATCTTTTTTTTTAAACACCTCCAGGTGTGAATGTGGTATATTGTACTTCTTTATCCATGATTCAAAATGCCAGGAAATGGCCCAATATTGCTGCACAATATCTTCCCCATGTTGCCAGCAGGAAAAAGGATGTCAAACTTTACATAGCAAAGGGCAACCTGAATGTCAACGACACCATTATCAGTAGTCAAGATGATCTACAGGATATTCTCTTGTGTTCACCACCATTCACAGAAAGACACCTAGCAGGGAAGATTCTGGAACCTGATACTTTTTTCATCAGGCAACCACTTCTCAGTGAAACACAAAGTAAATGTCAGGACTATTTTTCAACAGGTTCCCTAGTATATATTGCTTGGTGGCACAAAGGAATCAAAATAGCTAGAAGCAATATGTATTTCAGATTAACTGCATGCATTCAAGTTAATGTCTGTGCAGCTAGAATATGCTGTATTGTTAATCTCCAAGGAATGTACATGAATTTGGAGTGCTTCTGCCTCCTGCCTCCTGGTGCACAGCACTCCCAGCCATCTGGATTGAGAAAGAGGTCTCAAACATGTTTCTTCAGGGCCAAAGTTCTTTCATGTTTCAGAGTGGAGCACAACACATCTAGATTTTGAGACAAGGCTACAGGAAAGGTATGGATACTTGTTGGAAAACTTTATTTTAAATCATTCACAGGGGTGTGCGAAATGATACTTACCGGGGATTTACTTGACTATTTTGGAGGGAAAGGAGATGGCTGAATTTGGGGAATCTGATTGGCTGTTTCTTTTGGATTGAAAAATTTGTGTTAAATCAAGTTCAACATTGCTCACTGTTCTGTTTTTGCTCATTTGCTCCTCTGTATCAAGATGAACGCAGCAAATACAGTCAAATATTTCTCAGCCCCCTCATTAATACCAGAACATATGGCTTATCACCTTGTGTTTGAAACATTGGCAGCATCCAGATTCAAAAAGAAAAGCTGCAGCAAAGATCAAACTCTTCAAAGAAAAGGAAGGTCCCTGATGCAGATGAATCGAAAGAAGAAAGACTTCCATCCTCTGAATTTGCAAAATCTAAGATCTGAAATGTGAAGTCAAAGTCACTTCTCTCCATACACATCTGCAATGTTTAAGGACCAGTTCAAATGTGAGTGTGATAGATCATCTATTTGTATAAGTCCTTGTCATTTGCCCCATCCAAAGGAGAGGTTTCATTGTGGCATTTGATGATCATCCATATTTTCCAAGCAATAGATATCTAGAGAACTTTTTTGAAAAATAAACCTGACAATTGCTTTATGTTTGGATGAAAAGTGGTTAACTGCTGAAGAAAGGAGTTGGATTTTCCCTTGCTTGGTGTCTCTTTGTGAATGGTAGTGAGCACAAGAGGGGATCTTGTATGTAGACCATCTTGATTGCTGATAATGGTGGTTTCAACATTCAGGCTGCCTTTTGCTCTGTAAAACTTGTTATCCTTTCTCCTGCTGGCAACACAGGGATGCTATAATGCAACAATATTGAGCCATTTCCTGGCATTTTGAATTTTGGACAGAGAGCTTAATATCCCACATTCAGACACGTGTGTGTGTGTGTGTGTGTGTGTTTGATGAACTGAATTTTTTAGCTTTTAAAAATAGAAGTTTAAGTATATATACAATGCACACAAATTCCATCAGTAATTTCCTTCATGTAGAATTACTCAGTACTAGAGGATCCCAAGGGATGTGGTGGCGCTGCAGGTTAAACCGCAAAGCCTCTGGGCTGCAAGGTTGAAAGATCAGCAGTTCAAATCCATGGGACGGAGTGAGCTCCCATCGCTTGTCCCAGCTCCTGCCAACCTAGCAGTTCGAAAGCATGTAAAAATGTGAGTAGATAAATAGGTACCACCACGGTGGGAAGGTAACAGCGTTCCGTGTCTAGTTGCGCTGGCCACGTGACCACGGAAACTGTCTATGGACAATCGCTGGCTCTATGGCTTGGAAACGGGGATGAGCACCGCCCCCTAGAGTTGGACATGACTGGACAATTGTCAAGGGGAACATTTACCTTTACCTTTAGAGGATTCCAGAAGGTGTTTACATGATCTTTGCTATTGTTGCTTGGCGATGGCAGAACCAAGGATGCTGGGATGTGGCTGTAGTCCCTCTGTGCCAAAATATTTTGAAGGGCTGTTTTGGACTTAATGACATGATAAAGCAAGAGAAAAAGTCAGTGCAACATATACAACAGAGAAATATACACACTTCTTAGGTAAACTAATATTATCATGCTCGTTCCATAGAATGGAGACTAGAAAGCTATCTTGCTTTTGAAACATATTGCCTGCATGTTTCCAAAATATGTCCCTACAACTTTTGAAATTTAAAAAAGGGAGAGTTGGGAGTTAGCGAAGATTGTCACTGAAAACTAAGATTGAAATAATGCATACTATGTGAAAGACAGAGAGTGAAGAAAGGGAAAGAAATCAATTCATTTGAAATGTGATATTGAAGGGGAGCCTTACAAATCCCATGGACCAATGGAAAGGCAAATAAGTGGGTGTTCAGTCAAGTGAAGTCTGAACTCTTACTAGAGCAAACATGAGTAATTTTAGGTGACACTACTATGCAGATATAATGAGAATACAGAACTGGTCAGAAAGCAAAGCAAAGTGTGCTGCTTATATACCGCCCCATAGTGCTTAAAGCACTCTCTAGGGGGTTTAAAACTTAATTATGCAGGCTACACATTCCTCCCCCCTCACAAGCTGGGTACTCATTTTACTGACCTTGGAAGGATGGAAGGATGAGTAAACCTTGAACCAGCTACATGGGATTGAATCCCAGGTCGTGAGCACAGTTTTAGCTGCAGTACCGCAGTTTAACCACTGCGCCATGAGGCTCTTGCAAAAAGACAATATTGTTGGACAAAGTGGTATGGTGTAGGGGCTGTAGGAAGGGTGGAGACTTAACGTAAGATCTTGATTTGTAAGATCTGTGTAGAGGTGGTAATATTACATCTTTAAAGTAGTTAACCCATAGTCACTACCCTTCAGAAGATGGTGCATAACATATTTTGAGTTTTTTAAACCACCATGCAATTGTATAGTGAAAAGTTGGGTGGAATGATTGAGGTACCCAACTACCAAATGGAGACCGTGGCGGGATAAGGGCACAAAAGCTCTGTTAGCATAGAATAAAACCATCTCCAAGCATGAAGCAAAAATCAGTAATTTTACAAATGAAATGAGTGAGCTTCTGAATATTTGTTCTTTATTCATTTTTAAACTATCTATTGCTGGCATTTTTACAACCAGACACAAAATCCCTGTACAGGCATAATTTGCTCTGCTACACAAGAACATCACTGCTCTCTTGTGCAGTGATGATCTGTATCACTCAAATGGGAAAAGGGTAACTATGTGGCCAGTGAGCCTGCTGAGCCTGCTGTCCAGGTGCTCACTGTGGATCAGCAACTTCAAGGTTCCTGGCCTCCTCCTTATGGTTGTGCTTTGCTTGCTTTAAGTGCTTAATCAGACTTGGGCTTGCTTGCTTCTTTGCTTTAACCATTAAATCAGACTTGTCCTCTGGCAGCCCTTCATACAGTGGATTATCTTCCATAAATGTGGACATGTGGGCACCCTAAATGTTAACTGTAAGGAAGAGGCCACATCAGGCAGTAAATTTTTGGTCTTAGAGAAGGGCAAAAAATTGTAAAATAGCTACCTGGTTGTTGGTGCACAAATACTGTACCTTGACCTGCTTTGAGTACTCTGCATTGTGATTTGGGTGACTGGGGTTGGTTGATTCTCCGTTTGCTGCTGTACCTGAGGCATCAAATGTATGTATGTATGTATGTATGTATGTATGTATGTATGTATGTATGTATGTATGTATGTATGTATGTATGTATGTATGTATGTATGTATGTATGTATTTTATTAGATTTTCACCCCATCCATCTAGTGGCATGCCACTACTCTGGGCAGCTTACAGAGATAAAAACAACAACCCCCATTCTACCAACTATCATCAAAGAAAATAAGCCTTTATTTATTTATTTATTTATTTATTTATTTATTTATTTATTTATTTATTTATTTATTGACTGACTGACTGACTGACTGACTGACTGACTGACTGCCCCATTAATGCATGCTCTATTCTGGGTGGTTTACAGAGGTTAAAACACACAATAATAATATATTAAACGAGCAATTAACAAACAACAGCAAACTCCAAGAGGCATAAACTTTAAAAGTGAAATGTGGAATACGAGGCAGAATAAACAACTATGAAACAGGAGAAACAAAAGTGTGTGTGTGTGGGGGGGAAACCTCAGGCAGGGTTGCCAAAAAAGGCTTCTCTATAGGGCAGTGTTTTTAAGTGCCTTTCAAATGGAGGGCGGGGGCCAGGTGCAGCTCTACTGGGAATTAGTTCCAGAGCATTGGTGCCACAGCAAAGAAGGCCCTCCTTCTGGTGGATGAATTCCTGGCCTCCCTTGGAGTGGCTACCCAGAGATGCCCTGCCTGGAATCTGCCTGGGAGGACCTCATGGAGCAGGTAGATTACCTTGGGGAAATATGTTCTGACAGGTAACGTGGTCCAAAACCATGAAGGGCTTTACAAGTGACCATCAAGACCTTGAATCTGATCCAGAATGCAACAGGCAACCGGTGCAGGCAAGCCAGTACTGGGGAAATGTGATCAAACTTGCTCACACCAGCCACCAGTCTGGCAGCCACATTCTGAACCCACTGCAATCTCTGCATCAGGCTCAAGGAAAACCCCATGTAGAGAGCATTGCAGTAGTCGATCCAGGAGAAGACCAGTGCATGCATCAAGGGCCTGAGGGAATCCTCGTCTAGGAAGGGGTGGAGTTTGGCGATGTGCCTCACCTAGGTAAAGGCAGCTCTGGACAGAGCTGTAGTCTGGGCATCCCAGGACAGAGCTGAGTCCAGAAGCACACCCAGATTATGAACTTGCTCCCTAACCAGAAGGACAGTGTCATCCAGTTTAGGGATAATTTTTCCCCAATCTATCTGAGGAGCCCACCAGGAACAAGATCTCCATCTTGTCCTGGTTCAGTTTGAGTCTGTTTGCCCTGGTCCATCCCAAGACAGATTCCAGGCAGCACTGAATATCCAGACAGCATCCCTTGCAGAGCTGTTAAAGGAGAGAGAGAGAGAGCTGTGCATCATCAGCATACTGATGCTACCTTACTCTGACTTTCCTGATGACCTCTCCCAGTGATTTAACATAGATGTTAAACAGCACTGGGGACATTGAAGACTCCTGGAGCACCTCACAGTTGAGGATCCAGGGAGCCAACAACTCATGCCCAAGCTGAACTCTCTAAATATGGCCCTCCAGGAAGGATCAGAGCCAGCTGAGTTCCAGACTCCTGATCCCCATCTATGAGAGGCTGTCCAAGAGGATACAGTGTTTGAGGGTATCAAAAGCCACTGAGAGATCCAGGAGCACAAATAGAGAAGATCTTCCACCATTGGCCTTCCTTAAAAGGTCATCATGCAGTGCGACCAGAGCGATCTCAGTGTCTCACTGCAGCCTGAAGCCTGACTGGAATGGGTCAGGGCAGTTTTCCTCTTCCAGGTACATCTGGAGCTGCCCCGTCACCACCATATAAAATATATAAAATATAGATGCTAAACAGCATTGGGGAGATGATCCGCCCCTGTGGGATTCCGTATTGCACAACCCACAAAGTCAAAACAGCATCCACAAGCTGTGCCATCTGTGCATGGCCCTCGAGAAAGGAGCAGAGCCTGTGTAATGCTAAGCCTCTAATCCTCAAACTCGAAAGCCTGTCCAGAAGGATACCATGGTCAATAGTATCAAAGCCTGCTGAGAGATCTAGGAGAACCAATACGGTTATACTCCCCCAGTCAGCCTTCTCTAACAGGTCATCGAGCCAAGTGACCAAAACTGTCTCAGTCCTATGATGCAGCCTGAACCCTGATTGAAATGGATCAAGATATCGGTGCCCTCCAAGAATGCCTACTGCTGGTCCATCACCACCCTCTCAGTCAGTTTACCCATGAATGGTATATTGGCAATGGGTCAAAAGTTGTTCAGATTGTCCATTGCCAAGTTGGACTTTTTTAGAGTGAGTTTGACCATTGTCTCCTTTAAACAAGAAGGCATATAACCCTCCTGGAGAGAGGAGTTAATGATCTGTGTGGCCTATTCCATCGTTACCTCCCTTGCTGATTTCAGGAGCCAGGAGGGACATGGATCTAACTGAGAGGCAGTACCTTTGCAACATGCAAGTGCCTCATCAATGTCATCATCAGGAATCACAAGCTGGAATTGATCCAAGTGCAACCAGAGATACACAGAGATTCGCCTGGCCCCCTCGCTGGGAGCTTTCAAGAGTAAATTGAAGACCTGGTTCTTTCGTCAGGCCTTCCCGCCAGCTAGTACTTAGCTCCTTCTCTCGTCTTTTCCATCTTGGATTTTCATATGTTAACTTTTCTTCTTTTATTTTTATCGTTTGTTTTAATCCTATTTGTGTTTGATTGTAAACCGCCCAGAGTGGATTTCTCCAGATGGGCAGTATAAAATTCAAATAAATCAATAAATCAATAAATAATAAACCAGACAAGATGGTGTCTCAGATGTCTTGATACAATGTATTGCCCTACCAGTGGAGTCAAGGTCCCTTCGGATGGCCTCAATCTTAACCTGAAAATGTGCTGCAAAACAATTGCAGATGGTTATATCTGATTGAGGACTTTGGAGTTCGGTACCCAGAAGGCTGTGGAACATCAGGCTATGCCTGATGATTAGAAGCTAGAGGAGAGGCCTTTGCAAAGACAGCAGGGGTGGGAGATCGCTTTGATCCCACTTTGATCCTTTGCCTCCTCTTCCTATGCCCGGAGGACATAGGAAGAGAAGGGAAGGGGGACCCAATCCCCTCTGTCTTTGGAAAGACAGCAGGGAAAATTCCTTTGGTCAGGCTTCCCCTGTGTATGCCGCAGGGGCATAGAAAGATAGGGGAAGATTGAGCAAAGCGATCCCCACATTTTTTAAAACAGGGGGTGGGATTCCCTTCGGGCAGGCTTTAGCAAGCTATCCAAAGGCAAAATCCCTCTCTGCTTATGCCCCCGAGGAACAGCTTATCCCTGGAGGCATAAGCAGATAGAGATAGAGAAAGGGATGAATATAAAAGGGTTATATTCATTGCTTTGTATTTGTTGGGGTCTCTGGACCCCAGGAATATGAAACAACGAATATCTGATGAATCAGGGATATTCATTGAATATCCTGATTTGTTTTTATATTCGTCCCCATGTCTATTAGAAGCCTCATTAATGAGCCTGGTATGTCTTGGGATAGCCCTGCTGAGCACATACGAGGGATGGGCCTTTCATCTTTTGATAAAAGAGGAAAAAAAAAAACAACCCAGGAAAAAGACTATCTTTTTTTGTTTTGTTTTCATGTTCTTTCTTTGATTGCCAAAAGAGCCTCTAAAACACGAATCATTCATTTTAACAAATGAGGGGTATATGAAAGCTTCATCTCCTTTCCCTCTTTCATTTAATCTTTCTTTCACCCTATGTCCATCAAATTGCCCAGAATTTTTTTCATCCAATAGCATTGTGAGGGCTGCTGTCAGCAGCAAATCAGAACATCTGGAAGTGGGAAGTGAGAATTTTGAATCTGTAAAAGGTCCTGGATTAGTTGGAACTCAGTGAGGAATGCTCTTTGCTTCACAGTCCTTCCTTGTGGGTGGATTATTGTGTGCTGCTGAATTCCTGGTGCCCTCCATCTTTGATAGTGCTGCTTGCCTGCTACTGCCTCCTTCAAGAGGAGAAAAGAGGGCATTCAGTGGCAGAGGGAGAGAAATCTCCTCCTATTCTATAAGCTTAGGGTGTCGGGATTTTGTTCTGTTGGTGAACAGGGAGTTAAATTTTAATATTGTAAATAAAGTGCAGAGTCATGAATGTAGAGCAAAAGCCAATGTAATGACTTACAGCATCCAGGTGAAGCAAGATGATGTAATGCTTAATTGTTTAACAAGACCAGCTGTAAATGGAGAAATGTGGTTGGTTGTTCTGAGTATAATAAATGTAACTGAGACAGAACAGACCTTACCACTCAGCAGTAAGTCTGGTGGTCATTTACTTCTATGTCAATGCTCTGAATGTTGCTATGCCAAATGTACCTTGCCTTGTATATATGTATATATGTGTTGCCATAATCAATATAATGTATTATAATTACTAAGAACTCTCTCATGTTATTTTCTCCCTACGTCTAAGTCACTCAATCCCTAAGTCTCTTACTTTGCTAACGTAAAAGTGGGATTCAACCAGACTCTAGGAACTTTTCTTGAGGCCAGTGCCTCATTAAGATTCTGGAGTTTTTGGCCCCATGCCAACATAGGGGTGGGGCATTGATTTGATTTCCCCCCATTATTTGCTTGCTTGTTTTTCTTGATTTTTTGAGGGTGTGTGTGTGTGTGTTATTTTTCTCATGTATGGGTGTGCGTATGCTGTTCCTGTGAAAGATTTTCATTTTTTTACAGTTAATTTACTGTACATTTATTCTGTTAAAGGTGTATATTTATTTATTGGTGGGTTTGGTGAGACTGTTCTGTGTTGTTGTTTCCTTTGGTGTGTGCCAGGCATCCAGCCAGTGCCTGCCTGCCTTGCTGCTTTCTTGCCTTTTTTCTATTCTGCTACCCAGGCCCAGAGGATCTGTTGTGTTGGGTCAATGGCATTGTACTTGTGGTGGTGTTTTTTTCTTTTCTAATTTTTGGCTGCTTTACTGCTGTTTGTTTTGGTTGGTGGGTGGGCAAGGTATTTTTTTGGGGGGGGTGTAGGACTGGTGGTGGTGGTGCTATATCTTGGCTGGAGGAGGATCTTGATATGCACTGGGAGGTTGGGCACTGCCGGAGGCTTTCTGTCAGTAAACGAGTGCCTTCATAGGTCTGATTATCCCTCCCCTCATTTACTGTTGCCTGCTTTTGGAGTAGATTGATTTTCTGTTGCCTCGTCTCTCACTTTTTGGAGTAGTGTCTAGGGGTTGTATAGGGCTTGTGGAGTGCAGATAGGAAGCCCAAAATAAAAGAACTCCAAAGAAGCTTTCTTTTTCATGTTAAATGAAAGGATTGGTATGTGAAAACATAAAAACAAACAAACAAACAAGGACTAGGAGGCACTCGGAAAAGAACCTGAAATGAAAGAAACAGGAACATTTTCACTCCGCACATCCCTACCTCATACCTTGCAGTGCATATAGGGCTCTTGAACATATCACAATGCACTGTCCAAACCAGAGCACTGCAGTTAACAAAACCATAACATTTCAGTTTGTACTTTATTGGCTCTTACACTTTGAAAACTATCTACCTCTGTATATGTGGGGAAAAGTCAGGCTTTAACTGTTCAGCCTTTGGCCTTAAAAATCTGTGGTCAGGTTTAAAGAAGGTCAGGTTTGAGAACAGGGTTAATTGTGAGAACCTCTTAGCGGCTAGAGGATTGACTTCTAAACCGGGATTAGTGGAGTATAAATTGATTGATTGTGTCACTTCATTCCAAACTAATCTTAGCTTTTGACACTGTGTATGATCACTTTCTGTTCAGGCAAAATGGAGCAGGTGGATCTGGGGAATTATAAAACAAACTAGAACCTTGAGGCCAAAGATTTGTCTGGCTAACATAAGTCAATAAGTGAAATTGCCTAGATTCCCTTTCTCTACTGCTCTCTTGCTCCAGCGTCTTGCTGCTTCACCTAACCATCCTCCGGGTTTCTGTTTTTCAGCCCATTCCATACACTGCACCCTCCCATTAGCCATCTTGCTTCCAAACTCCTTGACCTTTTTGACATCTCTTCCCAGAGTCCAAAGTGCTCTAGATACATACTCTTTTTATTTGGTTCTTTGTGGTGATTTACAGCCACAATTTCTGTTCTCAGAGACTGGATTGCAAATGTCTGGATGGTTTTATTCACAAAGACTATTTGTGAATATTCCATGACGTCATTCCACATTTTGTTTAATTTCATATCAGTTTATAAATCTTCAGTGCTACAGGTAGAAGACAATATATACTATTCAAAAATCTTGTGTGACTTGTCATTTTTCAACAGTTTACATCCATAACTCAATGGTCTTCCCACCCCCTTTCCAATTTCATGGCCAGATTGTCCATAAATTATATAGAGATACATCCAGTTTTTCCACCAGGTGGTCTTAGTAAGTGGCCAGCTGGTTCATTCACCAATGGCCCATTAGCTGTTTTCACTGAATGGACTGTCCTTTATTTGCTTTCTTGCTTTTCTTGGTTTCTGTGAGCTAACAATTTGCAGTCTGTTTGGGGCATGGAAGATGTAACATGGGTGAAAATAGAAAAGGAGGTACATGCGGGTAGGTGCTGGGACCTTTTGCAACCCCTCTGGTGCTCCATTTGAGGGTGTCCTCCTTTGAGGTGGTTCCAAAAAAAGGTATCGGGTGAGATTTGCCTTATCCATCTTCTGCCATACCCTGAAGGACAATTGGTCATGATGGCACACTGCAGGATTTGATCAGTGTTAGGTATATATCCTTTGATGCTGAGGTGCATGTGGTGCACACCTCTGGTGTAGGAGCGGAGTTAGCAAAGTGTGACATTAAGTCAGGCTTTCGGCTCCTCCCTGTTCACCTGGAGGATTTTGAGCTTTTGTCTTTGAAGGCTTCTTTTACATGGACAGGGCCCTCCCCGATAGGGTGTTCCACTTCTTGTGCAGTGCTTGAGTGCTTCAGCTCCTTCTTAGAGTGCGTGCTCAAACCCAGGGCAGGACTGTAACCTGTGGTCCATTATTTAGATGATTTTATATTTTCAGGGAAGGAGGCATTCCCCATTTTTGGCTTCTTATAGAAGCCTTCCAGGGGTTTATGCAGGAAATTGGTGTCCCTCTGGTGGAGGAAAAAATGAAGGGCCCTTCACTATCCTTATGCATAAAGGTGTACATCTAGTACTAGTCCTGCCCCTTGCCTGACAACAAGCTCAAAGAGTTCTGGGAAAGGATTCAGGGCCTTTTTCTTAGTACTACAAGAGCTCCAGGAGGTTGTGTGCCATCTTAACTTCGTGTGTAAGTTGGTGGTAGGGCCTTCCTTCAGTGTCTGTGTGAGGCAATATGTGGCCTCTCAGCATTGTCAGAGGACGACTGCTGACACGTGTGAGTATTTACATGTATGGTGACCATTTCTAGATGACTTTAAGGGGGCCTCCTCCTGGAGAACTGAAGTTCAGCTGGGGGTGGAATTTCAGGTTTATACTGATTCTTTAGGTTATGGGACATATTTTAGGGGGCTTTGGTATGGTGGAGTTAGCCTTCCTGAGTGGCATGACAATGTTGTTACCAAGGACGTTACATTTTTATAGTTTTTCTCTGTAGTTGGGGCATTGTGGTTGTGGACATATGAGCCAATTTGGTAGTTGCCCACATTATTAACTCCCTAACATCCAAATCTCAGTGGGCCGTGAGGTTAGTGTGTGCTTTTACTTCAAGCTGTTTATGTTTCAATACTGTTTTTCATCTCTGCCGCATACCAGGTATAAGTAATATTATGGCTGATGCCCTGTTCCATCAACAAATCAATTGGTTCTGGGTGTTAGCCAGCCCTGTGTTCAACCTAAAATCCTGCCAGCAGAGGTGTAGCATTTTTTGGAGCGCAGAGGCTGACCAGGCCATAAACATGGCAGTGACACCCAGTACACTCTGTAGTTACACAACGGCATGTGAACAATTTCACAACTTCCAAGCTAGGAAAGGCCTTGGGCAAACATGGTCCATCCTGGTAGACCACTTGCTGCATTACAGGAACAATTAACACCATAGTGGATTGCCCTCCTACCCACCCACCCAGTTGATCCCGGTAAGGATGTCAGCATTGACCTTTTATGCTAAGGCCCATGGCTGCCTTGATGCAACTACTGATTTCTGCATTCAGAAGATGATTGGGAGCTAGAGCAGGGAATGGGCTGGGTGCCAGATAGAGGACTCCCTTTTCACTGGGTAAGTTAAGGACATCTTGGGTGGGCATTTGCAGGGATGAGTATAAGGGTTATTTGTTCCAGGCAGCGACCCTTATAGGCATTTCTGGGGCACTTAGAATCAGTGACCTGGTAGTAGCATCCTGGTCAGATGCATCAAGTTTTTTCCCTTCAGAGAAGTAATGTCATGTATAAAGACCTATATATTCTTCCACCTTCTCAGGTCCAAGACAGATGAGGCAGGCAAGGGAGAAGATACTCTGCTAGGCCAGTGTTCCATGCTAGAATTGTACCCTGTTTAAGCTATGCTTGATTATTTAACTCTGAAAGGAGAAGCTCAGTGATGGCCTTCTGATTAAATTTCAATTCTGGAAGGTTACCTCGAAGTCCCTGCTCCAGGTGGGGGTTCAGGGATGAAGTTTTGGAACTCGTTCATTTTGCATTGGAGTTATGTCCGCAGTGGTGGCTTTGCGGTATGACATGGAGGGGATCAAGAAAATGGAGAGGTGGTCTTCTCAGAGACACCAGCATTATTCATTGAGCTTCCAAGTATGTCCCTCTGACTGCATGGAGCAAAACTTGGGCCCTGCTTGAATGGTGGGATGGAAAGGCTCATTCAGGGATGGATTGCTCCAACTGGCATCTCAGTGTCCTCTGGATGTGCCCCCCTGACACATTGGTGGCCAACTTGGGTGACAATGACGTGGCTTGGAGAAAAGGCAAGTCACTGCTTTTGCAAGCACTGGAGAACCTGAAGGCAAGGCAGCCAGGGTCGCATATACTATGGTTTGTTGTTATTCCACGTTGGCTGTAGAAAGCAAGTCTCCTGGGCCCCTATCCAGCAGGGGCTGCCTGTTAATAAAAGCTACTCTGAGTGATCAAACCAGGCTGAAATCCATGGAATATTTTCTGGGGGATTCCTCAGCCCCTCACAGGGGGTCTGGTGGGACTCACGCCAGGTGCCTAACTCACTGAACTATGCAGCCAGCCAAAATACGATAGCCCCAGTTTTAGTCAATTTTACTTTTTTTTGTTTAGTCAGTTTTACTTCTGGGAAGCAAAATACTGCCTTGTTGTTGTTTAGTCGTGTCCGACTCTTCGTGACCCCATGGACCAGAGCATGCCAGGCCCTCCTGTCTTCCACTGCCTCCCGGAGTTTGGTCAAATTCATGTTGGTAGCTTCGGTGACACTGTCCAACCATCTTGTCCTCTGTCGTCCCCTTCTCCTCTTGCCTTCACACTTTCCCAACATCAGGGTCTTTTCCAGGGAGTCTTCTCTTCTCATGAGATGGCCAAAGTATTGGAGCCTCAGCTTCAGGATCTGCCCTTCCAGTGAGCACTCAGGGTTGATTTCTTACAAAATGGATAGGTTTGTTCTCTTTGCAGTCCAGGGGACTCTCAAGAGTCTCCTCCAGCACCACAATTCAAAAGCATCAATTCTTCGGTGGTCAGCCTTCTTTATGGTCCAGCTCTCACTTCTGTAACTACTAGGGGAGAATTAATTAATTTGAAAGGGTGAGCAAAGAGACAGTTCTACTCCTGCTGACTGCCACTACCTCCACCGGATGAGGGGATGCCAGAAGAGGAAAGCCTCTGGTATACATGGAGTCTCTCTATCTGATTACCCCAAAATCAGGGTTGTTAATCATATGGAGAGGCGTCATGTGGAGCAGGCTGTTGAGCACCAGTTCTTTTCTATCTTGTCTAATCAATCTTGTATTGGGAGGTAGCTGCATTGCCTTAAAATGCTCAGATGTGGCCTTTATTTTGCTCTCCAAGATGGAAAAGCAATAACTGTTTTACAGCACAAAGATCCATATTTATGTTTATTTGTAAGATTATTTAGCACACTGTTCTGCTCCACCATCACCACCCACTTACCTGATTAGTTATATCAGGATGATGTATGTACTGTTAATTAATTGTAATATTACAGTGAACAGCTGGTTTAGATCTGCTTTCGTAATCATTCTGTCTTTCCCCTTAGTACATCCAGACAAAAATAAAATCATCATTTAAATTTGTGAAGATCGTGTCATTGTACAGGGCTCATCTAGTATTTTATAGATGTCAGTTATTAACAGTCCATTTGCAGTCCTATTTTCCTACCTTCCTGTAAGGAAAAGTGTCCTCCCCTCCCCTTGTAATTAAGTGCCAGTTTCTTCTCTTTCTGTACCGTTGAAACACTGTGAAGCCTAATAGAACTTCTCTGACTCAGAAGGTCAAAAATACTGTAAGAGTGGGTAAGTCAGAGTGGGTTTTTCACCCATCAACTTTCCTTCTTTTGGAGTTTGTAGTTTACATGAAACTTGCATATCCTAGTGAGTTAAGCAGTTCAGGTGGGCTGCTTAGGCAAAATTAGGCAAAATTCAGTTGCTATTCCCAGTGGGAGTAGATCCATTGAATCAATTGGCTTTATATATAGATGTTGAGATAGCACTTAGCAGGTAATTCAATAGATCCACTCTAGCTGGGAACAGTGACTGAATTTAGGCCCTTAGATTTAAGCAGCACTTCTGCAAAGATGGTTGTTTTTTGTTTGGATTAGGGAAGGTGAACATGTAGCCCTGCAGATGTCATTGGACTTAAGTTTCCAAAGTCCCTCATCATTGGTTCTGCTGGCTAGGGCTTATGGACAGAAGAGGAAAGCTTCTGGTACATGGTGATAATCATCATTTTAATTTCAGTTGGTTTCTTTGGTATAAATATAAATATAAATCTATCTATCTGTCTGTCTGTCTGTCTGTCCGTCCGTCCGTCCGTCCGTCCGTCCGTCTGTCTGTCTGTCTATCTATCTCCCACTGAGTCCATTGGTCCACTCTAGGTGGGACTAGAAATATGACACTGGCAGTAGAATGAAATATTTAGCCGCAGTATATATGCAATATACTTTTACTTTGTGGAGGTAGGGACCCAGTGAAGATCATTACATGCATAGAAAATGAAATTTCGAAGTGACAGTAGCATTTTTACATTAAGTACTGTACTCTGAGAGTGCTGATTGCATTAACTTCCTGCTCATTGCTAGAGAGATCACCTGGGTTTCAGGTAAGCACAGGCTGATACAAAGGAGCTTTTTTGTCCCTGAATCAACTTCTGGTTCTGCAGCTAGAGTTGATTGTTTTGTTAATAAATAAAGATTGTAAATAAAACTGATTATTGATATATACAGACCAGAATTCTATTGTGCAACTCCACATGCAGGAAGGTTGATGATGTCGTCAGCTGTGGACTTTAATCTAAACTTTCCTACTACTACTACTTCAGATTTTAAGCTGGGGAAGCCTCTAGAAGATGAGACTGGGGAAGTATTTAATGACTGAAAATCACCACTGACAGTCCTGCCACCATTGTTTGTTCTTTTGCTACATTCTTTTAAAAAATAATGTGTTTTTCCTACCACGAATCATTTGATAATTGAATATTTCAAAAGAAGAGTAAATTATTTGCCTCTGTATGTTGAAGCCACCTCCTCAAAAGCCCAGTCCTTTTGGCACAGTTTCCCCTTTAAATATTTATATAAGCACATAATTTAATCCACAGTCTTTGCCATTTACATTATCTACTGTTTCTTAGGTCTGGTTTTCTGAGGTGGGAAGAGGAAAAAGGAAACTGACAATCGCGTTATTGCAGAATGTTCCAATTACTTAGGCACTTGATAAGAAGCATAAATAGTATGAAGATCATATTAGAAATGTGTCAAAATGTAAATGACTGTTGACAGATCCCCACCTATGGGATACAGGAAGCGCATTGGTTGTTTGAGGGTTTTGTCATGAAGGAGCCAATCAAGCCTCTGGCATCTGTTTTTGAGAATTCCAGCAAAATTGCTTGAAACACAATCTTTCTTTTCTCAACAGTTCTTTCTTTCTTTCTTTCTTTCTTTCTTTCTTTCTTTCTTTCTTTCTTTCTTTCTTTCTTTCTTTCTTTCTTTCTAAAAAACAGCACCAACAATAAGAAATAAGTTCCTATATAGACACAAATACTCTACTTAACAAAGGAGCAAATAGAAAGGAGCCGGGTGTAGGCTTGATACAGATCCAGAGGTAATCAAAAGACAAACTTTGCTTCAAGAAGAGAAATGCAACATTTTGTCAGTGTTCTACTAACGCTTTTTACTAGCAAAGCTTTGTTTTGACACCATGCCTATAAGGTGGTTTTATTACCAAGCAAGCAAAGTGTAATGTCAAGGGCATGAATGTGTGGAAAGATATCTTTCATATTGCAATTTCTCTAAGCCAGATGTTTTCACGAAAAGGATTTCAAGCTAATCTTTCCCCCTTCTTCATGTGAAAAGTGATGGATAGGCTTCTGCCTATGTGTAGGCTTTGCATGCGTGCAAGAAGCCTTAAAAAAAAAAACTGTTTTTGCCTTCATGGAGAACTTATATTTGATCAAGAACCCCTCCTCAACCTGTGAGTTTTCACAAGGAGAAAGTGATGGAGAAGAAGGTACTTCTCTGCTCGTGTTATGAAGACAAGCAGAGTAAATAACTCCTGAATAGAAATTTAGTTCTGATATTGAATGCAAATTTCTAGGTTTAGATAATGTTCAAAGGTTTCCTGTTCAGTATCCACCTCTTGTTAGTAGATCTTGGGTTTCACGTTTAAAAAGAGAAAATATATCTGACAAGCTTGAAATCTGTCCGCCTTTCCACCTCTGGGGTGTGTAATGTGTGGTTATCAGCTCTGTTTGAGATATGGTGCACCTCTCTAGTGGAAACCTGGTCATACAAAGCTGGATCATTGAGACCCTGGATGGGCAGTTTTTCTCTGAATTTAACAGCATTCCAAACATAGTACCTCACCCTGCCCACATGGGCCTATATAGTAATGGTTCACCAATGTCATAGAAACATTGGAGAGATATACTTAGAGGCACCACTGACTCATGAGTTAAACAAGCAACTCCCATAAGTACAAGTCAAATGTGTCCCATTCCCATAGGCTCACATCATTTTGTTTCCTCAAATCGTTCTTGGTTCTCCTCTTAGCTACTCCTGAGTGTGCTAGAATGTTAGACATGAGACATAGGGAACTAGTAACTCCTGACATTTCTCACCAATGGTTATGATTATTTGGAATAAAGGAAGTTGCAGTTCAAAAACATTTGGAGGAACATAGGCTGCATTAACAGAAATATAGTTTCCAAA
This sequence comes from Intellagama lesueurii, assembly GCA_037013535.1. Classification (NCBI taxonomy): domain Eukaryota; kingdom Metazoa; phylum Chordata; class Lepidosauria; order Squamata; family Agamidae; genus Intellagama; species Intellagama lesueurii. Next base: position 11,894,465 of record JBAJHW010000010.1, on the reverse strand, counting down.
TCCCACAAGGTGCTAGTCCCCCTCTATACTGGTTAGGCCTCACCTTGAGTATTGTGTCCAGTTCTGGACACCACACTTCAAAAAGGATGCTGACAAATTGGAACAAGTTCAGAGGAGGGCAACAAGGATGACCAGGGGCTGGAAACCAAGACCTAGGAGCAAAGACTGAAAGAATTGGGCATGTTTAGCCTTGAGAAAAGAAGACGGAGGGGTGATATGATAACACTTTTCAAATGCTTGAAAGGCTGTCATAAAGAGGAGGAGCAAGATCTGTTCTCAAAGCCAGATTTCAGCTGAATATCAGGAAAAACTTCCTAACTGTTAGAGCAATTGTGGAACCAATTACCTTGAGAGGTGGTGAGGGTTCCAACACTGGAGGTGTTCAAGAGAAACTTTGACAACCACCTGGCAGATATCCTTCGATTTGTATTCCTGCATTGAGCAGAGGGTTGGATTTTACGGCCTTATAGGCCCCTTCCAACTTCACTAGCATGCCCCCACCCCCTTCCCACTGCTGCTTACCTTCTCAGCTGCCTCCTTCTGCTCTGCGTCGTCGTCTGTGGAAACAGAAGCTAGACTGCTGGAACCACGGTTTCAGTTCCAGCAGCCTAGCTTTTGCAAGGAGGAGTGGCTTCCCTTTTAGCAAGCCTGACTGAAGCGATTCCCCCACTGTCTTTGCACGGACAGCAGAGGTGGGGGATTGCTTCAGTCTGGTTTCACTTCTCTTCCTATCCCTGCCAGGGCATAGGAAGAGGAGCAAAGGGGGACCCAAGCAATCCACCAACCCTGCTGTCTTTGCAAAGACAGTGGGGAGAATTCCTTTGGTCAGGCTTCCCCTGTGTATGCCACAGGGGCATAGAAAGACAGGAGGAGCCTGAGCAAAACGATCCCCCCATTTTTTAAACAGGGGGGTGGGATTCCCTTCAGGCAGGCTTTAGCAAGCTGTCTGAAGGGAAAATCCCTCTCTGCTTATGCCCCCGAGGAACAGCTTATCCCTGGGGGTATAAGCAGATAGGGATAAAGAAAGGGACGAATATAAAAGGGTTATATTCGTTGCTTCATATTTGTTGGGGTCTCTGGACCCTAGGAATATGAAACAACGAATATCTGATGAATCAGGGATATTCATTGAATATTCTGATTCATTTTTATATTCGGCCCCATGTCTATTAGAAGCCTCATTAATGAGCTTGGTATGTCTTGGGATAGCCCTGCTGAGCACATTCGAGGGATGGGCCTTTCATCTTTAGACAAAAGAGAGGGGGGAAAAAAACAGGAAAAAGACTATCTTTTTTTGTTTTGTTTTCATGTTCTTTCTTTGATTGCCAAAAGAGCCTCTAAAACACGAATCATTCATTTTAACAAATGAGGGGGCATAAGCAGATAGGGATAGACGAAGGGATGAATATAAAAGGGTTATATTCATTGCTTCATATTCATCGGGGTCTCTGGACCCCAAGAATATGAAGCAACGAATATCTGACGAATCAGAGATATTCCTTGAATATCCCAATTCATTTTTATATTTGTCCCCATGTCTAATCAGGATCAACCAAAATGCCCAGATCTGGTTCTGGGGTGAAATGAACAAAATTTACAAATTAATGTAGATCCAAAGCACAAATGAAATTAAAACAGGCACCAATCACAAAAGCAAATTTAAAGGCGCCTAGCCCTTCCCCCCCAGAAAAAAAAACTTCATGCTCACCATCTGAATTTTGACAGGGCTACCTGTTTATCGTGTCTCCCAGTTTCATATAGTAATAAAACCTGTGCCATAAGTCAATTCTAACTTACTTCTCCAGGCATTTTCTAGATACAAAACACTCAGAAGTGGTTTACTAGTATCTTGTTCTCTTAGCACTTTACGTTTGCCCAGACCTGTACAGACTGCATGCCATTTAACCCCAACAGCACCTATGCTAAATGTCCTGTCAGCTGTCTCCCAGAAGGCACCACAGAGATTCAAACTCCTGACAGCCAGCTCCATAGCCAGGTATTCCAACCCATTAAGTTATAATGGCTCTAAATTGCATTTATATAAGTGCGGGAAAATGTTATAGCCATTTTGATTTTACAATGTAATACAGTGATCCATAATTACAGACTGATTCAGAACCAGGACACATATCAAACTGCATGGGGCACAAATCACTCTGGACAAAACTGGAATCAATTATAAATCATAGAATCATGGAATAATTGAATAGGAAGGGGCCTATAAGACCTTTGAGTCCAACCCCCTGCTAAGTGCAGGAATCCAAATCAAAGTAGATCTGACAGATGGTTGTCCAATTTTCTTTTGAATGCCTCCAGCATTGGAGTGCTCACCATCTCCCATGGTAGTCTCAAGTGGCCAAATCAGGAGACTCATGTGTAGCCTCAGTTAATAGGCAGATACAGAAACATGTTCACCCAGACACTAAGAGAAGATACAGAGGGCTGAAACTATGGTGAAGCACAAATGGGTTTTGTTTAACAGAGCATCATCTGAGCTCCTGCTTATTGAGAGATTTACAAGAACGTTAGACCTTTCCTTAAACTCCACTCACTCAGTAGTGGAGCATATGCTTTGTATGTAGAAAGTGCCAGGTTCAATATTCTAGCTCTTCGGGTAGGCCTAGGAAAGAATGCCTGAAATTCTGAAGAGTTCCTGCCAATCAAAGTTGACAATATGAAGCTGGATGAATTCATGGATCAAATCAAGCCTTATTCATTTGGCATTACTCACCCCATATTATCCAACACGCAAGCAGAGGAATACCTAGATCCACCCATTCATTGTCGCTTTGTTCACAAAAATAAGATGTCTGTGAAATTTCCTCGAGCAAGAGCTCTGTAATTTGCATAAAATGTTTCAAGTGTCATTTCCTTTTAAGAAACACAGAGCAAATACAGAAGGGCTGGCTGATTGTTGAGAAAGATGCAAGCAACCAATATAATGCTTGCGGCTTGTGTTCAGCTTTTCCCCCCTAAAATTTTACAGACCCATTCTGTGATTTGCATAATTCCATACTACTATCATTCCTTCCCAGTTCTGTTGAGCAATAAACATTCCTTATTTACCATTTTCTCCAGAACAAGCTAAAAATATTTTAGTTGATGCTTGTTTTTCCCTCCTTCCTGCTGATACTTCATTTAATGGGGCTGCTAATAAATCTCATGGATATAATGAATTAATAAAAAGAAAGGTGGGTTAAATTACTACTTTTCTGGCCTTAAGTCATCAATCAAACTGCACTATCCAGCCTGAAATTTCATTATGGGGAACTGTTTTGTGAATCAGTTTTAGCTCATTCATTTTAATCAAATGAATATGTATATATTCATTTTGCAATATATATACTGTACATATGTCCATAAATCTCCTGCTGTAGAAGATGGCAGTGAAGTGATGACCAGATCTTTGCAGAGCTTTCCCCACCCCTGCTTTTTTTAAAAACAGGAAGGTGAACGAGTCAATGGAGAAGAACTCTTTAAGGATGTCATTGTCCCCTTGTCAAGGTGGGACAGTAGATTTATGATAACATGGGGAGTGTGTCCCAGCTGGCTAGCGCCCTCTCAGCAGTTTTCAATACCTTCAACTATGATCTCCTTCTCGAATCTCTCTCTGGGATGGCACGTATAAACACCATTTTACAGTGGCTGTAGTCCTTTGGAGAGAAGAAGGTGGTGCAGGGGGATTACTGTTCGACACCTGGCCACTCGTCTGTGGTGTCCCTCAGAGTTCTGTTTTGTCCCCCTATACAATAGCTTGGAACATCTACGTACACAAAACTCAAAGTTTGGTGTCAACAGTACGCAGATAACACCCAACACTTTCTCTCCTTCCCATCAAAATCCAAGGAAGTTATTTCAGTACTACATCAGTGTCTGATATCAGTAATCGACTGGATGAGAGTGAATAAACTGAACCTTAATCCAGAGAGAGAACAACCTAACATGAGATGCTGTTGGTTTGCAAAATCTGAGCAGATCTGTTCATGATAGGACAATTTGGAGGTCATTAACTCATATAAGTCGACACACACCAGAAGTGAATTGATGCCACATAACATGTTTGGAGTTTTTTCATAATTACCAGACAATTGTATAGTGACAAGATAATTGGAATGGTTAATGTATGACAGGATTTTGACACCAAAGCTCTGCTAACATCGACTAAGACCATCTGCAGACACAAAGCAAAATACAGTAATTTCACAGTTTAAACAAGGGAACCTCTGAATATTGTTCTCTTTTTTTAAAAAAAATATTTTAAAATATTTTTACAACCAGGCACAGGATCCTTTTCCTAGTACTGTTTGACCCAAAGGAGTTAAAAATTCTCCTCAGAGTAAGCTAACTGGTTCCTGAAAAGTTCAGAGTGCACCAGATCTAGATCAAAACAATCTAAATAAGTTTGAGCACTGAGCTAAAAACAACAGAATGAAATTTAACAGGGATAAGTGCAAAGTACTGCACCTAGGAAAAGGAAACCAAATGCACAGTTATGAGATGGGGGATACCTGGCTCAGCAATACTATGAGCAAAAAGGATCTTGGAAATGTCATACGTAGATCACAAGCTGAATATGAAAATATCCCCCACTCTGGAGGATTGTCCCTCCATTACTTTCTTTAAAGCAAAGCTTCCCCCTGCCCCAGAATCCTGAAAGAAATCCTGTCTTTTGATTGCTTCAGTTACCTTTCATTGCCCTCCAAACATCTCCTTTTGCCACCCACAAAACTGCAACATTGTATCTACATTGGAACACAAATGTTGGTAAGCCTGTTCCATACATCTTTTTTTTATATGGAAAGAATTCAGACTGCAGAGGCTGAAATATTGATACTCAAAAAAGACCTTTCAAGAACAAGGAACAGTGACTTTGTTACCAGCCCCTGCAGTCTAAATTCTTTCCATATAAAAAAAGGAAGTGGGACCAACCATTCCCTTTCAAGATAAGTAATACTGGTCTTTTCAATTTGTATAGGCTAGTTTAAATCTGGGGACATTTAGTTTTGATTACTTCTGCATGGGGGTATAAAACATTTTTACTTTTTTAAAAGTCATAATTTAAAAACTCTTTCCCCCAAATTTGGCACAGAGGATGAGCTGTCTAGCTGCTACATCTGTGCTGAATTTGGTGCTGATCCAAGTTTCACTTTCAAAGTTATAATTTTTTCGTTGGGCTGCCCCTATTTTTAGAACTGTCTTGTAGAATGTTGATTTGCTCTGCTGCACAATAAAACAGGCACCTAGAGTCCCCCAGCAACAAGGAAGTAGTATGTGAGCTCTAGTCAGAAAAGTAAAGTTATTAAGTTGTGCTGGGAGGCACAAGCTAGATGCTTTACAAAGAAGGGCCTCTTTTAAGAGGCAGAATTTTGCTCCCTTTCTTAACCCAATATTCTGACCTCACGGGAGAAAAAATGAGGGCTTGCAGCCTACAAGCATGCCTAGGGGCATACTACTTTAAACACTTCTGATTTTAGAAGCTAAGCAGGGTTGGACCTGGTGAGTACTTGGATGGGTTCCCATGTGGGAATACCTAGCTTTGTGATGACCTAGCTTTCAGTTCTGTGACACTGGTATTATTAATTTAAACCAGAGCAGTAGCACAACTTATCAGCATGTTCATTGCCTCTGACTTCGGTGAAACTTTGTGCAGATACATTTAGGACTGGTTAGCGATCCTTTTATTTGTAATAATGTTTGAAATTAGCAGGGTAAGATACATGAATGAGCAGCAGAGGCTTGCTCCTTTGCTTCTTGGTATGGCAGGAACAAAATGATGTGAAAGTTATGGAAACCTAGCCAAAGGGACCTTCCCACAAAAGGCACTCTACAAGAGCTGCAGGTGGTGCATTCTGTACCAGGCTTGCTAGGGCAGTAGACGGAACCAGGGTTTGAAACAAGATCTACTGGTTTGATTAACCTTCTTGGCAAAATTTATCAGATGGGCCATTTTGTCAGGTGGGTTAACAGTCTGTCCTCTGGGTATGGGCGAGTGAGGCACCTTGTGCAGTGTTCCCAGTATTACTAAAGAAAAAATGTGGTTAGGGTAAAAGTAAAAAAAAATGTATTGAAAAAGTATGATAAATAGTATTACATATAGAACCATCATTAGTAAGGGTAACTAAATGTAATGTATTATTTATATGGTGATTTGGTATAAGATTGTATTTTGTGTAAGTATGATTATAGATGTGTAAGAATTAAATGTTAAAGCTGTGTGAAATTTGTAAAAACTGTGAATTGTATACATGTATGTTCCATGGTTCATTGCTCATTATGGAGAGCTGTTCAGAGGTTCTCAATCAAGCAACGAAGCAATGTGATGGAACCCTAACCAATTTCTGCCTAGCAGCAGCAAAAATAAGGTGTCTGTGGCTGAAGGCAAGCCTTTTAAAGCAAGGGTACTTTAAATATGATTAGCCTTGTTGAAGGCTAGCCACATGGTGGGACCTTCGGCATCTGCTGAAGTGAACAGTGGTGGGCATCGGATGGCACACGGGCCTCTCAATGCACTGGATCTGCCAGGGACTGCTGCTGTAGCCAATAAAGTTGTGGCCTTTCCTCTGAAGTGTATTGTATTCCTTTGTAGTTTATAGAGTCCTGGGGAGAGCCCGCTCAGTGATAGGCCAGCAACATAGCTGCACTTCCTTGCAGCTATAATGGTACCAGGATTGAAATGCTAGAGAATCTTGATTAGCAAGAATTAGCCATCAACTCTCATCTTCTTCAGGCCTCTCCTGATCATTCTGAGCTGTCTGTCTGTCTGTCTCTGTCTATCTGTCTGTCTGTCTGTCCATCTGTCCGTCCATCCATCTGTCTTTCTGTCTGCCTATCTATCCTATCTATCGCTTCAGGCAGAGGTGAAAACCTCTGGAAATATTGTGGCAATATAGATCGACACAGCTGCCTTAGGGTGAAGATATGTCTATGGAGACAGTCAGGAGAAGCAGCAGCATTTCAAAAATTTAACTAGTACCTCATTCATCCCAAGCCACATATACCAAGAAACGCAGTGCATGTGATTTACTCACTTGGGCAGCGAAGTAGCAGATGGCAGGCAAAGAGGTGAGTAAACAGTAGCAAATATCTAGAATATGAAAATGTGTGTGCCATGTAGACTGAAAGATTCCCCTCAGCTGCCCAGTTGCCCTTGGATATAGTAGAAGTCATAATCTCCCCATTACCAATGTTAAAATAAAACAGAGACCACTTGACTGACTTCTTCATATACAATGGGAAACTTACTTTGTCTGATAGCTTAGGGTGGTTTTTAAAACAGCTGATTTTAAAAATGACCAGAATCCCCATGCATTGGATTTCTGAAACACTGTATCAACTTGAGCACTCCTACCCTCAATATATTTTTCTCAAGGGCCAAATTAGACAAGACATTAGCTTCATAATTAGAAGGCGACAGGACAATCCTTCAAAGCTGATAAATGAAACTTGTGCCAATCCCAAGCAAGATTGTTTGCAAATTACAGAGGTGAGAATCCTTGTGAAAAGACAAACAAATGAATTTAATCTCTTTAGGGAACTCTGTTGCTAATGAAGAGCTCACAGGGTCTGTTTCGACCCTGAGATAAATCCTGTTGATGCGAATTGATCAGTTGATTGTACCTCTAAGACACTAACAAAAAAAGGAAATCTTGAACACTGCAGAAATCCCTCCCTCCTTCCCTCTCTCTCTCTCTTTCTCTCTGTCAGGCACCTACACCCACAACGGAATGGTGAATGGTTGTTTCGTTTTTTAAAAGACAAACAAATCCATATCTGTTGTATGTCAAAACTACCGCTATGTCAAGCTACAACTTTTTTGCATTCTTTTTACGCAGAATGGACTTCAATGCTCAAGGAATATCATCTGTTTATGTTAAGATCAATGTATAGCCACAGTGGCACAGCTGTACATGAGGTCTGAGCATTTCTCTGATTCAATCTGAAAGCTGCAAATCATGCCTCGGAAGGTACAAAATTGCTAAAGTGGTGACTGTGCAAGCTCTTATTGCTTTTAGGACCTATGGTAGTTAATCTCACCTTTCCCCAAATGTGCCAGGGGAAAAGCAGGCTAGCTTGACCATACAAAGAAATGCATAGCAGAACAGCTGTTAGGATGGCTGCTAATATGAACCCTAGACAATACAGTACTACTGAATGTTGCCCAAAGCCTGAGGCAGCTCAAGATGTTAGATGGCTTGAGGAAAACATACATATATCAAAGGGTGCCTGTCGTGGTGGTAAGAAATAGCAGGCTTAATAACAGACAGGTCACTGTATTATAATAGTACTCTGAAATCTGACACCTGAAGAAGGTTATACCTAATGGCTAGACCAGTTCTCTCAAAAATGGATTACTGTGGTGAAAATATAAGCCATCATTGAGGAGAAATATTATGCCTTAATATTCCCTTTCAACATTAAAAAGCCAAACCAAACAAAAAGATTCCAAAAAGGCTGTTTAAATAGAAACTGTCCCATTTCTGTTTGCTGACTCCTAACAGAGCACAGCAGAGGAATAAAACTGAGACAGACCCCAGGGAGCAAGCAACCAGAGTGAATAAAGAGAGAGAGCTAAGAGGAGTTTGACAGGGGAAAGGGTAGGAAAGAAAGGGTCTTTTGGGGGAAGAGACAAAAGAAAAGGGGAGACCAAAGAGACAAAAGCAAAGACTTATATATTAGTGGACTTCCTCAGCATCTTTCAAGGCAGACAAAACAAAGGAAATGGCATTCACAGAAAAACAGAAGAAAGTAAAAAGGTAAAAGGAGCTATGGACAGAAGAGACACTTCAGTGGTGGTGACCTGCAAAGTGTGTGCAATTTTTGTCTTCATGTCTTTACAGCATACAAATGAAGCAAATATAGACAGGTTCCACTGTTGGAAGAGAAACTGAGAGATCTAGAGCAGCAAGTTGCTATGCTTAAGGCTATAAGAGAAGATGAGGAGTACATAGACAGAACTCTTGAGCAGCAGCAGCCAAAGGAGGCACTGGAGGTGGAAGAACAGGAAGACAAAGCAGAGGCAGAGAATACTGAGGAAAGAATAAACATAGTGGAGGAAGCACCATAGAAAAGAATAATAGGAGCAAAAGAAGGAAAAGACACACTTCACCACAAAACCACTTTCAGATTTCTGAAGAGGAGTCTGCCAGACAGCATGCCAAGGAGAAGATGCAGGAGACTCTACAGGAGAACATGAGAGTGGCTGAAGATCAGCCAAGCAGAATCATTGAATCCACACCCTGCAAAAGAGAAGAGTATTTCTGGTAGGAAACTCTCTTTTGTATGGGACTGAAACTCAAATATGCTGGGAAGATCCATGGACCCACCAGGTATGCTGTCTCCCTGGAGGACAGATTATGGATGTGATGAAAGGATTGCCATTGCTTGTGAAACCCGCAGATGCATATCCCTTTCTTCTCATCCACATGGGAACAAATGGCACAGCCAAGAGGAACTACAAAGAAATCACATCAGACTTTGAAGTTCTGGGAAGGAAACTCAAGGACTTTGAAGCCCAGATACTCATCTAATCCATCCTAATTATACTCAGAAAAGAAATAGAAAGGGAAAGAATAATACTCTGTGTGAATGGCTGGCTACAAAAGTGGTGCTGACATGAGGGATTTGGATTTTGGGACCACAGACTAAACTTCCTGGAAGAAGGACTGCTAGCAAGAGATGGCTTGCACCTCACAAGGACTGAGAAGAATGTGTTTGGCCACAGGATGAAGAACTTCATCAGGAGGACTTTAAACTGAATTGGAATGGGGAGAAAGATGCAAGCTCAGAGGTAAAGATAGATGAAGGTTTGTGCACAATAAGAGGAATATATCAAGCAGCTCTAAGAGCCCCCAATAATAATCTTCATACAAATGCACAAACAAAAGCAGGCAAGAAATAATACAATCTCTGGTATTTATACATTAATTCCAGGAGTATAGTAAACAGACAAAAAGAATTGAAAATCTTAATTCAGGAGGTTGAATACGAATAGACAAGGATAACTGAAACTTGATGGGATGATTTCCGTGACTGGAATACAGCAACTGAAAGATATAATTAGTTCAAAAACCTCCAGAAAGAATAGAAAGGGAGGTGGAGTTGCAGTATATGTCAAAAATACACATTCTTGCACAAAAATACAGGAGGATGAGCTTGGTTGTCCCATCCAGAGCATCTACATTAACATAACTGAGGTAAAAACGAAAGGAACACTGTAGTTGGAGTCTAATAAAGGAGAAGATGCAGATGAAACCCTTGAAAAACAAAATGCAAGAATCTCAAAAAGAACCGATATAGTAGTAATAGGAGATTTCAATTATCCTGAAATCTGTTGTAAAGCAAATTCTGCCAAATATGGCCCTTCCAAGAAATTTCTGCTTGTGGTGTGGATAATTTCTCCTATAAAAAGTGGAGGAAGAAACTAGAGGAGAAGCTGTCCTTGACTTGTAGAGATGACTTGGTGGAAGAAGTGTCAGTAAAGAGCACTCTGGGGGAAAGTCACCATGTTCTACTTCAGTTCTTGATTTCAAAGGAAACAAAAGCAGAGTGTAGTTGCATGTGTACACTAGATTTTAGAAAGCTAATTTTAATAAACTCAGAACAATGATAAGTAAGGTCTCATGGGGAAAAAAAATTCTAACAGGAAAAAGAGTCCAAGATAGGTGGGAGTTTCTTAAAAAGAACATTCTAAAGGCAGAAGTACAAAAACTTCCAACAAGAAAAAAATGTGGAAGACAGCAATAAAGACCAGTGTGCTTCACAAAAAGCTCAGAGATTATCTGGGAAGAAGAAGAAGAAGACAAATATAGGAAGTGGAATGAAGGCTAAGCCACAAAGGAAGAGTATATAAAAGTAGCAAAGAAACATTCACTATTATTTTCTTGGAATCATGGAGGATGGGCAAAGTGCTAGATGACTGGAGGAGGGCTAATGTTGTCCCTATATTTAAAAAGGGCAAAATGGTAGAACCTAATCAGCCTGACATCAATCCGAGGGAAAATTCCGGAGCAGATTATAAAGCAGTCACTCTGCAAGCACCTTAAAAACCATGCAGTAATAACAGACGCCAACAAGGATTTGTTGAGAACCAACCTTGTCTCTTATCTATTTTTTTAAAATAGGCTAACCTATCTGGTAGATGGTGGGAATGATGCAATCATCATCATCATCATAATGTGCTGTCAGATCAATTCTGACTTATGGCAGCCATTTTTCACGATTTTCCAGGTAGAAAGTACTCAGAAGTGATTTACCATTACTTTTTTTGGGGGGGTGCCCTGCCTGAAGCCACACAGGTTGGCTCTACTCACAGGAGGGAATTGAACTCCAAACCTCTGGCTCCAAGCCAGATACCCAAACAATTTAGCTATGTTGTAGATGTAGTGTATGTTGACTTCAGGAGAGCTTTTGACAAACTGCCCCATAATATTCTGATTAGCAAGCTAACTAGGTGTGGGCTGGATAGAATAACTATCAGATGGATTAACAGTTGGTTACAGAACTGTATGCAGAGAGTGCTTATCAATTGCTCCAAACTGGGTAGAGGTAAAAAGTGGGGTACCATAAGAATTGGTCCTGGGCCCACTGTTCTTCAACATTTTTTATTAATGACTTGGGGTGAAGGGCTTATCAAATTCACAGATGAAACAAAATTGGTTGGAATAGCTAATACCCTGGAAGGCAACATTCAAAGTGATCTTGATAAGCTCAAGCACTGGTCTGAAAACAACAGAAAGAAATTTAACAGGGATAAGTGGAAGGTTACCTAGCGGAAACAAACAAAAACATAGTTACAAGATCAGGGATACTTGACTCAGTAATATTATGATCTTGGAATTGTTTTAGAATTGCAAGCTGAATATGAGCCACCAATGCAATGTGGCTGGAAAAAAAAAAGGCAAATGCTATTTTAGGATGTATTAACAGAGATACAGTTTCCAAATCCCATGAATTAGTTGTTCCCCTCTATTTAGCACTAGTTAGGCCTCATCTAGAGTACTGTGTACACTTTAAGAAGGAAGCTGACAAATTGGAACAAGTTCTTAGGAGGCAAGAAAGATGATCAGGGGTTTGGAAAACAAGCCCTGTGAGGAAAGACTGAAAGAACTGGGCATGTTTAGCCTTCAGAAAAGACGTCTCAGGGGATATATGGTAGTACTCTAAAAAATCTTGAAAGATAGTCATGCAGAGGAGGGGCAGGATGTATTCTCAATCATCCCAGAGTGCAAGACAAGTAATAATGGGCTCAGGTTACAGGGAACCAGTTTTCAGCTGAATATCAGGAAAAAAATTCCAACTGTTAGAGCATTACAACAATGGAACCAATTATCTTGGGAGGTGGTGAGTGCTCCAACACTAGAGGTATTCAAGAGAAATTTAGACAACCACCTGGCAGATATCCTTTGATTTTTATTCCAGCATTGAGCAGGGGGTTGGACTTGATGGCCTTAAAGGCCCCTTCCAACTTCATTATTCTATGATTCTATTAAAACATGATAGTAAAAGAGAAATAAACACTGCAAAGAAAGTATCAATAAAAAGAGGAAGAAATAAAAATGAAATAATAAACAGAAACACATTAAAAATGTAAAACAAGCAATAAAGGCATCAATTACAAATTGGAATAAACAGAGCAGGAACATAGATCCCTGAATTAAAACTAGGATTTATGAGGGTTTTTAAAAGAGAGAGAGAGATGTATAAGTTTTAATTATGTGCTTGTGGAAGATGGATCTACCCCTAACAAAAGGCAGGCTGAAGTAGCATCTTTGGGCAGTGAATACTGGAAAGTGAAGTCAATAGCAAGAATATATGGAATATGTACTCACTAAATTCCTCATTCTTGTTTAGGCTTTCTCAACATAAGGAGAAATCCGGGTGATTCCTAATCTCAGGCTGTGAGCAGCACAGTGAGCTCTTATCTGGCCTCTCCCAATGTGTCTCTAATTTGTGTAAAATGTCTAGGGCTCTTTCCTTTTGAGAAAACCACATAAAACAGACACAGTAGAACTGGGTAATTAATAATAAAGATGCAAATAATCTATCCTGTATTTCAAATTTTTGCACAAACCAGAAGTCACCCTAGATTTGGCCTTTCAGCAACTGTATTGGAAAACAAAAAATCAGGTTTGGACAAAAACTGGCATTTTGAGTACACGCTCAAAATTTGAATGTTTACAATGCCAGTGGCAGACGTCAGGATACCCTCTTCTGCTCATTACCATTCATACTTGCTGAAATGCACCTGTGACAATTGCTTTGTGTTTGGGTGAAGAGTGGTTAACTGATGAAAAAAGGAGTCAGGTTCTGGGATTTTCCCTTGCTTGGTATCACTTTGTGAATGGTAGTGAGCACAAGAGGGGATCTTGTAGTCCATCTTGACCACTGCCGTTGATGTTTATTTATTTATTTATTTATTTATTTCTTACATTTTTATCCCGCCCATCTAGTCGTTTTGACTACTCTGGGCAGCGTACATCAGTATACTGATAAACAATTAAAAAATATCAGCAATATTCGAAATAAAAATAATCATTCAAGATGGAACTAAATCAAATTAAATCAACAATCAAATCAAATAATGCCCGGGGGGAAGGCTTGCCTGAACAGCCATGTTTTTAATTGGCTTTTGAAAACGCCCAGCGAGGGGGCCATATGGATCTCTGGAGGTAGGTTGTTCCATAGCCGAGGAGCCACCGCCGAAAAGGCCCGGTTTCTTGTCCTTTCCCTCCGGGCCTCTCTCGGCGTCAGGCTCCCAGTCTCACCTCCAGACTAGATCGAGTGAAATGGGTAGACTTTGGTGGGAGAAGGCGTTCCGCCAGATATCGAGGTCCTAAGCCGTTTAATGTTGTCAATGTTCAAGCTGCCCTTTGTTATGTAAAGCTTGGTATTATTTTTCCTGCTGGCAATGTGGACATGATACTGTGCATCAGTATCTCAATAATGTTGCACAATATTGTGTAGTCCCATTTTGAATTGTGAATACAGGAGCACAGTATCTCACATTCATAAACTGGAGTTTTTTTGGAGAACTGAATTTATACATTTACTGTGGGTTGCTTGCTGTGGCGTCCACCCAGGTCATGGATATTAATGTGCTATCTGCATGGACCAATGAGAGTTCTGGAGAGGTGGAGTCACGAGATATAAGAGTCTCTGCAGGGGGAGGAGATTGGAGATTGAGATTGGAGATTAGAGGATTTGTGTTTTTGGAGGTTTGGGTGATTTGGGAGTTTGGAGTAGAGAGACAGGGTTGGCGGTTGAGAGTGTATGAAGAAGGATGTTTTGTTAAGAGTTAACGGCATTGATTATAACTTCATCACCTGTAATAATAAACAATTTCTATTTGGTTCTTTTTAAAATGACACATTGCCTGGACCTCTGTGATTAATAATAAACAATGTTGATGTAATCAACTGGTGGCAGCGACACGACACGTAGCTTGTGCCCTTTGATTGGTGACAGGCGGGAATGTGACATTTGCGTTGTCCCTGCTTTTCCATAGTAGATTTTAAGGGTCCATTTAGGGCTTTATCATTGAGTCTCTGTTGTGTGCATTGCCCCTACTTTTTAAGAGTAGTTTAAGAAGGGTTCTTTAGAGCTTATGGATGAGTGCCAGAAATGGGGAAATCTGAAATGGAAGAACCTGAAAGAGCTGGTCCCTTTTGTGCTTAGCAAAAGGACTGGTACACAAAACACCAGAAAATAAATAAATGTTAAAAAAAAAGGACTCCAAATAACATTTGAAAATTTTCCCTGTGCACATCCCTAATTGAGGAATCATTTCCATTAGCAGTGTAGATGCAAGAATCTATTGCAGGTAGCTTTTGTATTAGGAATGCTGGGTAGAAGGCACCATATTGTTCTTTGTTCCAAGCAAGCTGGCCAGCAGCAAGTCAGGAAGCAAGGAAATGCAGTCCCACCCTATCCTGACTACAACTGATTGGAAACTACTGAGGAACAATCCTAATTTCTGGTCATCACCCACATAAGAAGTCAAGAACCTGGGGAAGAGATCAAGAAAGTCAACGATCCCTTTAAAAAGAAAAACATATTAGAAAGTTGGAAAAGTCATAGAGGAGTACTGAGTCCACCAATTTCCTCTCTGACCCAGGTGGTCGAGAAAATCTTAAAAGGAAATTTAAAATGGTATTAAATGATAAGGGGCTTATTAGGATAAAGGACAGGATGAAACAGATGCAAGATAGAGAGTGAATAAGAGAGGTATTGGGAGAAGAAGGGATTTCATGGTTGCTTCAATTAGAAAAATGGACAAAAGAATGAGAGAAAAAAAGAAGGAGAGGGTGGGACAATGATGAAATTTGAGATTATTGAAAAAAGACAGAAATTAGAAAGGAGACTATGAGTGAAACATATACATTGCTAATACAGACAGAATATGAACCACTTGTGTTAAAACCGCTAAAATAAAAGGGGAAGAATGGAGTAAAATGTGGAATAAAAGAATAATGAAGAATATGTCCGTAAAGGTTAAAGAATATTTTTATAAAGTAGTGTGGAGATGGTATTTAACACTGGTGAAGTTGAATATATTAACTAAAAATATACAATCTCTGTGATGGAGGTGTAAGAAAGAAAAAAGGATATATTTACATATGTGCTGGTTCTGTGAAATAAGGAAGAAGAAATTGGCAATTATTTTCAAAGAGATTGGGAAAATAACTGGATTGGATATACAAATGTCTCCAATGATTGCTTTATGGAATATGGTTAATGATAATCAAGTGAAGAGAGAAGAAAAAGAATTAATTATTATAATGGTGACTATGGCAAGGTCAATATTTGCAAATATTTGGAAAAGTGATAACCAAATTAATATTGAGGAGTGGTATAGAGAACTGTGGAATATGACAATGAATGATAAACTGACTTGTGAAATGAAAATTAGAAGAGGAATATCAAAATGCAGTAATTTTAAAGAAATATGGAATGCAGTTTTAGAATATGTCTTTCATATTTCAGAGAAGAATCAATGTGTTTCTGGAGAGAAATGGGGAAGTATGAAATGTAAGGATAAAGAAAATGAATCTAGTCCCGAGGGGAAAGGTGGCACTGGGTGGAGAAATGTAGTTATGAGTAAAGTTGTTTAATTTTACTTGATTCAATGTGGTATCGGTATGTTGTAAATTTGTGGTTTTGTTTATTTTTTCTGTTATAATTTTTTTTAAAAAGAAGGCAAAAAACCATGCTTTTCTTCAAGAAAAGCAGAGAAAGCAATAAGGCAACTTACAGGCAAACAAATTAACATTTTCAGTCAAAAGGTGCTATGAGGAGTGCAATTCCTCTCCCAGGGATGCAAAATATTTGTTTCTTAGAGTACATCTTTCAGAATTACATAGCTGATATGGCTAGTGGCCATGCTGGCTGCAGGACATTAATTATGACTTCTACTTTGTGATGAGGAAAAGTAGATTTTAATAATGCAACTATAAAAATGATAGAAATATTTGAAATGTGGATTTATTGTAAAATGCTAAGAATTTATTGGATTAAATGATGGCCAGTGAAGACATTCTAAGGTGAAGAAGTAAAATCATAAATATACAACATGTAGAAAGCTAGAATATTCCAGCCACATAATGAAAAATTAAAAAAACACAGACAGTTGCATCTGATCCTTCAAAGCAAAATCGATAGGGAAAAAAGTGCAGGAAGAACAGCTTCTTGGTTGTAGATCCTTAGAGACTGACTTGGATGCCGCACACGATAATTGTTTTAGAGCTGCTACCTGCAAAGAAAGACTAGTCATGATGAAATGTAGCCTCCAGTAGGAAAGGAACAAGAAAAAGAACTATCTGACATGCTAGCCATTACAAATTGGTATAGTCATGGAATTCTGACAACTTCAGATAATTGACACCTGCTTTGATGGGGCTAATTTTCTGCATTTTTCCTTGGGTCAAAGTTTCAACAATATCCAGTGCATAGGAATTGAGTTCTTTGAATTTTAATATGGTCAAAAACAATGTTCTGTTGTCAGCTGGTGAGAATGATATTAGATTTCTTCTGTAATTGCATTCGAAGATGGTTTGGAATAAGGTGTCACCTGTCAAGGTTTGTTCTTCAGTACAATTTTGCAGTTCCTTGGAATCCTCTAATTTTACCCCTCTTCCTTCTGTCAGCTGCTGCCTGTCCACCAGTCTTTCTGTGCTCTTGGCTGCTCTTGTTGCTTTGAAATCTCTGGGGTTAGAATTATATACTGAAAGCAGAAAAGGGGCAAGTGAATGGGTAGCAACAATAGTGGTGGGTAGGAGGGCATACTGTGGAAGGAGGTCCCACTAACAGTATCTTGTCCAAGTAAGCATTTTATATTTTCATGTATTCATGTGATGGTTCATTGCAAGAATGTCCAAGCAGCAAACATTAGTGTTGTGACCAAGCGTCACAAAATCACTAGATTTCATGAGATCACTAAAACTAGAACTGAGGCAAAATGGTCTCCCCAAAAAGCATGATCTGAACCCATTGATTACTTCCACAATATTAAAGTATATTCAATTGGAGCTATGTTTTTGCTGAAGTTCTGTATAGTATTTGCAGGTAGAATTTCACCAAATTTTATCTCAGAACGACACCCCACCCCAATATATATATATATTCTGTCCCAGCTCTCTTAAATTTGTATTTATTTAAACAAAAAAGTAACAGTAAGTCGACCTGAGATGATGGATCAGTATGACATGTATTTTCAGGGATTTGTTTTAAAAACTAGACAGGTTTCTGTGTGTTTTGGTTTAAAGATTCTGCCTTGCTTTGAGAGGTAATGCAAGGAGAAATGGAACAGAGGAAAGCAAAACTTTAAGTTTTTCTTTTCCCTTCTTTCTTCCTTAAAAAAATCCCAAACAGAGTGATGTTCCCATGGGCAGCCATTCTGTGCCACTTGACACATTTGACATGCCATTGGCAGAATGAACTCTTCAAACACGTAAAACCTGTCAGGGTCATTGCTCAAATGTGAGAGATTTTGGAATGGAGCTGAAGAGGAGATACTTTCTGCTTCTGTGTCTCAAGACAACTTTGCAAAGCAGATCTTTATTCCGTCCATGGTTAGAATCACACTGTTCTCATGGCACACTGTACTCTTGTTATGATGTCTCTGGAATCACTAATTTCAAGCTGGGAAAGGTGTAAGAGATGATCAGTATAAGGATGGTTGTGCCCCCCACTTGAAACAGAATGAAAAGACTTCTGGATTTCTTGAGCCATAGTCTAGGGGCGCAGGGTCAATGGAAATCCAGAATAGTAAACAAGAAATGACACTGAAATTGCAAATAGAGAACAGTCCATGGGCAAGGAGCACTATCATTTCCCCTCCTGTCCATGCATTTCCAAGACCCCATCTCTATGGAAGAAATAATTTATGAACCAAAATCCTATTAGTTATGCCCACCAGCATAACACTGGCAATGAACACATAAAAACAGTGGTAAAAATCATGCTTCTGTGCTCAGGTGAATAACCATCAGGGAGACACACAGTCCTGTTTCCTTGACACGGAACTTGTGTGTGTGCTACCGCTGGCACATCACTACCACCAAATGGATTTGGAACATAACATGTTGCCTTACACCAGGTTAAAAGCCAAAAGGGACCCAACCGTGAAGGAGAGAAAAGTCCCAGAGTGTTACAAAAACTGGCCTTATGGCACTTTAAAAATTGCCCAATGTATTTTGATCCAATGAGAATTGAGGGGCTACTCAGAAAAAGCAAAAAAGAACAGTGATATAGTCAAGTTCAAGTTTATTGTATTGGCTAAAAGCCGTCACAATTGTTTAAAATACAAATATGATCAAGTAAAATCATGATAAAATCACAGACATATAAAATAATAAGAGACCCTTCATATCTGGGTGTCTCCCGCACAATTGATCGCGATGGCTCTCAGGAAATTAGCACAAATGTTTCTGGCCGCTTTTGCAAACAGTGCTGTTCTGTATGTAACATATGGGTCACAGTCCAAAAGTAACCTGACCACCTTTATCTGAGGGCTTTCCTCCTGTAGAGCAGCCAAAATGTTACCCAGGAACTTTTCTCTGGGGTTTTGATAGAGCTGACAGTTGAGTAAATAGTGGACAACATCCTCTATCTCACCTGCTCCGCAAATACATAGCCTTAGATGCTTAGGGACATTCATGTACCTGCCATCTAAGACAGTGGTTGGCATGGTTTGGAAACAGAGTTCTGTGAATGCGGTTCTCAAGGAGGCAAAAATAAGTGTATGTAAGTATTGCGCCCTTGAGTGGTTTGTTTTCAGCAGATGGGTACCAGTGAGAGAAGTTTGAAGAGTCTATTAAGGCTAAGTCCTGGTCATTATCCAATTTGTAGATCCAGTCCCTCAACATTATTTTAACCCCAGAAAAAACAAAAATGTCTGTGGAGAGGGATTTAGATTTTAGTAGGGTTTGAACTGAAGTTGCTCAGCCACCACTCTTCCATTGCTCTACCATACAGAGTTTAGGTAGACGGTGATCAGACATATCCATCACCCTCTTATAGTAGGAGAATATAGCTAGAGTTGCCCTGGCTTTAATGGACACCATGCCTGTCTCTGTTCTAAGAAAAGCTGCCGGAGTCCCCTGGGGTGCCACGAGGATATGTCTCAGAAATTGAACAGTGATATAAATTACTATTCAGAGGACACTGAGACAGACGTATTAAAATAATTCATCCTCTACATTATATACAACCATCCAAAATGAGTACTTTTAAATAACATGTAATCCTCATGTGTCTCCCTATAGTCTCTGAATGGTAATTTATGTTATTGTTCTTTTTTGCTTTTTCTGAGTAACCCCTGAAGAAGGCCACATGTTCTTATTGGGTCAAAACACATCAGGCAGTGTACTATAAGCCCAGTTTTTGTAACACCCCCTGACTTTGTCTCTCCTTCACATTTGGCTCACATGAAGTTAAATTATTATTTATTCACCTAATCCAGGCTATTCTAACTGTCAGCAGGTTTCCAGGATCATATGGGAGAGTAGTATTTCCAATTAACTGCTATTTGATATTTGGAAAAGGAAAGGAAAGGAAAGGAAATTTGGAGAGACCGGTAATTGCACATGGAATTTAACTGACTGCAAATGAGGTGCTCTAACCACTAAGCCTTTGCTTCTCCTGGTCAGCTCTTCTGTCTGCATGTTTGTTCTGGCACACTGTTTCTTATCTTAAATGTTTCATTTTCATCTGGATCGTCTTGTAGCTCAGGCTTGCCAGAACAGACAATGCACAGCTATAATTCAGGGTAGAGAGATGGATTTTGGCCATCAGCAGAGGAATAGTGAAGAGCCAGCTCTGCTTTTGGAATATGCACCGGCTCAGCCAGCTGACATTAATACAAAGAGAGTTTCTTTGTGCAAACTTTGTCCCTGTTTTCTCAGTGATATTACAAAGTATGAGCAAACTGGGCAATCAGTTGGTTATACAGTCTGTGTATGGCCTTGAAGAAGGCGTTGTCACTGTACGTGGGCATAATAAATTCTGAACTCACTGGGTTGCTGTGGGATCAAGTAAGAGAAATTTTTATACAAGTAATATCTGATAATAGGGCTCTTCAAATGCTTCATTTAAGTTCAGGTGGCTTTCCATTTTGCCTCCGCTGCATTCCAGTGGCTTTTTGAAAGCATCCTCTAAAGTTCCTATATATGTATTTTCACATCAGCTCAATATCTCTTGTATTGACCATGGGGCAAATTATATGCTACAGCTAGTCCATGATCAGAAGATGGAACTCCTTAAGGGCTGAACATGTCTGATTGTCCCAGAAAGAGCTTCTCACAGCTCCCATGGGTGGCAAATTATGCAGATTTGCATAAATCTCATTTGTAGAACACTAATGGATTTCTGTTTCTAATAACAGGCTATTCATAGCATATAGTTTAGTTCCATGTCTGTGCACGTTTAGATCTCTCTCTGTGTGTGTGCTAATGGAAGAAACCTGCCTCTGCACTTCCAGAGGTAACTGAACATGAGAAACAGCAGAGTAAATTTCTTAGCTCTTAGGATAACTGCAGTAAATGTATGAAAAATAACTAGTTGCAAATGCGGGAGGTAGTGAGCACCCCAGAACTGGAGGCATTCAAGAGAAAATTAGACAACCATCTGTCACATATACTTTGTTTTTTATTGCTGCATTGGGCAGGGGGTTGGAGCTGAGGGCCTTATAGGCACCTTCCAGTGCCATTATTCTATAATGCAGTTCTATAGAAGTGGCTGGTTACAAATAACCAATTCCTTTCCCTAGATGTAACTATGTTAATTGTAATTAGTGGTGCTGGCTGGATAGCTGAGTGTTTTAGGTATCTGGCTGGGAGTTCGATTCCCTACTGTGCCTCCTGCAAGTAGAGCCAGCCGCTGTGGACTTGAGCAAGCTGCACCATCCCAGGGTGCCCCCAGAAGAAGAGAATGATAAATCACTTCTGATTACTCTCTACCTAGAAAACCCTGAAAAGGGTTGCCATAAGTCAGAATTGACCTGATGGCACATGGTTATTATGTTATTATTATTGCTTTCAAAGATGTTGAAGTGTTACTTTTAAGCTTTGTAATGATACAAGTGGATACCAACGTGGTATAGGGGATAGAGTGATGGGATAGAACTCAGGAGGCCTGGGTTTGACTCCTTGCTCAGTCATGGAATCCTTGCTCAGTCAGTGTGAAACTGGTAAAGCCACTCCTTAAATATCTTGTTGAAATAAAAAGAGCTCTGTGGTCATTACATAATACAAATGCAAGAGTAGGCGATACCTTTATAGGTCCCAGATGGAGTCGTTCATCTGGGAATTGAGGCAAAACTTTAGTGTGACTAAAACTTCATACAATTTGCTAGCTTTTGTGGATCAGAACTGTCCACTTCATCAGGTGTGTACCAGTGTAGAGAATTTAGCGTTCCAAAAGGTTCATGGCAAGATGGATTTTGCCAGGAGTTGTTGGAGTTGTGGCTTTAAAGTTACAGCTAAGGAAGTTGTGGATTGGGTATCACACCCCAGTCCTTCAAACCAAGAAGTGAAGGCCTATGCACACATATTTCCCTTTGGCCTTCCTTTGCAACTACATGTTTCTGTTTGGCTGGGTAATAGTTGACACAGAAAACCTGAATGCAAAAATAGACAAAGCCTTTATACAGACCACTAAAAAAATAATCATACAATAAATGAGCTCTCATGGATTTAAACACCACTTCATCAGGTTTGTACCAATGTGAATAACTTAAAGTTCAAATGTTCATGACAGGATGGATTTTGGCAGGAAAGTTGCTTTCAGATATAAAATCTAAAAAGTTCTTGGCCAGATGGATTTTGCCAGACATGTCTCTCTTAGATGTAAGTCAGGAGTCTGGTTGCTGTTTTTTGGTTACCCCTTAGGCAGCTGTGGATTGAGTGCAACAACCCAGTTCTCCAAACAAAGAAGCACAGGCCATGTGCGTGCACACAGAAAACATGGAGTCCTCCATCTGGGAATTGAGGCAAAAATTTAGTAAATTCACTAGACTTAACCAATTGGGTTCAAACTGAAACCAAGAAGATGGCTCATATCTTTTAGTTAGCAGCTTACAAGGAAGACAGGGATCCCCAATATTTGCTGTTGCATTTTGCCTTATCTATAGCTATGTCCTACTAAAAGTAAAGGCTAATATCCAGTCGTGCTCTGCTCTTCTAGAAGGGCAATTACATAAGCAGTCCCTTACTCTAGAGGATCCCCTTTGTGTAGCTGGTTGTGTGATCATTTGTAAAATGGGGCCCTGCTGGAGTGGGGAACATCGATATGAATACCTTACACTCTGTATAAGGTTTTGGCCAAAAGTACCATGTTGACCATAAGAACAATTTAAAAAATCCAAATCAAAAGGGTGCCGGATGAGTGAATGAACAAAGTGTACAAGCTTTCTATCTCTCCATATCTCTCCATCAGACAAGATGTCTGAAAATAGGCTATACAAGATAAGAGTTTGTAAGTGGTTCTGAGTGTCATAATCCAAAACATGTAGAAGGCCAAATGTTTCCTGCCCGGTTATAGGAAAAAGATTTATCAGTCAATATCTCTTCAGCACCATTTCTAATGATCATGTGTGGTGCAACCTGTCAAATCTCCTCCATGACACCTTCAGAATCTCCTGCAGGTATTAATGCACAAACAAGGAGTATAAGTCTGCTGTTTCAGGTGAAGCATTTTAGTGTTTCCAAAAAAACCCAACAAAAATAAAAAACAACACCCACACAGAACTAATTCAATTTGCATCCAAAGTGTGCTGGGAAGCTGAGCGGTAGCTGTGGATTAAATGCTTTGACATGCCTGCTGACTCTACCAAAAGATGCCCCTGTCTGAAGTCGCAATGTCAACATTATCACTCAAGTGTGACTTTGTTCTTTTTCCCCTCACATTGACATCCTTCTTTCATCTTGTGCCAGATTAGCTTGCTGTCAACAACTGTGACACTGTGTGCTTCAGATAGGAAACAAACTAAACTCCAACCAAGTCAAGCCTACAGTTTGAAGTGTGAATAATGTGAGGAAGGAGTAGAGGTGGGGGCTACTGTTAGTCATGGTTTCAAATTCCCACAATGTTTGTTGTCTCTTTAGGAGGCAGTAAGCCAGAAACTTTGCAGTGGAGAAGGAACAGGCTCTGTCCCAGGAGGACAAAGAGTGGCTTGGTGCCAGTTTGTAATCAACTGGAGAATGCATAGTAAGGAAAGTGAGCAGATGCAACCTCATTTGTGGTACCAGCAGAAGTTTCATTAGTAGCTAAGAATGTTGGGGACTGAGGTGTGTGTGTGTGTGTCAGCAGCTGCATTCTCTCAGGCTTGGAGTAATCGATCTGCAGTGTCATACTAACTGGGCAACCCAGAGTCCTTCTCTTCCTTCCCTCCCACTCCCAATCCTCATCTCTCTTTCTCTGCTTCTGTCTCCTTGCTCTTTTTCTGCTATCTCTTTTCCTCATCTTGTAGGTCATAAAAAAATCCTGGTGTTCCAGAGAGGACAACTGAGTTTACTGATGGGAAGAAGGAACTGTGCTGTCACCATACTATAATCTGCATATTTCATGGAAGAAAGAGAGATGATAGAGTTTTGGATTTTCTGGATGCAACCCCCATAATTCTCCAATCTGGGAGTTCCTCCTGACAGAAAGACAGACTCCTTAGAGATACCTAAATGGGGCTCACCTGAGAGAAAGGCTAAACTGGAAAGCTTCAAGGCCTAGCAAGGCCTAGCTCTGCTTAGCTTTCTATTCAGAAAGAAAGCTCCTAGCTAGCATTGGGGAAGAAACAGGACTCTTGGGTGAAGCTAGGCCCAGCTAAGCCTGAAAGCCTTCCAGTTTAGACCATTCTCCCACGTGAGCCCCGTCTAGGTGTCTGCAAGTGTCTGTTTCTCATTCAGGTAGAACTATCAGAATGGAAATTTATGGAATTTGTAGTCCAAAAATGTGAAATCTCATATTGACCCTCCATAGCACGCTTCCGTACTCTTTCAGAATTCTGGCACCTACCTAATTTTCATTAGCACTTGCTTCATTGGTTGTACTGGGGCTGAATGCTTTGCTCATTTCAACTTTCTAGTGGGAAGTCTTTGACCCCTCCCCGCCCAAAATAAAGAGCAGAAACCAAGGTTCAGAGCAGGAGGTCCCATCTGATCTCTGCTCCTGACCTTACACAGGCAAGCTCCAAGCCCTGAATCTGTCCTGCCCTCTAGAGAGCCCATTTCCAGCTGGCAAGGGAGCAGGTGACCCTCCACAAGGCCCAAGCCTTGTGACCTTAGGAAGGCTGTGGCCTGGGGGGCATCCCACCCATCCCCCATCCCAGCAATGGAATCTTGAGATCTGTGGTGTTGGGATGTTGGACAGGCTAGCACCTACACAGGTACCACTTAGGACTCATCAAAAGCACTCCCCCCTCCAGACTACCTTCCAGTGCAATGAGGCTATCCTTCAGTAAGTTCCTTGCTCCCCATGTAGCTGTGAATCTTGGTCATATTCATTCATTCATTCATTCATTTATATACCGCCCCATTAGTGCCAAAGCACTATTCTGGGCCATTTACAGACAGTTTAAACAAACTACACAAAGGTAAATATAACATAAATAACAGAAACATTGTCTAAAAGTTTAAGCAATGGTGCAAACAATTTTCGTAGAGAGACAATTTTTGAAGAGAGGCATTCAGCTGGGGTCAATGTGAAAGGCCTCCCTGAAGAGCAGTGGTTTTAACTGCCTCCTAAATGAATACAGAGGCCAGACGTAGCTCCTCTGGGAGTTGATTGCATAATGTAGGTGCCACCGCCAAGAAGGACCTACCTCTAGTAGATAACCTTTGGGCCTCTCTTGGGGTGGCTACATGGAGGAGCCTGGCCTGAGAGGATCTGGTGAGTTGGGTGAACGACATTGGGGAAAGATGCTGCCACAGGTGATGTGGTCTCAAACTGTGAAGGGTTTTGTATGTGAGTTTCAGAACTTTGAACCTGATCTGGGACACAACAGGTAACCAGTGGAGGCTGCCCAGCACTGGGGTGATGTGGTCAAATTTGCTCACACCAACCACCAGTCTGGCCACCGCATTCTAGACCCACTGTAGTCTCCAGTTCAGTCTCAAGGGAAGTCTGACATAGAGAGCATTACAGTAGTCCATCTGGGAGATGACTAGTGCCTGCACCAACGTCCTGAGGGAGCCCTCATCTAGGTAGGGGTGGAGTTGGGTGATTAAAAGCTGATTAAAAGTTGATTAAAAGCTGATCTTGACATGGCTGCAATCTGGGAACCCCAAGAAAGAGACGTAAGGCCCTGGTGCAGCCCCTGCAAAAATATGTCAAGTCCTAACTCTGACAAATGAACCCAGTCACTGTACACAATTCCAGACATTCAATTCATATGTCCAGATGCCCAGCTACTGATCCCAGGCTGGCCAGCACAGCCTTGCTAATGTCCACATCTCATCTGATCAAAACACCTGGGGTCACACTTGGCTTCCTAGACCCAAATGTGAGCTGGCCAAACAATCTGAATCAGTCACCAGCTCTTCTTCAAAGCTTGCAAGTCCTGCACCACTTGCAAAATCAGTGATTTGCCCTTCCTCTGGATCAAGTCATTAGCACCCAGGTGGACCACCAAAATATCAAGGAGCACTACCTTAGTACCCTGAGACACCAATGGCAACAATTCGTCCCATAGTATGCCTCTCCTTCCTCTCCCCTCAATTGATGCCCATACTCCAAGGCCCATGTTCCACCCCCTGGCCAATTGTACAGCATCCTTTGCTGCTCAAAGAACAAAGCTGTGACTACACAGTAATATCCATGGCTGTCTTGCTGGCAAACCTAAATCTGAAACAAACCAAACAGGGGTGGAAAAACCTAGCCATTTGCAAGTGCATTATTATTGGAGTAGCAGATGCACATATGACTGATATCTGTGAGAAGACTACATTCCCACCTTTGTTGTTTCTTCTGTACTGTACCCCAAAGCTTCTGCTGTCAAGGCAGTCCCAGTGCAAAATGAATGAGTCCTAAGTTACCAACTTTGAATCCCCTCACTATGCAGCACCCTAGAAGTAAATTGAAATTTAGTAAGGGGGTACTATTCCAGTGCTGAAATAGAATGCCCTGTGCTTCCCCCCTTCTTTCCAAATAGACTAGCATGGCTTGTATGGGACAGAGTTCCAGAATGGACCATCACCCTAAGTGGATTCCCAATGCCTTACCCAACAAATCAGTTTTGGACTTATAGAGATGGATGACCATATGGCTTTTGATGACCACCACATTACCCTTCTGGAGGACAAACCCAGATGCATCCTGCAAAGATACTGCAATGCACTTGCTGATCCTAAGGACCCCCAAAAAGCTACTAGGTTAGCTGAAATAAGAGGGCTTTGAACCTGTCCCTACGTATCATATTTTCCCTATCTTAAATAATATATCTGGCCAGAATGGCATTTTCAAGTCTGCCAGTCCTCTCCTGTGCAGATCCACCCCATAATATAGCAGATGGTTTATCCAGGCAGGCCAAATCTGACCCTGGCCTTCCCTAGTTCTGAAGAACTCCTCATATGTAACTACGTCAGGTACTTGGCGACACTGCCATGATTATGACCCACTCAACATCTCCTCCCCCCAAGATGCCATATCTCCAGTGGCAGGACCTTGGGTTGAGTGCCCCAGAGTTAAAACCCTAAACCAAGTGATCTGTTGATGGGTTAGGCATAAAAAAACAATATTGAATTGCAAACAATGTAATGTGAATGCCAGCACTAACCTCATAACCCATTGGAATTTGGACATGAGGGAATTAACAATGTGCACAATTAGGTGTTTGTCACACCAGAATTTGCCCACACATCCACTCAGGAACTGGCAAGCCACTCCAGTATCTTTGCCAAGAAAACCCCATGAACAGAAACAAAAGGCTAAAATATATGACGCTGGAAGATGAGCCCCTCAGGTCGGAAGGCGTCCAACATGCTACTGAGGAAGAGCGGAGGACAAGTACAAGTAGCTCCAGAGCTAATGAAGTGGTTGGGCCAAAGCCGAAAGGACGCTTAGCTGCGGACGCGCCTGGAAGTGAAAGGAAAGTCCGATGCTGCAAAGAAGAATACTGCATAGGAACCTGGAATGTAAGATCTATGAACCTTGGTAAGTTGGATGTGCTCAAACAGGAGATGGCAAGAATAAACATTGACATCCTGGGCATCAGTGAACTAAAATGGACGGGAATGGGCGAATTCAATTCAGATGATTACCATATCTACTATTGTGGGCAAGAATCCCGTAGAAGAAATGGAGCAGCCCTCATAGTCAACAAAAGAGTGGGAAAAGATGTACTGGGATATAATCTCAAAAATGATAGAATGATTTCAATACGAATCCAAGGCAGACCTTTCAACATCACAGTAATCCAAGTTTATGCACCAACCACTGATGCTGAAGAGGCTGAAATTGACCCATTCTATGAAGACTTACAACACCTTCTAGAACTGACACCAAAGAAAGATGTTCTTCTCATTCTAGGGGATTGGAATGCTAAAGTAGGGAGTCAAGAGATAAAAGGAACAACAGGTAAGTTTGGCCTTGGAGTTCAAAACGAAGCAGGGCAAAGGCTAATAGAGTTTTGTCAAGAGAACAATCTGGTCATCACAAACACTCTTTTCCAACAACACAAGAGGCGACTCTACACATGGACATCACCAGATGGGCAATACCGAAATCAGATTGATTATATTCTCTGCAGCCAAAGATGGAGAAGCTCTATACAGTCAGCAAAAACAAGACCTGGAGCTGATTGTGGCTCTGATCATCAGCTTCTTATAGCAAAATTCAAGCTTAAACTGAAGAAAGTAGGAAAAACCACGGGGCTAGTCAGGTATAATCTAAACCAAATCCCTTATGAATACACAGTGGAAGTGAAGAACAGATTTAAGGAACTAGATTTGGTGGACAGAGTGCCTGAAGAACTATGGATGGAGGCTCGTAACATTGTACAGGAGGCAGCAACAAAAACCATCCCAAAGAAAAGGAAATGCAAGAAAGCAAAGTGGCTGTCCAACGAGGCCTTACAAATAGCAGAGAAGAGAAGGGAAACAAAATGCAAGGGAGAAGGGCAGTGCCAAAGAATGCTCCAACTACCGTAGAATTGCACTCATTTCACACGCTAGCAAGGTTATGCTCAAAATCCTACAAGGTAGGCTTCAGCAGTATGTGGACCGAGAACTTCCAGAAGTACAAGCTGGATTTCGAAGGGGCAGAGGAACTAGAGACCAAATTGCTAACATGCGCTGGATTATGGAGAAAGCTAGAGAGTTCCAGAAAAACGTCTACTTCTGCTTCATTGACTACGCAAAAGCCTTTGACTGTGTGGACCACAGCAAACTATGGCAAGTTCTTAAAGAGGTGGGAGTGCCTGACCACCTTATCTACCTCCTGAGAAATCTATATGTGGGACAGGAAGCAACAGTTAGAACTGGATATGGAACAACTGATTGGTTCAAAATTGGGAAAGGAGTACGACAAGGCTGTATATTGTCCCCCTGCTTATTCAACTTATATGCAGAATACATAATGCGAAAGGCAGGACTGGAGGAATCCCAAGTCGGAATTAAGATTGCCGGAAGAAATATCAACAACCTCAGATATGCAGATGATAGCACTCTGATGGCAGAAAGTGAGGAGGAATTAAAGAACCTCTTAATGAGGGTGAAAGAGGAGAGCGCAAAAAATGGTCTGAAACTCAACATCAAAAAAACTAAGATCATGGCCACTGGTTCCATCACCTCCTGGCAAATAGAAGGGGAAGATATGGAGGCAGTGACAGATTTTACTTTCTTGGGCTCCATAATCACTGCAGATGGTGACAGCAGCCACGAAATTAAAAGACGCCTGCTTCTTGGGAGGAAAGCGATGACAAACCTAGACAGCATCTTAAAAAGCAGAGACATCACCTTGCCGACAAAAGTCTGCATAGTCAAAGCTATGGTTTTTCCAGTAGTGATGTATGGAAGTGAGAGCTGGACCATAAAGAAGGCTGACCGCCGAAGAATTGATGGTTTTGAATTGTGGTGCTGGAGGAGACTCTTGAGAGTCCCCTGGACTGCAAAGAGAACAAACCTATCCATTTTGAAAGAAATCAACCCTGAGTGCTCACTGGAAGGACAGATCCTGAAGCTGAGGCTCCAATACTTTGGCCATCTCATGAGAAGAGAAGACTCCCTGGAAAAGACCCTGATGTTGGGAAAGTGTGAAGGCAAGTGGAGAAGGGGACGACAGAGGACGAGATGGTTGGACAGTGTCACTGAAGCTACCAACACGAATTTGACCCAACTCCGGGAGGCAGTGGAAGACAGGAGGGCCTGGCGTGCTCTGGTCCATGGGGTCACGAAGAGTCGGACACGACTTAACGACTAAACAACAACAACAACTGGGAAAAGATTCTAAAAGTGTTACATCTCTAGTCATACCCACCTCATGCCACTCAGGTGGCCGGTCACCAGCACACCATAGCCCTCTAAAATATATCCTGAAGCCTAAAGATCCATCAGAATCAGTGTGTACCTGAAATTCCATCCCTAAGTGAACTTCCGTTCTCCAAAAGGAAATCCCATTGAAACCATCTAAACGCTGTTGCTAAACCTGCAAGTCCTCCCACATCTGTGTGGTGAATGAATGAGTTATATCTACCTGCTGGGTTTGACTTTGAACCATTCCTCCAGATCCAAGGATGGATTAGAATGATGATGTAGACCAAATTGATCCCACAAAGGTAGTGTCTTCATTGCCATCCACACACCATGCTGTATGCTAGAACAATGGTAGCGTGGCTCTCTCTCTCTCTCTCTCTCTCTCTCTCTCTCTCTCTCTCACCCAGCAGTAAACAAACTCCTGAAAGAAACAAATCCTTTCATTGTGTGAAATGAAATCTCTCCTTTTCTGTTTCTTTCATACCCTTTTCTCCTTTCCTCTCCTTCTTCCATAGATGATCTGTGGCTGCAGCTGATTTTCCCTAATTTACTAGATCATTTGATTGAGCTTGAAATAAATATTAAATTAACAGAAGGAATCAGATAAGTTTCCCTTTCCTTTTCTTGTTTGAAAAAAACTCTTATGTACTAACCTATTTGAGTTATCATCTTCAGCGTGTACATGGGCATTTGCCTGCCACTAAAAAGTTTGCCACCCCTGATTATGAGCATGCCAGAATGAAGTCTACAAACTGTTTGGGAGACAGGATGCTTGATTAGACAGGTCTATGGTTTGATCCTCCTTTGGGGAAGAGCAGTGTTTCCAATCCAGAAGGCCCCAGGTGTGATCCCTGATCCCCAGATATTACTGGAAAAGTTAGTGAGGGGTAATCATTTCTACCTCTGTTAATACCCTGATGACTACATCACCAAAGATTTGACAATATGCTTTCAGAAAATAAAAGTGTACATCTGGGTCACAACAAGGTATGCAAGATCATTGTTTCAAAGAACATACTTGTCCCTGGAAACAATGTGGCTGCACGAGTCTCCTTCAAATTACTGTGCACTACCATTGCACCTTGTTATTGTGTGGAAATATGTCTTATTTTGCCCTTGCCATGCAATCATTTTTTAGGGTTAAAATGCCAAATTCATGAGTGTTGGGCAGTGGGTTCAGGGACTGGAAAGTGCACCGAAGATCTGGCAAAGCGGCTTATTCTTAACCTACAAATCTCCCTTCATATGGAGCACACAGTAATAAGACTGAGGAACCATCGGTCTTAGTGTTAGGGAGATACATATGACCCATTCGAGCCTTTTCTAGATACACTGTATCTCCATTGCCATTCACTTGAACATATTGCAAAGATGTGCAAATGCATTGACCAGCCTCAGAGGAAATATGGCTGGAAAATAATTCACTCAGAAAAAAAATATCTAGGAGTGTGGTGGAGAGTAGAGCTATAACTATATCAGGGTGACTAGGGCCAACATTTAGAGGGTACAAAAATATGTTGCAGAAAATGCTCAAACCAGTCATTTCATATTTACTGCTGGAAGTGGGTGAACCCATTTGTCCTGAGTATGTATGTTGCCTGCTGTTGCTCTTCTCCGAGCAGAAGAAAACAGAAAAAGATGAGCTTGGCATGGAACTGATATGACCATTGTGCCCAAGCATTTCTCCCTAATTTCACATGCCCTAAGCTTAATCTATAGGGCAGTAAACACTCAGGAGCCAACATTTCTTATTGTTGATTGGTGCTGAGGATCCTCTTAAGGATAGTTAGTTCTTACACTTAAAAACAAGAGCAACAACTAACTTCCATGTTGAAAGGAAAAGTGTGCTACAAACTGCAGTCCAAAAAAAAAAAAAGGGGGGGGAAGGCACTTTAGCCATTATTTAACTGGTGATAGGACAAGAGATATCCCAGGAACCAAATAAGCTATTTTATACTGAATCAGATCATCAGTCCACCTAGACCAGTATTGCCCACTCTAGCTGAAAGTAGCTCTTCAGGCGTTCAGACAGATTATTTCCTAGCCTTATCTGAAGATCCAACAATATACCAATGATATATTCCCAAAGCTGCTTAATTTCCAGAATCAGAGATTAGTGAGTTCAGACTGGGGTGGTGGGACAATGAAGCTCCTGGGATGAACTTGGATTAGGTTCCATCTCTCAGTTTAACCGGTATCACACAGTTGCTAAAACATTTGGTGGGAATGAGCAAGACAAAGAGTTACTGCAAGATTTGAGGTAATGGTGAGGAGGCTTATGAGGAGGTGATGGTTTCTCCCTTGGTGGAGATACTTCAAGCAGAAGTGGGATAGATGTCTGATATGATTGCTGTCAATCAGAAATGGACACTTTGTGACACTTCAGATATTGTTGAATTGTAGCTGTCATCAATCCTAAACGGCATAATCAGCTGCAAGGGATGCCAGGAATTCCAGTACAATAACAACTAAAGATCCTAAAGTTGGCCATGCTTGCTGTAGATGCAACTTGCACTGTATTAAACTGACTTATCTCCAAGATACAGCTAGATGCCTTAATTCTGTAAGATACTTTACTAAAAGTAAAACTTAAAATACTGAATGAAACTTTCAGGAAACTTTTCTCTTTGAAAGAAAGAAAGCATGCAGTGAAGATCTGAATATTGTCAAAAATATTTTCTTGACAGAATGGTTTCAGTCACCAGATGGATGATGGTGATGATTTTTTAATCAATAGAATAAAATTGGAGACTCAGTCATATTAGTCTTGTTTTGTATCTAAGGTGCAGTTGCCAAGAAGTTTAAAAAAAATGAAGAGTGTCTTAGTGTGAAGATATGTCAGTTAAATGGCAAGTGAACAAAATCTTTGCAACAATTTTTTTCCCACTGCAATATATATCTACTGTATATCTATACCTGGCATTCCCCTCTTGATTAAAAAATGCTTTGGTGTGATAAAATTTCCCCTAACCAAATGATGTTGATAGACGTGTAAGTCATGGAGATAGATTCTTCGAGCTCTTCAAACAGTTTTGCATAGTGAAAGGCAAATTACATTTAGTTTGATTTGGAAATTGGTTACCAATTACAAGTACTTGTAATGGACCCTGAGCGATGATAAGCTTATTTCTAAATTGGCTTGTAATGTGAAGGTACTATATTAAACTGGCTTAAAATTTTGTCTGTTTTTTCTTCAAGATCTAGACACTAATCCTGGCTTAAAGTAAGTTAATAACACTCTATTCCAGATACTTTTCAAGGCTTCAGGGAGCAGTGAACTAACCTGTTGATAGTCCTGGAGTTTTTGCAAAATAAGCTATTATCTTAGCCTATATGGTTTCACAACTTGTTTAGCCTGTCATGTGATACTAATGACACTCCTTGGACAGGCATCTTTATGTTTAGTGCGAATGTTCTATTGTGACATTTAACTGGTAAGGTGGAGTTCATTGGCAGTAAGCATGAAGAATTGCAATGGATATTGCAGGCCTGAAAGACTTAGAAGGACCAGGTTGCCTTTCCCTGGTGTGGAAATATGGTGCACTCTGAATTCTAAAATCAGTAGTCCAAGCCGATTAAGCTAGAGTCCTCAGTGTTTTATGTAGTGTTGTGATCTGTCCAAGGTGCTGAACTAGCACTTGTCTTCCTGTGTGTGTGTTCTGTGCTATCAAGTTGGAACTGACTTAACAGTGACCCTAATAGGGATTTCAAAGAAAATGAGAAATTTAAGGAGTGGTTTTACCAGTTCCACTCACTCAGTGAGTTTCTATGGCCAAGTGGGGATTTGAACTCTGTTCTCTTGAGTCCTAGTCCAACACTCTATCCCAGAAGTGTCATACTCAATTTCATCTTGGGCCGCATCAGCATTATGGTTGCCCTCAAAGGGCCGGTTGCATCTGTAAGACTATATAAATGTATCTACTCTTTATCATATTAAATATAATCCTCCTCATTCGATTATTACTGGTTTTAGTAATAACGTAAGTAATAACTAGCTCTGAAAGTAAAAGTCCATCATCAAAGTCTAGAAATAATGGCAAGCAGATATTCAAGTGTACAACTATTGTACAATTTATTGAAAAGTGAGTTTAGTAACACCCGTTACTAATTAACAAAACAACGCCTGTTGATGCCTGCTCCACAGCCCCACCCGCGTTTGTTTGTTTTGTTAATTATTCATGGAAATCTCCCACTTTTCCCTTGCACTTGCCACATCCCTCGTTATCACCTGGCTCCTCACTCACTTCCATAGCCAATGCGGGAGAGGAGGTCAAGATGGCTGCTGCTAGGCGATGCCATCAAACAGTCCTCCCCGGGAGCCGTAAGAATGGGAGTGGGCAGTAGCGAGGACTACATTTCCCAAGGTGCTGTATGCAGCCCAAGTGGCTCCACTTTCTGGCTCTTTGCTGCTTGGAATGCTGGGATTAGAAGTCCCGCTGGGTGGATTCCCAGCATTCTTGCAGAGCATTATAGGTGACCCAGTAAGCCCCTGTGTATTGTATGCTGCACAGTAGCAGGCAACACTGCAAGGCCCACATGAAATGGCCCGGTGGGCCTGATTCAGCCCGCGGGCCTTGAGTTTGACACATGTGCTCTATCCACTATACCATGCCACACACAGAAATCTGTCTTCTTGTAGACAACTGCAATACAGCTGTAATAGCATATGTTAGTAGCTGCAGGACAGCAAGAGATTCACTGGACATTTTCACATGGAGGAATATACAACTAGTAATGTCTCCAAAACTTGTAATTACTTGGTTCAGAATATAAATCTGCCAAGAAGACCACTATAGATTTATTTATAAAAAGAAGAGAAGGAGAGGATTATTTCTCCAGAAATGATCAGAAATACTGAACCAGTTCTCAAATTAGTTGAGAAGTCACTTCCTTTCTGTTTTCCCCATCCCCACATCTTTTGTCCCTTGGACATTTTTATCTGCTTCTCTTCCCATCATACCAGTGAATTGAGTTCCTCAGAATATCTTCCAGTGGCATTGAGGAAGGAAGAGACAGCTACAACAGAGGTAGCTCTCCAAGATGTGTCTGCTTCTTCTCCCACCCCTTCAGGGTAGGATGGTCTCTCAGAAACCCCTCTGGTAGCATTTGATTTTGAATGATAAATTTAAACAGCTATATCAGGCTAAGACCAATTCTGCTTTCTTTGAAGTGAATTTTTTGACTTGTTTCGATTAATAATTTAATACTCCAACGGTTTTATTTTTAGATGCAATAGTAGCTACACAAAAGGGCTCACTGTACAGAATTTTTCACACCTTTGAAATTCCTCTTCTTAGAAATCTTTTTTTAGTTGGTAGCAGAGATTAGGGAGAAAAAAATATTGCAAGACATTCTAAATCCTCTCATTTCTTCTGCAGATATATATGTTGTCAAGCATCCATCCGTCTGTCTGTCAATCTGCCTGTTTATTGTCTGTCTAACTGTTTGCCTGTCTGGCTGACCCATGTCCATTATAGCTATGGAAACAGCTAGGTAGCTCAGTGGTTTGGGCATCTGGCTGCAGAGCCAGAGTTTGGGAGTTCAATTCCGCACTGGGCCTCCTTGACAGGGACTGGACTTGATGATCCTTAGGGTCTCTTCCAGCTCTGCAGTTCCAAGATGATGGATAGTTTGTAGCCATCTGGACATTTCTAGACTACAGCCTCCACAAGCCCTTAGAGCCCACCAAATCAAGGAGGACCACAAGGTTCTCACCCTTGGAGTGGTCAGTAGTTGTCCTCTGGCTGGGGATGATCCTCAATTTGCCATGGTCCTTCAGCCTATCACATTTCAGAATGTTGTTGTGAAGATAAACTGAGGCACAAAACTACATCTCTATGTTATAGGAAAGATGGGATGTAATAAAGAATCCAGAATCCAACTATTTTTCTTCAAGACAAGCATAAATGTATTCCTGTCTAATATTGGAATTTTCCCTTCTCCTGGCTAGATGGTTGTTAACTTACATGAAAGAGAATCCCTTCCATTTTGTTTCATGTACACAGTAGTCCGGCATGGTCTGTGTTATAGTATGATTTTAGGGCATATCAGGTTTTTGTATCCTAACTCTTACCTAGAAAAAAACAGAAGACCTAACACAATGAAGGGGTTGAAAATAGGGAAGAGCATTCAATCATGGGTTGACTAAATGGAGATACCACCTCCTGTGGAACAGCCAAAGCACATTTTTACTAACGGTGAGAACTGGGTCTCAGCTAAACGTATTTACTAATTAGTTTTCAGAATCAGCTTTCAGAAAATATCAGTTTCTAAAACACTGTTAAATATACCATTGCAACGACCAAACTGTAAAACATAATAACTTAGAATACAGTGGTGCCTCGCTAGACGATTGCCTTGCAGGACGAGGAAATCGCTAGACGATGCCTTTTTGCGAGCGCTACTGCGCTTCGCAAAACGATGTTTCCCTATGGCGATTTTCGCTAGACGATGAGGTTTCCCCATAGGAGTGCGCCGACTAGTGGTGAAAAGCTGTCAGTGCAGCTGTCAGTGCATTCCTATGGGGACCCTCACTCGCTAGATGATGTTTCCCTATGGGAAATTTCGCAAGACGACTGCGTTTTCCCTTGGAACGCATTGAAGCGATTTCAGTGCATTCCAATGGGAAAACGTGCTTCGCTAGACGATGTTTTCGCTAGACAGCAATCCTCGTGGAACGGATTAACATCGTCTAGCGAGGCACCACTGTATAAGAATTAGAAATAAAAATGAAACCCCAAAATATAATAAAAATCAACGAACCAGTCAACAGTGCAGGGAAGAGGGGGAATCATGTAATTAGTAGGTTCAGAAAGTACAAGAGAAAAGAAAGAAAATACAGAAAAAGTACAAGAGCAAAGGGAATGTTTAACATGCTTGTAGAATGATGATGAGAATAATGTTTAAGAATGCATGTGGGCAGGGGAAAAAAAATCCTACTTGAAACCTTAGAGACTCAGTGCTACTCAAAGTTGACCCAGTCCATAAATATTGGTTCCCAGCAGAAGACCAAGATTACCCAACAGTTTAAGCAGCAAAAGGCATGCTGTCATTAACTCCATTTCTACATCTGTACCTTGCCCCAATATTTACCACCTTTATGTCCATAAGAAACAGGCCCGCCTACTCCCCCAGAAATGCCTCCACATGTCTTGACCCACCCACCCCACACATCATGTACCTTCACCTCCTTCTTCTGCTTTGGCTCTGCCAAATCTGGAAAAAGTTTCATGAGGATTTCTTTATATAGAAGGATTAATGATCAGGTAGTGCTCAACTGGTAATGGTGGCAAGAAGGAGCTGCATGAGTGGAAACATCAGAGAGGGAATTGAGAGGGGTGTGCAAGGTGAGGGATGGAGCATGTGCAGATATGGTTAGGGCAGCAATTGCAGCAGGGGCCCTTCCAGACCAGGGAGTGGTACAATTCCATGATCATCACATCCAGCCTCCTAAGCTGACCACTTCACTTTGCCTAATAGTAGGTCTTGTCCTGTTGGTACTATTAGTTAGCCTTCTCATTACACGCTGGCTTCAAAAAATAGTCCAAGCTTGTGAAATCTGGCAAATTGACAGAATGAAGTGTGGACAGTGGCATTTTTGTGACAGTACACTCAGAATTACAAAGAAGGCACTGCTGATTAAAGAAAGACAACTGAGACCCATGCTAAGGCTGGAAAATTAAAAGACAAACACATACAAAGCTTATAACTATCCTGAAAAAGGTGTAATTTGTTTGGCCTTTGCTTGCATAATGAATGATATATCTTGTGTTCACTTGCTGTGGAAGCAAATGAACATTCCAGGCATTCTGGCATTAAAGTGCATCAATGTTTTGTTGTAGCCTTTTATTGGCTTTGCCATTTATGTTTGAAGCATTTAATATATGTTGCAGAGTGATGGATGGGTGCTGTCTACCAATGGCCCTTTACAAATTAATTTTTCGGAACAAAATGTTTCACTCCACTGGTTCTGGAAATGAGTAGGTGATTTTTGCATCAATGATCACCAAGTTGTGTCTTAAGCGACAGAGGATATCACATTTCTTGTCCATGTGGACATCTGTCAGACTCCCACTCTGGCCCAGGGAAAAAAACATGTTTAGTGATTTAGTATGTACTCTGGAAGAGTTCATGCAGGTTCTCTGCCATTTTGAATTTTGATGCATTAGAGAAAAGGAGGAGATCAAGGGTGTATAAAGGATTGCTTTAAGGCATCCAAGGCCTAAATCCTACCACTAGACACTTGTGAATTAGTATCCTGTTGTTAATCCCAACCAGACAGTAGACACATTGAATCAGTTGTGGAATGTTAAAAGCTTAAGTAAATCCCACTGATTCAATCAGTCTACTCTAGATGAGGTTAAAAATGATAGTTATATTTATAGTTATAGTCCCACTCCCCGCCTCCAAGGATAAACTGTGATAATTAAAGTTGAGAAGTCAGTTGGGGGATTACACAAAAAGGAATTTTAGCGACACAAAGTTATTTTATAGAATTCATTGGATAGCTGTGTCACCAAAGAATGCCCCCCATAAAACTAGAGGGTTTTTTTAAACATTGATTGTCATATTTCAGTTTACCCTGATTTTGTCAAAGAATCCTGTTTCAAGTTGTCGTCAATCAGCCCAGCAAGGGTCACTTAATGGCTGTGTATCAATGCATCTTGTGATGCAGAAAATGTGAAAATCTACACAGTTCAACTGGTGTCAATTGTAGTGTTCCTAAATCTTAGTTTTGTGGAGAAATGTTATGTGAGGATGTTGTTATAAACCACAGTCTCCCTAAAGACTTGGCTCTTTAGACAGGCCTTCCCTCCAGTCAACACTTGATTTTTTTTTTTAGTTTCCTTTTCTTCCATCTTGAATTTTATATTTTGTTGCTTTAAGTATGTGATTGCTTTTTTATGATATATCCGTTTTATATTGTTGCACTTTATGATGTTTTTATAAGTGATTGTAAGCCGTCCCGAGTAGACTTTGGCTAGAGGGGCGAGGTAAAAGTCAAATAATAAATAAAATAAATAAAATAATTCTCCTGCAAGTAACCTATACTCATTTTGGTTTGAGGTGAAGGTCTATCCTTGTTTTGACACCATCCCAACATAGGAAATAAAAACCAAGCATTAAAAAAAAAACACCTGGCATCTCCAGAGTGAACAGAGGTAAAAAGGGAGTTCAAATTACAAAACTTTATGCCACTGTATTTCTAAGAGACATGTTGGTTGTTGAGATGTCTTTTACACAACAGAAACCTTTTCTTATCTTGTAGTCTTTCCCTGAAACTAGGGAAGACAGGTCCCTCATTGATAGTGGCAACCAAAATAAGAATGCTTCCCTCCCAAACCCCATCGAACAAAATCCATACCTTAATGGTGTGTCTGTGACTGATATTCAGTTATGAGTTCTGTTCAAAATAGACTTCATGTCATGGAATAAAAAAGATGTGAGAAGTGAGTTACAGTAAATGAGTTTAATTAAGAGTCATGACTTTAATTATATACAAGTCTGATCTGCAACTATTTAACTGCCACTTCATTTTATCTCAGTGCTGGCATAGCTGCTCTTCCAGATGACAGCGAGCCTGGTAGACAACATATCTCCTTACATACTTCACAAGGTGACTCCCCCTGCAAGAACCATAGCAGAAAGGTAATTGGCAGCTTGCATTTTCTCTTCACCACCACTTTTTATAACAACGTCTGATTCTCCCAGTTCCTCCCAGCATCTGATTCTTCCTCCCAACATCTGATTCTCAGCAATATACAACACTCTCTGAGTATGGAGGTTTAGTTCAGTTCTTATGACTACAAGTCATGCATAGGGCTAGTCTACTGTGTGAATGAGTCTAATGAGGACAACTGAAAATGGAGCATGGGTAGGCATGAAGAATTAGCTAAACTCTCTCTTAATGTCCTTTTTTTCAGGCTGCAAGTCCCCATCAAAGCAGGATATTATATATTTAAAAGGGTAGTCTCTAGAAAGGTAAAAAGGGAGTTCACAGCCAAGCTGAGTCAATACATGGGGGAGACACTGCAAAGAGTTTGAGGAGCAGAGAAAAGAACTGTCCAGCTTCCCGCCAGAGTCAGTCCATACAAATCAATTCTCTACTGGGTGAAAAATTTAGATAGGGAACAGATAAAAGTGAGCTTAGTAAGCTGTGCAGGTCAGATCGACAAGAGACCTATTCATGGGAGACAATGATTGCTGAGAGTCAGGAGCAAGAATAAAAGCAGCGAGATGAGAAAGTTGTTCTCACTGCTGAGTTGGTATTTGGAATGTGTATAAAGAGGGGAATAGCATCACCTGTGAATGGAATGTATATTTATCTAGCAGTAGCATGGGTCACCCCTTCATGGATTGCTGCCTTGTCGTGGCGAAGGGGCTTGAGTAATTCAGAGAAGCTATGGCCTCTGCTGTGCAGGGACACCCAAGATGGACAGGTCATAGTGGAGAGTTCGGACTAAACGCGATCCACCTGGAGCAGGAACTGGCAAGCCACTCCAGTATCTTTGCCAAGAAAACTCCATGGACAGAAACAAAAGGCTAAAAGATATGACGCTGGAAGATGAGCCCCTCAGGTCGGAAGGCGTCCAACATGCTACTGAGGAAGAGCGGACGACAAGTACGAGTAGCTCCAGAGCTAATGAAGTGGTTGGGCCAAAGCCGAAAGGATGCTCAGCTGCGGATGCGCCTGGAAGTGAAAGGAAAGTCCGATGCTGCAAAGAAAAATACTGCATAGGAACCTGGAATGTAAGATCTATGAATCTTGGTAAGCTGGATGTGGTCAAACAAGAGATGGCAAGAATAAACATTGACATCCTGGGCGTCAGTGAACTAAAATGGACGGGAATGGGCAAAATTAAATTCAGACGATTATCATATCTACTATTGTGGGCAAGAATTCCATAGAAGAAATGGAGCAGCCCTCATAGTCAACAAAAGAGTGGGAAAAGCTGTACTGGGATACAATCTCAAAAATGATAGAATGATTTCAATATGAATCCAAGGCAGACCTTTCAACATCACAGTCATCCAAGTTTATGCACCAACCACCGATGCTAAAGAGGCTGAAATTGACCAATTCTATGAAGACTTACAACACCTTCTAGAACTGACACCAAAGAAAGATGTTCTTCTCATTCTAGGGGATTGGAATGCTAAAGTAGGGAGTCAAGAGATAAAAGGAACAACAGGCAAGTTTGGCCTTGGAGTTCAAAACAAAGCAGGGCAAAGGCTAATAGAGTTTTGTCAAGAGAACAAGCTGGTCATCACAAACACTATTTTCCAACAACACAAAAGGCGACTCTACACATGGACATCACCAGATGGGCAATACCGAAATCAGATTGATTATTTTCTCTGCAGCCAATGATGGAGAAGCTCTATACAGTCAGCAAAAACAAGACCTGGAGCTGATTGTGGCTCTGATCATCAGCTTCTTATAGCAAAACTCAAGCTTAAACTGAAGAAAGTAGGAAAAGCCACTGGGCTAGTCAGGTATAATCTAAACCAAATCCCTTATGAATACACAGTGGAAGTGAAGAACAGATTTAAGGAACTCGATTTGGTGGACAGAGTGCCTGAAGAACTATGGATGGAGGCTCGTAACATTGTACAGGAGGCAGCAACAAAAACCATCCCAAAGAAAAGGAAATGCAAGAAAGCAAAGTGGCTGTCCAACAAGGCCTTAAAAATAGCAGAGAAGAGAAGGGAAACAAAATACAAGGGAGATAGGGAAGGTTACAGAAAATTGAATGCTGACTTCCAAAGAATAGCAAGGAGAGACAAGAGGGCCTTCTTAAACGAACAGTGCAAAGATATAGAGGAAAATAATAGAAAGGGAAAAACCAGAGATCTGTTCAAGAAAATTGGAGATATTAAAGGAAATTTTTATGCAAAGATGGACATGATAAAGGACAAAAATGGTAGGGACCTAACAGAAGCAGAAGACATCAAGAAGAGGTGGGAAGAATACACAGAGGAATTATACCAGAAAGATCTGGATGTCCCGGACAACCCAGATAGTGTGGTTGCTGATCTTGAGCCAGACATCCTGGAGAATGAAGTCAAGTGGGCCTTAGAAAGCATGGCTAACAACAAGGCCAGTGGAGGTGATGGCATTCCAGTTGAACTATTTAAAATCTTAAAAGATGACACTGTTAAGGTGCTACACTCAATATGCCAGCGAGTTTGGAAAACTCAGCAGTGGCCAGAGGATTGGAAAAGATCAGTCGACATCCCAATCCCAAAGAAGCTCCAACTACCATACAATTGCACTCATTTCACACGTTAGCAAGGTTATGCTCAAAATCCTACAAGGTAGGCTTCAGCAGTATGTGGACCGAGAACTCCCAGAAGTACAAGCTGGATTTTGAAGGGGCAGAGGACGTAGAGACCAAATTGCTAACATGCACTGGATTATGGAAAAATCTAGAGAGTTCCAGAAAAACATCTACTTCTGCTTCATTGACTACGCAAAAGCCTTTGACTGTGTCGACCACAACAAACTATGGCAAGTTCTTAAAGAAATGGGAGTGCCTGACCACCTTATCTACCTCCTGAGAAATCTATATGTGGGACAGGAAGCCACAGTTAGAACTGGATATGGAACAACTGATTGGTTCAAAATTGGGAAAGGAGTACCACAAGGCTGTATATTGTCTCCCTGCTTATTTAACTTATATGCAGAATACATCATGCGAAAGGCAGGACTGGAGGAATCCCAAACCGGAATTAAGATTGCCGGAAGAAATCTCAACAACCTCAGATATGCAGATGATACCACTCTGATGGCAGAAAGTGAGGAGGAATTAAAGAACCTCTTAATGAGGGTGAAAGAGGAGAGCGCCAAAAATGGTCTGAAGGTCAACATCAAAAAAACTAAGATCATGGCCACTGGTCCCATCACCTCCTGGCAAATAGAAGGGGAAGATATGGAGGCAGTGACAGATTTTACTTTCTTGGGCTCCATAATCACTGCAGATGGTGACAGCAGCCACGAAATTAAAAGACTCCTGCTTCCTGGGAGGAAAGCGATGACAAACCTAGACAGCATCTTAAAAAGCAGAGACATCACCTTGCCGACAAAGGTCTGCATAGTCAAAGCTATGGTTTTTC
The DNA here is from genome assembly GCA_037013535.1 of Intellagama lesueurii. Classification (NCBI taxonomy): domain Eukaryota; kingdom Metazoa; phylum Chordata; class Lepidosauria; order Squamata; family Agamidae; genus Intellagama; species Intellagama lesueurii. Next base: position 11,851,395 of record JBAJHW010000010.1, on the reverse strand, counting down.
CAGTAGTGATGTATGGAAGTGAGAGCTGGACCATAAAGAAGGCTGACCGCCGAAGAATTGATGCTTTTGAATTGTGGTGCTGGAGGAGACTCTTGAGAGTCCCCTGGACTGCAAAGAGAACAAACCTACCCATTTTGAAGGAAATCAACCCTGAGTGCTCACTGGAAGGACAGATCCTGAAGCTGAGGCTCCAATACTCTGGGCATCTCATGAGGAGAAGACTCCCTGGAAAAGACCCTGATGTTGGGAAAGTGTGAAGGCAAGAGGAAAAGGGGACAACAGAGGATGAGATGGTTGGACAGTGTCACCGAAACTACCAACATGAATTTGACCCAACTCCGGGAGGCAGTGGAAGACAGGAGGGCCTGGCGTACTCTGGTCCATGGGGTCACAAAGAGTCAGACATGACTTAATGACTAAACAACAACAATGCATGGGTCACTCCCTTCCACAGGTGTAGCAACTCTGGTAACATCTGCAGCTGCTATGTTCTTGACAGAGCCAGCCACTTCACCTCAGTTGTCCTGTGAGACTCTGGTGTTCTGTGGGACTAAGCTAATATTCTTCTTGGGAGACTCCTTCACCAGCTGGAAGGGATTGATCTGCTCTGGAAAATCCAAGCTCTGCTTTTGCTTCTTTTATCTCTGAATAGGAACAGGCCAGCTGGGGCCTTCACTTTTCTTCACTTCCTCATCCCTCCACCTGAGACACGTCCCCACCTGAAGAGAATTCTGCTAGGTAGGACATGACACTAATTCTTTCTTCCCAACTGGTGTGGGTTACTTTTCAGGAGGAGAAGGAGAGCAAGAAAGGAAAGTAGTTTCAGAAGAAAAGAGTGGCCAGGAGAAGGGTTCAGACAGCCCCTTCCCAGCTTTAAAACATTTCTACCCACTTTATACTGTAGGACTTAGTTCTGACATATGAGGCCCATGCCATCATGTGCAGTTTGGGCCTCACAACAGAGGGAAAAACAGAGAATTATGGATATTTGAAACTAGAATGACACAGTAAGGAAGAACTAAACTGCAAAGAAATAGTTCCTTTTGGGTTCACTGGAGAAAACGGTCATACAGGGATTAACAACTGATGAAATCCTAAATAATACAGAGGAAATAGAGGTTAAGAAAAAGATCCCAGCGGAAGGGATTATCTCAAATAAGTTCACATCATTTAGTCATATGGCATTTCTGCAGCCCCATTATTATGTGAGCAGTTTGGATTGTGCTACATAAGCTGTAATTGAGGTGAAAGAAGGCTTGAGAGGAAATGTCCAATGACAAAATATCACCATTGCACAAATGATGGGAAGCTGATAAAGTGTTTTGTGGAATTGCTGGGATTCAGCATCAGAGTGGATTCATCAAAAAGATTCAGTCTGTTAAGAATTAGATTGCACTGAACAAATGCATTGACAAAGTGGGGGTCAATTTCTCCCATTTACCCTCTATCATCTTATGGAAAATGCACCTAGAAACTTTAGTAATCACGTCCTGAAGAATACTAGAAGTGACTCAAGATTTTGTTTAAAGTTCTCTTTCCTTTTACTTGCTATCAGCTGACTACATCTGCCATCTTTTCTGACATCACATCCTTAGATCTGACTGGTTATTTAGAGTTGTAATGCCATCCCCATCACTGGATAATTTCTGATTAGGTGAGATCAGCCACAGGATTTAGTGAGAAACCACTGCCTCCCATCCGTTTGCCCTGCGTATTATAATCTATCCAGGTCATATTATTTACATAGATTTGAATTGTTTCTCTGTTCACAGTGGGTTGGATCCAGAGTGAAATCACTGGGGTGTAAGTTAGTTGGGACACTCCCTTAAAATAAGGTGCACTGTTTTAAGAAAAATTCTGAGTTTTATCCCCAAAATTGAAAGTGCCCTTCTGCCACTGGTTGTACATCATGAGGTTTGTGGACCATGATAGCTTCAGTCAGAAAAATAGCTCCAGCAAGGTTGCCCTCCAAGAAAAGGTAGTTGAAACCTACTCTTTCAAACAGAATGCTTTTATTCTTAGCAATACAACTTCATGTAGTGGTTGAACCTTCTGAAATGTATTTCCATTCTTGGCTTGCCTCATTTTTATCAATTGTGCTAAATATGATCTAACAGATGGCTTTGGCAGTTCTACCCGTCCCTCTGACCAGCCATAATTAACCTTTCCATCTGACAGATGATATGCTATACCTGGATCCATTTTTTTCACATGTCAGCTTGGTTAATTATGGAAATCTTCATTCTGGTAACTCCTTAAGAGGCAATGTTGCATAGGAGGATAAAAATGAGTGTCAGCTGAACACAGTGCTGCTTTAGTGCTTTCCACCTCAACAGACATTTTGTTGCTAACTCTTCTCCATCAAGACCAGGTACCATATTTATTTATTCTATATAGACAAACCATCAGGTTTCAAGATACAGAAATCGGTAATGACATAGATATAGAACTAGTGATAATTACAATGGCCAAGATATAAGTTGTGTGGCTTCTAAGACAATAAATAGTTTCATTATAATTTTTGGTCATTTATACCTACTAGTTATTTTCCTAAAATGTTTCAATGCATGATAATGATATAACTTCCATTATTAAAGGAGTTTGTTGTTGGAAGTTGTTCATGATTTCGTGTACCTTGGCTGAATGATCTCTGACACCCTCTCTCTAGATGTCGAGCTGGATAAACGCATCGGCAAAGCAGCTACCATGTTCTCTAGACTCACAAAGAGAGTATGGCTTAATGAGAAGCTGACAGCATATACCAAGATCCAGGTCTATAGAGCCTGTGTCCTGAGCACACTCCTGTACTGCAGTGAGTCCTGGACCCTTTGTGCACGGCAGGAGAGGAAGCTGAACATGTTCCATATGCGTTGTCTCTGACACATTTTTGGTATCACCTGGCAGGACAAAGTTCCAAATAGAGTAGTCCTAGAACGAGCTGGAATTTTTAGCATGTATACATTACTGAAACAGCGATGTCTACGTTGACTCGGGCATGTCGTGAGAATGGCTGATGGTCGAATTCCAAAAGATCTCCTGTATGGAGAATTAGTGCAGGGAAAGTGCCCCAGAGGGAGACTACAGCTGCGATACAAGGATATCTGCAAGCGGGATCTGAAGGCCTTAGGAATGGACCTCAACAGATGGGAAACTTTGACATCTGAGAATTCAGCTTGGAGGCAGGTGGTGCAGCATGGCCTCTCCCAATTTGAAGAGGCACTCGTTCAGCAGGCCGAGGCAAAGAGGCAGTTCCGAAACCAGCAAAATCAGGGAGCTGGACAGGGGACAGATTGTATTTGTCTTCAGTATGGAAGGGATTGTCACTCTCGAATTGGCCTTCTCAGCCACACTAGACGCTGTTCCAATACCTCTATTTAGAGCACATTACCATAGTCTCTCGAGACTGAAGGATGCCTACACATTAAAGGAGTACATGAATGTAACATGGACTCTCTTGATGTGGCAGTGTTTAAATAGCATTGCAAACATTAATTCCAAATTTCACTTAATACCTGTATTATTTTTAATTTAAAACTCGGTGCTGATTGATGATATTTGTACAGGATCCTTAATGAGATTGTTAAAAGAAAAAGAAGAAGAAGAAGAAGTGTGTTTGGTATTTATATCTTGTTCCTGCTATTATTTTTCTCCAGAGAACAATACAGCTGGATACTTAATCTTTTGGCCCCCAGTGACCTTAATGAACAGCTAAATTTACAAGTGATAATCTGCAAATTCTCCTCATTACCATTTAATACACAAGGCTTGGATGGAGGAATGCAGTGAAAAACACACCAGGCACTGTCATAATCATTTATAAGGAGACTCAATAGGAGGAAAAGAATTTGTATAAGCTTGTTCACACATGGACAGTGAGGACCAAACCTGTCCAGTCTTCACTGACATAGATATATCTACAGGGTCTACTGTGTTATCTCTGACTGGACAGGTTTTGCCTTCACAGCAACAGTGTCCCACAAGTGGGACAATTTATTTGTCCATATAGGCCGCTACCCTGTTGACTTGGTGATTTTATAAGAGTAGTCGCATAAGCATTGCCTCAATTTCTGGAGACCACACTTTAAGAAGAATGCCAACAATCTGGAGCAAGTTCAGAGGAACACAACAAGGATGGAACTGGAAACCAAGCTCTATGAGGAAAAACTGAAAGAACTGTCATGATGATCCTGGATAAAAGGGGAGACAGGAGAGCACTTTTCAAATACTTGAAAGGTAGTCATGCAGACAAGGGACAAGATCTGTTCTTGATCATTCCAGAGTACAGGACACATAATAATGGTCTCAAGCTACAGGAAGCCAGATTCAGTCTGAATATCAGGAAAAACTTCTTAACTGTTAGAGCAGCACAACAATGGAACCAATTACCTCAGGAGGTGGTGAGCACTCCAACACTGGAGGCATTTAAGAGAAAATTGGACAGCCATCTGTCAGATCTGCTTTGATCTGGATCCCTGCATTGAGTAGGGGGTTGGACTCGATGGCTTTATAAGCCCCTTCCAACTCAATTATTCTATGATTCAGCCCGCTCTTCTTTGCATCCTTGGCCATGCACTGTGTGATTGGCCGCCTGATCATACAACTGGGGGGTGGGCTGTTGGAGTGTGGTTGTAATTGTTATATGTTGTCAAATAACTTCTGATTTTGGAGACTTTATGAGTGGGCAACATCCAAAATTTCCTGTCATTAACAGCCCTGCTCTGTTCTTGTAAACTCAAAGAAGCGGTGGTTTCTTTTATGAATCAACCTGTTTTGTATGTGCTCTTCCTTTTTTACTGCTGCCTCAGAGGTACCTTACAATTGTGTGAGGTATCAGGATATAGTGGTTAGTGTCAAACAACTCAGATTCCAAATTGTCACAGAACTATGAAACGTGTTGGAAGAGGTTGGTGGAATTAGTATTTCTCAGCTGATGCAAAACCTTCTTTGGTTTGTTTTAGAAATAACGTGCCTGCATATCATAGTAAAATCTTCTTTTAGAGACATGCAGTAGTATAAGGATTTGATCAGAGCTAAAATGATCAAACAGCAATTAACTAGTATATCTATCCATGATCTACCAAAATATGTGCTGTATTCTGAAGTTCACATGAACTTCAAAAATGCAAGAAGCAAACAAGCAATCAAATGAGGTAGGAATAAATCAGGAGATTTTTTACATCATTGAAAAAACAACAGGGATATGATATAGAAGAATTTCTGATCAGTTTAGCAAAATTCAGAGTATTACATTCTTGACCCACATCTTTACAGGAGCATAAATGTGCTGCCTTACATTGCCCACCCAATCCCGGAATAAAGATGTGAGACAGTAATATGAATTAAATGTGGGCCACACTTTATTGAATCAACATCAAAATTGTATTTGCCAACATTGGAAAAGGAGGGGGGCTGCTGTAATGCGGAAACAGGTGAAAGGTAGGGGTATCCAAATACCCCTTGATCAGTAAATGGGCGAGTCCCCGGCCCCAGGTTCCAGTGGTCTTAAAGACAGCAGGAACCCGGCCTGCCGCTAATTAAACACCCCCAGACCTCAAGACATCTTTATTTGATGACTGTTGGTCCGGAAGTGGCCCAGCGCATCTTCCCACCACCGGCCCTGTAATCGCACGATCCGCAGAGCCGGGAGGTCAGATGCGCTGTTGGCTTACCTGAAATTACCATTGGGACACACCGAAAATACCTGTTTTTCTGCACTACCCACCAGTGTGACAAAAAATCCACCACCAAATGCCAACAACCCTTCTCCAGTGTGGGATAGGCGAAAAATCCCCCCATCCAAAGGCCAATCAGGATGAAGGTCAAAAATTCCTATCTGGCCCCTAAAAGGCGACCATAAAAAATCACACTAGAAATAGGGAGGGCGGGTGGGTGCCCGAAACAGGAAAGAGGGCGAAACAAAGGGGGAGTGCTCCTTTAAATAATCGCACTCCCCCACGCAGTCACCAGTCACGTGAAAAAGGACAGTCTCGCATCATCTGGGATGGCAGGCAAAAGCCAGCTACGCTGTTCCAGGTCAGTAGACTGTCCAGCGGCTGGAACCTTTGTTTCTGAAGACATTCATATTGAATTAAATCAGGCTCACTCATAGGTAATGTTGTGATGAATTTCCACAGAAATACTCTTCTAAACAAGAGAGGCTGTCAAATAAATCATAGATCCCTGAAAGATTTTCAGCTCCAGTGCAAAGAATTGCACCCCTCCCCATCCCAGGACTCCTCTTAGTGTGCAAAGCTAGTGTCTTTTCCCTTTCTGAAGCAAAAGACAGGACAAACAGCAAACACAACAGGGCAGGGTGTTTAATCAAAAAGGCACAAACACCCTATCCAATGCTTTTAATTTTTAATTAGTCCATTGCACAAAGGCACTAACTTTCCTAGTTCTGTGTAATATTTACAATTTGTACAAAGATAATTCTTGCACATGTAAGAACCCTTCTCGATACTAGCATACGTATAAGCATTTTAATGGTGTTTCTTTTTAGTATGCCTTGTTTCCCATTTACTTCACTTATGACAGCAAACACAAGGTTCTAATACTCTGTGTGCCATCTGGTTATGAAAGTCCTGAATCTGTCCTTCTTTCCAACCTTTCCCATCTGTGTTTTGCCTGGTCTCCTGAAGTATTGAGTGTGTTCATTTAACAAGATATATGCATTAGGGAATCAATAATGGCAGAGTGGATGGAGTCCACTGCATTGGTCTGACCTCTGTGACTAGGGTCATTTGTTACTGAGTTAGAAAGACATTTTGTACTGAACAAAGAAGAACCCTCCTTAATCTGGTGATGGGCATTATTTTTTGAAGGGTGGGGGAGAAAGAAGGAAAACAATGTCACTAACATCTACACTTTCCACACTGATGTGTGAAGTATACATTTATTGATGAAATAACAGTTTGTTTATTCTCTAACAATAGGGAACGATCCTCAAATCCTAAACTTCCAGGCTCTGAGTGTTATTCAAACTGTTTTGACAGTAGGTGACCTCAGTTTTAACATTCTGGCCATGGGAAACAAACAAATAGATTGTTCTTCATTACTTCTGCTTTCATTGATTTTCTAATGCATATGCACTATGTTAAATAAATAGAGTTGTTATTTCAGCAAACCCACATAAGGCAAAGTTCAGAGTTTTTTCCACAGAACAATCATTCTGTATTGTCACATAGCTGGCAGGTAGAGAGGAACATGCCACATAGGTGATTCAGCAAGGGGAACAAGTATCAGGGACACCAGGACAAAGAAAGGCTCAGTGGCTTATGCTTGTGTCTTTAAATTGTAGTGTGAATAATCTCTAATTGGTAGATTTTTAAGAGTTTTAGTGTTAGTGATGGGTGTGCTCCCCTCCTTACTGTAAGAAGCATTCAGTATTTTCCCATGTCTTGGGAAATTCTTGGAAAAAAAGTGAAATCTTGTCTAAACCTTTTCTATAGGCTTGACAAAATCAGAAGCGTGTATGGAGTGCAATCACATTTCCCAAAGAAACTTTCCAAGAGGCTCTGTCCCTTCTTCCTCTCACTCTTTCACCCAGCACTGAAACACTCACCCACAGTTCTTCTAAACTTCTTCTTCCCTTCTATCTTGTTGACTGGCTGCTACTGGTAATTGGAAACTGGAGAGCTGGACAAACAGAATAATAGAATCACTGACTTGTATAGCTGGAAGGGGTCAGAAGGGCCATCAAGTACAGTCCCCTGCCAGTGCAGGAAGTCCATTGCCCTTAGAGGCAGTCAATTCCATTGTCTAAAGATTCTTGCTGTTAGGAAATGCTTCCTAATGTTTAATCAAAATCTCCTTTCTTGAGTGCATTACTTCTAGTCCTGTCCTCAGGAGCTGCAAGAAGCAAGCTTGCGCCATCTTCCACATGACAGCCCTTCACACACGATAGTTATCATTTTGCCTCTCAGCCTTCTCTTCTTCATGCTAAACATGCCAAGTTCGCTCAACAGGATTTAGTCTCCAAACACCTTACCATGCTGGTTGTCCTCCTCTGGACATCTTTCAGCTTCTAAATATGCTTCTTAAAATGTGGTGCCCAGAACTGGACTCAATACTGTAGGTAAGGCCTGACCAAAGCAGAAATCATGTGGTACTATTACTTCCCTTGAACAGGACACTATCTTTCTGTTGATACACCCTACTATAGCAGTCGCTTCTCTCTCTCTTGTTGTTGTTGTTGTTGCTGCTGCTGTACCACGCAGTTGGCTCATGCTTAGCTTGTGATCTACTAAGTTCCCTAGATTTTTTTTATATATATACTACTTCCAGCAAACCAGCATGAGGCAGAATTCAGACTCCCCTCCCCCCGATCATTCTGTATTGTCACAGATTTGGCGGGTACAGAAGAACATGCCATATAGATTATTCAGCAGGGGGAAGAAGTGTCAGGGAGGCTAGACAAACAATAGCTCTGTGGCATATGCATGTATTTTCACATTTCTCCTCTCTTATGACTGTTGCACTGTTTTGCAGGTCACCCAACAGCCCTGGGAAATGTAATTTTTCTAAGGTCTACTGACACCTTCAAGGATGATTGATCTCAGGGCTTCTATAGAGCACAAACTGAAACTGATAGGAAGGATAGAAGCTGTCACCCCACTGTAATTTATAGATAAGAAGGAGGCCAAGGCAGTTGAGATATAAGTCTCCCATGTCAGGTGTTCCTCCTTTTTTTAGAAAAAAAAAATCTGGCAGTTAGTGACCATCCCTGTATTTAGTCACTTTGGGACCCTCTGTCTCTCCCCTGCCCCTTGTTTCCACTTTATAATAGGGTGTTTTCAACTATTCCATACTGAATCAAGATGAAAAAAATCTCAGCAATGTAGGTTAATTAGTTATGCTTAGTGAATCTGAGGATGTTGCCCCCCCCCAGCCCAGAAATAAAGAGGCGAAACACAGGTTGTTTGGGTTAAACTTGGGCCACATCTTTATTAGCTATTTAACTAATTCCCCAACTGCAAGGGAGCCTAACCGTAGTGCGACGTCCTATTAGAGGCAGGAGTAACCTATACCTCCGGACGATTCAATTAGAGCAGGGCGAGCTCCTATTTCTGAATCGTGCTGTTCATTGAACAGCACGCCTTCAGGCACTCAGTGCTAAGGGTAACCCACCTTCTCAGCCCACTGAGTCTCGTGACCCTAAGTGGGCTGCTGTTTGGGAGGTCCCCCTATAGGGAACCACTTCTCCTCAGATGCCAGATTGGCTCTATCTGACAGAGAGATGGCATAATAGTCTCATCACATGCTAACCGTGAACTCAGCCCCTCTCTGTCTTCGCACTACCCGCCACTGCGACCAAATGATTTCAACTATTCCACAAGTTTACTTTTTTAACCACTCCCATCAGTAAGAATGGGATGGGCGAAAACGCACTCTCATCCTATGGCCAATGAAGGATGCGAGCCAAAAATTCCCATCCAGCTCCAACAGGCAAACAGCTAATTTCATTCTTAAATTAGGGTGGGTGGGTGGGATTGCCAGGAAAAACAGCAAAGAGGCTGAGCTAGGACGATGGAGGCTTATCAAGCCTCCGTCCCTCCTCCCCTCGGAAGCCGCGTCGATCAACCATGACGCCGCTTTTCCGGGCAGGAGAGCAAAGCCTCCCCGCCATTATGACTTGGCATAATGGCGGAGAGGTCAATGTTGTCAGTGCACTTGGCCATTTGGATTTATCATATGATGCATTCTTAAATTTGTTTTCAAATTTGTCTTGTCACTGTTGGTTTCCACTGGCAGGTTTGTGTGGGAATTCTGTTAAAGGATTGAAATGGCAAGGTGGTAAGCATCCACAGCCACCTTTATGGTGATCATTGCTTTCAGAGCTTCTCAAGACTCTGGGACCCTAGGAGAAGACAAGAGTCACCTTTTAGGCCTACTTTAATCAGAGTTGTGAGAAACAAGGCTTCCCTACACCAATAATAATTTAAGGTTATTCTTCTACCTTACTACATGGGACCATGTCCATTGGTTTTTATTCAGATTGACAGCTTGGCTTAGATGCTGGGTTCCCACACACTTTCCATTTTTGCATCTGGTTAAATAAATGTGATCCTCAATAAAGCAATTTAATCTCACCTCATTATTCATTCTGTCATCTGCAATCTTTGCTGCTCCTAAAATGTTTCTAAGATCTAGTTTGGATTCAGCTTTAGCTGGAACTGTTGTTGATCAGGAGATTATGCTGTGGTGAAGTGGTGATCATAGTGTATGAGGCAGTGTGTAAGTGCCCCTTGTCCTGCTTTTGTTATAAATTGAGATGGGCACAAACCATGACCCACAACCCACCATGAACCAACCAGAAAACTGAACCAATTCATGGTTCATTTATTGGTTCATGCCCAGGGGAGGGGGCTACCTGCTCCTGTCACTGTCCATCATCATCATAGGTGTTGTTGTTCCACTGCCACCATTGCCCTGATTAGCTGGGAGGTGGGCACATGCACAGAGACAGTGATCGGCTTCCCTGCAAGGAGCCCAGGCACTGCCTTTGTGCATGGATTTGACCCCCAGCGGATCATCATGAACCAAACTGCAGACCAACCAGGTTTATTGGTTTTTCTGGTTTGTGATTTGGTTGGTGCCCATTTCTAGTTGTAAAGCATGGCACCACCTCTTTGCACACCGTATGTCACACTCCATAGCTTTGTTGCCTTCATTCTGTGCTACTGCACTATTAAAACTTGCAGCTTAATAATTCTTTTAGGAAAAGGATGATGCTGGTTCCCTTCTCTAAATACATAGCAACAATGTACTGTTTCATGTGATATATTAAGCACACTGCCTTTCCACACAGTATACACAGTAATAATAATAAACAGGATTAAGGCGTATCGAGACCAAAGCAGTTAATAATGATACCTAATTAGAGTTGTGTTAAAACCTAACTACATTAGTTTTAATGGGGAAAAATGTAATAGAGCACCAGATTTCCCCCCCTGTTAAGTTAACATTCTAGACTTTAACAGATATCTTAATTAGGCTCCATTATTGATGCACACGTTTTGGAAATAAAATTTAGTTGAATTCAGTCCTCTTCCACCAGATCTATTAAAAGAAGCAGTGCTATTATTGTGGCTGAAGGACATATTACTAGGTTGGGGTGGGAGGGAAGCAAATTTGGTTTCCCTGAAGGGCAGAAGGTGAAGGACACTTTTTCAAAAATGATAAACATATTATATTGAGGAGAAATTTGGCATAATGGATATTGTGCAAAATCTACAGTGAATATGAAATGCATCTGTTTGCAAAGGAGGCTATTTTTACCTCATAGCAAAAACTTCCTGATTGTTATCTTAAAAAACCACATTTTTTTTTCAAAAGCTAATCCATGTGAGATACTACTTTATTTTAAATAAAGAGATGGTGCATATCTATATTCACACGTCATTGTGACTGTCCCAGCATTATGACTCTGGTATGTACTGATGGGTGTTAATAGTGCTGGAAACATATTAATATTTATCTGAATATAAATATGGGGATATATTTATCAATTTTAGGATATCCATTGATCAGGGATATGCAACCTGCTGTCTTCCTGATGCTTTGGATGACAGTTATCATGATACCTTACCATTGACCTTGATGGCTTGAGCTTATAAGTGTTTTAGGCATTTGAATTCTGAAGGGTGCCATATTGCCTACTCTAAACACCCATCAGCATTCACATGCCAGTATTAACATTTCCCAGATCCCACACATTTACTGTAACACAGGTCCATTAGTCATGTTAACTGTGGGATACTGTAGTTTGAAAATGAAATGTTTCTTGTCTGTAATGCAGACCACTCTCCTCTACCACATCTCATGTCAGATGTTAATTTCCTGGTTAACAGCCTCGATTTCACAGCACTTGAAAGCTGCTGAATAAAGTTGAGAGGTCACCGGACCATTGTTTGTTTTGCTTTGTATTGTACTGCTTTTCTAGCTGGGGTACACTTTTTTCCTGTTAGTTGTGTGTTGTTTTCTCCATACTTTGAGAATCCCTGTTGTTTCTTACTTCTGACACTTCTGACTATTTTGGCTACAGTCCTATCAACATCATTGCTGCATGGGAGTGCAGCAAGAGATATTGTGTGACAGCTCAATTCAGCATTCCATTAAGCAACAACAACAACAAAACAGAGGTTTCCCAAACAAAAACATATAAATTTGAAACTGGAACTTGAATTAGCACAAAATGTGGCACAGGTTTAGCAGACTATCTAATCTTGCTCTGTACCATAGTAACGGACTTTTGCACAAATGATTTTTGAGTTATGAATTTCTAAAAGTAAAACTGTTTTACCCCCCCCCCCCATGCAGACACTGGTGACAGCTTCTGGGATTTTCCCTTGCATAGTGTCACTTTGTGAATGGTAGTGAGCAGAAGAAGGTATCCCGTAGATCATCTTGACTGATGCCATTGGTGTTGTCCATATTCAGGCTGCCCTTTGCTATGTAAGGTGTGCCATACTTTTTCCCGCTGGCAATGCGGGCACTATTTTTAAATAGTGAGTACAGAAACACAATATCCCACATTCATAATCTAGAGGGGTTTTGTTGTTGTTGTTGTTGTTGAGAAGTGAATCGCTATTAGAGGGAGTGATGTAGTCATTTGTGTCCTAAGAGATTTTATCCGGTTGAGAGATCTCCCCAGCAACCCTGACTTCCTATTGCTTTGGGAGAACTCAGTATCTCCATTGGATTTAAATAAAAGTCCAACTGTTTGTCACCGTGAGCGCTTCTGTTTCTTTTACACACAATTTTGCTAATTTGGCAGCTGCGACATTATACATTGTGCTTTATTGGTCATCACAAGCACACATGGTGAAAAGTGTTTTATTGCCATTACAAATATTGCAACATCTGTAGATTTGATTAGGTGTTGACTGTTTGAAATGATTGTTTTGTAGTTCACAAAACAGCGTTCATTTGTACATGATGATCAGAAAGAAGTGATTTTAAATTTATTTAGATTTGATTATTCATCTGTTTTTTAAAATTATCTAGTCATCAATCGATCGATCGATAGGTGCAGAGTTGTAAATTGTGCTAAGGCTGAATTTGTTCTATGTTAAGAGACATAAGCAGTTATTTAGCTATTCCTTTACCTCTCTGAAAAGGTAACAAGCAACAGAAATCAAACCTTTTCTAACTGGAATATCGGTAACAAAAGAAAGTGACGGACTCCCTTTTATTCAGCCTACCAAATAGGAATATTTGATAGAAACATGTTTCCATGTTTTAATCTTACAACTTTATTTTAAATCATGTATTGCTTAATTTATCTTATAATAGTTAACTTATTGTGTTTTAATTGTGTGAATTTTAATGCTGTGAGCCGCCTTGTGTTCCTTTGTTGGGGGAAATGCAGCATACAAATAAAACTACTACTACTACTAGAAACTGGCTTTCTGCTTTGTACCAGTTTAAAAACAAAAGAAGAAACAAACAAAAACATGGTGGTGGTGAGATTCCTCTAATTTATCTTGTAGTCCTAATCTTCATAAACTCTGATTCTGTAGGAACAGGAGAGAGAAAACAACCACCACCACCACCAAATATCTCCTTGCCTTTATCTGAGCTTGTGAGAAGAGGTCAGTGTGAGGACTGTTTTAGATTAGGTTGCTAAAGAGCCTGCAGCTTTTTCAGGTGACTCTCTAAGGTCTACCATGTTCTAATGAACAGACGTGTCTGTCTCAAATTGGGCCACAGATTATCTAGCCTAGAACTGCTTCCTCTGAATGTCAATGGCTCAGGGATGGCAATTGCCAATTCAGTGATGGCAATGTGTACCCCAATGTTTCACATTGAACACAAGACTATAATCAAGATGTGATCAGAAATCTACACATTTCTAGTTCTGCAATGTGTTCTGTGAAAGAAAAAAAAACCCAACAACACATGTATGTTTGAAAAATAAGCAGAATCCATTATGTCTATCTATATAATGTAAGCAAATACTCTTTAGTCAACATGTTTCTAGGAATGCATTGATTTGCAATACTTGTGCAATTTCTTGTCCCCTCAAAGCCCATATAGACCTTTTTCATTCGGAAAAAAAACCGCTGCATAGAGTAGGCTTGGAAATGGGTAAAGAAGAAAGGAAATGGATGTGACAGATATTCTTGTAGAACCTGTGCAGATCTGTAGGATCAGGTTCTAGATTAGGAGCAGCGGTGATCATGAAGCACATACCATCATAAAATCCCGAACATACCTGATCTGATCCAATTTTGAAAGCTAAAATGGGTTGAACTTTGATATTTCTTGGATAGGATAGGAGACTTACAGGGGTTACTGGATATCTCCAGATAAGATTAAGAGAGAATGCTGCCAGAAACTCTGTCAAGTTGTTCCCAGGCATTGTCAATAATAGTAACTTGGTTGGACCAATGATCTGACTCAGGATAAGTCAGCTTCCAATGTTCCACTTGCTACTGAAACTAGTTTTTACCTTTAAGAAAATATGTTCTTCCTCTAGACAATACGTTGTTTGAGGTTCTTCACCAACAGGAAGCTCAGTGCGCAGTGCATCTTATAAATAGCACTCCTGCTCACCCAGCCTTCTAATTACCCCACCCACAACATTAAATGTGGTTGTTTTACCTCCTCTAGACAACACAAACCACATTATTAAAGGTGAAATCATTGTCTAAGTATTCAACTTTTGTATAAAGTTGCATGGTGTTTTCCGGTATCCACAACATTAATACCTTTTCAGTTAGTTAGTTCCTCATTTACATGACTGATGCCTCACATTTAAACCAGTAATCTCATGTTATTTTAAGTCCAAAATAACTTTTTATGTTCCGCTACAGAGCTCAAGTTCTCACTCTGTCTACTAATGCAGAATAATGGAAAATAATTAACTTGAAATTAAGTGTTCAGTTTTTATTATGTTACAGTAGAGTTCTAATGTGAATTTCAAAAGATACTTTTAAGTGCATGCATAAATCAATTATATACAAAGAATAAATTATAACTACTTCAGAAAGTAATATATTTATTGGATAAAAGACCGGTTCGTAAAGTGGAGCCCCATTATGATCTAATGCACACACACTTTGTGTTGAAATGAAGAGAATTTTCCTTCCTGCGATAAGAAATGATTCCACTCTTCCTCCACTCATATTTGTGAGTATACTCTAATGCAGAAGTCTGGCTAATGGCCTCACTGTAGAAAAAAGGTTGAATTTGCTCAATAATAGATTTCCTTTGCAGAGATGAGGCAAAACATCCCAGAATTTTTTAAAAAAGAATTTCCCCCCTGTGCCCTCCACAGAAAGGCAGAATGTGGCAGAATTTTCCTTGAATGCTATCTACTATTGAGGAGTCAACCTAACTGTCCTGCACCCACAATGCTCTGGGGTGTTGCTAAGTCTAAAGTACTGTGGGAGCAAATATGAAAAGTGTTAGTCTGGTTGCTAGCAGAGAAGCTGGGGACAATTGCTGTTGTAAAACAATAAAATAGACTCATGGGAATAAAGGAAGAATCTGTGCTATTGTTGCAGCTATTGCTACTCCTCCAAAATACGTTGGAGACTTTTTCCTTCCTTTAAAAGAATTTCTGTGAAATGCCACCTCCCTCAGTTTCTTGGCCTTAATTCTTTAACTCAGTTGGCTTCTAGATCTGTATCAAGAGTTGATAATTGACTAGTTTAGAGTGAACAAACTGATGCATGTGCTAGATCAGTAGAGTGCCATTAGAGGTTCTTTCTGCTTTATATGATCATGCACCCTCATTGAGGATCTGAATCAAACCACATGTTGTGTTAAATATCTATAGTGTGGTTCCTTCTCTGTTTTTGTTTAAACCTAAAGTAAGCATGAGTCCTGAGTCAGAACAGAATCATAGTACACAGGACAGAAACTTTTTCAAGCCTTGAAAATACCATTCTAAATTATCTAGAAGTTAGAATTGGTTCGTGCCTATGCATGCTGATCAGGTATTTTATAAATTCGAGGATGGGTTTGATGCCCTATGCATGAAACATTTCTCAGTCTGGTGATTTCCAGATATTTTGGACCACCAGGCCCATTATCACTGTCCATGGAATGTGCTGGCTAAGGATGATGGGAGTAGAAGTCCCAAACACATGGAGGGTCACAGGTTCCTTAGCCCTTCTCTACACTTCTTACTCTTGGTGAGAAGTGATGCTGTGGCTCTTTTTTCTTCTTGCAGCAAGATTTTCTGTAGGAGATTTGTCTTTTGAAAAAATCTTGAGGGATTTCTTGGATGTTTTAGATCATGTGCCTGTTTTCTCTAGAAGGAACATTAGTCTATCGAAAATGACTTTAAAAAGCCACACAATGGCTTTTTTTTTCCCCTGCAAAAAGATAGCCTGGACAGGGCATTGCGCTGCACAGAATTTGGCATTTCTTGGTCAAAAGAAGAGGGGAAAAACAGGGAGAGAGAGCAGGGAAAGGCTGAGATCTGTCATCAGTGCAAGGCAAGTCTCAGCAAGAAGTCAAGAGAGAGTGAGGAGATCTTCAAGGGCTAGTTGTTTTTTTTTAAGTATTCTTCACATTTCTATCCACACAACTACTTTTCTGGAAATTATATATTGTTTATGATATATTAATTTAATATATATATAGACCCTGCCTTTCTCTTCAAGAGGACCCAAAGTAGCTTACAATATAAAAAACAACAACTTAAAAAAAAAATTAGGCAGCCAATTAATAAGAAGTAGCCTGCTTGAAGAGAAAGGTATTTGCCTGCTTGCTAAAGGACCATAAAGAGAGGCCCAACCTGGGCTTTCATGGGAGGAAGTTCCACAGTTTGTGAGAGGTGAGAGAGAAAGTCCTCTCTTTTGTTCTCACCTCTGAGTATAGCAGGACTGAGAGAAAGGCCTCCTCTGGTGACATTAAACCCCAGGCAGGCTTACAAAAGGAGATGCTGTCTTATTGTCCCTTTTCCGCACCACACATCTCCTTGACCTTTATTCCCCGTCGATCTTAATTTTTTCTCCTCCTTCTGTTGATTTTGCTGTTGAATGTGCACATTGTCTGAAAGCATAGTAAATAGTGTGAAAGAAAAAAATACCTATGGAAAGGTATTTATTTGATATTTATGACGGAAGAATTATTTTTGATTGGTGTCCACGTTGCTCTAACACACTCAGGCATCTAACACAAAAGACATACATAATTACTCCTATGACTGTGAGTTTTGTAAGTAGCCATACTGGAAAGAATAGGATTTTCATGCCATTCTAGTTGCTTCTCATGGTGAGAGATTTGAATAGGAATGTTCCTTTAAGAAAGAAAAGTGGTGTTCCAAACAATAGCCATATGCCAAGGTTATTGCTTTTAGGTGTACCTTTTTAAAAGTGAACCAAACAAAACCCAGAGGTTGATTTAAATATATATATTTTTTGAACAGCCTGGCTTGTTCTTTATTCCCCACAATACACTTGCCCCCACTGTAATGATGTGTGTGATGGGACATGGAGTGCAAAGTTGACTAATTGTGTAGCTGCAACCCCAGTTCTTAAGGAAATGTCTGAAAATGTCTTTCTCAGACTCTCCACTAAGGATGGAATTAATATGCACAAACAGCCTCAGTGAAGAATGGCTGTCTTGATACATAGAAATTATCTATCAAAAACTGTTGTCAGCCACAGTGAGTTATTTTTCTTCTTCTTCTTCATAGGAGTAAAGAAGTCGTCTTTGGTCAGCTTTAGCTCATCCCTCCAAACCTGGGCCCAAATGGGAATAAAAATACAGTAGGGCAATTACACAACAAATTATCCTTCATCACTTGCTGTCCATTGTAGAACTGATATGTTTCTTTCAAAGGACTAATCATCATTCCCCTTTTTCCTTTTATATAGCATTGTATGTGTGTGTTCTGTGACATCAAGTTCGAACTGACATATAGTGACACTAATAAGGCTCTTACGGTCAGTGAGATATTTCAGGAGTGGTTTTGTTTTGCCAATTCCACTCCCCCAGTGAGTTTCCCTGGCTGAGCGGGGATTCAAACCCTGTTCTCCAGAGTCCTAGTTCATCACTCTATCCAGTATGCCACACTGGGGATTAGCATTAGCTAAGTGTTTAAATCTCTGAACCACTGTGAGTTAAGGATTTGAACTAACCAATGCACTGGATTTTGGAAAGTAGCTGTTGGAGTTGCCACAGTGAGTGAGTAGGTGTCACACTGAAATATTCACAATTTAACATTAAGTCAGAAGGCTGGGTAAAGAGGAATTAGACACATTAGTATTCTAAATCAAAGTTCCACATATTTTGACTTGGATCCAAGATGATTCTAACATATTTGAGGCAGGAAGCTGTGCTGCTCATGGTAACAGTCAGTGATGTCTCAAGACTGATGTCATGCAAATCCACAAGAAAACAAAGAGGATGCTAGTATTAATTGAGATGTGTAAGATTTGTTCTTCTAAAGGCATTTATATAAAACAAAAGGAACATAAAAACTTGTGGTTCCCCCCCCCCCCCTTGAACGTGAGTCTTTTAGGGAAACTTTGGAGGTTAAAGATGACCTTTATCATGCAACAAAGTCCAAAGAACAATTCATATTTAGATTTCTACAATCCATAGCTTCTCCTGCAACCCATGTAATCCTACAGAACCAAAATTGTTAAAGGCCAACTAAGCCAATCCCTGAAGCTGGGATGAAACTGCTTTGGAGTACCTTTGCCCTGCCCCAGTTTTGTGTCAGAATAGGGGCTGTGTCCCTGAGCATTACCAGCTCCTCCCTTGTATTATTCTTTCTCCATCTTGTATGAATGATCTTCCAAAAGATCTTAGTCAGCAAAAACAGTTCTACTGGCGGATGTCATTGCTAGCGTATATTGAGAAAAGCAATGCCATCAGCAGAGGGGCTTGGATAATGGGATTCCTGCAGCAGTTGTTTCTTTCTATCCCAAATCCCTGTAGGATAAGTCTGCAAACCATTTACAGTTAAGACAACACTGTAAACCACTCATGTGTAGGCACTCTTCCCTTCCCTTCTTTTTTTGGTGGTGGTGGGAGAGAAACAGGTATGTTGTGAGATTATTGTTGTTCAGTCTGTATCTTGGTTTGAGATGCTCAGGTTATGTTTGTTCTTTTTAACATGTAAACCAAATGAATTTCTTCTTCATTTGTATTTGGAACATATTTTTCTTGAGGCAAAGAACCTCACATACAAGCTGCTGCAGATATAAATTATTATGTTACACTGAAACTCAAGTCCACATGCTATAACACAATCCGCCCACTTTGGAAGGCTCCAGGATAAACGTCTGTCAAGATTTAATATCAGGGTGTGCGTGTGTGCACACATACATGTGTGAATGAAAGAATAATCCTAAGAAAGGAAAGTAGAGTGAAGGAGAAAAGAGGAGAAATGTGAGGTCCCATTCAGACTTGTTGTTTGAATAGTAGCTAATCTGACTGGACAGGGTCACAGTTTCAGTCCGGTATGGAGAAAGGGAAGAGCTGAGTTATACCAGATCCAACCCACCTAAACCCAGACTCACAGCCATTGCACCAGCATAAAGTTAATGAAGGATCCAGAGGGCTTGGGATTCAGCCAGTTTAGTGTCAGCTCAGCCAGCCCTTACACATCTTAGCTAGCTCCAGGTTCCAGTTGCTACATTAAAAAAAATATGTGGCATAGTTCAAATCAGAATTCAAGGAGAACAAACTCTTCAGGTAGCAGAAAGAGATAGAATTGTGTGACCTGATGGCTTGTGGTTTACCTTACACAGAGACCATTTAGACAGACTAAGTAGCATTTTGTTTTCTTTCACAGCTTGCGTCTCACATACATACAGTCATGGCCAAAAATATTGGCACCCTTGGGTTCTGTATCCACCACTCGAACAACCCTTCGTTGTAATTTTTCAGTAATTTTGCTCTTCCGTCCACATCCAGGGAGGTTAGCTACAGTGCCATGGGCTGTAAACCTCTTGATGATATTGTGCACAGTGGACACAGGAACATTAAGATCTCTGGAGATGGACTTGTAGCCTTGAGATTGTCGATGTTTTTCCACAATTTTCTCTCTCAAATCCAGAGACAACTCTTTACACTTCATTCTTTTCTCCATGCTCAGTGTCACACACAACACAAAGGTTGAGTCAACTTTTCTCCATCTTAACTGGTTGCAAGTGTGATTACTATATTGCCCACACCTCTTACTTGCGACAGGTGTGCCTAAATACAAATTAAAGGAGCATCACATGCTTGAAAAGCAATTATTTCTTACAATTTAGACAGGGTGCCAATAATTTTGGCCAGTGCATTTTTGGGTTTCTGTGTGGGATTGTATCAGATTTGACTTTTCTTCTCTGTTTTTTTTTGTGTGTGTGTTGTTCCAACGCAAACCAAAGTAATGAATATTTGAGTATGAAAACATTTGCAACTGCAACAATTTTCTGAGAGAAGGGTTGCGTTTTCTGACAGAATTGCAAGGGTGCCAATATTTTTGGCCATGACTGTATATGCCACTAGTTTCTTTGCACTTCTGTGTTCGATGACAGTTGAACGTGAGAAATTACTCTTTTTGAATTCAGCATTGCATCTGGATGATATAAGAATTGAGCTTCATGTGTGTCTGTTATGCCTCTGATGAGGCCTTCATATATAAGTCACCACAGGAGCTGGTTGTCATCAAATGCCCGACATGCATATGTGAAGCAGTACCAAGCCATTTAAATTCACTTGGAACTGCATCCACTGACACCATGTACAACTGATTTCTCAGTGAAGTATTGTGTACAGAGATGGACTGAAACAGAATAAGAATAATGCAGTGGGCTACATAGGAAAGTGGTAGATCCTCCTTCATTGTATGTTTTTAAATAAATGTTGAATGTCAGGAATATGATTTAGCTGTAGTTGTTCTGTGTTGTCTGTGGTTTGGACTCAATGATGCTTTGAGTTCATTCCAGTTTGACATGTCTCTGATTCAGTTGCTAGCTGGTAGTTTCAGAACAGCCAGAATCACACCAAGATTCTGTACTTGACTCCTGCGGAAGTCACAGTCACTGGTTTCTTAGCAGGTTTTATGGTATAGATTATAGGATACAGTATGATACGATACAGAGTCTAGCTGGGTATGGTTCCTACTGAGGTTGCTGGATGGATGTTTGCTACATCAAAAGAAGAATACTTTGAATCATAATACTGTGATTCATCTATAGTAGAGCCTATGATCAGATTAGTGTCTAACTCACAGGACGTCAAAATTATTGCTAAGTTTTGGTACTAGTACGACTGAGCAACAAAATCAACTAAAACTAAAGCAATTTAGAACACAATGTACTTTGAGTTTGGACAAAATCAGGAGTCAGTCTGGAGGACCAAGCTAGAGCTGCAACAAACTCTGATAGATTTGAGCCACTTTGGCTAGGTAGATATTTGGATGTGATCTGTATGTTACGGCCTTTTTGGATTTCCAGTGTAAATACTAGTTATACTAGTTGCTTAGTAGTAACAACTCTACCACTCCCTGCTGATTTGGAAGATGTTTTCTATTTATGAGGAAGCTGAACTGGGGCCATTGTTGGTGGCAACAACAATGATAATGTCAAGTTTTACTATTTTGTGAGGATAATTATTTTTCGGGTGCAGCATCTCATAAGTACTGTTGATATTGAAGACAAGGGTTATGGGAATTTAAACTCTGTTCTGCATAGATAATTGAAGGGTGCCTATTTTGGATCACCTTGCATTATTGTTTAATAATTAAGAATTATTCATTAATTGGCTTTCAATTGAGGAAATTGGTGTCACCCTAAGAAGCTGGCAAATGAATGGAGGTTCAGATTTTTGGCCTTAAGTACATGACAGCTTGAAACATCTTCACATAACCTCCATGGATTCACTGCAAGGAATGGCAGGATTGTGCTACTTGACCTGAAGGTGAACAGCCAGGTTAACACTTGCCACCCCCCAGTATTTGCCATATGAGGCTACTGCCTATATTTTGCCTATGAAGGGGGAGGGCTGTCCCCTGTCTTTCATCTCTTCTGTCTCAAAGTCCATGTTTTTTGTTCTGTTTATATTAAAGGCTCTGATCTTTAATGTAAAAATAAGGAGGCGATGTGCTTCTATTTTACACTTACTTTAACTGTCTTTATTTTCTTGTGGAACATCCCCCAGTTTCTTTGAATTTCAAGGAAAAACAAAAAGCAGAAGCCCTCAAAAGAAGAAGAAAGGGATAATCATAACACCAATACCAATAATAGCATAGAGCTGTCAGGGAACTACTATACCTCCAGATGAGTATGTACTGCTTGGCAGGAGATTAAATTCAGGATCAGTTGTTAAGGTGGTGGTGGTGGTGGTAGGGAAGCATCCATGCTGTTTGAGAAGGAAAGTGACTGAGCTTTTTCTTGCTGGCTGTGCTTTGTTCTGTTTCCCAGGTCTGCACTGTGCATTGTAATATTGCCATCAGAGAAAGTCATTTGCTATTGCACTGATCTGACAATCTCTAACATGACAAAATGCCATTAGAGCTACCACACACATGATAAAAGGGGAGGGAGAGCACTGTATTCTTTCCCTCCCTCTCCTCTCCTCTCTCTCTCTGAAACAAGGCTGCCCTCTACAGAATGGAACACTGTTCACCCACAATAGAATTGATGGGTTAGTTGTATATACACCTGGTAGTGTAGGATAATCTAAATGCAGAACATTTCTTAAACACTAGCTAGAGTGTTGCACAGATAGTGTTTATGTGTATGAGAAAGAGGGAGGGAGGCAGGGAGGGAGGAGGGAAAGAGAGGGAGAGAGAATCTGCAAGTGAGAAGGAAGAATGAAAAACAAGGAAATAAGAGGAGAGACATAAAATTCATTCTATTTGACAGATTAATGGAATCAAATGCCTACATTCATCCATTCTAAGACCTACTAATCAACTTGGGTATATTATACATCAGATTCTTTTTGTGTGGAGTATAGAGGAGAGAAAAGCATCACAAAGCATGTATTATGTGATAGTTGGAATCTTGTGTTCATGTGAGGATAGGGCAACTGGCCACAGGTGACTTTCTGGGGCTTGTCTTAGTCACACAGTTGGGTTCATCAGCAGGCATATGACCCATGTACACCCCAACGTCTCATCCGCTAGCTATGTTGAGTTGTGTGAACCTTTCATGAACACCATTAGGGTCATGGCCAGTGTGAGAAAAATCTTCTTGCATCCGCCTTTAAGTAGAACTGAATCATGTGGGTTCAACATTATCTATAAATATTTCCAGGCAAGGAAGATCAGTTCCATCATTCTGTCTAATTCTTTATTTTGTCTATTAAGCATAATGTGCTAATAGGACGGTTTGCTAGTGAGCTCCTCAGATTAAAGTCTACTGTCCAAGAAGTACTTGCAGGTCCTCCACACACTGAATAGTGATTTTGCATAAAAACATGTCCAATCATAAGCAAATTATTCCAAGCCAATTCTTGACTAATCTTTGCCAAAACACTGCACTTCTCATCATATCTTTTTGCTTGAGAATCTTCTTCCTTCAATAGTCTTGCTCAGTTCTTAATTGTGTTTACTCAGTATGTGAGAAGGGGAACAGCCTAGTTTCACCCCCTGTGCATGTGCCAAGCTATTCCACAACCTGTTGAAGGGCCCCTGGGGAACCAACATAGAAGCCACAATATCCACTGCCTATATATGATTGTCAGGAGAATGGGAAACAAACAAGAAGAACTGAAATACTTAGTTCAGGAGGGCAAATATGACTAGATAGGGATAAATGAAACTTGGTGGGATGACTCTCATGACTGGAATACAGCAATTGAATGGTATA
Organism: Intellagama lesueurii; assembly: GCA_037013535.1. Taxonomy (NCBI): domain Eukaryota; kingdom Metazoa; phylum Chordata; class Lepidosauria; order Squamata; family Agamidae; genus Intellagama; species Intellagama lesueurii. Next base: position 11,827,621 of record JBAJHW010000010.1, on the reverse strand, counting down.
AATTGTTCAAAAAGAACAGGAAAATAGAAAGGGAGATGGAGTCATATTATATGTCAAAAATATATATTCCTGCACAGAAGGATGAGCTTGGCTGTCCCATTCAGAGTATCTGGATTAATATAACTGGGGTGAAAAACAAAAAGGAATGTGGTAGTTGGAGTCTTCATCCAACTATCCAATCCAGAAAAAAAATGCAGATGAAACCTTTGAAAAACATACTGCAAGAATTTCAAATAGACACAAAGTAGCAGTAATGGGAGATTTCACTTATCCTGATATCCGTGGCTCAGCTTCTCAATGGGGATGGAAAAATGATAACAGACAACAAAGAAGTAAAAGGCAGAAGTGCTCAATTCCTACTTTAGCTTAGTCTTTTCCCAAAAGACAGTCTATAACCCTCGAGGCAAATGTGAAGTATAAGTGGAAGGGACAGAATTGCAGATTGAGATTGATAAATAAATAATCAAGGAATACCTTATAACTTTCTTTTCCATCATGACTTCTGGGTCAGAGTGGGATGCAGCAGGAAATATCCAAGCCAGGTGCCCCTTGGGAGGGCAGTGATCATGTTGTAGCTTGCAGAATCCAATCCATTGCCACATAGAAGGCTTTCAATGTCTCTGGTCCCAGGGTGGTCTAGTCAGGGGCATTCACCCTTTCCTCCTTCCCCTCTTTGTCCTTGTCTGTCTCACCACCGAGCCCCCCTGCTAGCTCCCATCTCCTATGGGTGAGCTCTCCCTCTTTTAAGCCTGGGTCCTTTCTCCTGCCTTCCCCATCAGATGCCTCTTGTTACTGGTGGGCTACTGGCTCAGGTGACCTATCCTGCTTGCCTGAGCCCTCTATAGATGACCCTCTTTACTGGTGGTGGACAGTCCTTCTTCAAGACCTGTATTCAGGGAAGTCACCAGCACAAAGAAGGGCTTCCTTATGGTCATGCTTCTTCTCTATGGCCAGTGACTCTGGGTGGAAGTAAGTGGGTAGAAAGGCCACTGGTAAGATGCTGTGGGAGTGATGGGAGACAGACGGAGTGCTGTGTATTAAGTAGATATGTAGACTACAAAGGTAAATTTTCAGTTCTCATCCTTGCACATAAGGATGAGGAACCACAACATTATCTTCTTGCCCCATGAGGAAGTGATTTATTTTCTGTTGTTATAAACAAGAAAGGAGAACAAGAATTGTTTTGTTCAAATTAACCAGTTTTTCACAAACAATGGAAGTAACACTTCAACACAAAAATTGGAGATTGTTCAACATGACAAAGGATACTGCTTTGTTTCACAGATGTCTAAGAATTAGAAGCAGTGGGAGCTTGTTTTTGTCTTTTAAAATATTTAGCCAGTGCTTCCTTGCTTGGCTGCTTATGTTTTCTTTTTTTCTCAAAAGAAAAAGGTGTTATATCTGCAAAGACAGTTGGTACAGAGACTTGGATGAGGAATAATAATGTTCTTTGTCTTGCTGCCCATCCCAAAAAGTGAGGAATCTCATGAGGCATGAAAACTCCTGAGAGATATAATTGAATCAGGATAACTTAAATCCATGAAAATGAAGAATTTAGCAAGTATTCTTACACCCTATTCCAGATTTCTGAGCAGGTTTTGTGCTTCTGACAAAAAAGGGTGGGAGAGGAAGCCATTTCCAAAGTCAAGGGGGGGGGGGTTTGATACCTTTATTCAATTATTAAAAAGCACAAACGTAAGTTAGCTGACCACCACAGAGCTATGGATGATGCAGAAGAGACACACATGTTTCAAGAATCCTGGCCAGATGTGTAGACTAGGGTTATCTGCTTCAAACAGTTTCAAAATGGAAGCTGCAGATTCAGGACAGAGGTGCAGGTTTCAGATTTCACCTTTTTCAATGTTATATAACAACACCTATGGCCTTTCGTCCCTGAACATGTAGTTGTACAACATCTCTTGTCATTCCACAGCATTGGCTCTCATATTATTTGCACTCATTCTGTTTAATTTCTGTCTTGCTGCTATATTAAAATCTCAAGTTCCTTCCATTCCATATGTGAACAAACCTGCAATTTTTGGAAAATTCTTATTAGAAATCAACTGAAATTGATTTTTCACCCACCCCACTTGTTGACACCATTGAGGTGGTGATGAAGACTGCTCCCTGTTCTGAGGGCCGGCAAAGATCCTGGACACCAAATGTCAAGCCACCTACTATATGCATTGAGTTATCAAGCTTGCCAAAAATATGCACTGCCTTTTACTTTCCGCTGCATATCATCATCCTGTGATTTTGTTATTCCTGAGTGCAATTGGCACTCTGTAGAGGTTTGGTTTATACAACATTATTTTGCATTGTGCTTATTTGTTTGCTTGCTTTTTGAAAATTCATTTTTGCTCTTCCAAGCTCTGATGCGGTAGGTTGAACTCTGTGGTTTACACCGTTTTGTGCTCACTGCAATTGGGCACTCCATATTTTGCAACAGTTTCTCATTGCTGAGGCACATCACGGCTCTAAGCGAGTGAAGAATGAAACTCACAGTTTTGGGACTGTTGAAAAAAATATGAGCATTATTTTAGTTTGAGAACTGAGCTTTCAACAACATCCTCATTACCTCCGTGTGGTGCTTTCTGAGAAAATCAAAGAGAGGAGGAGTGAAAAAAGCTAACCATGTCGCCTCATAAAAAACCACAATTTTATCACAGAATTATGGATGACGTTTCAGCTAAGCTTGCTTCCCAAGGGTGTGTTTCCAAGTGGTCCATTGCAGGGAGGAGCATAAAGAGAAGGAGAAAGAGAGAGAAATGCGTCAGAGGTGAGGAAGAGTTTTATTATTTACAAGACTGCTTCCACTGATGAATAGCTCCAGCTAGAAACAGAAAAATAGCTTTCACTTCACACAGAGTTCTAAGCAGAAACTTCAGAGCCTGACCGTTCTGAAGCACCATTATGCATCTCAACAAATCTGCAGTTTACCAAAAAAGAAAGAGAGAAAGAAGAAGGAAGGAAATGTGTCAGCCTGGAAACAAGCAAGCAAGTCACAGGGAGGGAGGGGGAGGGAGGTACCCATTGCTAGCATTGTGGGGTGATCTGAAATCTTCCATGTTTCTGTGAGTGGACATATCACGACTTTGTAAATTCTGTGTTCTCCTCCAGAATGCAAAGCAACTTGCTGGTCATGCTAGCCAAATGCATTATTCTGTGTTGTCAATGTGGATATAGTATGATCAATAATTGATTCCCCCCCCCCCCCCCAGAACACCTTCTTGGGTGGTCATTCACTTGACAATGGCTGTTCACTTGGCAGCCATTTCCTTTCCTTTTTTTTTTTTTTTTTGCAGCCACCCCAACCCTTGTGTCTCTTTCCAGGCAGACAGGGCTTTGGAGGGATGTAGGAAGATGACACCACTAAGGAAAGATGGCCCACACCCATCACCTATAGGTTACTGGCACAGTTGGTCAGTGAACTCCAAAAGGGGGACTTCTCATCCTTTGAGGTTATCTTATTTCTGGCAGCCTTCATGGTTACCTTTTTTTGGGAGCCTAGAAGTTTGCAAGTTGGTCACATAATCTAAATGGGATAGCTCTAAATGGCTCAGCGGGATGTGGTGGCGCTGTGGGTTAAACCACAGAAGCCTCTGTGCTGCAGGGTCAGAAGACCAGCAGTCATAAGATCGAATCCACGCGATGGAGTGAGCTCCCGTCGCTTGTCCCAGCTCCTGCCAACCTAGCCGTTCGAAAGCATGCAAATGCGAGTAGATAAATAGGTACCACCTCGGTGGGAAGGTAACAGCGTTCCGTGTCTAGTCGCGCTGACCACGTGACCACGGAAACTGTCTTCGGACAAAACGCTGGCTCTATGGCTTGGAAACGGGGATGAGCACCATGCCCTAGAGTAGGACACGACTGGACTAAATGTCAAGGGGAACCTTTACCTTACCTAAATGGCTCTGTGCTGGGGAGATGTGGTCATGGGTATGGACGACATGCTAGTTACCATTCGTAGGTCAAAAACCAACCAGAAGGGTTGGAGTGGGGGGTCATGATAGCACAAAAAGAGCACATGACTCTGAGATCTGTCCTGTCAGGCCAATGGATAGGTTTCTGCATCCCCACCCTCAGTTCACAGGCTTGTTGTTTGTACATTTGGATGGGACCCCCGCTAACCTTTTTCCAGTTTTGATCCATCATGGGGGCAACATTGTGCAGGCTTGGGGTTCAGGTGGAGACTAGAGATGGGGGTATTTGTATACAAATATCCCCCCACAGGTGGAAATAATGAGGGTCCGGCCTCATGGGGCCGGACTGTCCACTCACCATTCGACCAGCTCAATGGAGCCTTCCTATTGCGCCGTTGTCCGCAATGGATTAGCCACTCCTGGCAGGAGGCGGGATGACAAGCCTTTCTGCCAGGTCACAGAGTGGCTAATCCATTGCGGACAACAACGCAATAGGAAGGCTCCGTCGAGCTGGTGTCAGCGGCGGAATGGTGAGTGGACATGGGGCCAGACCCTCGTTATTTCCACCTGTGGGGGGATATTCATATATCGTATACGAATACCCCCATCTCTAGTGGAGACACACTCATTATTAATCATGGAGGCAACATTGACCATAGAGTTGGGCTTATTACATTACAGGGTCCAGGTCCTGGGTCACTGGTGGTTGGCTGTGTACAAGGAGTATGTTTGGCCACAGATAGCTCATGTTCACTAACAACACCCCCTTCTACCTCCCTTCTTTGTTTCCTTTATCTTCTGTAGCCATGGGAAAAATGTGGTCCATATGGCTGTTTGGGCACAGCATTGTCTATTGGACCAACAATATGCATCCAGAACTTCCTGGGATCCCCACCTTGATTGGGAGCTTGGTTGTATATTGGAGAGTTTGATCATAGGAGAATATGCTGGGAGTCCCTGATGCCTAGCATGATGATGTACCTGCAGGATTACCCACACCCGGATGCCCTGCTATTCCAGCTGGATGAAGATGACCTCTAAGCATGGAAGAACTTGGACCTGATGCTAGCTATGCAGGAGGGTCTGGCACTGCTACAGTTATAGTTGCCTTGAACCAGTTTTATCTGGTTGGATTTCCCCGAGAGGTGTGTGTAGCAGAGGTAATAAACCCTGGGAGAATTGATTTGGCAGAGTGGAAGATCACACAGGGAGCAGGTCACCTCATTGAGAGGGATGGTGGTTTATGGTTATATCATAGGGTCATTGTTTATTCAAACCTGGGACTATTCATGGAGGACAGAGTGCTTCTTTCAGAATATAGGTCAAGAGATCTGGTTGCAGGATGTTCAGACAGGCCTATTAGAATGACTGCACTGGCAATAGTTAGACAGAAGGTTGGTGAGGGTAGTGTGGCTCTAGCCACCTTTAATGGTGATTTGATGCACAGGTCCGAGGAAAGGGAGACAGGTATTCAGCCTTATCCCAGGCAAGTGATTCCCCCATTTTCTGTTACGATGGGCACCAAAGACGAGTGGAAAACTAGCAGAGGCAGGCCCAGCTCCCTAACCCCATACTTGAAACCAAGGGGTCTCCCCGACCCTAGTCAATTCATACCTGGGGGTATGTAGTGTTGGTCAACCACTGTGTGGTTATCCAATAATGGGCTGGAATGATGAAGACTGAATGACAGGTGGCTTATTTGATCTGAGGATCTGCTCCTTATGCCCTGCTAAATACTGTGCTGCTGCAGCCAACCCAAGTGGTGGACTTTATCCACTAAAATGGTTAATTGTATCAAGATGTGTACGTCCATTTGTGGGAAGGAGTGGTGTCCTGGTTATCCCACCTGAGACTGCAAACATATGACTGAACAGTTGCTGTGTGTGTGTAATCAGCAGCAAAGTTTCCTCTGGTTTATATATTTTTCCTTCTAAGAACTCAAAGACTTTGCAAACACAGCAGTATTCCTTTACGGAAGAATAATGGAATTTCAATCCTCCTGCCTCCCCAAACACACAACCACTTTTCTAATTTCCTCTCTGCCCTTTTGATTGTTCTCATTCTGGCCTACAGATTGTTTGGTCTGATGAAATGAATAATAAAAGGCAGCTTCTTCTGCAAAAGATTTAACAAGAATGATAAGAATTTTCAATTTAATATTTTTTTATATTATACTTTTGTTGTTATTTGGAGTACCTGAACCATTCCTTTCTATCATCTTGAGTATTTTCCTAAGAAGGGCTGTACAAGAGGAAGAAAGAAACAAAAGTTATTTATTTATTTATTTACTTACTTATGTACATTGTTTTCTTTTTGCTGCTGCCACCGCCGTTTTATATAGAGAACATTTCCTTTAAGAAAAGGATTCAAAATGCCATTTGGCCTACACTTATTTTGGAAAGACTCTTTCCCACGAACAGATCTTACATTTGATCCAGGAAGATGTCTTCTCAGGAGGAATGGTACAGACCAGGATGGAATCAAACAGCAGTTTCCAAATAGGCCGTTCTATTTATTTACCATGTATAGAACAAAAACAAAGGACTCTTGGACTTTTAAGATTAATTGATGTATTTCAGTGTGAGCTTTTTGGATTACAGTCCACATGCTCAGACACCTGGAGTACACTATTTCGGCCACAGTATGCATGGTTGTAGGGTTGGGAAGCAAGCAAAAGAAGACAGAGAAGATGCAATGACTTCTGTATCCCATTTCACCTGTGCATACAAATGTGTGGCCTAAATATTGTACTCCATGGCTGGAATCCCTTGAGTGTTCAAGTATGGTTTACATACCTTTCTGGCTAGCAGAGGGAGTACTGTGGCATGCCTTAGCTGTGTGCCTTGTCTCATGCCTGACTGCACCACCACGATATATCCCAGTACTTTGACAATTAGCCGTGATTAGTCATGGCAAGTTATACAAACCATCTGCAAACACCAGTGGGATTCTGGCCTGTGTGCCAGAGGAAGTGGATCATTAGCGACAAAAGCTCACACTGAAATAAATCTTTCAGTTTTAAAGGTTTGTTTTTCATGTCTTTTCTGATCTCTAGAAGTAAAAATAGGCTTTTAAAAGGAATTTGTGACAGGATTTTTTTAGTTGATGACTGTAGGATTCTATGGCTGAAATTCGGTTGCATGGTTACACAAACAGCAACTGAGTCACATGACTCAATATGCAACAGACAATGTCTATGGAGATTTCTTACAAAAATAATTCTTACATAATTTCTCTTACTGAACTTCATTTCCAAAACTGATGCTATTGGTATAATTAGGCAACAGAATTTCAGCTAGGATACCAGTGCAAAATATATCAATTGCTCTATGATATAAGCAGCTAACTGTCATTTCATTTTCCACTACGTTTTACTAAATGCAGCACACAAATATAAATAAACATTTTCTTCCGAGGAAAAGAAACAAAAAGAGCCATACTGTTCTGTACTGAGGAAAATAATTTTCAACATTTTCCCCCACAAATCCTTTGAACATAATCAGAACATCCATCTGTACCTAGAAACCTTGGTTCTCCTTACTAATATCAATGTTCAACATACCAAAGTGTCACTAACACTAAGTTGCTCCCCCAGTCATATGTATATATCTGAGTACATTACACCCGCTTTAAAAATCCCAACATGCATATATTCTTGGCCAGTTGTTGTAGGGATACTTCCTTGGTGCTCTCTACTTCTCTCTCATTTTCTGCTTCCAAATGTGAAACAAAATTTAAATCTAGAGATGCCAATAGTGAATAGTGGGTGGCATAGACAGATGGTTGGTCCACATTTATTTTAGTAATGATTTAATGGATGGTCTTGCTCTTCCTGCTGCTTTTCCGATGAATAGAGGCACTTGACATTGGAGTCACCTTCATTTAATAAAGAGGAAATGGCAGCAGTATTTTCAGTGAAGGGGCTTTAACTGTACGGTACATTTCTGTCAAAGTAAGCAATAATGGATTGTTGACTTTCAGATCATGCTGGACTCAGGGCTCTTTCACTTGGACATCAGCAGAAGATATATTGAAGCTGAAGTGATTGTTTATGGAGTATGAAATTTTGATGGGTAATATATACCATGGTTTGGACTGAGTTTAAATTGTGGTTTTGCAGAAGCTTTTTTAAAGAAAAAAAAAGCTTTGCTACTTCAGAGTGTGTCTTTCCCCAGTTCTATAGCTGTTTTCATCAACTTAAAAGGATGCCCGAAAGCGTCAGATGAATGGGTTTTATGCAATGTACATTGAGAGTACAAAATAAAAAACAAATGCATATATAAAATTGACATCTTGTAGAGAAAATATTCCATTTAGATCCTAATAAATATTTCTGCAGGGTTGAGTGCACAACAAATGCATACTGATTAATGTGTTCAAAAAATTTAAACGGGGAGGTTTTGGTAATGCCATATAAACAAGACTGAGCTGACTAAAATTACAGACAATATATCCTTAAACTGACAAAGCAAAAGGGATGGCAAGGTTCTCAATCATTGTGAACCTCTTCAGGTCATAATAGAAATAAGATATAATGAAAGAAAAGGTCCATTCCACAAGGCTCCCAGCTGGATTTTTTGTTATTGTTTTAAATGAATGAATGAAGGAATGAATGAACGAATGGATGGATGGATGAATATTTGGAAACTGGTGTGCTTTACATGTAGAAAGTGCCACTTTCAAGCCCTAACTTCTTCGCAGGCTTTCAGCAGGTTTGGGGGCATTCTATTTAGAATTCTTTGCGGCAAGACAGGCCAATGGTCTTTCTCAGTGTAAAGTAATGCCACGTGTATATGGAATTTTCCAATAAAAAGGCTCTCACAAAGCAATACAGTATAAAAAATAACAACTGTCCAACAAATTATAACAATTATAACTGGGGTAAAAAACCCGAAAAGCCTTTTTACAGTAATTAAAAGTAAGGGAAAACGCAATTGCTTAAATATCAATATTCAGAAAAAAATCTTTCATGTATAGAGAAGTAGAACAAGAAACTGGTGAAATAGAGCTTTCTGGGTAGAAAGACCACAGAGGTGGTTGCCAGAATATGACAATTCCTGATGTACATTTAATCATGAAAGTATTCTTGTTTTTGAAAAAGCGCCATAGAACAATGCTGCTCCTTTGGAACCCCAAGTACAGTGATGAAGATAGGATTATCACCAAGAGAGGAGAGGAGAGATTGTTAATTTGGTGGGCCATCAAATACCTGCTGTTTGCAGGGACTTTTGTCTTAGACTTATGGAATCATGGAAATAATGGATTTGGTAGGGGCCTATATGGCCATCAAATCCAGCAGGGAGGTTACCCTGTCAAAAAAATGAGATCAGATTAGTCTGGCAGAATTTGCTCTTGACAAATTCATGTTGGCTTCTGATTAGAGATAGCAGTATTCATATACAAATATCCCTGCACAGCTGGACTTAACGAGACCACTCATGCACCCGGCGGCCACTCCAGGCAGGGGGAAGAAGGACAAGTCCCCCTGCACGGCTGCTGAGTGGCCAGCTGAGCGGGAAGAGAGTGGGGCTCCGGGAGTGATTGGAAGGATGAGCGAGGCCGCTGGTGCCACCGGACACATGAACGGGTGGTCCGGCCCCAGGGGCCAGCCCCTCGTTAAGTCCAGCTGTGTGTGGATATTTGTATTCGTATACAAATCTGAATCATCTCTACTTCTGATTATTACTGCATTGTTTTCAAGGTGCTTGCAGAGTAACCACTTTACAATTTGCCCTAGAATTTCCCTTGGGATTTATGTCAGGCCAATTGATTGGTCTGTAGTTCCTAGGTTCTTCCTTTTTGAAGATGGGAACAACATAATATAATCTTAACACTGAAGAGCTGAAAGGGATCCTATGGATCATTGACTCCAGCCCTGTCAAGGAGGCCCAATGGCACAATGGCTAATCAAACTCTGGACCTTTGGCTCCACAACCAGATACCTAATTCACTGAGCTATCCAGAAGTTCATTTCCAGTCATATGGCACTTCACCCATCCTTCATGATTCCAAGAAAATAATAGACAGTGGTTCTGAGATCTCTTTAGCCAGTTCCTTCAATACTCTTGGATGCAGTTCATCTGGTGCTGGAAATTTGAACTCATTCAAAGTAATAAGGTATTCCTTGACTATTTCTTTATCAGTCTCAAGTTGCAATCCTGTCCTTTCCACTTCTACTTAAGATTTGTCCTGGAGGGTTGGATGGCTCTAGGTTTTATTTTTAAGTGATTCTGAATATTTTCTAAATATTTTATTTTCTAAATGGGAACACAGTCATGTGGAGGTATAAGGATGAAATAGCTCCCCTCTTTCAGACCATCACCTTCATGCAATAAAAGCAGTGACAGTAGTGGAGAAGCTAATGCACTCTCATGTGTAGAGGTCACACACTTTAAGAACAATCAAACAGGGTGGTGAAGAGTTTGTTGCTTTTGGGTTAAATGTTTAAAAAGGTGTAGGGCTCTCTGAAACTCACTTAGATCATAAATTGCCACTTTGGAGTTTTTCCAGGAGTAGCAATTCACCATTTTCCACTAAAAAGTGATCGTCCAGAGAGGTGACAAAGGTTCCTACTGCTGTGTTGAAGGACTGATTTCAGAACTTTGAGCCTTATATTTTCCTTTTTTTTTTTTAAAGTATGACTGACTACATCATCCATATATAATAATAATCAGGTGCTATCAAGTCAAACCTTTTCAGGATTTTCCAGGTAAAGAATACTCAGAAGAAGTATTCTTCTGGGGATATCCTGGAATCATGCTGCTTATCCAAGGTCACACGGGCTGGCACGGGGGCAGGGGGAATCAAACTCCCAACCTCTGGCTCCACAGCTAGATGCCTAAACCACTGAACTATCCATCCCACTCCACCCATACGTATATAGGCCTTGGATTTTCAGTACCTGAGTTTGAGGATTTAATATTCAACAGCACCACTAGTATTCCTGGGTCCCATTGTAAAACATGTCTTTTCTGTCCCACTCCCCTTTGTGAAGTGATGTCTGGTCCATACACGCTAATACCACATATGCCTGTTACCACATCAAAAATGTTTGTCTTAAAGTGCACTTGCCTCTTTTTTTGGTTTACAACTGACAATAACAACAATTCCTTTGGAACTAGTAATACAACAGTAATTGTAAATGGACCATTAGCATGTTGTCTAGGTTCATTTGTACTTCCTTTGCACATCACCTATTAAGAATCTACTACAGTCTGATCATGCTCAAATTGATGTGTGCAGAGTAGGTGGAATACATTAAGATCCCCCCTTCTTTTATTATGCTTAGTGATTTTATAGCTTTCAGGGACCATCTATGTAGGATCAGCCTCCCAAAGTCTTATGGTTAGTTACGTTATTGCTGAAGATTGAGGTTAATTTACCTAAGAGAGTGTCTATTCATTTTGATATATAACTGGAAAGCACTTAGATTCATCGGAGGTTGCAATAAAAGGCAATAAATTTAAAGACCATTTATGATTTTTGGACATAGAGCAGAAGGGGTAAAGTGGTGAAAACTGAAATGAAAGCATAAAAACGAGGACTTATGAATCCAAATGAAAGTCCATCTATGCCTTAGGTGGGAAACAGTGCCCTCCATATCTTGTTGGACTACAGTTTCCATAAGCCTTGGATAGTACGGACAGTGATGAAAGTTGCAAGGAGCTGAAATTGAACAACCACTGTTGGTTGCCCAACACTGGTATGGAGACAGAGTTCATTAAATTTCATCATTTTTGATGTACACTGTCCAGCCAAAAGTGACACAAAAAACACTTCCCCCAGTCCCACCTCTAAAAATAATTCTCTGTAATGTGCACAAAACAATCCTAATATCCTTTCCCTTTGAGAAGCAAAACACATACAAAACACACACACACACACACACACACACAGAAAGAGAGAGAGAGAGAGAGAGAGAGAGAGAGAGAGAGAGAGAGAGAGAGAGAGAGAGAGAGAGGGAGGATATAGAATTGCTGGCTGTTAAAAAGGCAACTTCTAAGTTTTTGAACTTGCACAATTGGTACAATTGCGTGAATTGCGGTGTTTTGTGCAATAAATGGGAAATTTTGTGCAAAACATACTTGTCAATATGAGAACAGCAGAAACATCCTCAGCAACCTTTCTGTCAAGAGAAACAATATGGCACTTCTTTATACCCTTCTGTGAGGATGAGAGAAACAAGGATGTACATCCCTAAGTGAAATACCATCTAACCAAAAACTGCTAGAAAACTTAGCTAGTGTGATGTCAGAAGCCCTCTCCATTTTATGCAGGGAGAGGGGAGAAATGTGTCAGCTTCTCATTTGAATGCGAATTTCTCTAATTTACCCTTCTTGAAGGAATGTGTCAGCCCAAGCAAAGCTTTACTTTATAGTTGCATTTTTAAAAATTTAATGGTGCAATTCTGCAGTAACTCAATATGATTGAACAAGTACATAAGAGAAAAATGTATAAAATTTCTCCCATTTTAGAGTAATTGCTTGAAAAAATGTGCAAAATCACACTCATAAATATGTACATTAGGAGAAATTTGCACAAAATGTACTTAAACATTTGCACAAAATGTACTTAAACAAAATGTACTTAAACATTGGTAGAAGTTTGCTAATTAAAGCAGAAAACATGACAAAGCAAATTGAATTCTGCAAACATGATCAATTGGCAAAACTGGGAATAGGTATGTCTGTTGCATTTATGCAGGCAATGTCGCCCAGAGAGTGCTTGAAGCGCTATGGGCCAATATATAAGCAGCACGCTTTGCTTTTTTGCTTTTTATGCTTAATAAATGCTTAACCAAATACTTAATAAAGCTGTCACATGTCTCCATTCCTAGTATGGTGATATTCTTGAGCTGCTTGATCTACTGATGTTAGAGACAGAACAGTAGAATGTAGTGACTCCAATTTTTCAGGGAAAGTGAATCTGCTTCAGATTTTAGTCTGAAATGTAAAAGAGCCAGTCAAGCTGTTAACCCTGCTTTGTGGATAAATTCCAGGACCTCAGATAGCTGCTGTACAGTTCAGACTGAAGTCTGGAATGGATTCATTGTCTCTGAAATACTACTGTTTTGTATTTCCAGGAGCACCTCACTGCAAGGCTGAAGTTTTTGGAACTCTGTATATTCTACCCAACATATTAATAGCTTTAGTAGAACTCCTGTGTGCCACATTTATCATGTCTGAGGTATGATTTTAAAAATTCCTCAGGTAGAAATATGATTTGTTCTTTGTTGCCTGCACTTTACACTAACCTCTCATTATTTATAAAATACTATAGGGTCTCCTCTCCTTCTCTCTCTCTTTCTCAAAAGAAGTATTGATTTATCATTCAAAAATGTCCAAATATGATTCATGATCTGAGACAAAGGCATCCCAAATCTCCCTTGTGTTACCTTCAAGCCTCATCACTAATTTATCAGTTGTACCGACTATTGTGCTTAGGGGAAGTTAAAACCTACTCTGTTTTTTTCCTTTGTTTATAACATTTTTATAGCTGGGTGTATTTTTTTTTACGTGTTGGTAAACATATTTACAGAAAAGGCAATGCAGAAACATAACTAGGTTATCTCAAAATAGCCATTAACAAGAGGAACAATGAAATTAGTTACTCGTGGGAATGATCCAGTTTAGTTTCATTTATGCTGACTTGCAAGGGGTTTCTCGTTTTTTAGAAAGAGATATTTCCCAGACATACCTGGAGATAGTAGGATTTGAACCTTGCACCTTTTGCATGCAAAATCTGTGTTCTACTGCTGAGCTATGCTGTAGGCAGGAGTTGCCCATAATCTAAAGAGAAAAGTTGATAGGAATTTATGGACTGGATTATCCAGTGTCAAGGAAAAAACAAAGAAAGCCGTGTGGTCCTCACCGGGGATGTGGGCAAGTATTTAGATCCGAGATCCAAGTCTCAGTCCAAGTCTTTGGTACCAAGTTTCAAGTCCCAAGTCTGAGTTCCTATTAAAACCAAGCTTTTTCCTCAGAAAAAAGGGATGGGTGGATGGGTACCAAGTTGCACATTGAATCCGAGTCATTAAAAAAACCCCAAGTCGAGTCACCATTGAGACTGAAGTCCGATTTGACAGTGAGTCCTGCAACTTGAGTCCTTATCCCTTGTCCTTACAAAATACAAAAGCAAAGGCAAATGATACCACTGAAAGAATTTAAAATTGCTAGCTTTCAACCTGTACTAGTTTTTGTCACGCTGTGTACCAGTATATTGTAGGTGATGCAGGAAAAAAAAAAGTTCTAAAAATCATGTCTGTGCCAGGTCTGTTTCTTAAAAGTGAGCTCCAAAATGTGGGTTGCAAACACAAGTCAGGAGTGCAGGCTTGGAATTCCACTCCTGGTAGCTGTTGGTTGATTTTTCTGTACCAACTCACCAAAGGGCTGCCAAGCGTTCAGCATTTTCCTCTCCCCCAATGCCTTATTTTAACAGTCAAACTTCGTATTTGGCACAGACATGTGGGAAAACCGCTATCAGGGAACTGGGAATAAAATTTAGTCTCCCCATTAGGTGAAGTTTAACGCAGCCAAATTAATAGTACTGCCTAGTGGTTGAAAGCAGAGTTTTTCCCTTCAGTTTGCAGGCCTGCTTGGCTGATGTTAGGTGTCCATGTTGGACATCTAGATAGTGCTCTGGGCAGCTATTCAAAGTATCCGCCATAGTGCAGATAAAACAAACAAAGCTCCAATTTCAAGGAGTAAGTTTTATGGAAGTAACGCTTAGATTTTTCAGTTAGGGTAAGTTATCAAAACTGAAGACTGACTGTGAAGGTGAGTTTGGCCTCGGTTTCTAGTGCTAAGAATCAGGAATAAGAACTAGAGATGGGCATGAATCACTGAACCAGCAGTTCATGCCAGTTCATTTCCCAGCTCCTCCTCCCCTGGCAGGCACCCACTCAGAGGCAGCACCCCGGCTTCCCTGCCCTGCTTCCTCTGGGTGCTGCCTCTGAGTGGGCACCCACCAAAGGAGGTGGGGTTGGGAACTCCTGAACATCTGGTCAGCTGAGAAACAAACTGGCACAAGCCATCAGTTCATGACCATCTCTAGTAAGAACCATCATGTACTAAACTGAAGGACTGAAAGCAAGAAATTGATTAGTGTATCAGCTAGAAAACAAACAAGAACAAAAATAAATTGAATTTGTGATGCTGTGCAGCCAATCAGTGTGCTCAGTGGTATCAGTAAGGACAATTGAGGAAGGCAGATTTAAAATTGGGCGAGACTGACACTCCCAAACCCCTCCATAGGACACCACTGGCCTGGAAATGGCTGAAAAGGCCCATTAAAAACAAGGAAACAAGAAGCATCTGGATGGATTTTTTCCACTTTCTGATGTTGGTTGTTGTTGTTTTGGGTGGGATGGGGGGTAAGGGGTCTTTGTGCAATAAATGGTTTCATACAGCATCTGTCCCCAAAATGAAAACAATCAAAAACTAGGCAAATTGGGGGGGGGGGGAATGGGTGGATTTTTAAACTTGTGAGGTTGCCTTGTGGGTTGCAAACGAGGCTGCTGCATATGCCAAATCAGGCTGCATGATGGCCACCCCTGATTTAAATAAATATACAGAGAGTTTGGCAAGGATTACCAAAACATTAACAAAAGGGGAAATTGTGTTTGATATTGCTGAACATGCTTGCAACACAGCCCAAAACCAAAACAATTAAAAACAGTGTACTTTCAGATTAGCCATAATGAAAAAAAAAAATCTAAACAGTATAATTATCTTAATAATGCTCATGTTTTTTCTACTGCAACATTAAATTTAAATTCAGGCATCTTAAAGCTATAATGCAGCTAAACAGCATATGCTTTAGCATAAGCATTTGGTACTTTGGTCTCCTGTCCACCAAGCACAAAGAGGTTAACTTCTTCCTTTTCCTAGCTACATCTTTGGTTTTGCAATATGTTGCCCAATTGGGCTAAATTGGCAGTAGTTATTGCTAATTCTCTCTCTTAAATCCCCTGCCATCATCCTTTACTGACTTTAATAAAAGTTCTGATACATGAGCTGTAAATTTTGTGTCAGAGTCTCATATTTGAAATTAACTGCCTTTGGGCAAATAGCAGAAGTAAAATGATATTTTTGCAATGTTGTATATTAAATAAACTCTCTTTTAGTTCTAAGTGAAGAAGAAACCTACTACCAAAGAGGCTTCTGCTTGGTGAAATGGGATGTACTTTGATGTAACAGGCATCCTCCAAATAGGAAAAAGTAGTATTGTAAATATTTCAGTTTCAGGTAGTTCCTGGCTTTGCAACAGCAAGTTCACCTCATAAATATTAAGGATAATTATTCTGAACAAAAATCACCCTAGGAAAGTGTCAACTATTGCAGTGATTCACAACTATCATAAAGGTAAACTACAAGGACACAGAGGTGGTCTGGTAGACTTTTATAAAAAATTAGCTAAGACTTGCAGCTATAAACAAATAGTCAAGGAATACCTTACCACCTTGAATGAGTTCAAATCTCCAGGGCTGGATGAACTGCATCCAAGAGCATCGAAGGAACTGGCTGAAGAACTCTCAGAACCACTGTCCATTATTTTCTTGAAATCATGAGAAATGGGTGAGGTGCCAGATGATTGGAGGAGGACTAATATTGTCCCTATCTTCAAAAAGGGCAAAAAAGAGGAACCTGGGAACTATAGGCCAGTCAGCCTAATGTCAATTCCAGGGAAAAGTCTGGAACAAATTATAAAATGATCACTATGCAAGCCCCCCAAAAATGATACAGTAATAACTAGAAGCCACCATGGATTTGTCAAGAACAAATCTTGCCAGACTAACCTTTTTTTTTGATAGGGTAACATTCCTGATAGACAGAGGGAATACTGTAGATGTAGTATACCTTGACTTTAACAAAGCTTTTGACAAAGTGCCCTGTGGGGATCGCCCTTGTGGCTGTGTTTGTTGTGGCCCTCACAAAGGTTCTCTCCCTCTTGATTCTTCTCACTTGTCACCAGGTATTATTATCTCAATACCACCTCTGAGTGTTAGACACATGTGCTGCCAATTGCCAGGTTTATTGAACTACAGAATCAGTTGGTTTGAATAACAGATAACCTTTTATTATTAATCATTTCACAAAGTAACTCACGTAGTCACTGTAACAGGGGTCTGATTAAGTCTGGGTAGGACGGGGCATATATTCAGGCTTGTGGTATATACTTTCAATCACTTAATATCTCTATTATTCTAGGTGTTCTCATTCCTGCTTGTTCACTCTAATAACCTTGGTCTTAATTCACTTCCCTAACTCTCTCCTCAGATCACTCTAATACTTCTCTTCTCTCTAAGCTCCAACTTCTCAACTCCCTTTCTCAGGTTCCAACTGTCTAACTCTCTCACTGTCCCCCTTGGTTCCGCCCCTCCTGCTCTATCCTTGGCTCCTCCCTCTAGAGCTCCTGTGACTGACAGGCAGGAATGACGTCACCTGTAGGCATTTCGCCACACACCTTCCCCCTTAAAAAGTTTGTTTCAGGGAGCAAAACTTAAAGTAGTTTGCTCCATGAACAACATAAAACAGTTTTCAACATGTATTAATAATATTCCTAATACTTTACATTTTTAAATCACATTTATACTCACCACGTTTAAACTCCATCAACATTTACAACACTTTCAAACTTTTCCCACTATAATACTTTATCATTGCTTACCATTATTTCATCTAACAATTGCATTTTTACATTCTTTTTTTTTCTTTTATTTATACAGAAATAGAACTCTTTATTTCATTTCATTACATTTTGTTGTCTGTTTATTCTTTATTAAGTCTTCGAGACCAGGCTTCAGCAACCATCTTGTGAGTCTTTCCTTTTCTGCGGATTTCAAATTCAAAATCTTGCAAGTTCCTAGTCCATTTTGCAAGCTTGTTTTTATAGGATTTCACAGTTTGTACCTCCATGAGAGGAAATGAATCTGTCCCAAGAATGAATCTCATCCCTCCCACGTAAGACTTCAGTCTTGGCAATGTCCTTCCATTTACTAAGTTCGCTTTCACGTTGTTAAGCCAATGTCTCTCACCTGCCTGGAGTTTCTTGTTGCTCAGAGCCACCTGGTGCAGGTTCCCTTTGTCCTTCTCTCGGCACAGCACGGCTCCTGGTTCGAATCTGGACTCTTTAGCGTCAGCGAAGATGGTGTAGTCCCTCCCGAACTCTGGACCTCCTACGACATGATCGGCCATCCCTGCAGTCTGCACCTTCCCGACGGTCTCCTGGCCTCCGCTCGACCTCCGGATCCTCTCAGCTTTTCTTTTAACTTTTACATTTTCTAAAGGAGAGGCTATACCTATCCAATAGCCTGCTATCCTTATTAAAACTTTTACTCTTGCTTCTATTATTAGTTTCATGAGCAGAGTAAAGCTTATTATTATTTTCTCCCAGTTATAGAGTACACCTCTTCCTTCCCAGTATTGCCTTTCATATTTCTTTCTGGGCACTTGTCTCATTGTGCATGTTTCACTATTTTCTTTCCCATGGTCCGGTTCAATCCTCTTAACCTGTACCACTATTTGTCCGGCTTCTCCTTCTTCCTGAATAATATAAGTTATTTCACTCCTTTTGGATTTTATTTTACAAAAATCTGCCCAGTTTACTGGCAATTTATCTCCTTGGACAGGTTTTAACACCAAAACCTCATCTCTAGGATTGAATGTTCTCTCTCTGGCCTTTTTGTCATACCCTAGGTTTTGTTTCTTTTGCTGGCCCTGTAAATTCTCTGCTGCAATCTTTAGAGATTTCTGCAAGGTGTTCATTAAGTTATCTACGTATTGAATTACTGTTTCAGGATCTTGCTCCTCCTCTAGTTCCTCCCAATTTTGTCGGAGTAAATCTAGGGGTCCCCGCACCTTCCGCCCAAACAACAGTTCGAAAGGACTGAACCCGGTGCTTTCCTGGGGTACAGATCTATAAGCGTACAGTAATTGTTGTAATTTCTGGTCCCAATTATTGGGATTCCCTGCAGTGTATGCCCTAACCCTGGGATTTATTAAGCTCTCCCTATATAAAAGGTCTTTTTCCTCAAAGTACCTCTCGGGGTTCTCAGGGTTTACTGGTCCTTCGCTAACCATTTTAAAGTATTGTTCCAAGGTAGAATCTGCTTTTTGTTCCTTTTTAAATGGACTCTTGTTTGGATTCCTCATGGTTACTAAATCAGCTATCTCATCGTTCCCTCTTATTAGTTCATTAGGGAATCCATGTCTTTCTTCCGATATTTCTTTATTTTCTTTCTGGGAGCGCGTATTCACTAAAACACTCTTGACATGTTCAGAGAGATCTATCCCTATTAGGCATGGAGCTGGTAATTGATCAGTAATTCCTGTTTTCCACATCCCAGTCCACCCTTGATATTTTATCGGTATTTTCGCCACTGGTAACGTAATTATCTCTACCCCAATTCCTTTGACTGTTAGGCTTTCATCTTTCAATATATATTCTGGAGGGATTATTTCTGGATGGCATAACGTCACCTGAGAGCACGAGTCTTTTAGAGCTAGATATTTGGTCTCATTTATATAAATCTCATCCCCAGAACATCTAACAAGTTCCTGGTTATTTTCAATCAAATAACAATGGAGAATTTTAGCTATTGGGAGTTGTTGTTCTTGTTGTTCTGGGCTCTCTGCTCTAGCAGTAACTGGGGTTGCTATGGCGCCCACTTCAACTGCCCCTGTCGGTGCTTTATTCTG
The DNA here is from genome assembly GCA_037013535.1 of Intellagama lesueurii. Classification (NCBI taxonomy): domain Eukaryota; kingdom Metazoa; phylum Chordata; class Lepidosauria; order Squamata; family Agamidae; genus Intellagama; species Intellagama lesueurii. The sequence continues at coordinate 11,808,000 of JBAJHW010000010.1, read as the reverse complement.
CTGTATGCAGTATACTTTCTTAGGCAAATTCACTTTTTGTTGCCCAAACTCCCTATTCTTAGCACATTGAGCTATGAAGTGTCCTTTTTCCCCACAGCCAAAGCAGGATCTAGAGACTCTTTGTTCCAAACTTGGGGACTTATCTCCCTTTCCTTCCCAGTTCTTATATCTCTGCTGGCTCTGCTCTGAGGTTTGGCCCTTAAAATGGTTTCCAACTGCCTGTTGGTTCCTGAGGTACTCTCTGGGTTCCTTTTTTCTATCCTCCCAGGTTTTTCCTCCAATTTTTACCTCAGAATATCTTGGGTTTCTTATATGTGTTATATGGTCCGCCATTTCACTGGCTTCCCTAATATTTTTCGGCTTTTTGTCTGTCACCAGATACCTCAGTTCCTCAGGTAGAACTGAGAGGAATTGTTCAAGCCCTATTATATTTTTCATTTCCTCTAGGGTCTGAACTTCTGCCTGTTCCAGCCATTTGTCAAGATATTTAGTCATTTTTGCTCCCAGTTGGGAGTAGGATTCATCTGGCTTTTTGATCAATGCTCTAAACTTCCGTCTTAGGTTTTCTGCATTGATGCCAAAGTGTAGGAAGACCATCTTTTTGTATTCTTGGTAGTCCCTAGCCACCTCTTCTGGCATTTGGGCATAGATTTCGGCCATTTCACTGCTAATCTGAGACCTCATTACTACCATTCTTTCTGGTCCTTCAACACCGAAGTCCCAGCACGAGCGTTCGAACAGGATCATGAAGGCTTCGGGGTTATCACCTGTCCTATATATAGGGAACTTCTTAAGGTCTGCTTTCGATAAGCATCCCCCCTCAGAATTTGTGTTGGTGTTGTTATTATTATTAGCTTGGGCTTCTGCTAGCTCCATTCGCCTCATTTCCAACTGAAAATTCATTTCTTTTTCCCTCAGGGCAGCTGCAGTCTCCCTTTCTCTTTCTTGGGCTTTAGCTTTAAATTCTAACTCTTTTAATTTAAATGCTTGCTCCCTTTCAAATTTCCATTTTAGATACGCTAGTGAGGTAGATTCTCCCCTTGAGACAACTACTTCTTCCCTTGAGGCGGTTTCCTCCCCTGAGGCAACCTCCTGGATTACAATTTCATCCTCCTCCTCCAGCTCTAAGATTCCCTCCTCACGAGGTAAATCTTGTGGCTTTGATGATGCCTCTTTTGCCCCCTTTCCTTTCTTGGTAGGCATCTTTATTAATGATTTGCTTGAATCTCTAAAGACAAGCCTCAATTCAAACGGCTTTTTCCCTTTCTTGAGTTAGAGAGAGAGTGATACTGTTTCTATTAGTTTTCTGCTGGCAGCTACTGAGTTTTTGGTTACACTGTTTTTCTCCTCTGGCCCTCAGCCAGTCCCTTGGCCTGATACAATGTCTCTTTTTGCTCTTGGCCACAGAGAATAAACAGAAATATTTGCCTTTAGTAATGGTCCCAGCCTTTACTGTTCAATCACCTCATTTCTTTGTCCCTTCGGCCTCCACTTGTCCCTGCAATGCTCACTTAGAGCTTGGGTCCCAAGCTAGCCTGGACTTCACTTCACCCGTGAGGTAATTTGAAACCCCCCCTTGAATTTTCCCTCAGAGCTTTGCTTTACTATTTCAGTCCTTCTACGTTGTGTGACCTGGAGTCCCTAAGTTATTCCCTAAACAGAGGGTTCACTACTCCTTCACACACGTCTCTCTGACTGATTAATAGTTCTCCTTAGCTCTGAAAATTCAATGGCTTTTCTTCCTGGACTATTATTTCTTTTGGCTCACTGGATTTCTACTTGAATCCCTTCACTTGTGGGATCCACACCTCATGTGGGGATTCACTTTGTATCCCGTTACCGCTGCCACCACTTGTGGGGATCGCCCTTGTGGCTGTGTTTGTTGTGGCCCTCACAAAGGTTCTCTCCCTCTTGATTCTTCTCACTTGTCACCAGGTATTATTATCTCAATACCACCTCTGAGTGTTAGACACATGTGCTGCCAATTGCCAGGTTTATTGAACTACAGAATCAGTTGGTTTGAATAACAGATAACCTTTTATTATTAATCATTTCACAAAGTAACTCACGTAGTCACTGTAACAGGGGTCTGATTAAGTCTGGGTAGGACGGGGCATATATTCAGGCTTGTGGTATATACTTTCAATCACTTAATATCTCTATTATTCTAGGTGTTCTCATTCCTGCTTGTTCGCTCTAATAACCTTGGTCTTAATTCACTTCCCTAACTCTCTCCTCAGATCACTCTAATACTTCTCTTCTCTCTAAGCTCCAACTTCTCAACTCCCTTTCTCAGGTTCCAACTGTCTAACTCTCTCACTGTCCCCCTTGGTTCCGCCCCTCCTGCTCTATCCTTGGCTCCTCCCTCTAGAGCTCCTGTGACTGACAGGCAGGAATGACGTCACCTGTAGGCATTTCGCCACATGCCCCATCATATACTGATTAGCAAGCTAACTCAGTGTGGGCTGGGTAGATAAAGTGTCAGGTGGATACACAATTGTCTACAGAATTATACTCAGAGGGTGATGATTAATGGTTCTTTCTCAAAATGGGAGGAGGTAACAAGTGGGGTACCCCAAGGCTCAATCCTGGGTCCGGTGCTCTTCAAAATCTTTGTTAATGACTTGGATGATGGAGTGCAGAAAACGCTTGTCAGATTTACGGATGACACAAAATTGGGTGAAATAGCTAATGCCCTGGAAGACAAAAACAAAATTCAAAATGATCTTGATAGGCTGGAGCACTGAGCTAAAAACAACAGAATGAAATTCAACAGGGATAAGTGCAAAGTACTGTACCTCAAAAAAAGAAACCAATTGCATAGTTACAAGATGGGAGATACCTGGCTCAGCAATACTATAAGTGAGAAGGATCTTGGAATTGTCATAGATCACAAGCTGAATATGAACCAACAGTGTGATGTGGCTACAAAAAAGGCACATGCTGTTTTAGGCTGCATTAACAGAAGTATAGTTTCCAAATCCCACGAGGTGCTAGTTCCCCTCTATTCAGCACTGGTTAGGCCTCACCTTGAGTATTGTGTCCAGTTCTGGACACCACACTTCAAGAAGGATGCTGACAAATTGGAACAAGTTTGGAGGAGGGCAACACGGATGATAAGGGGTCTGGAAACCAAGTCCTATGAGGAAAGACTGAAAGAACTGGGCATGTTTATCCCTGAGAAAAGGAGACAGAGGAGTGATATGGTAACACTTTTCAAATACTTGAAAAGCTGTCATATAAAGGACAGGCAGGATCTGTTCTCAATCATCCCAGAGTGCAGGACACGCAACAATGGGTTCAAGTTACAGGAGGCTAGATTTCAATTGAATATCAGGAAAAACTTCCTAACTGTTAGAGCAGTACGACATTGGAACTAGTTACCTTGGGAGTTGGTGAGTGCTCCAACACTGGAGGCATTCAAGAGAAACTTAGACAACAACCTGGCAGATATCCTTTGATTTGTATTCCTGGGTTGTACTTGATGGCCTTATAAGCCCCTTCCAACGCCATTAGTCTATGATTCTAGTTGGAACTGTTAGTTCTAGTTAGTTCTCTTAATCCCCATCCCACCTGCCCACAAGAATAGAATTAGGATAATATAATAGTCCTTTTGAACATATATGTTCCATTCTTGAAAAAAGTCATTGTGCAACTCTAGCTCTTTACAAGAGTGTGGGAGAGGAACCACTCCCACAAAGGACTCCCTGGACGGATCTAGTGGGCCAGACTCATAGTCTCAGAAAGGATTTACTCACCTGCAGCTCCCCAGTGAACTGGGATGAGGGGACTTCAGCTGGTGGAGAAGGACATATGGCTTCCTCAGAGAGGGAGGTCTGTATGAAGAAGGAGAGGGAGCTCCTAAGGGAGGAGGCTAAAAAGGAGGGAAGGGAGGGAGTGATAGACCATTCGGAGGAGGTGCAGGAGAGCATTCAATGAGAAGCATGCCAGGTGGAGTTGATGACTGGAACTGAAGCAGTGGAAACTGACTCTGATCCCCATACTGGTTGGCAGTGGGTGGAACACAAGGATTCCTGAATTGGGAATGGGTGCAACTCTGCATGCTTCCTGAAGAGGCAGAATGGGTGTGACATTTGGAGAAGATTAAAAAACCCTCCTACTGGGGAGAGTGAGAGCATGGAGAGATATGAAGGCACAGGACAGGGTGGGGTTGGAAGAACCAGGACTTCAACCTCCACTCCTGCTACACCCTGTTTGCACACCGATGTCCCAACTTTAGACCTAGGCTCTACAGCTGCAGGCAGAACCTGACAACCCTGAAGTAGAGACAACTGTGAGAGAATGCTTGACCTTTCCAATCCACCAGCCTTGCAGCAGCACTCCCTGCCTTATGCATCTCCAGAGGGTTTTAAACTTGCTGGAGTAAGAAGGGTTTGGCCCACTCCCGTGGTCTGCAAGGAAAGAAGGCTAGGTTCCTTCCTTAGGCTAGCTCTCCACCCTCATTCCCTGTAAGTTGCATTGTTTGTTATTTCCTATTTACCCAAGTGAAGAAATCAGTAGTTTGGTTCACCTGCATCCTTGCATCCGTCTCATGGAGGGGGCCACTAGGGGTACTTACAAAGTGTGATATTGCTGACCTCTTGGACTATTTGAGCAGGGTACAAAGACCTACCTCAAGCATGCCCATGGATTCCACAAGCTTTGGAGCACCTTGTGGGGGTTTCTGACACTCTCTTTGAAAACAGGATACACATTCCTATTTAAGAAAATACCCTCCCCATTCAGCATTAAAAATATCCACACACACACCACCTTTGGTCCTCATATTTGCTCCTCTCTGAATTCTATCCTGCATTCCCATTCTAGCAAAACGTCTAGAATTCATTTCAGAATGAAGAATGCACAATCACAGTTGATTTTATTCCTTCAGTTTCACATTTATTATTTCCCCTTCAAGTTTACCACAACATGCAGCCCCACAACCCACCTTTTCTGAGTAGTTCTAACTAAAAAATAGTGAAAGTATTGCCTTTGTTGAAACAGCAGTGGTGTGACACAGTCAATGAAAAAGCAATTAACAACTACAACCTACCAATTCAGATGGCAGTAATAACAATGAAACTTGTTTCTCTTCCTGATGGGTTCCACCACTGTCCTTGGCTCTTGAAACAGGCCAGGCAGCATTCAACATCATTTGTTGGCTCTCATTAGACTCCTGTTGCTAAAGAAATAAAAGCATTTAGAAGAGAGAGAGAAAGAAAGAGAAGGGAGATAACATTCTGCACATTTCTAGGTGGAACTCTAGGAAGTAGAAATTGCCCAGTTCATATGCTAACACAAATTGTCTACCTTGTCCCAAATGGGGATGCCATTAACTGTCACCCAATGTATGTTTTCTTAACTTTGCTTCTCAAAGGAAAATGACATTTTATGCAATTTGCAGAGACTTGAGGGAGAACAGTTCTTTTTCTCAATCCTGGTTGCAGGTCAAGGATTTCACAACTATTTATTTCATTTGCGCTTGGAGCTACAGACAGAAGCTAGGAACATCTCATGTATAAAGAAGGTCTTCAAAGCTCCATAGCAAAGAATATGAATTAATGGAAAAATATGTGTCTTTAGAATGATGTTCCAGAGCTTTCCGTAATCCTCCTGACAGTTACCTAGTGGTTATTTCTATGTCTCAAATAACGTTTGTTTGTCTGCCTTCTTCTGCTCATCTGTGGAATAGAATAGCTAAGTCAAGCTGTATACAAGACATAATTTTCTTTGAACTTTGTAACCTTCCTCATTCTTTTTTGTACATTTTACAAATAACCAGTAAATATCTGATTCAGAAATAAGCACATGTGGCATATCAAGGTAGTCTGCAAAAAAGAGAAGACTTTGTTAGAGGAATAAGTTTCTCAGAAAAGAAACCTTATCTGCCCACAAGGTATGCTTTTAGCTGGTTTCCATTGTCATTCTGAAATAGTTTCTTAATCCTTTCAATTACTTTTGAGATTGTTGAGGAATCCTTGGGAGATTATTCTGAAACACCTGTACTAAAGAAATGGTTTATCTACACTGTAGCGTGCTATTAAAATCTTTCATGAGTCTGGATGTAATACTTTACAAATAACTATCAAATACTTTCAATTTCCTTTTGCACAGCTCCAAAATCTCTTTAGAATGAAGAATATACGTGTGTATATATATATATGTGTGTGTGTGTGTGTGTGTGTGTGTGTGTGTGAATTCATTCCCTACAGTTTTCTCAATCTTCTAATCTAGAAAGGGGGGGAATATGTCTTGGCAAAGATTAGAATATCTTTTCAAAATACTTTGAAACGGTTTAGAAACTGCAAACACAGCTGCTAGAGCATCACAGAGCTTGAATTACAAAGATTACGGCATCTATTAGCTCTCAAGTCTTCCCCTGTGTGATTTCTGAATTAGGAAATTCACAAAAATAGGAAGTCCTGGTAGTACATAATTCAAAACAAGAAGCACATCAAGGGAAGGCAAACTTTCACTATTTTCTACTTGGGAAGACTCACAAATGGGACCTGACAAAGGTGACTCAAGGAAAATTCACAAATGCTCCAGGTGATGATAAGTATGTCTGAAAGGGCCATCACTAACCAAAACACTATTTAAAAATTTAGCCACTTCATACATGCAGCTGTCATTCATCAAAGCCTGATTATTGTTTCAAAGCCTGCTTTACATAAGCATGGCCTTGACACTAAAATTCTCTGCACTCATTTATTCTATTTTTGTTAAATAGGAACATGGAATTGATCCATGTAGGTTTGTATTGTCCACTTTGGTTGTCAGCAGCTTTCCAGGGTTTCAAGCAAGAGTGTTTTTCTTCTATCCAGAAATTGCAGGGACTGAAACCATGACTTACTGCATTTAGCACATATAATATAGACATGCAAGGAGACTCATATCAGCTCAAGCCATCATGGCCAATGGTTACAGGTTGGCAGCTGTAGTGCAACATACAAAGATCTAGAAGGTACCTATCCCTGTTCTTCGTAGTTTTATGTGTCTGTTGGTTTACTTTAGAAGGATTAACTCCTCTGGGGAACCAAGTAGACATGAAGCCATGGAATATGGTAATGCAAGATGTGATTATTAGAGGGAGATAGCCTTTGTTGTTATCTTTTTGTTTTGTTTGTTTTTTTACTACAGTGGCCATGTTTGCTGTTATATTCTGGAACCTGTAATAAAAAAAATCCTTCACCATTGGTGGTTGATGAACCTACTTTGCTGGCTTTATGAGGATATTAAACTTATTTATGAAGGAAAAAGGATAGAGTAGATGTATTTATGCACATCCATTTCTGTGAAACTAGACTGGGAAAGTGCTAGGGCTCATGTCCAGCTTGTGGACTTCATTTGAATGCATGCTTGGTGGCCACTGTGGGCAACAAGATGCTAGAGAAGACTGGCCAGATAGAGTTGGATCCAAAAGGGGTCTTTTTTTTACTTTCTTATCTTCTAAAGTAGATATGCTTGTCAGTCAAGACAGAAACAGTGTATATTAAGCAAAGCATATGCAACTGATCCACTTATAGAACTCCTGAAATAGAACATTAAGTAATTTGAAAGTAATGTAGTGAACTATCGTGGGAGAACAACCTTTGCTAAATGTGATTGCCTGTCAAAATATTATTCCTGGCTCTGGGTTCTAATATGCTTGACAACTCCTTTTAAATTTATGATTTGCATTCCAGGCTTCTGGCAGTCAGAATTAGCACTATCAACAACAACAAAAGTGTGAAAAAGGACTTGTAGAGTTGTGGAATAAGAGTGAGGAATGGGTGGTGGCAGAAATATGACTAAATGTCATGGGTTGGAGGGGGAAAAATAGCCAAAGCAGGAATAAAAGCAGAGGGAGATGAGAGAAAGTATTGTAAAGAGATTTCAGCCTTGAAGCGTGCATGTATAGGCAAAATCAGAATTGTGACTCAATGAACATGCTACAGATTGAACAATGGCAACCAGGATTAGCTTCCTAGTGTTCCAATATGATAAATGTATTTGTAATAAGGATATAATTCTTTGCTTGTCTTTGCTCCCAGGGAAGGATGAAGAACTGCAACTTCCTTCTCCTTGCCAAAAGAGAGGGACAGAATTTTTTTGTGTCACTTTCAGTAAGGGACTCACTCACACTAGTAAGAATTATACTTTGTGCAAAAAATTGCTGACCTCAGAAATAAATTATTTCATACAAAATTGTGCAATTTACATATATGCAGCTGTGTGAATTGTACAAATTGTCTTGAATTCAAGAGTGGTTGTTTTATTTAAGAATTTGAAGGACTAAATGGGTTATTGGCGTTTTTGTTAACAATCAGCCAGTTCTTCAGTGCACTAGATGATCCATAGGATCACTTCCAGCTCTTCAGTTCTAAGATGATGAACTTGTTCCAAGTGAACTCTTTGCTTCTGAAAGGAAAAAAGAAATAGAAATGTTTTAAACATATTCCAGATCTCGGGGGGTGGGGTGGATTTAAAAAGAACTCCTTCTCTTGTTCTCAGCTACAGGTGAGAACTCTTTCAAATCCCTCACTGGGTTGTCTAGTCATGTCAAGACAGCCTATGACAATGAGAATGAGAATCCAGTGAATATTATTTTCATTCCCACACTGTAAATCAATCTCATATGCTTAGGGGCACACTTACAAACTAAACACAGGGAATGTGAAGAAAATCTCACCAGTGCCGGTATTTTAGTTGAGACTGGTCCATTTGCCACGGTGAGATAATATTATGGTCAATTCAATTCTGACGTATGGTGACCCTTTTCAGGGTTTTCCAGGTAGAAAATACTCAGAAGTGGCTTACTATTCCCTTACAGCTCAACAATTATTCATGAGAGAAGTTGATGGGAGGATTTGGTTATTGTTTATACAGTTTATGAAAAATATCATTTACAAAACACCCTGATCCTATGCAAGACTAGTGCTCCAATGATGTTTAAATGCACACATTGAAAACACAGGGGGGTTGGTGAAAAGGAAACAAACAACCCATTTAATGCTACAACTGTTACTAGTTTGCATGTTGAAACCAATATTACAACATTCTCCCATAGTTCTAATTTTCAAAAATACACAAACCACTGCAACAAAAATATACACATTGTTTTGGAGACTGACAAAGAAGTCCTCTCATCTTGTGGCAGTTTGCACAGAGGATTTTAATTCCCAGTTTCTTCACAAAGACAAATCAAGCCAGGATTACTTTATATTCAAATGTAAAATATTAAGGACAAAAGGGTTTGAAAATGCCAAGCTTTGTATCTCCATGCATGAATTCAGCAGCCTATACTAAATATGGGTCTAGCCTGCATTGATACAAACTGCATTGCATTGAACCTGCAACCTAAGTTTACTTTTATATGACAGTATCTTTTACTTTCCTAAAGAAAGAAGGAGGAGGGGAGGAGGGAGACAACAGGTAGAAAACTGAAGGAGTCAGGGAGGAGGAGGGGACAGCACTGATTCTTAAATGCTTTGTCTGCTGGTTGTGTTCTGCCTGTGCTTGCAGGAGCATTTTGCTAACACCTATCTCTTCCCAAAGTAAAGTTGTGTCAACAAGCTTTTTCAGGGTTTCAGATGAACAGCCATGTTAGCCTTTCCAGGTTGTTATTGTAGCACTGAAAAAGCTGAGATGATTCGGAAGTGAGTTACAAAAGCCAAGCTAAACCCTTTGGAAAACAAAACAGAACAAAGCAACCAACCAACCGACTGACCAACCAACCAACACACACACACACACACACACACACATGACCTACCAATGTTGTCTGAATTTTAAGCAGTAGTAAGTCTGAAAAGATAGGGCTTCCTGGATTGTTGGGGTGGTTTTCCAGTTTGAACATCATTTAATGACTCTTTGCCAAAGAAAGGAATTGCTGAGAAATCTACAGAGAGGGTATTTCCTACAACATTATTTTACACGCTTCAGATTTCTTATAGGCTCTTCTTTCAAAGCCAAAAAGAAATTTGGTCTCAAACATATCCCTGGCATGGAATGGAACGTCGCAGCTCACGATCGGGCAACAAAATTCAGATGCTTCTGTGGATTCTTCTGGAACAAAGAACGCAGCATCTGGAATCCATCCCAGAATGTATTTCATTGAGTTCCAAATACTGTCTCAAAAATAGAAAACTCAACAATTACTGGACACCTTTAATCAAGGCTTCTGTTTATGGGAAATATCAAAAGTAATTACTGTAATTAGCAACACGGTAAGAAAGTGATTTTGTAAAACTTCCCTCTGCCCCCCCTTTTTTTTGGTTCATGTTTTTAAAGTTTTTAGATAGTAATAAAAATTGTTAAGTACTAACAATAACCTTTTATTTATTTTCAATCTTCCCCTCCATGTTTTGGCAAATATCTTTTGAGAATTTTGAAAACAAAATGCCTTTTCTTGACTTAGAAAGAGAAAAAGGAAGGAAGGAAGGAAGGAAGGAAGGAAGGAAGGAAGGAAGGAAGGAAGGAAGGAAGGAAGGAAGGAAGGAAGGAAAATCTTTAAATCCAAATATGCATTCAGTTACCAACACTTTTAAAATGGTAATAGGCAACAGTCCCCTGGAGTGTTTCAGCTTTTAGTACACTTTTTATATATGCCTCATATTAGTAAAAACATTGATGTGCATAATGAACAGTATAAGAAGAAAGTAAGATGCTGTGAGGGGTTCATCACTTGCACCCCAAATGTGCTGTCTGCCATGGCTCCAGGGATAAGGCTGGGAATAGGGAAGCCCATGTGCCTCCTGAGAGTTGGGGAATGAGATGCATTTTGCAGAATGGAAGGAGGAACTCATCAGTGGGGTTAAAGAGGAAGACAGAGGAGGGAGGTTTGGGGTCTTTCAGGCTTGCAGTGCCCTCCAAGGGGTTGACAGAGGAGGAGGAAACTCAGGGCTCAGCAGAAAAAGAATTGCAGTGACTGTTCTGATGAGTGAGGTGGTCTTGGACTTGGCAGGCAAACCCTGGCAGAAGTCAACGAGTAGCTTCCCTGAGACCACAGAAGAGGAACCTCATTCACACCCTCTACAGAGAGGGCTCCTGCTCCACAAGCCCCTTGTCATCCAAGATGCCTGATGAGTCCTGTGGCACCAACTCCCACTTAGCTGAGGCACCGGTGGCACAAGTGGCAGCATTTAAAGCATTAAAGAGTATAAGAAGAAAATAAGATGTTGTGAGGGGACACCACTTGCACCCCATTTGGGATGGGTAAAGTCAACTACTTTTCACACAACATGTGGTTAAATTGTGGAATTCACTGTGATAAAATGTTGTCATGGTTACTAACTTGACTAGCTTTTAAAAGAGACTGCGAATCCATTGCCCCCCTACCCCGGAATAAAGATGCGAGACCAAGATTATGGATTAAACATGGGCCATACTTTATTAAATAATCAATATTGCCAATCCTTTGGCAAAGGGGGGTCCTGCTGTAGTGCGGAATCAGGTTTAAGCACAGAGGTCTCCACGGACCCCCTAACAAAACCAATGGGCGAGTCCCTGGCCCCATGTTTTTGCCACCGTAAAGACAGCGATAACCTGGCTGGCCGAAATTTGACCACCCCCGGACCTCAAGCCACCCTCTCCTTGTTGACTGTTGGTCCGGGTGTGGCCCAAGCGCATCTTTCCCCCAAGCACTGTAATCACACGATCCGCAATGCTGGGAGTTCAGATGAGCTATACATTACCTGAGATAGCTATGGGACTCACAAAAAAACCCTGTTTTATCCGCACTACCCGCCACAGCATAGGGACTAGCCATGCTAAGTCCCATGCCCACCATCAAGCTTATCAAGCACCAAAAGCAGGCCCCCCTTGATGTCTTCCAAGAAGACATCCAAACCTCGTTCAGACAGATGTACTCCATCTGGCCGGAAAAATTCAGGCCTATCCAAGCGGATCCTCTGGTGACCAATCACTGATCCAAGGCCGCTGCAGACAGCTCTGCAGACCTCCCTGTTAATACTCCTCCACGCAGTGTTAACGGGCAAAAAATTCCATGCATCCCTCCATACCAGTCGAGGGATGATAGTCGACCAAATGATGCTCATTGCAGGGTACGTGGCCCTCAACCGCTTGATATCCTGTAGCACATCAAGAATTAGGGCCTTTCAGGAGGCGGGGCTTCATCGCGGTGCTGCCAGCAGTTTCCGGGAATAGCTCACGGGAAAAGCTGGAACCGCCCGATCTGGGATCCCTTCAGAAATGAGGGATCGTAGGGGAGACTAGGAGAAGTCTCTCTGAAGCAGATGGTGAGCAACAGAAGGAGGAAGACTGGGCAGCAACCCGGTATTTCTTCCCTCTGACGAATTCACTCGAGCACAGATCGGATGCGGGAGCCATCTTTGCCAGTGAGCTGTGAGTAACCCCTGTCACGACCCAGCCTCCTGTTGGGGAGAGCTTGGTCGGCAGATAGAGAGTGTCCGGGTGTCTGAATACCCTTTAACAGCTGGGCAGAGTCCGGATGACCTCAGCTAGGTGTATTACAAACCCCTTCTCACAAGTCTATCCTAAAAAGATACTTGCTTGCACTTAATTAAGTTCAGCAATAACACACACATGAGCTTTATAGTCGCCAGATCTATCAAAGCTCAGGCAGATAGGACTCTGTAGCATTCTGTGGCCTCACAATCACTCTGGAAGCAGGCTCAGCAGGCTTGCTGTTCAAAAGACCATTCTTAAGGATTTTTAAGAATAATTTTTTATTGAAAAATAAAGTCTTTATAGATATTCAGTTTGTTGCATAAGCAAAGCATAAGTTACATTTCCATAGAATATTGCAGTGTAATCTAGACCATATTCACTAAGCAAAAATATAGCTAAAAATTCTAAAAAGCTTCTTTAAGGGTAGGCATAGGGTATGGCCCCCCTCTCTTTCTCCCTGAGGTTCTACATTCCAATTCCCTTCATCCAAACATAAGGAAAAATATACAAAATGGCTCCTAAGCCTCTCTATAGACTAAGGAACAGTCCACATGGCACAAACTCCATTTTCTACTCTTTTTGGTGCCACCCTTTCTCTTCGTCTCTCAAGGTGTTGACCAATAGGCGATTAGGAAAGTCCGTTCTCATCCCGCCTTCTGTTCCCAGGAGAAATCCAGGTGTTGTTTTCCTTCTCCTCGTCTCAATCCGGATCTAGACAACATGTTGTGTCTTCATGCCTTATCGTCTCCTGACATGGCTGGGTACAAGGAACTTTCCCATCGGCTCATGAAGAAAACATTCCCATCATACAAAATCATTCTTACACAGGACCATTATGGAACCATTTTACATTTCCTCACAACTACATAAACCATCATCATACATGTTTTTAACCCACATAATCTTGACCATGACACCCCCCCAGAGGAGAGGAGAACAAGTAACATGGCATTGAAAATATATAACAGCAAAATAAGTTGAAGCCTTTGATTTATGAACAGCCCCATTAAGCTGAAAAAGAAATCAGAGTGAAAATATTTGGCCGAAAGAAGGCAAGGAGCGGCGGGTTTTGCTTACCAGCCTGCTTCTTCAAAAGCGAAACTGACTCTTAAACAGCAGGCTGGTTCAAGGCCGAAAGAGAGACAGAGAGACGGAAAATTTTTTTTGTTTCTGGAAAAAATCCCAGAGTGAAATACCACTGGACAGGATTTAAGACACTGAAATTCTGTGAATGCTGTTTAGCCTGGACTTTTCTCCCTAGACTGTGTGGGACTCTGATAATAGAATCTTGTTAGGTTTTTGGAGAAGAGGGAATGAGCTTTTAGAAGCAAGAAAACAGACTGGGAAACATAACATCGAGATGATGTGGTCGACTGGACTGAGGAGCTAGGAAAACCAGGACTGGAGTTTTTTTTTATTGAATCTTTGGATTAAAGGACAGAACATAAAACGGATTATAACGACATCTACTGGAGAGACTGAAACCTTGTGATTGCTGTTTAGTCTGGACTTTTTGACTGGACTGTGTGGGACTCTGATAATAGAACTTTGTTAGGTTTCTGGAGAAAAAGGGATATTTTTGCCACAGTTGTATTTTAAACTGCTGGGCTAAAAGTTGATTTATATACTATAACATTTGTGTAAAGTTGGGAGGCAGAACCTAGGGGAGGTTTATGATTGTGGGTTTGGTTTGTTGATAAAATAGTGGAAACTTCAGAAAGATATTTGAGGATTGGCCACTTTGATGAAGGATATAGCATTACCTATACAAACCCTATTCATTGGGAAGATCGAAATCCCCCCCCCCCAAATTAAAACATCAAATGTTGGAGACCTTGTCTGCCCAATCTCAAAATTTGGGAATAGTGGCACAAAAATGAGATAAAGAATGGCAGACTACCATGCAAAAGATAATAACAGCAGGATTTCAGCAAGCAAACGAATGTCTTAGCCAAATAGAAGATCAGATGAAAGAGAGGACATCAGATGTTAAACAACAGTTAAATGGAGCTTCACTAACCCCAGAATTGCTTTTATTGAGTATGATACCAGGTAACATAGATGGGATAAAGAGTTACCCAGTGATCTATTTAGCTACTACAGTCAGAAAGTTTTATGTTAAAAATTGGAAGAAAGCAGAGTTACTGAAACAAGAGGAACTTATTGAGAAAATATGGGAAGCGGCAGAAATGGATATTCTTTCAGACGTGTTGAAAGACTGTCCAATTCAAAAGGAAATTGAATGATGGGATTTATTATACAAATGGCTTCAGTTCCCAGATAGTGCTGGAGTAACATAGATTTAAACTAAAACATAACTGTAAGTTGAAAGCTGGAGGGTAATCAAATTGTAAAAAAGCAGAAAGTTGATTGGTTATTGTAATATATTCAGATTGGATGATTGCATACTTTGTGTTCTCCTATCCCCCTAACCCTTTTCCTTTCCTCCTATTTCTTTTTACCTTTTGTATTCCCTACCTTATTCTTAGTTGTTAAAAAATAAAAAAAATTATATATATATATATATAAAAAAGAATTAGGGCCTTTCCACAATGCCTGGCGAGATCATTACCGCCCAGGTGTATGACCAACACGTCTGGGGGGTACTGCCCAAAAGCAGCCACTCGACACAGCTGGCTCCACAGCATTCCACGCTGCCCTTTCCATTCAATATGGGCTCTAGCTACAAGGCCCAGACTGCTCCCCCATGGAGGTGTAGCAGCATGGCGCGCAGCCCAAAAAACATAACTGTGATCAACAATCATGATGTGCCATCTTTCCACCAGCGCCACGGGACCTGCAATGAGAAGACAAGACCAGGCCCCTGCCTATACATTAGGGAGTGTCCTGATGTACCTACGATAATTAGAAGAAGACCACCAACCTATCCGCTTAATGTCCTGTACATGGTATCCTAAAGCTGCTGCAGTAGATGCAGCGCCAATTCTAAAAGAATGTGTGCCGAATTTCAATCCCTGCACACCAACCTTATTAAGCGCTAGGTCTGTCAGCCTCCAAAACTGGTACTTCGATAATGGGGAACTATCCCTATGTATAAAGAAATATTCCTGCCCAGCTCCCCTAATTCTCAAATATGAGGCAATGGCTTTCACCGGGCAATGATCTTCCATATGGCAACGCCCTAAAGTAATGTAAACTCCTTTACCTCGCTGATCCGCCTTGGATCGGCGGATATGAATCTGAACTGACCCTGCAACTATCCTAACATCCTGCCACTGCAGTGCTAATTTGGACGTGTCTCCCTTTCCAGTGGCCACTACCTTGCTGATTCTAAGGCTGCCAAAAAATATTAGCAAAGACACAGCCTTAAACAGGGCAATTTCATAATCATCCCTGCAAAGAACTTTCCATTGCCTGCAAATACCTTCCAATAGCTCCGGCGATATAGGTGCCCTCGTGTCTCTAACCCTACCTCTTTCCTTAGACCATCCTTCAATCATCTTTTTAATATGATAGTCTGAGGAATGATTCTGATAACCGTGGACCCTGGTATAAAAGGCAAGCGCCAACAATCTACCCTGTATAGATCCTGGTGCCAGCCCCTTCCTGTTTCAGAAACACAATGAATTGCTGAAGATGCTCCACTGGAGCGGGCCACGTTGGCTCCAAATCAACTAGCTTTCTAAACTCCTCAAACTCTATACTCACAGCCAAGTACCCTTTCCGTGTCCTCGGTGCCAAGGCCAAGCCTATTGCCCTTTCCGCATCTTCGCGCCAATTTGCCAGACCTCTGGGGGAAGAATCTCCGGGAACTCATTGGCTCCTGGATCTAGTTCCCTGAACCGCTCGATCTGTTGGCATGATAATGCATCAGCTAAGCTGTTGTCTATCCCTGGCACATGTCGGGCCTGAACCAAAATATTAAATTTTAAAGCCCGCAGTGTAAAAGCCCTAACCAGAGTCATGACTCATTCTGAATGCGACGTAAGGTTGTTTATGATGTAAACTACCACCTGATTGTCGCACCAAAACCGCACAACAGAGTTTGCCCATTCTTCTGCCCAGAGCCACAAGGCCCCAATTATTGGGAAAAATTCCAGGAATGTCAAATCCCGGGTAATTCCAGCCTGGTGCTACTCAACTGGCCATTTACCAGCACACCATCTGCCCCTAAAATAGATTCCGAACCCTAATGAACCAGCAGCGTCCGACTGGACCTGAAATTCCGCCTTAAGCCCCAATTCCCCCCTCCAGAAAGATACTCCATTAAACTCAGATAGGAGCTGACTCCAAACCTGCAAATCTTCCCTCATGCCACAAGTAACTCTAGTCCTATGCAAGGGGCGACTGAGGCCTTTCATTGCCACACAAAGCCTATGCAAAAAGGTGCGACCGGGTGCCACCACTCTGCAAGCAAAGTTCAAATGGCCCAAAATCTCCTGAAGCTCCCACAGTCACACCTTTTTCTTCTGTAACATCCCTGCTAACCTGACCTTTAGGTCGGCTAATTTACTCTCGGGTAGCCTAGATGTCTGCTGCACCATATCTAGTTCAATACCTAGGAACGTCAGGGACGTAGATGGTCCCTCCGTCTTTTCCTCTGCCAATGGAAGACCGAGCTCACTCGCCATTGATTGAAAATTGTTCAGTATCAATCTGCACCTACCTGTGTTCTTTTCACCACAAAAATGAAAATCATCTAAATAATAGGCTGTAGACTTACAGCCCGCCCTGCACCTGAGTTTCCACTCAAGGAATGAGCTGAAGCGCTCAAATGCTGCGCAGGAAACTGAGCAGCCCATAGGCAAAGCTCTATCTATGTAAAAGGATCCTTGGAAATGAAAGTCTAACAGGTCAAAATCCAGCGGATGAACTGGCAAAATCTGGAAAGCCGATTTTATATCACATTTTTCCAGCTGGGCCCCTATGCCACACTTTCTTACCATGCGAACCACCTCATCGAAGGAGGTGTAGCACACAGTACAAAGTTCCTGAGGGATGGCATCGTTAACCGAAGTCCCCTCGGGGTAAGACAAGTGGTGAATTAATATAAATTTGCCTTGAGACTTTTTTGGAACTATTCCCAAGGGTGAGACCCTCAAGGTCTCCATAGGGGGTGTCGCAAAGGGTCCTAGTACTCTTCCATCCCTCACCTCTTTAGCAATCTTGTCCTGGACAATACCCTCCATACCGCAGACGGATTTCAGGTTTTGCGCAAATAATGATTTACGCTCACCAACCGCCGGTATCCTAAAACCGTACCTAAAACCCTCCAATAAGTAACTAGCATCCTCTCTAATGGGATAATCACGCAGTCACGCTTCCAAAACTGGAACTCTAATTGGGCTGGGGCCCTTTCCCAGGGTCACTCCCTCCACTATTGTGTTTTTTACCTCCTCCTGGCCCCTTGTTCTGGCGCTGAGCCCCAGCCCTGAAACATGAGGCACTGGGATGCTGTCCACCGCACACGGAACACTCGTGCCTGAAACGGCATGGCTTCCTAGCACAGGCACCCTTGTAATTGTAATCCCAGCAGAGCAAGCGGGGTTGAACCACCTGCCCCACTCCAGCACGGGGATTTTGATTCAAAGCAGTCTTCCTAATGAGATGTCCACTATCGCACCTGTCTCCAAAATTGGGCCTGGCTGGCGTCATAGATTGCAGCCAAAGTCCAGAAAGGGCTCATCCCAGCACAGATTAGGTTGAATCGCACTGCGCATATGGAATGATTTGTCATTACTAAGCCATGCTTGACCCGCAAAGTCTACATAAGCCCTATAGATTATGTCTAAATATTTAAAGAGAGATTGGGCCCGCCAAAGTTGAGCCTTTACGACAACCCCGGCATAAATTATAAAACCAGGTAACCAGTTCGCCCATGTCCTATCCGGCTTCTTCCTCCTGCGCCTCTCTTTGTCTTTCTCGTCCTCCCTGTCCAAATCCTTTTTCTCTACATTTCTATTCAGCAGTTCAAAGAAATCTACGTATTCGCCCTTGCAAATTTTTTCTTTAGTTGCCGGGGTGATGTGGTCGCCTAGAGGCGTTGAGTAATCCCCCTGCTGGAAAGGCTTGCAAAGGCATAGTATTAAACCCAGTGTCTGGTACAGATGGGTATGGTCAAATCCCAGTGCCAACCAATGGATTTAGTGGGACTGGGAAAGCAACTTGTGGGTATGCTGCAGCCCAGCCACCAAAGTGCGCGCTTGAGCAAGGCCAAGGGGAATTAGAAGCCCTAAAACTCTGCGCATCATAGGGAGTGTAATAGGGAGAACTAAACTGCCCCATGCCTGGCCAAGGCCAAACAGGTGTTGGTGAAGGAGTGTCCGGTGCAACGGTTGACTCACCAGTCGGAGGAAGCATCACAGCTGGTTCTTCCCTGCCGTACTGGCATTCTGAGCTAGACCCTTCCCACACTTCTGGCACTCCATGGACCACTGCTGCTGAACCAGCCGTTGCTGAAATTGGTGTCATAAAGACTTCCTCAGCCTGTTGGCATGTTGGTGTAACCGCTAACCCGTCTGAGTCTCGCCTGGATGTCCCTGCCACCTGCTGCTCAGCTTCTAAGACAGCAAACCTAGACATTAGATTGTCAGCCATGGCTTTGAGCTTAGCCCAGCGATGACTCTTAGCCTCCCTAGCCGAGCGATGCGGCTCCACCTGACTGGACTGTGGGGCCCGACTCGCCACCCTTTCGGCTTCAAAGGCAGATAGTTTCTCTTGCAATTGTTGCCAAATGGGCCAAGATTCTTCATCCGATGAAGATTGCGGTGGTGATACCTGAGGGACTGGCCGCTTTTTGGCTGGCTGCTTTCCCTTCTTCGTACCCTGCCCCTTCCTTGAAGCCATTACCACCCAAAGCTCAGTTCCAGATAAGAACTACACGGGCCTCAGTGCCACAGTCGTTCAGCAAATTTCAACCTTTTCCTGAATTGCAACTTGGTATGTTGCTACTGTGAACAAATACTTATGCAGCAATCCGTGCACAATCACCTATTTAAGAATTCACTATCAATATTTATGATATCTAACTATCCAATGTAATTAGAATACCAGAATATCAATTTACAATAAACACCTATTTATTAAATCCTAAAATTATTTATTGCATCTAATTATACTAGGTAAATTGCAAAGAAATCTTTATGCCACTGTATTTATTTGTAACAAGTAACTAATTAATTTAAAATACTACCAAAATTTATTTATTAATGATCAAATCACAGTAGTCAGCTCTGTCTAATATATGATTTAATTACTGCCTATTAAATTAAATTTACTATTAAAATTTTATTAATAATCAATAATCCAATCACTTAACTAGCCAATATATTATTTAATTGTTATTTATTCAATTATAGTTATTCTAATATTAGTACACTAACTTATTAATGATTTACAATACTTTAGCAATCAATACTAAATTAATTAAACCAGCACTAAGTTAAGTAATTAATTTCTATTTATTTATTTATTTATTTATTTATTTATTTATTTATTTATTTATTTATTTATTTATTTATTTAAGATATAAGCCACCTAATAACTAAATGCAGCCTAGGGAACACCTATGACTCCCGAATGAAAGAAAATGGCTGACCTCCAAAACATGCTTGACCCAACTGCCACGCACGTGGCCCGATTCAAAATCGAGCACCACAAGCCTCCTCCAGTTCTATCTAACCAAGGCAACGGGCATGGGGTGGGGGTGGGGAAGCACAAAAAACAACTAAATTACCTAATGGCCTATAGGCCCCACCGCAAACCCCAGCAGTAAGGCGCCCAGCCACGAACGTTTTTTCTTTTTCTTTTTACTTATGTGTAAATCAATACCAAATTAAGCAGTTAAAATTAAGTTAAATAAACCTTCGCCACAACCAGCCCAATCCAGATGTGCCGAAAATGAGCAAATCACTTCCCAGGGCGGCTGGGTATCAGAAATTTAATCCACCCCAGGGAGAACCAATTCGGTTGAGGTAAAGCCCCAAAGAGCCGATTGCGCCACAGCGCAGCTCGTGTGAGCCGCATGTTCGCGTGCACCCCTTTCACAGTAATAACCAAGATAATAATTAAAATTACTTAAGTCACCCAACCCAATTAAGGAATAACAAAATAATTAGTGAAAGGGAATTCCCAGCAAACCCCAGGGAGGGAGCCGATGCTACCCCCCCCATTCCGATCTCCATTCAGTGCCGGTCTCAAAGCCAACGACGACGCAGCTCAAGTGTACCGAACAGCCATACTCTTTCTCCCACCATTGCCAGTGAAGGAAGAAGAAGAGGAGAGGGGGGAACAGCCCTTAAATAACCTGCCGTTCCCCCTCCCATGAAATGCTCTCGCAAGACTTAAGAGGCCTCGCGATTTCCGAGGAGTCAGGCAAAGACGAGCCATGCCGCTGAAGCGTGGCTTGACAGCGGCTCAAACATTAAAAAGATTATTAATGGCAACTATTGATGATGGCCATATGTCACCACTGGTATCAGACTCTTTATATCAGTTGCTGGAAAACATGAGACAAACAGTAGAACTGTACCCAGAAATAAAGAACATTTGCTAAATTCTTGGTTCTTGACAATTTAGGCTGTCTTGATGACTCTCTTCAGTAAGAGATTGTCAAGCCTTTTGAGGTTCTTCAAGTCCAAGTGAGAACTTGGACTTGAACAAGCTGTGCCTCTGTGATTTGTGCAAGCTCCTTCTGTACAAAATTAGTATTATTTTTTCTGAGAAGGAAATCAGACACATTGAGCAGATACAGAGAACTACCAGATATTTTTTTAAAGACATAACAATATTTCCAATGTTTCTAATACTCAAAGTCTGTTCAGCAATGCCAACATAACTTTGTGTAATCGCATCAAAGCATTATATAGGTAATTTTGATCTATCTATCTATCTATCTATCTATCTATCTATCTATCTATCTATCTATCTATCTATCTATCTATCTATCTATCTATCTATCTATCTATCTATCTATCTATCTATCTATCTACGAGGATCTATCTATCTATCTCGTATCTATCTATCTATGGGGAGAAGGGAGGAATAATAATTTTGTCCTCACATCCTTGTCCTGATCCTTGTCCCATATGAAGTAGCACTGTTGTATGAGGGTATTAATGTATAGGCTGACATTCATATTCCAGTAATTAACACTTTAGAAGTCCTGGGGAAACTACATAATCAAGACTTACCAGTAGGCAAATCTCACCAATGTCTTGTGTCTGACAATTTAGGCTGTCTTGAAGTGGTTGTCTTGACATGACAAGACAATTTGTTGAATATTCTACCTTCATCCCATGAGAGTTTTCATGTCCAGTGTAAGAGTAGGTCCCCTAGTACCTATTTTGGTCATGTTTTCTGTACACTGAGTAAAATGCAGTAGCTCAAAATGAATGGCTTTTCCTGCTAGACACAAAAAGCACAGAAAAAGACCTATCAGAGGGACAGAAATGACTGAGTGCTATAGCATGTGTTCATTAATGGAATAAATCACTATTCGTCATGTGGTTCACTAAAATGCAGAAATATCCATCGGACAAAGGCATGAAATGTGTTGCAGATTTCATGCATTTGTGGGGCTGATATTTCAGTCTCCATCCCCATCTCACAACAAAAAGTTATTGTTGTTGTGGAACTTCCTTATTTAACATGTTGTGATAAATAAGGTCGGGATTATGTCACCGCAGTACTGAGGCATTGGATTAGAACCTCTTGATTGTTCATTTCACACAATGCAACTGTGGTAATGAGCTACCTTATGGGGCATGTGTCAGCCTTAAGAACAGAGGGGTATGCTATTCATAAAAAACATGACATTTTCCTGGTGCCTATTGTAGGCATTTTGGATTCAAGAAGGTTTGTTCCACATGATCATTAAAGGCCCTGATCTTCAGGATGGCACATTTTTCTGTGAAGATTGTTGCCTTCATGGTATGCACTTTTTATTCCTATGAATTGCATTGACACTACGTGTTCGTCACTGGACTCTTGTAGTTTGTTTTGAATGGCCTACATCTTCTACATAATTATTTTGAGGAAGCACTGGCAGAATTATTTTCTCGGGAGATGGACATATTTCTTCAGTCAGCTACTAATTGATTACCATGGATCTATGGTTTTACTTCTTAGTTTAAGTTTTCTGTTTTGTCATCTCGGCATGATTATAACTGAGAGTATAATGGAATCTATCAGCTCAATGAACCTTGTCTCTTCACACCCGTTCTTCATCTTAACTTGTTAGCAGCTGTATATCAGTTTTAATAGTTTCTTGCTAGGTCAATTGCTCATAGCATATATTTTAGGAGTCAGACCTCAGCTAGCAAGAACACTGGCTTAAGAAAAAATATTATTGGCAACAATTATGTGGGGTAAAACCTGGCCATCTATCATCTGGGCAAAAATGTTTGTGTCTATATAGTTACCAAATCATCTTCAATTAAGGACAAAAATACAATTCTAAACAGATCTCTGTATTTTATGGAGACTTGCCTACCTCATCTCCATTTTCTAAGGACCTTTGTCCTTCTGAGAAGAAGGACAGACAGCATGAAAGGAACATGAATCCCATCTCAAGTAAATCCAGATTATTCAGATTAGCAGTTTATCCAGATAAACTAAATTAAAGAAGTAGACTGAAGCAAGAAAAGGGAAACAGAAATGGTAGATTCCAGTAGATGGGGAAAAATGAAGAACTACAACCACCACATTGATAAGTTGCTGAATTTAGGACTGTGGGCCACAAGCTGTTCCCCTCCCAGCTGTTTTTGGTTGGGGGTTCTCCTTGGACATTATTTTTAATATTTCACAGACACACCCTAGCTGCTTCAATTAAAGCAAAGTGTGCAACACTACTTGTTTTGATGGAAACAAATCAATTTTTTAAAAACCCACCAGAATTGGGGGTCTTTTTTTTTAATTGTTTTGATAACTTGGGTTAGGGTGTGGGATACAGAAGGTAAGAGGGAAAAAAAGGATTGGGGTTAGGAGGGAGGAGAAACAAAAATATACTAACATCCATACTATTCATATTGCAATATCAAAATTCAAACTCCGCTTTTCTACTATTTTCTGCCTTCCAGATTTTAGTTCATGTTTTAATCTATGTTATTCAAGCACTGTCTGGTGACTCTAACCATTTGTAGAATAAGTCCCATCTTTCAGTTGCCTTTTGTAAAGGACAGTCCTTCATCACTTCTGATAGAATGTCCATTTCTGCCGTTTCCCTTATCTTCTCCATAAGATCCTCTTGTTTCGGTACCGCCGGACTTTTCCAATTTTTGGCATAGAGAATTCTGGCTGCAGTAACTATATATATAACTAAACACTTCTTTGCTTTATCTATATTATCTGGTATCATACTCAATAAAAACAGTTCTGGGGTTAATGGAACCTTACAAAGCAATATTTGTTGTAACACAGTATGCACTCCCATCCAATATTGTTTCGCTACTTTACAAGTCCACCACATATGATAATAGCTTCCCACATGAGCTTCACATTTCCAACAGACATTTGATACATCTGTATACATCTTCGACAATTTTTCTGGAGTCATATGCCACCTATAAAACATCTTATATATGTTCTCCTTAAAATTAACCGATTTTGTAAGCTTTATATTATTTTGCCATATTTGCAACCATTGATCAATATCAATATTATGTCCTATGTTTTGTGCCCACTTAATCATACATTCTTTAACCATCTCATCTTGCATTTTAATTTCTAACAAATAATTATACATTTTCTTAATTATTTTATCTTTTAAGCCTAATAAAAATTTATCAAATGTCGTTTGTTCTGAATAGAAACCTTCTTTTTTATATTTTCTGTATCTAGATTCTAGCTGTGCTCTGGACCACCAGTCTATGTATATATTCTGTGTCTCTAACTCTTCTTTAGACCTTAGCTCACAGTCCTTTTTCAATAAATCTTGATATCTTAAGAGCTTCGCTTCCGTCATAAGATTAGGTTGTGTAAAGGCCTCTATAGGTGATACCCATACTGGTGTTTTTTGGTAAATTTGTTGAATAATCTTTTTCCAAGTTCCTAATAAAGCTCTTCTTATCATATGTGAATTAAAATGTTTTTGCTCTTTATCTTTTTTATACCATAGAAAAGCATGCCAGCCGAACTGCAAATCATGTCCTTCCAAGTTGAGTAATCTATCATTTTCCAACGTTATCCATTCTTTTATCCAATCTAATACACAGGATCTATAATACAGAACCCAATCTGGAAGACCAAAACCCGCCCTCTGTTTGGCATCTTGCATTGCTTTAATTTTAATTCTTGGTTTTTTACCTTGCCATACAAATCTCATAATTATCTTATTAAGTTCTTGAAAAAAGGACTGTTTTAATATTATAGGGATTGTCTGGAATAAAAATAAAATTTTTGGCAAGACATTAATTTTGATAGTTGTAATTCTTCCCATCAGCGATAACTGTAATTTATCCCATCTCTCCAAGTTGGTCTGTATCTCTTTAATCAATTTCATGTAATTATCTTTAAATAATGTGCTCGTCTTCTTTGTAATTTGAATTCCTAAATATCTAATTCTCTTTTCCTCTTGGAAGTTAGTCTTTTCTATTAACTTCTGTCGTTCTTGTTCTCTCATATTTTTAACAAGTATTTTTGTTTTCTTTTGATTTATTCTCATTCCTGCCATGTCACCAAAGTTTTTCAGCATCTCCATATTGAGTCCAATGGCTCTTCCAGTATAATGACTAAATCATCTGCAAAAGCTTGGAGTTTATAAGTATGACCTCTTGCTTTCAGTCCTTTTAATTCCTTTTTATCTCTGATTTGTTCGGTTAATATTTCTAGAGTCAAGATAAATAATAATGGCAAGAGTGGACATCAGAATTGGGGGTCTTTAAAGGGCCTTTTGGAGAGGCTGGTGTGGGACCAGACCCTCACACTCATTGAGCTTACTCACCCCTGCCTTAATGAAGAGTGCATGTAAGAATGTTTGACGAATTTGATCAGTCTGTATTTTGGCTGTTCTGATACTAATTTTGAAATATTACATGTACAGTGGTGCCTCGCAAGACGAAATTAATCCGTTCCACGGTTAATGCCGTCTAGCGAAAATTTCGTCTTGCGAAGCACGTTTTCCCATAGGAATGCATTGAAATTTAATTAATGCGTTCCTATGGGAAAAAAAAAAGTCAGAAACCAAAAAAAAGTCACCAAAAAGTCACTTACCAGGTAGAGTAGACTGAGTCCAGCTCCTCACAGTGCGTTTGTAGCCCCAGAACAGCCGGAAAAAGAGTGCCAAACAGTGGAGATTCAGCAACCAGCAGGGAGCCGGCAGCCATTTTGTGGTCATCTCCGCTCCTGGCCCCCCTCTCCCCGCCTCTCAGCTGATCGGCGCTGGGTCTGAGAGGCTTTTTCCCTGCTAGGCAAGCCTCAGGAAGCCTGTTAGACCCAGCTCGGATCAGCTACCCCCCCCTCTTCCCGCCTCTCAGCTGATCGGCGCTGGGTCTAACAGGCTTCCTGAGGCTTGCCTAGCAGGGAAAAAGCCTCTCAGACCCAGCGCCGATCAGCTGAGAGGCGGGGAGAGGGGGCCAGGAGCAGAGACAAAATGGCTGTCGGCTCCCTGCTGGTTGCTGAATCTCTGCTGTTTGGCACTCTTTTTCGGGCTGTTCTGGGGCTACAAACGCACTGTGAGGAGCTGGACTCAGTCTACTCTACCTGGTAAGTGACTTCTTGCTGACTTTTTTGGGGGTTTCTGACTTTTTTTCCCCATAGGAACGCATTAATTAAATTTCAATGCATTCCTATGGGAAATGCGCCTCGCAAGACGAAAAATATTGCAAGACGGCCCGTCTTGCGAGGCACCAAAAATCTCTCAAGACCCTTTCGTCTTGTGAGTTTTTTGTCTTGCGAGGCATTCGTCTTGCGAGGCACCACTGTATTGCTTCATACCTATGGTGCCACTTCAGTTCAAAGGCAGCCAGAATACCTCCATCAACATGGAAAATCTCTTTGCTTTGATTTCTTAGTGCCTTCAATGTTTTATTGTGTTGCATTTTAAGTTATAATGTTTAGTATATGTCTATTCCTTTATAGAGGGATGTGGTGGCGCTGCGGGTTAAACCGCAGAAGCCTCTGTGCTGCAAGGTCAGAAGACCAACAGTCGTAAGATCGAATCCACGCAACTGAGTGAGCTCCCGTCACTTGTCCCAGCTCCTGCCAACCTAGCAGTTCGAAAGCATGTAAATGCGAGTAGATAAATAGGTACCACCTCGGTGGGAAGGTAACAGCGTTCCATGTCTAGTCGCGCTGGCCACGTGACCACGGAAACTGTCTACGGACAAACGCTGGCTCTATGGCTTAGAAACAGGGATGAGCACCGCGCCCTAGAGTCGGACACGACTGGACTAAATGTCAAGGGGAACCTTTACCTTTACCTGTTCCTTTATATTATTTTGATGTTCATGTCAATAAAATTTAATGTTATTTAAATATAACTGTTGATTATTGTTTTACTTTGTTGTAAACTGCCGAGAGTGGCCTTTGATGCCAGATGGGCAGTATATAAAACAAACAAACACACACACACAAATGTGTTGAAATTCCCATGAAATTCCTCAGTGAGGCTTTCCATTGGGTAAGACAATCAAAAAAGAAATAAACTAAAAAGAGAGACAACTCCTACTTCGATGAGTGAGTTAAAGAGTAAGGTCCTCCTCTACATGACACTGATGGTTCTCTTTGCACTTTTACTGAATTGCTAGAAAAGGTGTCTCAGTTCTGATGCCAGCCTAATGAAATAAGAGTTTTATGCTTGATATTTCACTGTTCTATTCACAATCTAGATACACATGTAGTTTCTGTTTTCTGAAAAGTTTCAATGATTTTCCCCATCCCACCTTTTTGTCAAAGTAAGTATTAAATGTGAAAAACCATGACAGTAAATTGATTTGATGGCATGAACACTTCATTTAGATAAATTTGTGCTCCAAGGGTCAATCAATCCAGAAAACCTGGAAAGATTGTAGCAAGACATGCTGGAATCAATGCTCACGAGATAAATGTAGGACAGCATTAAAAAGGACTTGAATTCTTGTCGAGAAGCTTGGGGGGGGATTCATTATAAGCCACACAAAACAGGGACAACGGGTACAACAAGGAAGACATTGGCTAAGTGATATATCAGTAAACTGTTTCAGGGGGAAATATATAAAGGAAAAAGTGAGCGATTTATCATTAAGTATTTTTTTTTAAATTAAAAAGTAATACAAATGTGGAGGCCATGCAGTGGCCATGGCGCTCCAAAACCTGTTTGCAAAGTAGATAAATCAACAGCAATATTTACACTGAAACAGTAAAGATAGAAACAATATACGGATTGGATTATTTTTAAAAGGCCATGCTGGTGAGGTGGGAAAAAAACCCGACTGACTGGCCAAATGAATCAATACATGTGCATCATGTGAACAGAAATTTATAGAAGGATTTAAATAATGGCAGGATCAATATAACTGGGCTTCTTTTGGCATGTGTGACTGTACCCTTACACAAGACTTGGTCAGTTGTTACTTACATATCTTAAGTTTTCTTTGTCAACGAAATAAAGAAGCAAGTGAAAGTTTATATTTGGTATTGAAAAGAATTCCAAAATCAATAGCACAGATATATTTCCAGATCACACAAACTTTATGTGCTCCAAATACATCATGAAAAATACTGCAGGACTATTGATTGTTGTAACCTTTCTTGGGAAGGTCATGCAAATGACAGCCATGACAAAAGATCTCAATAGCTTTTGAATGGAGTGCCAAGTGACCGTTTTGTCATCTGCATTTCATTTTTGGGTCAATGCATATTTCACCGTTTTGACCATCTGACAGTAATTAGGCTTGGAATTCTTATTGGTACCATGTATTCATTCATCAGTGACATCAAAGTCCAGTTTCTCCAGTGTGTTAGCTTTCTGCAGCCTCTCTGTCATTATTAGCCCTATAAAAATACAAATCCATTTCACATTTCACTGATTCTACTTTCTGATGCACCAAAGCATTTTTTTTTTGCAATATACAGCTTAAGAATGTAGCTGTGGGGCCATCTTAGAGGTCTAAGAAAATAATAAGTAAAGTGTTATGTGTGTGTTATGAGCCATCAAGTTGGAACTGACTTACAGTGATCCTAATAGAGCTTTCAAGGTAAGTGAGACATTTAAGGAGTGGTTTTACCAGTTCCTTCCTCCTAGTGAGTTTCCATGGCTATGTGGCGATTACAACCCATGGTATATTCACTATATCATGATGTCCTTTTAATGTCTACTGATCTCTTGTTCAGAATGGCCTTTGTCCAATAGCAAAAAACAAAACAAAACAAAAAACCCTTCAGGTTTGAAACATGGCTACAGTCAAATCATCTATGAGAATCAGGCACAGCAGTGGCATTGACTATAGATTTTTTTAGAATGCACATGAGATGTTATTTATGAATAGCCCCTTACATAAGAACATAAGAAGAGCCCTGCTGGATCAGGCCAAGGGCCCATCTAGTCCAGCTTCCTGTATCTCACAGCGGCCCCACCAGATGCCTCTGGGAGCACACCAGACAACGAGATCCCTGTCTCCTGATACCCCCTCCCCTGCATCTGGCATTTTGAGGTCCCTTCCTTTTAAGCCTGGAGATTATACATCCCCATCATGGCTTGTAACCTGCAATGGACTTTTCCTCCAAGAGTCTGTCCAATCCTCTTTTAAAGGCATCAGGTCAGATGCCATCACCACATCCTGTGGCAAGGAGTTCCACAGACAAACAACACGTTGAGTAAAGAAATATTTTCTTTTGTCTGTTCTGACTCTCCCAACACTCAATTTGAGTGGATGTCCCCTGGTTCTAGTATTGCGTGAGAGGGAAAAGAGCTTCCCTCTATCCACTTTATCCATCCCTTCCATAATTTTATTCATCTCAATCATGTCCCCCCTCAGGCGCCTTTTCTCTAGACCAAAGAGCCCCAAACACTGTAGCCTTTCCTCATAAGGGAGGTGCCCCAGCCCAGTCATCATTTTAGTCACTCTCTTCTGCACCTTTTCCAGTTCCACTACATCTTTTTTCAGGTGCGGTGACCCAATACACAGACCCAGTACACAATACTCCAGGTGCGGCCTTACCAACGTTTTGTACAATGGCATTATCTTGTTGGCTGTTTTATTTTCAACCCCCTTTTTAATGATATCTAGCATGGAATTAGCCTTCTTCACTGCTGCCGCACACTGGGTTGACACTTTCATTGAGCTGTCCACCAGCACACCCAGATCTCTTTGCTGATCTGTCAGGGACAGCTCAGCACCCATCAGCTGATAAATAAAGTTTTGATTTTTTGCCCCAATGTGCATTACTTTACATTTTCTTATACTGAAACACATTTGCCATTTTGCCGCCCATTCTCCCAGTTTGGAGAGATCCTTCTGGAGCTCTTCACAATCCCTTCTGGTCTTCATCACCCAGAAAAGTTCTGTGTCATCTGCAAACTTGGCCACCTCACTGCTTATCCCTGTCTCCAGGTCATTTATGAACAGGTTGAAAAGCACCGATCCCAGGACAGATCCCTGGGGCACACCACTCTTCACCTCTCTCCATTGTGAAAATTGCCCATTGACACCTACTCTGTTTCCTGGTTTTCAACCAATTCTCAATCCATAAGAGGACCTGCCCTCTTATCCCGACTGTGGAGTTCTCAGCAGCCTTTGGTGACTGTGTCAAATGCCTTCTGAAAATCCAGATAGACAATATCCACTGGTTCACCCACATCCACATGCCTGTTGACCTTTTCAAAGAATTCTAAAAGATTTGTGAGGCAAGAAATTACAGAAGCCATGCTGATTTTCCCTCAGAAAGGCTTGTTCTTCTATGTGTTTTATCTTGGACGAGGCTTTCCACCATCTTCCCTGGAACAGACATTAGGCTAACTGGCCTGTCGTTTCCTGGGTCCCCCCTCCTTCCCTTTTTAAAGATTGGTGTGACATGTGCTATCCTTCAGTCCTCTGGCACTGTGGCCATTTTAAGGGACAAGTTGTATATTTTAGTTAAGAGATCAGCAACTTTATTTCTCAGTTCCTTAATAACCCTAGGGTGGATGCCATCTGGGCCTGGTGACGTATTGATCTTCAATTTATCAATTAGGTCTAAAACATTCTCTCTTTTAACCTGTATATTATTTAATTCATTAGTCAGGAGGGGCCATTCGAGCAGCAGAATCTGCCCAAGGTCTTCTGTCGTGAAGACAGATGCAAAGAACTCATTTAATTTCTCTGCAATCTCCAAGTCCCCCTTTCCCTCCCCTTTCTCTCCCTCACCATCCAATGGGCCAACTGCTTCTCTGGCAGGTTTCCTGCTTCTAACATATTTAAAGAAGCTTTTATTATCCGCCTTTATATTGCTGGCCATACATTCCTCAAAGTCCTTCTTTGCCTTCCGTATCACCTTCTTACATTTATTTTGCCAGAGTTTGTGTTCCTTTTTATTTTCCTCATTTGGGAAGGATTTGCATTTACAGAAGGACCCCTCCTTGCCCTTCAAAGCCTCTCTACCTCCGCTCATTAACCATGCTGGCACCCTCTTGGACTTAGATGAGCCCTTCTTTCTTTGTGGTATACACTTCCACTGGGCCTCTACTACCATTGCTTTAAACAGGCTCCATGCACTCTGGAGAGATTGGATTCTTTTTACCTTCCCTTTTAACTTCTTTCTAACTAGTTTCCTCATCTGAGGGAAGTCTGCCCTTTGGAAATCAAGGGTTTTTGTTTCAGATTTGCTTGACACTCTCCCCTCAACATGCATAGCAAAAGAGATCGCAGCATGGTCACTATTCCTTAGCGGCTCAGTGACATTCATGTCCCTAACCAGGTCCTGAGTACCACACAATATTAAATCCAGAGTCACCTGTCCTCTGGTGGGCTCCATGACAAGTTGTTCCAAGGCACAGTCATTTAGAATGTCAAGAAACCCAGTCCCTCTTTCTTGAACCAAGCATGCATTGGCCCAGTTGATGTGAGGATAATTGAAGTCCCCCATAATTACAATCCTGTCCCTCTTGGACACCTCCCTGATTTTCCTCCTCATTTCAAGGTTCCCCTCAATTTTTTGATCTGAAGGATGATAGCACCCCCCCCCCACTACCACATCACTCCTTGGGCCTTATTCTATGATGGAGTCAGACCCGCTGTCCATCTCCATTCTGCTGGATTCTACCCCGTCTTTGACCTAGATGGCCACCCCACCTCCAACACGCCCCTCCCTATGCCTCCTATAGAGTTTATAGCTTGGGATTGCAGTACCCCATTGGTTCTTCAAATGCCACCAGGTTTTTGTTATGGTCAATATATCAATGTTATCCCTAGCCACCAAATGTTCCAGCTCTCCCATCTTTGCTCGGATGCTTCAAGCATTTGCATAAAAGCACCTGTGTACGGGGTCCCCCAAGAAGGGCTGCTTGTTTGTTTCTTTTTTCCCACAGCTTCTCCTTCCAGTGGACCAACTATCACATCCCATCACACTCCTAGTCCTAATTCCTACACTGTCATCACTTTGTGGTTCTCTACCCTCTCCACCCTCATTCCACAGGGATGAGGAGTCCCGAACTGGATGCCACTCGGCTCCTGTCGGCTTTCCTCCGGGATTCAGTTTAAAAGCTGCTCTGCCACCTTTTTAATGTTATGCGCCAGCAGTCTGGTTCCGTGTCCGTTCAAGTGAAGCCCATCCCTCTTGGACAGGCCTGGCTTGTCCCAAAATGTTCCCCAGTGCCTAATGAACCTAAACCCCCTCCCCTGACACCACTGTCTCATCCACGCATTGAGACCCCTGAGCTCTGCCTGCCTAGCTGGCCCTGCACCTGGAACAGGTAGCACTTCTGAGAATGCTACCTTTGAGGTCCTGGCTTTGAGCTTCCTCCCTAACAACCTAAATTTGGCTTCCAGGACCTCACGGCAACATTTCCCCATGTCGTTGGTGCTGACATGCACCACCACTGCTACCTCGTCCCCAGCACTCTACCAGCCTATCCAGACAACACGTGATGTCCGCAACCTTTGCACCAGGCAGGCAAGTCACCATGTGGTCCTCACAACCATCACAGACCCTTTGCTCTATGTTCCTGACAATCGAATCGCCCACTACCAGAAGCCCCCTTCCCTCCTCCCTACGAGGAGTATCCTCAGTGCAACTGGATACAGACCCATCACCTGAAGAAGGGGTCCTCCCTAGGGGATGGTTTCCCTCTTGTCCAGATTGGCGTCCTCTAGCCCGGAGACATCCAATCCTAGCAGCTGAGGAACTCCTTGTCTGTGGGTAGGACAAAGTCTGAAGGTCCCTGGAAGTCTCGCCGTGGTCCTTCTCTCCCTGTCTCTGTTTCTCCTGCTCTGCAACCAAGACCTCAAGGGAGTGAACCCGTTCTCTGAGTTCCTGGAGCTCCTTGCAACGAGGACACACCCATGACTTTTCTCCAAGAGGCATATAGTCATAAATATGACACTTGGTGTAAAACACGGGATAGCCCCCATCCAACTGCCCCTTGAAGGGCTGGATCAAGACACTCTGAGGCCTTAAGCTGTGTCAAATTTAGGAGGCTGTTGATCCAATCTGTAGTTTCTGGAGGTGGTGGTGATGGTCCTCAAAGGCTTCTCATAATCCGAGGCTGTAAACTGTAATTTGTTTAGTTTGTACATGATTCTGGCACTTCCCATATAATAAATTCTTCCATATTATAAAACTTATAAAAGTTTAGCACAATCATTTTACTACTTTAGTGTGGGTGATCACGGAACAAAGGAAGGCTAATTGCCTTAGAGAGAGAACAAAGGAGTCGACAGCGGATGCCCAAGCCAGCGGAGTCTACAGGCAACACCCTGAGAGCTCTTTTATTTACTTAGCATGACTTACATAGTATGTTGTGAGAGAGACAGATAGGATACTAGTTACTAATCATAACCAGGATTGGCTAAAATAACCCTTTGATCTTATGCTCTACCTCTAAGCGAAAGGGCAGAATAAGGGGTTACCCCGCCTGCTGGCAGCTGCCGCTTCCTGCCAGGAGTGTATGCACGTCACTGGAACAGAATGCAGCTACAACCTTTAAGCAGAAGTTTCCCACACTTTAGTAACAAGTCTATTTACACAATCAAACTAAGAAAAAGCCTGGAACATCTGGATCAGGGAGACTCAACCTAGTCTAATGGATTCCCTGTTCCCTAGTTTTCTTTTTGCAAGAAGATTGTTGGTGTTTAGCCTGTTATAAAGCCAAGCATTTTTTTAAAAAATTAACTCCAAGTACTGTCAAAAAACTGGAACATTCTAGTCTGCCAATCCTTGGCTCTGCCATATCCTTCACACACAAACCTCTGGGCCTTTAACAATTGCATCTGCTTCTTTCAAACTCCCAAACATTATTTTAAAGTCTTACCCCCTCCTCAAAAAGGTAACCCCCCTTATAGGCTGTTGCTATGTGTAAACAAGCTGTTTCTAATATATGATGACCTTATGACTTCATGACCTGAGAAGATACTGTCACTAATAGCCCAGCTCAGGTGTTGCAGGTTAAAGGTTATAGTTTCTCTCATTAAGTCAATCCATCTTATACCATCTTATACCGTGTTTTCCTGCTTTGACTTTTCCAATAAACAAGATAGGCTTTCCCCATAAATCTTGCTTTCTCATGATTTTTAAAAAGTATAATAGGTTTAGTTTAGTAACTTAGGTTCTAGTTCAAGCTTGATTGTGCTGAAATCCACCACATATTGAGTGAATAAATTATTTTCCCATGGCCTCTATCTTGATTGCTGTTCACCTTTCATCTTTCAAAATAATCAGGTATACAATAGTAACAATAGTTAAACCTGTGATTTTATGTGGCAGAGTGAATCAACATTCTGTAAGGCAGTTCTAAAAATGGGGACAGCCCATAAAGAAAAATTATAATCTTCAAACTGGCTTTAGATCAACACCAGATTTGGCACAGTTATAGCAACAATTGACTCTCTCTCTATATAGAGATCAATACCTCTCTCTCTATATATATATATATTGATCTCATATAAATATATATATATAAATCCAAGATGAGGATAGAGATAGGATGGAATTACAAATAACAGAAGATGAGATCGCAGAAGTAATAAATAGACTGAAAGTGGGCAAAGCTCTAGGAATAGATGGATTGAGTACCAAGTATTATAAAATTTCTTAGCCTATACTGGTTCCAAAAATGAAAATCAACAAAACATTAGACGGAGAAGAAATACCACCTTCATGGAAACAATCTATGATAAATTTAATATTGAAGCCAAATAAACACTCTACAGATCCTGGTTCATAAAGGCCAATATCATTGACAAACCAAGATGCAAAAGTATTTACAAGTAAAATGAATAAATTGGTAGCTAAATATGTGAAAAATGATCAGTGTGGTTTCATAGGAGGAAGGCAAATGTCAAATTTGGTTAGGAGAGCTCTAAATATAGACTATTATATAAATGAAAACAAATTAAAAGCAAGTGTATTAACACGAAGCTTTTGATTGTCTAGAATGGCCAGTGCTGAAGAGATTAATAGATAAAATGGGATATGGAACAAGATTTAGAAATGTAATTCATCAGTTATATTTGAGAAATAAGGCAACAATGATGGTAAATGATGGTGTCATGGATGTAATAAACCTAAGTCGAGGAACAAGTCAAGGATGCCCCCTATCCCCAATACTATTTGCTTTAATAATGGAGGCTAATGCCATAAGAACAGATGATCTAATGAAAGGGATTGGATTTTGACAAAAAGCTAAAGTAAGCTTATTTGCAGATGACATTTTGCTGATGGTAGAAAATCCAGAAGAAGTTGTAGCTAGAATCCAAACAAATTTAAAGGAATTTGGGGAATTAAGTGAACTATTAATAAATTGGGGAAAAACTGAAATGACGTTATACAATAATTCTAGAGAGGAAATATAAAAGATGAAAGACAAGTTTAAATTCAAAGTGACTGAAAGTATTAGATATTTGGGTATAGACCTTACAAAAACATACAAGAACTGAAGAAAACAAATTTGGAAAGAAGAAGGAAAGAAGCAAAAGGTAAGTTAGAAAACTATACAAGATTAAATTATCCTGGTTCGGCAGGATTGCGCTTTCCAAAACTCCATATTACCAAAGTTTATTTTTTTGTTTTTATTTATTTATTTATTTTTAGGGTTCAGGATTCACTGCAGTACAGGAGTGTACTCAGGACACAGGCTCTATAGACCTGGATCTTGGTATATGCCATCAGCTTCTTATTAAGCCATACTCTCTTTGTGAGTCTAGAGAACATGGTAGCTGCTTTGCCAATGTGTTTATCTAGGGAGGGAGTGTCAGAGATCGTTGAGCCAAGGTACACGAAATCATAAACAACCTCCAATTCTTGTGTAGAGATGGTAATAGAGGGAGGTGGGTCAAAAGATTTCATACAGCTCAGTGGTGATGATCTCTTTACAGCACTTCAGCACTTCAGCAGGGATGTTATCCTTCCCAGGTGCCTTGCCAGAGGTGAGGGAATCCAAGGCCGCTTTTATTTCTGCTAAAGTTGGTTCACTGTCCAACTCTTCCAAGACAGGCAGGCACTCAATGTTATTTAATGCCTCTTTGGTTACTACATTCTCTCTGGAATATAGCTCAGAGTAGTGCTGCACCCAGCATTCGATCTGCTGTGCTTGGTCCTGCATGATCACGCCTGTAGCAGCCTTCAAAGGAGCAGATTTCTTCTGCATTGGACCTAAAGCCTGCTTGATACTCTCATACATTCCCTTGATGTTACCTGTGTCCGCTGCTATCTGTATCTGAGAGCAGAGCTGAAGCCAATAATCATTGGAACATCTCCTGGCAGCCTGTTGGACTTTGCTACGAGCAAGTCGAAGAGCCTGCAAGTTGTACTCACTAGGACAGGCTTTGTATGCTGCTAAAGCTCTCCTCTTATCCTCAATGGCTGGCATCAACTCCTCCAAATGGGCTTCAAGCCAGTCTGCCGTCTTTTTGGTCTTCTTGCCAAATGTGGACAGGGCGGTGTTATAAACAGTGTTCTTGAAATGTTCCCATCGTTCAGGTACATTTGCATCAGCCAGGTCTAGAAGGGTTTCCTCAAGAGCTTGGGCAAATTCCTCCACTTTTCTTTGACCGCGAGTCTTGCTGATGTCAATACGTGTTCTTCCTTCCTTTTTCGTGTGATACAATCTCTTTTTTCACAGTGTTACTCTACTACACACCAGGGAGTGATCAGTGTCGCAATCAGCACTCTGGTAACTGTGTGTGATCGTAATACTAGGAAGGCTAGAACGTCTAGTGAGGATCAAATCGAGCTGATGCCAATGCTTCAATCTTGGATGTTTCCAGGAAAATTTGTGTTGAAGCTTCGTACTAAAGAACGTGTTGCTGACACAGAGACCATAATAACAGCAAAACACCAGCAAGCGTTGGCCATTTTCATTCATCTTCCCAATGCCAAAACGGCCTTGATAAGTGGGCCAAGAATTGTGATCAGCACCAACTCTAGCATGAAAGTCTCCGAGAATGAACAGTGGCTCTCTCTCTGGGATTTTTTTGATAGTAGCTGCCAGATCATCATAGAATTTGTCTTTGACTTCAGTTGTAGAAGACAGTTTTGGTGCATATGCACTACTGAGGGTCACCAGTCCTGCTGATGAGTGGAGTTGCAGCGACAGGATCTTTTCATTCCCCTCAATAGGTGGAACAATGGATCTCAGCAGAGTATTTCTGACCGCAAAGTCAACACCATATTCCCTGGTCTCATTCAATGGTTTTCCCTGCCAGAAGAACACCTCCCAGGTAGGTGCGGCTCGTTAGTCTTGGAAGGCAGCCCATCTAGGAGAAGGAAAACTCCGATTTCAAACCTCCACTGCCTTGTGGTTATATCCACCAATGGAAAAGGCTTCAGGAGTTAACCCTGAGGCAAAATCCGGAGCCAGAGTCCCAGAGGCAGTTCATGATGTTCTTGCAAATCCTGCAACATCACTGGAACCAGACTATTTCAGTGATGTGGAGAGGGGGGATTTGCTGCTTGGGTAACAGCCTATCCTCCATGTTATTTTACCCAGGCTTCGTGCTCTGGAGAGGACACTCCAGCTTTGCATACAGCACCAAAATAACACGGGAAGTAGCAGTTACCGCTTATAAGTCTTTGCTCGATTGGTGTACAGTGTGACACCAGGGGCTACTTCCGATGGTGGGAGAGGTCATTGCACCTCACTAGGTAGCTACCGCCCGCCTTAAACTGGGCAGCCCCCAGCCAGTAAGGTGCTGCCTCACCATGGTCTGTTAACCTCACGGGGTGCGTGGGGTTTAGGGTGAAAGCCGACAAGCAGATCGATAACCCTGCACCATGCAATAATCATAAGAAAACTTCTGCCCTAAAGTTGGGCACCTGGAATGATTGGACAATGACCCCTGGCTTTTCTGAAGACCTGCAGGAAATAGACGATGTGCGCAAGACAGCTGTCATCGACATGGAACTGAGTGGGCTGCAGATGGACATTGATGCCCTGCAAGAGACAAGATTGACATATTCGGGATCTGTCAAAGAAAAAGAAATTAAACAGTAAACATATATATAATCAATTAAAAATACCTCTTAATTGATTCTGTTTTTTGATTTTATCCTTCCAATCCTCCTTTTTTATATATATATGAAAACTTAAATTAGTTAAATTTGATATAATAGTTGAAAGAACAATAGTTCTTTCAAATATTATATGGAACAATAGTTGAAAGAAAGAGAAAAAAATAAAGAATAGGTAATTGACAAAGTTTGAATGTATAAAGAATATGGAGAATGAGGCCAATGAAAAAAAGGGGAAAGGGAGAATTAGTAATATTTATAGAATATTGACAGAAGAGGCAGATCAGTTAGGAGGGTTAAAAATAATATGGGAGGCAGATTTAGGAAAAATAGATAAAAAGGAATGGGAAAATGTATGGAATAGAAAGTTTTTAAAAACATGTCAGTTAGAATAAAAGAGAATGGCTATAAAACAATGTGGAGATGGTATTTAACACTGATAAAAGTAAACAAAATAGATTCTAAATATTCCAAGGTGTGCTGGAGATGCAATAAAGAATTAGATACATATCTGCACTTATGGTGGGAATGTAAAGTAATACAAAAGATTTGGAGGGAAGTTTTTAAAGAAATCAGGGAAATATTGGAAGTCGACATTGAAGCATCACCAAGAACAGCATTCTTATTGTTAGTAAACAACGTAAATAACTCAAAGAAGATTATAAATATGATAACAGCTGCTCGATTACTTATAGCAAAAAACTGGAAGAATAACTGGATTTTCAACCACATGAACGGTATAATGAAATCTGGAATATTGCAATTAATGATAAACTGACATCTGAAATTAAGTTTAAAATGGAGTGATAAAGATTAATAAATTTAATGAGATATGGGGTGATTTTATAAATGCCAAATTGAATAAAGGAAAAGGCCAAAAGCCAGGTCAAGAATATATATTTCTAGAAGGGATAAGGAGTCTTTTAAAAGATGAAGGAAACATTGTAGAGAATTTTGATTGTAATGTGTATTCTCATAACATCAGCAGAGTAAGGAGATATTGGTTAGCAGAGATACTGGACACGTGGTGGCGCTGCGGGTTAAACCGCAGAAGCCTCTGTGCTGCAGGGTCGGAAGACCAGCAGTCGTAAGATCGAATCCACACGATGGAGTGAGCTCCCATCGCTTGTCCCTGCTCCTGCCAACCTAGCAGTTCGAAAGCATGCAAATGCGAGTAGATAAATAGGTACCACCACGGTGGGAAGGAAACGGCGTTCCGTGTCTAGTCGCGCTGGCCACGTGACC
The DNA here is from genome assembly GCA_037013535.1 of Intellagama lesueurii. Classification (NCBI taxonomy): domain Eukaryota; kingdom Metazoa; phylum Chordata; class Lepidosauria; order Squamata; family Agamidae; genus Intellagama; species Intellagama lesueurii. The sequence continues at coordinate 11,768,766 of JBAJHW010000010.1, read as the reverse complement.
ACGGAAACTGTCTTCGGACAAACACTGGCTCTACGCCTTGGAAACGGGGATGAGCACCGCCCCCTAGAGTCGGACACGACTAGACTAAATGTCAAGGGGAACCTTTACCTAGGACACTATGACACTGAGAGAGTAAAACCAACAACTTAGTCTATTTACATATATACATAGAGAATAGACATTCCTCTGGCAGCATAACATGACATGAAGCAACACACAGCATGGGAAAAAGTGATCTGACTTACAGCAGATAAAGACGTTCATTTTACACATGACTTATGTATAGTTCTGTGACCAATCAGAAAATACATTACTTCATTTTCTGTTACACCAAGTTTCATCATGTGCACAGCTGTACAACATTAAGTCTTAATCCTTGATACCCACACCTGAATACAATCAGTACAGTGACTCAGGTAAAATCAGCCATTTTACATTTAACTATACAACATTAATATTTAATACATTTTCATATCAAAATCTCAACATGATAAAGATTAATAAATTTAATGAGATATGGGGTGATTTTATAAATGCCAAATTGAATAAAGGAAAAGGCCAAAAGCCAGGTCAAGAATATATATTTCTAGAAGGGATAAGGAGTCTTTTAAAAGATGAAGGAAACATTGTAAAATATGTATTGTATTAATGGATGGTCCCTGGGGTGAGGGATGCACAATTGTTTTGTTTTTGGGGTTTTTTTTGGTATGTAAACAAATTAAATTTAATAGAAAATATATTTAAAAATATGTAGATGACAGACAACTTCATATTTCATTTTCTTCAGGTGATGCAATACAGTCCCTTGTGAGCTGTATGGCAGTAATAATGGACTGCACGAGGGCCAATAAACTGAAACTGAATCCAGATAAGCAGGAGATCCTATTGTTGGGAGGATAATCAGACTGGTTAGAAGGCAATTTACCTGGTCTTGATGGAATTATGCACCCTCTGAAGAATCAGGTTCACAGTTTGGGTGTACTCTTGGATCCAGCCCTCTCTATGGAACCACAAATATCTGCTGTGGCCAAGAGTGTTTTTTATCAACTTTGCCCACCTGTTTCCCTATCTGGAGAAGAAAAGTCTAACAACAGTGGTTCATGTGTTGGCAATTTCCAAAACAGACTACTGTTACACTCTCTGTGCAGGGCTGCCCTTGAAGTCAGTATGGAAACTTCAGCAGGTCCAAAATCTGGTGGCCAGATTGATCACAGGTACCAATAGATATGAACACATCTCCAATCTTGACATGTCTCCATTGGCTTCCTGTTAGTTCATGTGTCCAATTCAAGGTGCTAGTCATCACCTATAGAGTCTTAATGGTTTAAGACCTCAATACCTCTCAGAATGTCTTTCCTATAAAACAGTTATCCTCCCCACCTGCTCTTTGCAATCCATGATGTTAAAAATGGTAACACCTAAGGAAGCCAAAAGAGTGAGAATCAAGAACTGGGATTTTTCGGATGTGGCCCCACACCTGCCTAATAAACTTCAGACAGAAGTTTGCTAGATGGCTTCCCTCTCAGCTTTTAGGAAATTAATTAAAACAGAATTATTTAAAGTTGCTTTTTTTTTAGTGCTTGTTACCTGAGATGTCTGAAGTTATTTTAATTTGTTTATTTATTTAAAGATAGGTTTAGTTAATTATAGTGGTTTTATCTATTTTATATTTATTTGTATATTGTATTGTATTATTTTTAATGTGATTTAGGGTGACTATGTTGTGAATCACCCAGAGAGTGCTTGCATTATGAGATAGTTTACAAGTTAACTAACTAAGTAACTAACTAACTAACTAACTAACTATTTTTATTATTATTTATTTTATTTATTCGATTTCTACCCTGCCCTTTTAGACAAAGTCTACTACTAACTAACTAACTAAACTAAACTAAAATATTATTTGGAAAGAATCTAAGGTATTGGGGCTGAAATATTGGTCCTTATAAAAGGCCTTTGCAGTTGGAGAAACAGTGATTTTTTAGAACAGTGGACATGTGTGGTAGAAGCTTTCCAGGTATGACTTCAGCAAAGACTGCAGGTGAGTGTGGTGTCAAGGGAGATATCAAGAAAGTCTCAGGCTGACTAGAAAAGGTCACTGCCCAAGCTAAAGTGAAAGAGGAGCACAAGAAACCCTGGTGTTTACTTTAATGAAAGTAATGGTGTGACAGTGTACCAGAAAGTGCACATTCCTGGAGCAAGGGGGCTGCTGTGGTTTATGAGTAGGTGAACCAGTTTGATGGCTGGCAAGAGATCCTCCAGCTTGTCTGTCTTCTTTCTGTCTCCCCTTCAGTGGCTGCAAGTCTAGCTCAGTGTAGCTCCCTCTTCCTCTTTCTTTCCAACTCTTCATCAGCCCCTTTGCAAGTTCCAAGTGGCAACAACTTTCTCTCTTCCCTCCCTATCATTAAATTTCTGCAAAAAAACTGCAGTCCAGGGACCACAAGTAGCTCCTTCTCTTTCTCCCTTGCACTCCCCTTATCTCCCTTTATTTTCTCTTTCTGCAGGTTTGCAGAGGAAAGGTTGCTTGAGTTCTTGTTCAAAATTCAGAGCCCCCCCCCCCTGTCTTATTTTGTCTCTCTTGTTTGTTTCTTTGTGTAGCACTTTATGGTTAGGGGCTTATTTCTTTAAAAAAAAAAGAGGGAGAACAAGCAAGAGAGCAGGCAAGTAACTAAAATGATTTAAAAAAAAACAAAGGAGGGAAAAAACTTGGAAGAGGAGAAAATAACAATACTAAGGAACCGAATGGGACTCAAAATAATACCAATTCAAAGAGGGGGGAGGTTAAACACCCAAGCTCCAGAAACAAAAGGAAAAACAAAATTTTAAAGGGCTCATGCAGGAGAATTTAAAAGCAATGCTAGGTTTCGTGGCATTTGTCCCATAAGTTTTCAAATGGAAAATTGGCTAAGTGCCAACTGACAACTAGGATGAGAACTTTTTAACTCCTTCCTGGACAAAAGGACTGTTTGAGATTCATGCTTTTTCCAAGAGGATTCTGTGTCTGGAGCTGGGAAATTACTGCTAAGAATCTGGACAATTGAAGGGGATGTTATTTTTCTTTGTTGCTTGGGATGGTGTTACTCTATGAATAAGAATGCAACAAAGCTGTTGCTACTTTTTGTATGTTTGTGGTGTGTCTGCACATTGGGCAGAGTGTAGAAATGACACATTTATTCTTGTTTATTACTTTTATACTTTTATTTATTCTTTTATTTTATATATGAAATATATTCTGCTGCTAATGGGGGTTATAACAGAATTCTTTGTCTTCTTGGATTAATAATCTTATGTCAAAAATCTCTGCAATTTGCCAGCCCACCTAAGTTTTTAATTTTAAAAGGCACATTTCTCGACTCTGTAGCTGAGACATTTTAGAAAATGTGTAGGCATGTTAGTACAACTTTTGTGTCTATATCCTGTCATAGTTTTCTAGTCAGGTACCTCAGCCATTCTATTTGTCTCATCAATATAGTGCTGCTTGGCAATTTTTTAAAAAATAAACAAAAGACCAAACCTCCAAAGATGTTGCATGCCATCAAGTAACTTCTGACGTGTAATGACCTCCAGCATGTCCTAGCATTAACAACTTTGCTCAGGTCCTGCAGACTACAGCAGTGGCTTCTTTTATTTAGTAAACCTATCTCATATTAGGTTTTTTCCCCTCTATTCACTGCCCCCTCCCCTGTTGCCAGCAATATTGTCTTTTCTAGTCAGTTCTGTCTTCTTATTGGATGTACAAGGTATGATAGTCTCCATTTACTCATTTCTGCCATTACAATTTCTTTGTGTTTGAGTGAGAAGTGGTTAACTGATGAAACCAGGGGTCAGGTTCTGAGACTACCCCTGCCTAGAGTCTCTTTGTGAATGGTAGTGAGCACAAGAGGATATCCTGTAGACCATCTTGACTTCTGACATTGGTGTCATCTAGTTTCAGGCTGCCTTTTGTTATGTAAATATTGGCATTTTTTTCCTGCTGGCAATGTGGGCACAATATTTTGCAGCAATATCAGGGCATTTTCTGGCACTTTGAATCTTGGATATAGAACCACAATCATGAATCAGAGATATTTTTTTAAAAAGAATTTAACAATCATGATCTTGGCCTCAGTCTCGAGGAGCACATTGTTACCCTTAAGGATATTTTTTGGTTCCTTCACAGCTGCCCATCCAAATTCCTGTCTTCTTTTATTGGCTGCCATCTCCATTTCACCTTTCAATTGAGCCAAATATAGGACATCTGTGACAATTTCTGTTTCTTCATTATTCACATTAAAGCTGTGCAATTCTTCTGTAGAAATCATTTCAACCATATTCATCTGTAATCCTGATAGCAAGGAGCAGGAGCTACCAAATCTTGCCTAAGCATCACTACAGTTACACCATATATCTGAGATAACAGAGAAAATGATGACCTACTTCCTACTTTAGGAAGAAAGCTTTGAAATATTACTGTTCTGACTACATCTCCCACTGGCTATGCTGGCTGGGATATCTGAGCTGGAATTTCTGGGAGAGCTAGTTTTAAGAGAGAAACTTTTTCAAACTCTCTTAGGAAAGCTATATCTCAGGACATTCTGGGTAAGAAACTAAAATACAGCTTTGCAAAAAGAAAAAAATGCCTTAGGAGAATGGACGATCTATAGAGGAGAAAACAGAATGCCTTTAATATCCAATGAATTACTGCCTCTGCCATAAGCACGGAAGCCCCATGTTTTGCTCAATTTATCTTCTTCTATTGGCAGTCCAGTGTTGATGCGGGAGAAATCCTGCCTACCATGTGTGCAAAAATTTTGAACAAGGACCTCTGTGATGGAACACGTAGACAGGGAAATTGTGAAAACTGGTGCTGTATTACCTCTGGAGAAAAAGGTGCCATTTGTCAGCCCAAACCTGACTTGGTCTCAGTAATACACAGTATGTAAAGTATCTATTAAAAAAAAGATATGGGTTCATGTGAGGTCATCTAGAATTGAGATCACTGTTGTGATTTTTAAGTGTTTCAAAGATTTTTCCAGTGTTTTTCAGTATCTTAAAGTATATTATTGTACGTGTTATTGTTTTTCATTGTAAATTTAGTATCTTTTAAACTTTACTGTATTTTATTCATTGTGAACAACCTTGAATGTCATTGAGAAAGGAAAGGAAATCAATAGAAATGAAATATCAAATTGAATCAATAAATAAAATTACTTGGTACGGAGACATTGAGTATTATGCAGGAACTTCTCATAGCCTTGTGTTGTTTTTTTTTGAAGATAGGTTTGGAACTCCTTCCCATGCTACCAGGAATTTCCTAAATATTTGTTCTGAATAGTTCTTTTTATTTTATAGATAGACTAGTAGCTTTTCGACTGGAACAGTCAGGTAAAATGCCTGATTTTTGTAAAAAATAGGTTTTTTTTTTTTAAAAAAATCACTCTTGCATTAGTAGTGTTTATCTTTCTATCTTCTGTAGTGGGATTGCTGTTATACCAGTAATCATATGCCCCTCCTGATTTTCTGAAAGACAGCAGAATACAGTTCTGGCAGTTTCAGCTGGAATGAAAAAACACTAGCATTACTTCATTTCTGATACATCCATTGCAATGTGTACATCAGAAATGAAGTAATGCAAATGAGCTTCTTAAGTCTTTAGCCAATCACCTGCCTCTAATCACAATGTCTCTCCTATCTGATTCATGCACTCGTAATCTCAAGAATAGACTACTGCCGTGCTCTCTACGTGGGGCTACCCTTGAGGTTGATGCGGAGACTACAACTGGTCCAGAATTCGGCTGCCAGATTAATAACTGGGGTGAAGAAATTTCAACACATCTCCCCCATTCCCTCCCCCTTCATTGGCTACTGGTTCATTTCTGCATCGACTTCAAGGTTATGATGATAACATTCAAAGCCCTAAATGGTTTAGGACCTCAGTACCTATCAGAATGCCTGCTCCCAGCCAGATCTGTCCGTAATACCCGTGCTTCACAGGTAGGGCGGTTGAGGGCCTTGACCCCGAAGGAGACCCAGAGGGAAAGAACAAGAAAGCCTTCTGAGTGTTTTCCCCCTGCCTGTGGAACAATCTGCCCATGGAGATCCACCTGGCACCCACGAGCATTGAAGACTTGGCTCTTCCACCAGGCTTTCCCTGAGCATTATGTTTTTGATATCTCAGCTTCCCTTTTATCATCCTTTTTGCCATCCTTTCATCATCCTTTTTATCATCTTTATGGCTATCTGTTTTAATTTATCCTACTAGTTATTGTATCTGTTGAATGTATGTATTATTTTATTTTTATCGTGTTTGATATTCTGCTGTTAGTCTTGTTGTTAGCTGCCCAGAGTGGCCTGGTTGCCAGATGGTGCGGGGTATAAATCCAATAAATAAGTAAATAAGTAAGTAAATAATAATAATAATAATAATAATAATAATAATAATAATAATAATAATAATAATAATAATAATAATAATAATAATAATAATAATAATAATAATAATAATAATATCCTCATAGATGCACTGGCTGATATACACTGTATATATTTGTGTGCATGCACATGCATGTGGAAACATTTGGAACTCATTATTAAAAGAAAACATGGCTAGAAAAGTGAGGATAAAAGGATCAAATGAAATTTAGAGATCAAAGAACAGAGGGTAGGAATAAAGTGATGAAAACTGGTGTGATCAGACTGGCCACAAACATCTTAATTTACCCTCATACCATACATTTAATATGAGTAGAGCTGAAAATCCAATACTGTACACATGGAGCAGTAGTCTTTGGCCCTCCAGACACCCGAGTGGTCTTAGACATCAGTTTCTGGAAGCCCCAGCCAGCATGACTTAATGCTGAGGGCCTCTGGGAGCAGAAATTCAAGATACCTGGAAGATCACCAACAGTGAACCACTGTAGTTGAGGTCTGCCTGTGCAACAGTAATAAGAAAAAGAGATGCTCATAGATCATTTTTAAATTCATGAAAATAGGTGACAGAACAGTGCCGGAACATATGTAGAATCCTATTCTCACAGATAGAAGGTGTGCATAAAAGCCATTCTCCCATCCTGAGCTGGAGCACTGGAAATATTCTATATTAGATTTTCAGCACAGAAAAATCCTGCTCATGAGTTTAGCCAGCATGGAAAGACAGAGCAAAACTGAAGCCTGATGTTCTGTATCTCTAAAGATTGATCTTTTAGTAGTGCTAAAATCCTGGTAGTGTTCCAGAGATATAATTTGGGCAGACTTCCATGTCTAAGAAAACAGATTTTCAAATGAAAATCTCATGTTTACCTCCTGATGACCAAAATAGAAGCAAACCAATTTGCAGACACCATGAAGAAAAGCAGTTTCACAATTCCTTCTTCTATTGACTGATTAGTAGAATCAACGTTTTGGTCCTGTGTGTGTACATATGTGTAACAAATAAAAGTAATATTTTCAAAACTCTTTTCCCATCTGTGACGTTTACCCCGTAGCCCCTGCTGGTTTCACCAAACACAGAGCTCACACGAGTATCCCAACACGCCCTTTAACACGCTGCCACCAGTTGATCTCTTTATCAACCTATAATTCCTATGAAAGACTGAGGTCCATTCAGTACTGAACTTTTAAACAGAAACAGGTTTATTGATTACACGTTGTCTTAGGACTAATTCTTAAGCACATTCTTAAAGTTACACAAAGCTTCAGTATTTTACTTTAACCTCTTCTATCTTAATTAATACAGGTCACACCCTGACTAATCACCCCTTAAACACTCTCTCTGCCTCAAACCCCTAAAATCTTTCTCTCTTCTCTGTCTCTGACTGAACTGACTAGACTCTGACTTACCCCTCCCTTCTAGTTTCTCTGGCTCCTCCTCCCGACAGCTCTCATTGGTACATGCAAATACACTGCTGAATATTCATGCCAGGGGTGATCGCTACACCATCCAACTCTTGGTAGAACACATATTGTGCGTACTCAAAGCCTCAGTTTCAATTCCCACATCTTCAATTTAGATTTCAATTTAAAGGACCACATTGGATTTGATGGGAAAGAACTCTGCAGGACACCTTGGTGAGCTTCTGCCCATCAGACCAGAATGCACTCAGCTAGACATAAGAACATTCCCTATGCTATTACAAAAGACATTATCAATGTGCCACAACATTTCTCTTTCAGCAAAATATGGAGGCAGCTCTACATCAAAACTTTGGATGCCCACTGAGGTGGCAGCACACCTTTTACTTATTTTAATTATAACTCTTCATATTAGAGCATTCTCTGTAGGATAACTTGGATCAATCTTTTAGCATCTAGGAGGAGTTGTCATAGCAACTTCAAGCTCATGATGTTTTCCATCGTGTTGGTTGGTGAAGGGAGGGTATTTTGACATCATGGAATTTTCATCTTGAAAATTGGTTTGAAAACATCTTAACACTGTTGTGTAAAGTCAAGAGCATCACACAAGGAGCCACAGTGGTTTAACACAGCTGTCAGTGTAATATATTACTTCCTTGTGACAATGTTTAAAATGAATTATTGTTGCAATAGAATCAGATAACAGAATAATGCAACATTCTCATTGCTGTGCTGAAGTAGCATCCACATTGAGAGCAAAGAGCTGTGCCTGTTTTGATTTTTAAGTTCCTTACATTTTTAAATGGACTGTGTCTACCCTTCAAATGAAACCAGATGTGCTTAATAGAATTCAACATCAAGGTACTCCTTTTCAAATTTCCCCTCCCTTCCCAGATGAACACAAGTTGGGAATTTGTGATAAAGAGTTCTCTATTCTTACAGATGTATTCTCAAGATGGACACTGATTTGGCAAGATCCCTCCTAAGACCTCTCTCAATGTGTGTGACAAACTCTTTCTTAATAAACAACTGCATGGGAAATTCTTTCTCACAAATGGCCAAATGATTCCATTCACCTGAGAATTCCTGGTCTACCCATACTGAGTATCCATTTTCTCATTTTGTAACACTTCTTGCCCATAATTATCCTATATAAAGATGGGCCAAACCATGGTTTGGCACTTTAGCAGATTGAGCCCACAAGTTTTGTGTCGGCACCCTGGATCCCTTGCCCCACCTCCTCCTATAGATGACTCAGAGACAACATTCTGGGCTTCCCTGCCCCTCCTCCTTCTCTGAGTGGGTCCCCATGGGAGGAGGCAGGGTGGGGTATCTGGAGCACCCATGCAACACCTGTGGGCCCAATCCACTGAACTGCACCAAAGCACTGAAGCACAGTTTGGGGCCATCTCTAATCCTATATGTTTCATCTCAGCAATATTTAGAAAAATAGGTCATGCTGGTTGGTGATCCTGGAGATTGCTCCAAAATTCCAAGAGGTGAATGGGTGATCCTGGTGGAAACAGCTGGATGGCTGTTTTCACAGCTTTCGGCCTCTGCCCCTGTCCCTGGTGACTTGTGCAACCTGATAATTATTAGTATTGTCTGGATGGCACAGTCATTTTACCTGCAGAGCCCAGCCAGAAACTGGAAGAAAAACCTTCCTTTCAAGTGGGTTTTCCCTGCAGTGTAGTTCAGAAGTGGTTTACCATTCCCTGGGGGCATCCTGGGACTGTGCAGCTTAGCCAAGGCCACACAGGTTGGCTTTCGCAGGTGACCCGGTGGAGAATTGAACTCCCAACCTCTGGCTCTGCAGTCAGATACCTAAACCACTGAGCTATCCAGCCAGCTAGCTATTCCATAAATCTACAAACACAGAAGACCTCTATCCTGTTTATTGTAACATTTAGTCCTTTTCCTGGATATACTGGCTTTCCTTCATATGTGGACATAGAACTAACTGAACATACATATCAGTAAAGTACGTCTGTGTCATCACTCCATAGAAACATTTCAGACATATTGTTATAGGAGGCAAAGCTACTCCAAAGCCCTTTCCCATGGGAGTCTCACCTGCAGTTCATCCCCTCCCACCCAACCAGTCATTTTTCTTAATGCATTGTTTAACATAACAGGGAGCAATGTCTTGAAAAACTCTGTTCATTTAAGCTCTTTTTATATTTCTTTGTGATCTCGGTAAGACTTTTTAGCATACCCTCCTGTATAATTACATGACTAACACAGTATCTTTGAATACAGTGGTTCTTTGTTAAAGCCTGAAAAATACAGAGACCATAATAAGCTGCTCTTAGCTGAACCTGAGCCAAAGAAGTAGTTGAAATTGTTGTTATTATTTACTATTTATACAGCATCCAAAATGAATGTGCTACTTTTCATGGGAAGTAACAACCTTCTTCCTACCACAGAACAACCTATTGGCTATGGTTAAACATAAAACAAATTAAGCAAGTAGAGGTAGGAGGAAAAAATGTAGCTATTACAAATGGTATAGATAACAAGTATGTCAGGGAAAATACAGTGCAGGGATACTAACGCCCATCTTTCTTATTCTTGTAATTGCACTGCTGTTTAAAATGTGTCTATTCAGCACAAGGCTAGGTACTATACAGATCCTATGTTGCAGACAGGGAGTTAAGGCAGAAAAGCTATGCCTGCTGTGGTTCCCAATATAGATATCTGAAACAGAAGCTCTATTCAGTCATGTTTTAAAGTATGGGTTTGCACTGACCTCCATGATCTGGCCTGTATCTGGTGAAAGACTCAGAGATATGTGCCCAACTCATCCTTGTCTGGTTCCTTGCCATGATTTCTATATTTTAATGGCTCTCTCTGTGGAGATGGGGGGGGGGGGGAGAGCCATTCCTGCAAATGGAGGAACACAAATATCTATGACCTGGAGTGAGAGGCATACACTGCTCGATCTGAATTACAGTATTTCAGGGAGAATTATTTGCCTATCTCTAGCCTAGAGACCACAAAGAAACAGGAGGCAGCCATTATGAACTTCAGCAATGGCACCACTGCACCACCAAAAATGAAAACAGAAACCAAAGATGTGGAGGTAGAAAGCATGACAGAGCGAACTACTCAAACCTCATGAAGGAAGACAGCCCAGTGTGCAGACACAGGCCCAAGCAGTTCCAGTAATGTAACTAAGATAAAAGTGAAAAGAAAAGAAAAGAGAAAAAGAAAATCCAACAATATAACATCTGGACAGAAAGCCACACCAATAATAGTCCCACACTTTGTTTTGCAGCTTCAAAAAACTATGATGGAGAGACTGCCTGCTACAACCTGATTACCTCACTCAAGAGACTGCCAGCAAGTGATGTGGGCAGGAGAGGTCATGGGCTTCACTGAAGAATGAAACTATCAATCTCCTTATTTAATGTCGGTTCAGTGTCTGTCTTAGAACCTATTGATACTTTAAATGTCATTTCTCCCCATTTTTATTTTAACATTTTCAGTCCCATGATTTAACATAGGAGACCTGTAGAAGGCATTGCTCCGGTCCATGAGTGCCCTGGGCTTTTTGCTCTTTCCTGTGGTCGCCCCAGAAAAACATAAATACTCCTGATTCTGCTCGTATTTACACATTTGCCTGAAAATAGTGCACTTCCTTTACAGGGTATGGAGATCACACGGTGTGAAAGGCGTGTACTAGCCTTATTCAATCCATCATCTCTTTAATCACAGAAATACAACAGTCAGAAGAAGACTAGCCCATGGTAGCCAGGTAAGCTCTGCATGTGAACAGGCACCCCACCAATGGGTTCTGGTTCGTGTGCAGAAACTGCCTGAGCAAAGCAGTTTCAGATGGTTACTGTTTCAGTGATAGTCACAATGGAAGGCATGGGTTCAGGTGCTCTTCTAAATGCATGTGGATTCCACGTGTTTTAAAGTATGGCTGAAAAGATCCCCACTTCCTCCAACACCACCCTTATACCCTTTAGTTCCCAACCCACTTTGTCCCCTTCTCCCTTCTGTAGGGGCTGCACAATCAGGAGAGGGCTATCTGCAATCCCCACAGCTTTGGTGGGAAGCAGTTCTGTCTGAGTTGCTCAGTCTTGAGGTGATGAGAGTGGGCGTGTTGCAATCCTCAGGGCTTTTGTGGGAGGACTCTCTGTTTGGGTTGTACCATCCTGCAGGATGTATGCCAACACCAGGGGTCTCTTTCCATGTCTCCTGTAGGACAACCTCAGCTTACGTTGCTGTGTTCTGTAGCTTGGGTTTGTTTGGCACAATTTCCCTCTTGGGCGAGGGCTAGATGGCCTGCTGGAGGCATCTTCAATGACCTTCTCTCTCACACATACATTTTAAAGGTAACAGTTTCTCAGAAAAGGAGACTCAATCATAATTTAAAAGTAGAGATGTGAAGAAATGCTACGTTTATGGTCAAGACAGGTTGCCTCAGCCTGTCAGGGATTCTGCAGCCATGGAAAGAGCATTTGTCTTTAATGAAAGAGTGAGGCAGCCCCCCCCTTTTTTTTTTTGCTTGCTTTGTAGTTTGCCTGATATGTCTCTGGAATCTTTCCTCCTTCTGAAGCTAAGCACATACACACAGCAAGCAGAGGAGGGCAGGCTAATTGCTCACAACTATGCAGAAACACACACATAAACACAGCATCTCATATTTCTACTTTTTAAAAGTTCACACCAGTCTTGCTGAACACTGCTAGTATGTTCGTGGTAAAGCTAGGATGTGGTGTAGAGCACTCAGAATGAACAGCTCAGTCCTATTTAGAGTTGCCATCAATGTATCCAAAGAACTTTGTCTGTGCCTCTTTCTATGATACTGTTCTGATGTATGTTTTCTGACTTGATTCCACACCATGGCTTATGCTTCTGGGTAAAGACAAAATGTTATGGCATAATGAAAAACAGTAATCAACACAATGACATCAGGGCAGTTTGATAGCTGAAGTCACATTATACTATATTTTACAAAGGAGTCATTTCCTGTAATGTTGCCATGTTGAACAACAGGTTCTTGGAGCTTGTGTTGTCAAGACTGACAAACTGGATTCAGTGACCATGAGCACACCAATAGTGGAAAAGGCACAAAACTATTAGGGTCATCATAAATTAAAAGCAACTTGACAACACAGAGCAACAACAATAAAAGTGTTCCAACCCTTCGTTATCTTATACTGGACCTCAAAGATGGAAAACATTTTATTTTAACTGCAACTCCAAGATTACCCCAGCTGAGGTATTCTGGGAGCTGTCCTTAAAAAGGAAAACAAAACACAAAATGCAGCAAAAGAAAAAGTCAGAGTCTTGATAATGATTCTGATGTTCCATACTGATTGCACAAATACCCCTAGAAGAAACTGGCCCTTTATTGTCAATCATATTGAAACATTTTTTTCTCCATCGTGCAATACATGCCCTATGTGGACGTGAGCTTAGTTTCGCTGGAAAATGTTCTGTGGTTAAATAGTCTGTGGTTAAATCCCAAATTGACTCATTTCTGCTTTCCTTATCATGTTGGCCTATTGAGTCATTGAGTCATTGAAAAGGTATTCATTACATAGTAATGGCAAACACGGTTGCCCTTTTTCATGCTCCCTCTTTTTTTTAGAGTGGAATAATGTGTGTGAAGTACCTCAGGAAGTATTTTGAGAGAGCAATAGTTGGATTCCACTTTTATGCAGGTGATTTAAAATGCAGGTTTATGAAGCAATGAAGGAGAAAAGAGAGGGAAGAGTCCACTTTCAATCTGTAGGTTAGGGGGAAAAACGGTGAAAGAAAGCTGTTTCGAAATATTCTGTTCAGTGTCAGTGGTTATTCCACCTGTCACTAGAAAAGTGACATCCAGTGGCACGCAAGATTCCTCACAGAAGTGGTGTCAAAATGCATAACTATGTCATTTACAGGCTTTTCTACTTAGTTGATCTCCACAGAAGATTGTCCTAATGTGGGGAAAAAATAGTAGGGCCTGAACTGAAACTTATTTCCAGTTGTCTCGAATATATTTATTTCTGCCAAGCAAAGAACATCTCTTTGTGAAAGATCTCAACATTATTTATAAAACATTATTCAGAATATGTTCCTCTCTCAAATGCTTTAGAATCTGGCCGTACAGCATTGTGAGTCCTTCCTATCCTTATTTGTCTAGGACAGTAGTATGCCATTAGTGCATATATCACTTTGGGGAGCAGAAGTTGTCTCAAATGGGACACAGTTTTCTATAACAATTGTAACCCCCATGTCCTCTTGAAGTGTGATGTACTTAGAAACCTTACTTATCATACAGCTGTGGTATTTTGACATGATAGAAGTAACACGGGCCACTTTGTGTTTCTCTTAATTCCCCATTTCCTTTGCTCACCAACATACCGTAAATTCCATCTATGTGATAACAGAAATGTTAATGTCCTTCTTGGGGGAAAAAAATTCCCTTTTTGCTTCTATTATGGTCTCAGGTTCATTGAAAGAAGGACTGGAGTGATACCAACTTTGAAAGTTTGAGAACTGTGTGTTTGGAATCACCTTTGTGGCTAGTAAAGGCAACATTGTCCTCTTAATCAATTTTGCTGCTTATGGTGCATCACATGCACAGATCCTTCTGGCTACATAGAATGATGCAGAATAGTATGATACAATCCCAGTCTCTGTATGGTTCCCGATTTTCTCGGATCACACAGATCACTTACTTATCTTGGAAGAAGCAACAGATGAGGGTGGATATGTTGAAATAGCAGGAGACAAAAACTAAACAAAAGAAAACAAAGATGTCAAAGAAGATTGGGGAGAAGAGTGAATATTTGCTAAATTTGGTGGTTTCTACTATAACTTTATCCTAACAAAAGAACCATTCAAACTAATATTCGTAAACGCAGTACATACTGCTTAGTCTTATTTACAAACGTGTTTCTTTGAATGTTTAGGATGTGTAGATAAAAGGAATTTAGAGAGTTTGGAAAAGCATGGATGCATCTTTCTGGTGTCTGCCCTACCCTGACATCTAAATCGTTATGTCTAGACAAGAGGGTATATCTTGTTGCTCTGAAATATTGCAGTGTCTTTTTGTTCATTCATTAGGGACTATTTCAATCTGCCACATTTATCTACTCTAGTTTAATCTGAAGGAAAGAAAACCAGTATTTGCATAGTGAATTATTTAATATTTGTTAAAAGATAAAAATGATATTTTTTTTTCAAATAAGGGTTTCCAAAGCTTGGAAAGTAACAGTTAATTGACCATTCTTGGGTCCTCTGATTTAGTTTGGAGGCCCATTTGATGCTTCTGAATGTATCCAAGTTTGGTCTAGAGCAATTTTGCACCATCCAGTTTACTTTGTGCCCTGGATGAAAATGAATTTGTGAATTTGTAAAGTTAGTGCACTGCAAAACCTAAATAGTTATAACTGTTGTATTTTAATTTTGGGACATGATAGATTACAACGACGCTGAACTGATTTGTGCTTAAAGAAGTTCAATGTTTGTCCTAACTCCAGAATGATGTGTATATTCACTTTGCTTCAAACCAGAACTGAGTTTGCTCATTCCACTTTGATCCATACCTGATTTAAATCAGTCTAAATCAAGCCAACTTGATTTTGGACTTACCCAAATCTCGTGCACAGCTATGATAGCTGTACCATCACTATTGACAACCAATTATAACTCATCATCTGTAGCTATTTGGCTCATCCCAGAGATCTCCAGTAAGGATTCTATCATGTAATTTGCACTCTATTTGTAGATCAAGAAGTACTGTGTCTAGGCATAACCTCAGTTCATAGTGAATATCATCCCATGATTTAATTTATTCTAATTCAGTAGATGCAAAGCAAAGAGGACAAAGAGTTCTATGTAGTTATATCTAATTATGAATGACACTTACATATATAATATTTGTAAAATATAGATATATATGTAAATGTCATTTATAATTAGATATAACCATATAGAACTAGTAACTATTAAACTGGAGGTGTTCATGCTTAGATGAACAGCTGTCAAAAAAATTAACTATACTTATGAATGGCACATGGATTTACTGACAACTGGTTACATGGGTAAACTCAGGCAATGTACAGACAATGTTCACCTTGCTAATGCAGTTTAACTATGTTGAAACATATATGAGTTTCAGCTAAAAATGTTTGATGTGTGTAGGGCAAATAATTGTTGAGACTTAGCTAAATACATTACCCCTTTGAAAGAATAGATTTTAAACCAATACTAACGATACACTGCGAAAATATTGGCTAATTTACAATAGACTTAATATATTAGGCTCACCTTTACTGATGGTGAGGACCTCCCTGGGCCATTCAAGCTGGTTCAGCTGAAGGTGAAGGCTCAGTCTTCAGCAATCTAGGCCAGCCATTTTCTGAAGGAGGCCACGGACTGAAAAAATGTGAGAAGGGCAGCCCAAAGGGTTTATGGGGGCTGGGGCTGGTAACTGAACTGATGAAATACCCTTTTTGTCATGTATGACATAATTCATTGTCTTCTTTCTGTCTCTCTCTCTGCCTGTCTCTCTCTCTTCTTGTCTCTCTCCTTCTATATATGAGTATATGCATGCCTGTGAAGGATTTTTTTAAATAAATTAATTTAGTTGCTCTATGAAATTCTATTTTCTTTATCAAAATCTGTCTCTTGTATATATAAACTCCATATAGTGTGTTAATCATGTATATATTTTATGTAAAGCTCAATACTACACCCATGCAGTATGTAACAAAACTTTCTACAGCTGTTTTGTACAATTTGTTACATACTGCATGGGTGTTGAGTTGTATACAATTATATGCTTTATGCCAGACACTTTAGTTATATTGAATTTTACATAAAATATATACATGGTTAGCACACTATAAGGAATTTTTTCACCAGTTGAACTTTTATTCCGTGCTTTCTAATTGTTACGTTATCACGTATATATAAGGCAAGATATGTTGAGTATAGTTAGTTCAATCTTAGCTCATTGTGCAAGTGGCTAGCCTAGAGCAAACTTACTCCCAGCTTATGGTAAACAATTCTTCACATACCATCGTATAAGGTTAGTTATGCAATGTATACAACCCTGATTCAGCCTATATTTCCTTCATTTTGTGTTTATATTTAGTAAGGTTTTTAAAATTTATCAGAATTGCCAAGGTGTTTTTTTTTCTATTGCTCATTATTTCCATTATTTGTTCATTATTTTCCTTGTAAGTGTCTCATGATTATTTTTATTATTTTCAAAAATAATTTTACCTATTAGTTTCTTTGCGGGGGCAAAGTGTTGGCAGTATTTGATGGAATACTTATTGTGTGATTTCATTGCATCTCTGCAAAACCCATCTTTGCCATTTGCATTTTCAAATGAAGGCATGTGGCCAAGAAAATTGGAGAAACTTTTGGATACCATTCATCCAGAGAAGAAAGATAAACTTCTGGATTTCTTTAAAAACCTATGAGATAATTTCAAGAGAAGGCCAATGGTTAAACAGATACTTACTCAAATGTCACAGAAATAAGCAAAGGATCTTGTTGCATCATGCAAAATTAGTAAACTGATTGCTAAAACTGGAAATGCTGACAATTTATCCTGCCTTCAGTTTCCATAATTTGTCATGAATCTGAGTGCCAAAGAAACAATTCAGGCACTTCCTTTGAGTAACTCCGCTGTTGCCAGAAGAATCAATGAGATGGCATGGGACATTGAAGAGGGATTGGTCAGTTCAGTAAAAACAAAAAATTCTCTTTACAAATAGATGAAACTACCTTACAAGGTAACAATACTCTTCTCATGGCTTATGTGAGATCCTGGAATGGAAATTAACTGATGGAAGAGATGTTGTTTGCCAGGAGGATTAAAACAGATACTAAGAGGCTGTCTGTTTTTGAAGAAGTCAGAAGTTACATAAGCGAGAACACTATTCCAATGGAGAATATAATGACGTGCAACTAATGATGCCACTTTTATGGTTGGTCAATACAGAGGGTTCATCCGCCCATCTAAAAAGGGTTATACCTTCTATCCTTCCAATTCATTGCATGCTTCACAGGGAGCACCTAGTAGCTAAGAAACGTAAGAAGACATCTATCTTTTGCTTTCAATTGTCATAAAGACTGTAAACTTCAACAAATCCCATACTCTTCAGGATTGTCTTTTTTGGCAACTGTGTGAAGAAAATGATGAAGAATTCTGGGTGCTTCTGCTGCATACTGAGGTGTGGTGGATTTCCAAAGGGAACTGTCTTCAACATTTTGTTACACTCTGGGACACCATCATTTTCTTCTTGTCTTCTAAGGAGCAGGGAGCGAGATTCGTTGAAGCTAAGGCAATATGTTTTATCTGGCAGATATCTTTCAGAAACATAATTTTTTAAACATGACCTTACAGGGCAAACCCAGTAACCTCATAG
The DNA here is from genome assembly GCA_037013535.1 of Intellagama lesueurii. NCBI lineage: Eukaryota > Metazoa > Chordata > Lepidosauria > Squamata > Agamidae > Intellagama > Intellagama lesueurii. Next base: position 11,750,548 of record JBAJHW010000010.1, on the reverse strand, counting down.
ACAGTAAGGAAGCCATTGTTGTTTTCCTTACGAAACTCAAAATCTATTGGCACAACATAGGATGTCAGGAATTTTTATAATTTCCAAACCTGAAAACAACCACAGAGGCAATGAACTTAACATTTATGTGAAACATCTCAAGCAGATACATGAGGATATGCAAGAAAGATTTAATAGCCTGTTAAACATCAGTATTGTATTTTGAATCCATTAAAGGTACAACTCACCAAAGTTGAGGCAGAAATTCAAGAGAGAGAGATTGATCTTCAGAGTGAAATAATTGCACATCATCAGTTTGGTCAGTTTCAAAAAGATTTTTGGATCAAGAGTGATCTGCCGAATAAATTTCTGACACTGGGGAAAAAAAGCTCAAAGATGTTTATTGCCTTTCCCTCAACGTATTTGGTTGAGTGTGGATTCAGCAAAGTAGTTTCCTTGACAAAATCCAGGAACAGAATTGACATTGCAACGAGAGGTGACATCTGACTCTCACTGCCTAATCTGGAGCCCGATTATCATGAAACTTGCAGAAAAGCACCAAGCTCAAGGATCACATAGATGCTTTTAAAAGCATTGATTCCATACAGTCTTTTAAAAAGTTTTTCCAGTGTGTTGGAATGCTAACATTTCCTTGGTGTTCGAAAATAAATGATTTTCTGTTCATCTGTTTGTGTTGTATCCTTGTTTGACAGGAGGCCCTGGAACCTGATGAGAGCTGCTAAAAAAGCTGTGGCCAAAAAGAGTTGAGAATAGCTGATCTAGGCCATCAGTTTTGGATTATTGGACCCCCTCTTTAACGTGGCAGCACAACACTTCAGGCACCAACATATCTTGAGTCAGATCCACATTGATTTGGATTTGCTTCCTGTCCAATATGTGACTTGGCTTTCTTTGAGGCAAGTCACCAGGAACATGCTGGTTCTGCAAGCAACCTACAATTGCATCTGCTCATTGGTTTGGGGCCAAGCAGCACAAGGTAATCTCAGACTGGCATGCATTGATGGTAGTTTGGCAGTAAGATGGAAGAACTACCTTTCTACTGAGTGATGCCCTCCTCCTATGACACAACAGCTATATTCCTTTACAAGTTTGCAGTTCATAACAGCATAGAGCAAGAAATTTGGAGAACATGTTTTGGTCTATCATGCATTAGATCTGTCATTCCCTATGTAGCTCAATGAATTTCCTTGGCTTGGTACATCTTTGCTGAGACTCATCAAAGTAAATTAACATAAAAACACCTGAATGATATAACTGACTGTGACAGATCAAAACAATGATGTTTGAAGCCAAAAGATTTGAGCAGACTCCATATTTCAATACTGCTGGGAGAAAGATTAAAAAAAAGTTGGATCTCATAAATTTCAACTTAGTTTTCTCAGAAACCTTAAAAACTAAAAGTCTGTTGCTGAGTGACATTATTATATTAGTTATCATCAGAAGCAGATGAAATGTGAACATGCAATCCATCATAGGGATGTAAACAGGCCCCTACATCCAGTCTGCATCCAGACAAAAAGCAGATTGTTTGGGGCCAACCCTTCAGGAGACACCCCAAGTAGGGATAGAATTTCTGGAAAACATCTATTCCTTTAATTCAGTGAAATCCCCCTCCCCAAAGCCAAATTATGGGAATAAAACCCCTCAAACCATCTGGACGTAGAGCAGTCCTGTTACCTCCCTGGCCATTCCCACGTCATTTTGGTGCAGCAGGGAGGAAGGTGTCCCACTGCAAAGTCTGAGTTATGAGGATTCCCTCAGAATCACCAAGTTTAATCAGAGGGCACATTCCAATGGAAGCTGTCTCCATGTAGAGTGTGTGGAGGCAGCCTCCTTTGGAACTTGTCCTCCCATGAAACTGTGTGAGTTGCAGATAATCCTCATGGCTGCAGCAGAGTGCTTTTCTTCCTGCTAGACAAAAATGGTGTAGGAGTGACAGGGAGGTAAGAAATCTGCCCCACTTCCTGCTGGTTCAAGGACTTTAACTCCCATAATTTGGCCTAGGGGGTGCTTGTGAAATCATGGGATTAAAAATTCCTGTAAACCTGAAAAGCCCATCCTTAATTCCAACCCATTCTTTGTGTTTCCAGAGATCCATGAGAGACACAGAGACAGAGGGGTGGGGGAGAGACAAGCATTTCTGACTGAAAGTTGGGGGGTACATAGCACCATTGATTTGGAGGATATGGTAGACAGGAAGATTTTACTTCTGACCACACATGTCCATCTGGCAATTGCCCAAATACCACCAGACAGTGTGATTTACATTGCCAGAAAGAAGAAGAAAGAAGGCAGAGGTAGAAGAGGAAGATAAACCTTAGCACATTAATTCAGACTTAATTCATCAAAGCCCACACAATGCAGGCACACACAGTTCTGTTAGTAAACTGTTCAAAAGCTAAATGAGCTGAATAAGAAAAAAAAAAGACTTTAACATGATTCTTATCCAGTAGCAAGTATGGCACAAGTATTTCACTTTGCCCTACAGCTGCACAAAACGCCTGGCTAGGTGACTCCAAGGATGGATATTGTATGCTGTGATTTCATCTCGAGTCGTCCCTAGCACATCAGCAATTGGAGTGACCAGGGGAGATCTTGAATTTTATTGCGCAGGAAGGCCAGCTTTCACTTATCTCCTATGGCACACAATCAGTCTACTATGCTTTTGAGTATATTGTGCTTTGTAGGAGAACTATATCAAATGTGTATGCACTTTTTGACTACCATCTCACACCTCCCAGATTAAAATTGAGGAAACTGGTGTATTTTTTTTTTAAAAGAACCTCTATGAATCTGAAGGAACAACAGAGAATGGCAGGACTCTAACATGGAAAAAAAGGACTCTAACATGTTAAAATAGATAGAACCCTAGAAAAATCTAGCCCTCAGTCAAATGGAGAATTGGGTTATTTGGATAGCGGTTAACCCTACAAATGCTGGGTTGCAAGTAAATGATCTGTGAAGGTGCAATCTGCCCTGTGATCCACCCTATGGTTGCCCCCAAATAACATAAATACTCCAGTTCAATCCAGTGTTTGCACATTTATCTAAAGACAATGTCTATCCCAAATCCATCATCTGTGATTAGTAGCTGTGGATACTTAAAGCTAGATCATTAGGAAATCACTTTTGTTGTTTCTAATTTGTATGTCTAAGGGTGAGGGTTACATTAATGAAATACCATGGAATATCTTGTGGTATTCTTTAAAATGATTTAAATTCAAATGATTGTCACACGGTTTTGTATCACTGTTTGTGTTCCCTTTGGGTCACTCCTATTGTGTTGCTGTTTTAAAATTGTGCTGATTTTGGAGAATATACTGGCAACCTGAAATTAGTTTAATGGAAGATCTGTATTTCCAAGATTCCTGAAGTTGCTTGCCAAGGATGGGAACATCCACTCTCACATGGCTGGGCAAACAGGGCAGGGTAGGGGCTGAAGCTGACCAGAGAGATGCTTGCCAAAGAGGGAAATAACTTACAGCAAGAGTAGGGTGTGGCTGGTGGGAGGCAGCAGAGACATCCACGAATCAGAAAAACGGTGATATGCTTTGATTCACAATTCATCATGGTCATTGGATCATGAATTACGAATTTGAATGTTTTTTCTGACAAATCAATGAATCAATTTGCTTTTGGTTTTAAAACCCTATAACATTGCTCCCCAAGCACCTGGAAGCACCAAATTCACAGGGAAACGTCCCCTGACTCTTCTCTACAAGCCCTGCAAGTGTGGTAAAGTATGCATTTCAGATGTCCGAGTTATACACCCACAAGAAGGACCCCCAAAGGAAGTCTCCCAAGCACCGAGAGACACCACAATCACAGAGAAACCTCTATTGACTCTACTCTACAATCCCTCCAAGTTTGGTGAGGATTGGGTTTCGGACACTAGGGAAGTGCCTTTTAGCAGCTGGCTTGAGGAAACCCAATCTTCTCCAATTTTGGAGGGATTGTAGAGGAAAGTCAGAGGAAGCTTCTCTGCAATTTTGGTATCTCTAGGTGTCTAGGGGGCCATTTTATAGTCAAACAAATCAATGAATCAAAAATCACTAAAATTCATTGATTTATATTCGTCTGGAGTATTGATTCGTATGAATACAAATTGACAAATTAGCCATTTTTGAACAAATTTGGTGATTCATTTTTAAATTCATGCCGATCTCTAGGAGGCAGCCATCACAAGGCAGTTTACATCAACAGAAGCATTCATGTAAGCCAAAATGCTTACAAATAATGCGCTTTTACATCCATGCTAAAATAAACAATGCTCTGCAGGCACAGTAAAATACACACACATATATATTCCATGCTTCCTTTTGCATCATATAGCCAGAATTTTTAAAAGTGATTTTATTTAAGAAAACCATGATTCCACAGCGGTTCTTATTGTCAGTACCTTAGAATAGGCTGGAAAGATTACCACTTTTCAGTGATTTTTTTTTCTCCAGAAAAATATCACTACAAGGTGATTACTATTCCATTACCAATGTACTTCACTGGATGAATAGAAGATACCTCACAGTAGCTTAAGTGTGCCATACAAAACATTGTGACATATGATTAAACAAATAATTAGAAAAACATATTTTGGAAGCCTTGTGTTTATTACATAACATATTTGGATCCCATTTTTGATCCAAATGACCCATAGTAGCATAATTAGAGTGATCTTCTTTTATTATCAGAACAATCCTGTGAGCCTGGTTAACCTGCGAGATAAGAAATGTTCCCATTAACACCTTCAAAAATTCAGTGAGTGAACTGAAGCAGGCTTACGCCCACCAACCAACCCCTTCTGATTCATGTGCACCTGCTGACAATTCTTCCAGCAGCCATGTGGCTTGCATCCTGAAAAAGGGGCTATATGAATACAGATAGAGTTACAAGAAGGTCAAACTTGGGTTAGTTCCAAGTCTTAGGAGCTCACTTTGGATTTTGGAGGGCAAATATCAGTGTTTCTGCATGAATATTGCATCTAACTGGATCTAAATGTCTGTCTTTCTGAGTCTATTTAGTTTTCCATAGCCATCACACATCCTGTGATGAATAGATTGATCTTTTTGCCTTTATGTATTGGATTTTTTTCACTGAATGTTCATGTTCAGTGTGTAGACCTTCTGCTAAAAAAAGGGTAGATTATTTTCCTGGGTTGCAAAAAATAACAATACAACTTGTCTACTTATTCTTTTCTGTTTAATTGCAGGCTTTGAAAGACTTTTCTTTCTCTGTTTCTATGATCTACTGTATAAAATATAAAATGCACAGTTCTTTTGCAAATATGTGGGTGAACATTTGCATCAATATATTGCCTTCCGTGTAATTTTGATCATGAAAGGACATATATCATAGCCTGAGATGAAGAAGGTTATATTTTCTTTGCCTTCTCTTTCTTTTATGATCTTTTTATAAGAGAAAAAGATTATAGATTATGTTGAATCTGGAAGATTTCCACTGGCTTCCAGTTTGCTTCTGTGACTCAGTTTAGAATGATGGTTTTTGACTTTGAACTGGGCCTGGAACCAAATTTTTTAAATGGTGAGATTAGTGGGAAACAAGCATTATATGATTTGATAAATGGACTCCACCAAGCATTATGGATGCTAAATTTTGCAGTGCTTGACGTTTCTACACCCTTTTCAATGTTAGACCCATATATAGTGCACTGGAGAAATCACTCATCACTATGGCAACATCAAAAGTCCACTGGTTTTGAAGTTCGGATACCATTTATCACATTTATTTAGTGGAGGGTGGAGATTCAAAGCTACTAAGCACATTTGGTGCTGTTTGGAACAGTATGTTGGGTTGACATTCATCAATATATCTGTGAAGATTCTCAATCATCCAGGTGTGGTTATCTGGAAGTCAAGTCATGGCAACTGGACTTCTTTCTTGTTAGGTTGAAACGTTTCGCTCCTCATCCAAGCAGCTTCTTCAGTCTGAGGAGAGTTGGTGGGAATTCCCTGATATATCTTCCAGGTTGGTTTATTTGGGGGTTGGCATTCTTGACCCTCTCTCTCTCTGCTGCATATCCATAGCCTGCTAGGCTCTCAGAGACTACTGACAGTCAGTTATGCTTTCTAGATTTTCCATTGATTGATTTTCAACTTCCTTCCTGGAGTTCACCATGTTTTTTATTTTTATTTTTACTATTTTATTTTACTTTGCCATTCACATAAAGTGAGTGGGATTTTTATATTGACAGTAGTTGCAGCAATGGCAGTGGAAGCCAATGGAAAGCTACAACCCAGGAGGGGTTCTTTTAAGTTGGGAGGGGTGCTTTAAAGTCTTTTGTATGGACTTTAAAGGACTTTTTGTATGATCACATTCTGCTTGCTCGAGAAGCACTGGCATATTTGAGCAAGAGTTTTGGTTGCCAATGGCCATCCCTACATCAGTGCTATTATTGGTCTAGCCTTCAGTCTCTATAATACTTTGGTGGTGCCTGTTATCCCCAGAACATCAAACAAAATAAGTTTCTCTTATTTTCACTCAGAGCAGACTGAAATGCAGATGATCAGCTGTAAAAAAGTTATCCTTTAATTAATGCATGTCAAAATGCCCAGGTACTCCTCAGATTTATGTATTAATTAAATAACAAATGGTACTAGGGGACATCTTAGTGTCATGGATTGCAGCCAGAGCTAATCATTTCCTGATATCTGCAGTTCTGCTTAGAGGAAGGTCTTTTGTAAGCAGTAAAAACCTTCAAATGAGGCTATTCTACCCAGCCTAGATGTGAAGCAGTTGGCATATTTAGCAGAGAAGAGTGATTATATCTTTCCCAACAACATACATAGGACAGCTTAGTAGAATTCATATTACTAAACAAATCCCTTGATAATTAGTTTGACAACTATGCCTAAAAATCAAATAAAATTTTCCCCATAATTTCTAACATGTCCTAAATATTTAATATAAATCTCTGTGCCAATTATGTCATACCCAGTCTTTGGAATGTGCTTGCCTTTGATAGCTATTAGACAGTGGGTGTTGACAAATGATCTCCAGTGTGGGATATAGGCTAAATAGTATAACCAGTAGGATTATAGCTGTTATTGTATATATTTGTTCACTGTTTTGTCTGTCATTAGTTGTTCATTTCTGGTGTTAGCATTTAAAAATTATAATTCATACCTTCATCTGTTGCAAACTCACTTCTTCCTTGCTTGGAAATTCTTATATTAGAGGGGTGCAGGAACACACTGCTGATACTCTGTGACCAGTCAAAACAGCATTCCATAAGCCATTTCTCATAAAAGAGGACAGTCCAAACCAAATGCTCAGCTTTTGAACAGATTCTTGAATCTGGACTATACTTGGCTCAGTGTTTATGGACTTGTTCCGTACTTTAAAGATATAGTGTCCGATTTTAAAAATAATTCCACCCCCACACGTTTTGCAATTCTTTCTTTTTTTCAAAAGACTGAAAGAATTGGGCATGTTTAGCCTATAATGATAGCACATTTCAAATACCTGAAAGGTAGTCATAACAGAGGAGAGGCAGGGTCTGTTCTTGATCAAACCAGGGTGCAGGACATGCACTAATGGGGTAAAGTTACAGTAAGCCAGATTTCAGTTGAATATCAGATAAAACTTCTTTACTTTTAGAGCAGTACGGCAATGGAACCAATTACCTGGTGAATGCTCCAACACTGGAGTCATTCAAAAGAAATAGAGACAACCACCTGGCAGATATCCTTTGATTTGGATTCCTGCATTGAGCAGAGGGCTGGACTCGATGGTAGTTATTTTTGAAAGGCTTACCACTGTTTCCTCAAAAGAAAATATTTCTCCTACAAGCTTTTCATAGAATCATAGAAAAGGGGAAAGAGTGCCTCTGAGCATAGGCTGATGGGTTTAAGATTTTCTCAGCATGTCTAGAGATATGAGAAAGTGGGGAAACAGTGCATTTGAGCATAGACTGAGAAACTTTATACAGTGGTGCCTCGCTAGACGATGTTAATCCGTTCCACGAGGATCGCTGTCTAGCGAAAACATCGTCTAGCGAAGCACGTTTTCCCATTGGAATGCATTGAAATCGCTTCAATGCGTTCCAAGGGAAAACACAGTCGTCTTGCGAAATTTCCCATAGGGAAACATCGTCTAGCGAGTGAGGGTCCCCGTCGGAATGCACTGACAGCTGCACTGACAGCTTTTCACCACTAGTTGGCGCACTCCTATGGGGAAACCTCATCGTCTAGCGAAAATCGCCATAGGGAAACATCGTTTTGCGAAGCGCAGTAGCGCTCGCAAAAAGGCATCGTCTAGCGATTTCCTCGTCCTGCGAGGCAATCGTCTAGCGAGGCACCACTGTATATGGTCTGGAGCATATTTGAAAGGAGCACCGTATCCTCTAATTTTCAGCCCCACTGGGCAGGGCTCCGCCTCTCACACATGCGACTTCACCCCTGGGTGCATGCACAACACCGGGGGCCCCACCTGCATGCAGGGTTCCATTGCAACTGTAACCAAAGGAGTTAAATGTGATCGCTGTGTGAAGGAGGAAGAAAACTCGCGCGGAAGGAGGTGAAGTCGTGTGTTGCTCACACACATGCCCAACTTAAAGGGAACCTTGGAAAGTAGGGAGAAAAGTGCCTGTGAACCTAGGCGAAGTATTTTCCTCCAGTCTTTGTTTCGTTCCATATAGCATATGGAAAAAGAAGAGTGGGAAAGAACCTCGACGCAAGGGTTCTATTGGCATGAGAGGGATCATTCCTAGTCTCCACAGCTCAGGAATGTGTGAACCCCAGAAGGAATGACTTGTTTTAGCAATGAGGCACTAGGGTGAAGTGAAAGAGAAATACCTGGTGAGCTCTTGATTCTTCTCTGCCCATCCCTTGCACCTGTCACATGCTGCGGCTTGACTCACTCCAGCAAGGAAAGATCCTGTTATCTCCCGTAACCTTGTGTCCTCCTGTCATGGCTACTGAATTTTCCCAGTACTGCCCTGTTTGACCCAAGAGCAGTTGCATCTTTCAGGTGGGGCCTGTGGGCTTCTTCCATTGCCAAGGAAATGGGACAGCCAGGAAGAAGGGAACATGGGAGAATCTGCTTAAGGGAAATTTTCCTCAGACATGGCACCCAGACTACTGAGGAAGGAAGTGTGGTCTTAGAGAGCCAGCCCACTCAGAAGAGGATAGGTAAAAAGGATGCTCCCATTCCTCCATTGGGGATATGGGGAATAAGAGTCAAAATTATTGTACTATTCCTCCCTGTAGACGTACCTAACAATACTTGTACCTGTTATTGTTGTTAATCATTATTATCGTAACTGTCATTTTGAAAGCCATCCAACTGCTCCTGTATATTATTAAATTGTAAAGCATTATTTGGATGGACCCATTTATAGTGATTGATTATTTTATCCTATTATTTCTGTAACCCAGAACACAAGGTGGTGTAAATTCTTCACAAAGGCATCCCATTTTATTATTGCAACGGTCCTGTGAGATGGGCATCAACTGCTGGTTTGGCAGTTTGGCACAGTTCATTTCCCCGCCGAACAGCTGATCTGCAGTTTGGTGCCCCACCCCCTCTGGTGGGCCCCCATTCAGCAGCCAGGAAATGAACCCCACTGAAGCACCAAATCAGCATTTCGTGCCCATCTCTATTAAGGCTGAGAATGATTAGCCCAAAGGCAGAAAACATTACTGTTTATTTAGACCAGGTTAGCCCCAGGTGGAAGGCAACTTGTAGCCTCCAGATATTGTTGGCAGCATTTCCCATCAGCCTTAGCTTTGAAGTCAGTGGTGACAGATACAGAACATGCTGTCAGCTGACATCTGGAGGACCATAACTTCCCCATCTCTGAAATATCTGGTTTGAGAACAAGAGCCTGACCATTCCATCACATGAGCTCACTATACTCTCTCAACATAAGCCTGTGCTCGTCTAAGGTAAAGGTAAAGGTTCCCCTTGACATTTAGTCCAGTCGTGTCCGACTCTAGGGCGCGGTGCTCATCCCCGTTTCCAAGCCGTAGAGCCAGCGTTTGTCCGAAGACAGTTTCCGTGGTCATGTAGCCAGCGCGACTAGACACGGAACGCCATTACCTTCCCACCGAGGTGGTACCTATTTATCTACTCACATTTGCATGCTTTCGAAGTGCTAGGTTGGCAGGAGCTGAGACAAGTTACGGGAGCTCACTCCGTCGCGTGGATTTGATCTTACGACTGCTGGTCTTCCGACCTTGCAGCACAGAGGCTTCTGCGGTTTAACCCGCAGCGCCACCATGTCTCTGTGCTTGTCTACATAAAAGTAAACCCTCTTGAGATCAACATACGTGATTACTGAATGAGTGTGGATGCAGCTGCACAATGCAAGGCAATCCTGTGAAAGTTCTCTCAGACATAAAACTGCTATATTACATGTTCTTACTTGAAAGGAAGCACTGTTTAAATCAGATGGACCTGTTTTTGAGTAAACATGCATAATACACATATCTATTTTTTGTTCTTACTATATACCCAAAGATGTTTTCATCTTGGATAGTGTGTATGGGCTTGCTGCTTTATACCTGGTTCTTGCTTGTTTAGTAATTACATAGCTCAATTTTAATTACTGTTATTCAGTACATAGGCCTTTTAGCTATACTTTAAAATAACATGATCCATAAACCAACTGAAACACTTTTTCCACAAGTAATGAAAGTCAGTGGGTGATTTTGTATCACACAGTCTTTCCTCACAGGGTTGTTGTAATAGAAAGAAAGGGGAATATGAGAGCCAAGTGAAAAGCCTTGAGCTTGATGGAGGCGTATAAATATAAATGTTAGCAATAAATACATACATAAATAAATAGTTGTTTTAACTTAAAGTACATTGCAATGAGTCCTGGAAAAAAAAAGGATTGTCTCTCTGTCCATTTATTCTAAGATATCAGGGCCATTTGCATGTATCTGTGCATCGTTAATAGAGTGTGCATGCTTTTTGTGTTCAGGTAGCTACACTAAAATATTAAATATCCTTAGGAATTGAATAATTTGCCATCAAGGTGACTTAAGGGAAAAAAGCTAGTAACACTCAGTTCTTTTCTCACCATGTTACTTGCTCCTACATCCTCAAAATAGGCATTATAATGATTTTCCAGTTAGAAGTACTTTTAGAGATGTGTGTTATTTTGTGGGTTTGAGGAACATGTTTCTTTCCAAAAAGGGGGAGAAGCAGCTAATGCCTCTGCACCACCACCTCCAGCTTGTAACTTAGGTAGATGGTGTGGTGGAATGCCCATGTCCCACCTGTCCATCATGTGGAGCTCTAGAGCTGGAGCCTATGGGAGGACAGGAGGGCGGAGTCAGAGAAGGAGAGTTGGAGACTGAGAGAGAGGGAGAGAGGAGGTTTTGAAGGTTGATGGGAGAGATTGGACAGTTGGAGTAGTTGGTTTATGTGTTAAAGAATAGTTAAAAGATAGAAGTATAATAAAATAGATAGACAGTCATCAGATCTTATGCCAGTGATTGATGTGAAGTAATACAAATAAAGAAACGTGTTTAATATCCAAGTTTAATGAGTGCAACATAATAAAACATCTATGAACCTACATGTGTGATTCAACAACTAAATAATAAATAATCAGTTATATTTGACAACATGTGTCTATGCAACATTATTGGTAAAGTGTGGATAAAGATCCACTGGTGGCAGTTGGTGAAAGGAGAAATAAGCAAGTCGTGTCCAAAGGTGGACCTGGGTTTGAGGGAAACAAACTAGGGACACTGGGGGTGCGTGACAGATGGCATTACAGATGAAGCAAAAACTTCAGACACTGGTGTGCAAATGCATGTAGAGAACTGAGTAAAAGAGAGTATCAGGAAAAAAATCTTAACTGTTAGAGCAGTATGACAATGGGACCAATTACCTCAGGAGGTGATGAGCGCTCCAATGCTAGAGACATTCAAAAGAAAATTGAACAACCATCTGTCAGATCTGCTTTGATTTGGATTCCTGCATGGAGCAGGGGGTTGGACTTCATGACCTTATAGGTCCCTTCCAGTTATTTTATGATTCTGTACTTCTTTTGTTGGGATAATAGCAATCTTGCATGAACTAACATTGGGTATCAGCAGGAGGGGGCTTTATAACCTAATGTGATTGTCCTTTGCCATTAACTAATAGAGTTATGTTCCCACCTCTAGCATTTGAGGTAAGACCCTCCCCCTTTCTTGCTTGCTTGCTTCCATTATCTTTATTGTTGTTTACTACTTCTTCCTCTCACCTCCCACCAAGCAACAAGCATGGGAGGCTATTCCACAGGTTGAAGACTCAGTTTTTACCCTTGTTTTATCCTACTGATTGTAAACACAAATGGTAACTGTAAGTAAAGATACCTTTTTCCACTGTAGATGTTATTATCATAACAAAGTGCTAGTTTATGTGGAAGAAAAAATCCCAAAGGAGTAGGTAGTAGCTAAGACTGAGCATGTTTTTCTCTGTGATTTTTTCTCCTACGTAATACTCTGCTAACTAAAAGAAATAATAAAAATCTCACAATATCTTGTTCCCATGGTCTAAGTCTTGCATCCCTCACCAGAATGAAAAAGCAACAATTTTAGTCAAGCATAGTATAAATCAATATTGTGCTTCAGAACAGAATATGAATATCCAACAATAATTTATTTTCTATAACTTTTTTTCCTTTTAAAATGCTTTAAAATAGAGAAATTTGAATTATCAAAGCAACTCTGTTGTAAAGAATCTGAGCTGTTAATCACAGCTTGCCTCAGGCTACAAAATTTGAAGTGCCATTAAAATGAATTATTTCACCTTGCTTTTAATTTTTCACACTGATGGTACTGGTCTGTGTGAGAGTGCTATCTGGATTTTCTGGTCATCCTCCAAACAGATGCCTTTCAATAATACTGTGATACAAGGTACCATGAATGACAGTGAACTTCACACTGATTTGAACCTGCATGTTTCAGGTATATCTGTGTACAAATGTCATCCTGAAATTCTGTATCCTGTTTGCTGGAAGATAAAGGGGCAAGCAACTTCATCATATTTCTTCTGGTTAAGGAAAAATTATCCAGCAATTTCTCAAAGGTGTTGCTCACTATGCATCACAGTTATATTCTTTTTCTTTCATTTTTCCTAATAAGAGATTGTTTGGTTTTTGCAGTAACAGTGAAAGCTAAAACAACAGGAACTATACTGGTAGCTTGGCCACCATTTTGCTTATCTATAATGCTTCTACCTGGTGATACGGTGGAGGTGATGGTGCAGAGGCATTAGCTGCCCCGTCTCCATTATGGATAGTTTTTGGAAACAATTCTGAAAATTCTACAAATGTTTTTACTTTTTAGGAATTAAGAAAAATAAAATCTCAGAATGTTTCTCAGAAAAAAAAAGTCTTCTGAAAAAGAGAGAGAGATGCCATGGAGAATGAGAGAGAGAAGAGCTGATGGGAGAAAAGGTACAAGGAGACACAAAAAGACCGAGGAAGGAAGGAGAGAGAGAGAGAGAGAGAGACATGGGGAGCAAATAGAGAGAAAACAGGCAAGGAGAGAAAGAAAAATCATAGAAAGGATATTGAGGGGGGACTTCCTTCTGAGTATGTTGGCAAGCAGGATCACATGCAAGAAACACCCAGAAGCATTTTTTTCTTAGATGGACAAAACGTAAGTGCCAGAAAACATTGCAATCTTGTGTAAGCCTAATCAGAAGGAAACCCTAATGAATTTGGTGGGGTATATTTCCAGATATATATGGTGCTGTAGTCTAGACTTCCCAATGGTTTATTCCACTGTAAAGTTTAACAGTGGGTGTTAAACTTCTGTTTTAAATAACAGGACATTCAATCTTAAAGACAAAAAAAGGCCAGGTCTATGGAAGTGGGATATTGCTTCAGTATCCATAATTCAAAATACCACAAATGGTGCATTGCCACCAGGAAAAAGGATGCCAAGTTTTATAAAGCAAAGCCATTCAGAATGTTGACAACACCGATACTGGTGTTGTATTGGTAGTGGTCAAGGTGGTCTGCAGGTTCCCTCTTGTGATCACTGTCATTCAAGCAAGGGAAAATCTTGGGAACTGACTCATTATTTTCATCTGCTAATCATTTCTCACCTAAACACAAAGCAATTGTCATAGCTGTTTTTTAAGCATGTTATTTAGATATTTATTTCTTGGGGCACTTTAGATTTCTGTCTATAGGGAGATTATTCTCTCTTTCTCCCCCTCCCCACCTTTCTCTATGGTTGGTTAGCTAGTTATTTAGTACAATAATTAGTGTCTTCAAAAAATAAAGCTAGAAGCTAATATAATGCAGTCTAGTAAGAACTATAGCACCTTGGTCTGTGAAATATAGCTCATGCTTTTGTCTCTTCTGGACAACCCTGTACTCCAACATTTTTTCTGCCTGATCACCAGGTGTGAAACATCATCCAATAGCATGTTATCTATCAGTAAACGTGAGCCTGTGAAAAAAGTGTTTCTATGTACTTACAATTAAATGTCACCAAAAAGGTACCATCAAATGAGAGGTAAATCAATGTGGGTGGGTGGATGAAGGTCTCTTTTCACTTCTGGCAAATGATGACATAGTCCATATTACAGTCCAGTCCTTCTAGAGTAGACCATTTATGGAAGGAATTCCACATGGATTTGTAGTTTGTCTAATGTAAAATGACAACTTACTAGTGGTGTAAAGAATAATTGCTGCATTTTTCATTCTTGTCAGTTTTGGCTGTCTCAACTCAACAAGTACCTCAATGAAGAATATTAAAGTTCTAACATTCAACGTACATTCTTATTTCCAATAAAGGATATGTCGAAGAATGCAGTAACTCTAGGATCATTGAATCAATATTCATGCAAGTGATGTGATGTTCAAGGTGCTGCAACGAAGACTTATACCCTACATGGAGTGGGAAATGCCTGATGTTCAAGCTGGATTCCGAAAAGGAAAAGGCATTTGAGATCATATTGAAGATACCTGTAAGTTTCTGGAGCATACCAAAGAATCTCAGAAGAAGATCAGTCTATGGTTTAAAGGCTATCACAAAGACTTTGACTGTGTGGATCATAAGAATCTATGGATTATTTTGAAAGAAATGGATGTGCCTCAGCACTTGATTGTCCTGATGCATAACTTGTATTGTGGACAAGAAGCTAGTGTTAGGACAGAATATGGAGAATAGAATGATTCTCCCTAGTAAAGGTGTCAGGAAAGAATGTATTTTATCTTACCATCTGTTTAGTCCATACATAAAACTTATCATACAGAAAGCTGGATTAGATTCAGATAAATAAAGAGTGAAAATTGGTGGAAGAAACATTATTTAAAATATACATAAGATACCATCTTAGTAGCAGAAAGCAGCAAAGACTTGAAACAAATTTTAGTGAAAGTGAAAGAAGAAGGAAGTGCCAAACCAGGACTGCAGTTGAACATTAAGAATACAAAAATCTTGACTACAGCAGAAGCACACAACTTTAATGCTGACAATGAAGAAACTGAAATTGTTAACCTTGGTTCAATCATCAATCCATATAGAGATTGCAGTGAAGAAATCAGAAGAAAATTAAGACTTGGAAGGGCAGCAATGAACAAGCAAGGCAAGATCATCATGTGTAAGGATGTGTCACTAGAAACCAAGACCAAGACCTTCCACACTGTTATATTGTTATTGCTATGTACAGGCATGAAACCTGGACAGCAAAGAAAGCTGACTGTGTGTGTTTGTGTGTGTGTATTTATTTATTAAATTTCTATACTGCACCATCTAAGGGACGTGGTGGCACTGTGGGTTAAACCGCAGAAGCTTCTGTGCTGCAGGGTCAGAAGACCAGCAGTCGTAAGATCGACGGAGTGAGCTCCCGTCGCTTGTCCCAGCTCCTCCCAACCTAGCAGTTCGAAAGCATGCAAATGCAAGTAGATAAATAGGTACCACCTCGGTGGGAAGGTAACGGCATTCTGTGTCTAGTCGCGCTGGCCACGTGACCACGGAAACTGTCTTCTGACAAAACGCTGGCTCTATGGTTTGGAAACGGGGATGAGCACCACCCCCTAGAGTCGGACACGACTGGACTAAATGTCAAGGGGAACCTTTACCTTTACCTATACTGCACCATCTAGTGGCAAGCCACTGCTCTAGACAGTTTCCAAAGTAAGCATAAAACAACCATTCTCTCATCCACACCACAATACTATAAAAAGAATATAAAAATATGGTGCTAGAGATACCCTTTGCAGATACCTTGAACCACCAGAAAGATGGGCAAGATCTTGGATCAAATCAAGCCTGAATTTTCTCTTGAAGCAAGAATAGCAAAACTGAGGCTGCTATACTTTAGGCACATCTTGAGAAGGCAAGACTGGAAAAGAAAATGTTAGGAAAAGTTGAAGGCAGCAGGAAAAGAAGATGACAAAATATGAGATGGAGTGAATCTATGAAGGAAGCCACAGCCTTGTGTTCACAAAAGCTGAACAGGGCTGTTAAGGACAGGACATTCTGTAGGTCACTCATTCACAGGTTGTCATAAGTTGGAGGCAATCTGATGGCAGGTAACAACACGTGCTTTTTCTCCTTCAGATGAGAATGAGACAAGCAGTTATTTTCTTCTATTTTTTAAAAATTGTCTCACTGTAAAATTAATGACCGTCCCCATTGACAAGCAAAGCATGCACACTCATCAAGCACTTTGAGAAATGACAATAGAGATGGGGGTATTCGTATTCTACTGCAGCAGCGGACGGGTGAGTGGACGTTATGTCCACCTGTGCAGGGGTATTCGTATTCGTATACAAATGCTCCCTTCCAATCGCTCTGGAGCTTGCGGTCGACTAGCCACTCTGGGCAGAAGGAGGGAGGATGAGCCTCCCTGCCAGGCTGACGAATGCCTAGTCGACCACAAGCTCCAGAGCGATTGGAAGGGAGCACAGAGCCGGCTGCAGCAGTGGACGGGTGAGGGGACAGTCTGGCCCCAGGGGCCGGACCCTCGTTATGTCCACCTGTGTGGAGGTATTCATATACAAATACCCCCATCTCTAATGCCAAATAACCCCTCAGAAGCTTGTATTCTTTAAAAGTCCATGAAAAAAAAAACAACAACTTGGTTTTGGTAATCTGTGTTATTTGCATTAAAGTGTTATTTATTTTCACAATTCTACTTCCCCTACCCAACAAAAGAGTTCTTGTCGAAAATGCCACAAAATACCTCATCTTCCCATGAAGCAAGGAGAATAATTTTACAGTTCCTAATTCTCATTCTCATCCTAATTCTGTAAAGGATACAAATGAATCTTTACTTTCAATTCATCTACAGGAGGCCTTTTTGCTTCTTTTCATCCCTTGTTTTCCCTTTCAATTCAGAATAAAATCAGAAAGGCTTCCCTAGCATGAACACACACACATACACACACCTTCTCAGCAAGTGTCTTCCTGTTTGTCAATGAAAATCTTAGATCTTCTTTCCAATGGACAAATGGCTTCATATTACCTTAGCAGCTGGCTACAAATACACTCATGTGACATCAAGTCAATTCTGACTTATGCTAACCGTTTTCCAGGTTTTCCAGGTAGAGAATTCTCAGATGTGATTTACCATTCCTTTTTCCTGGGAGCACCCTGGGACTCTGCAGCTTGCCCAAGACCACACAGGCTGGCTCGACTTCCAGGAGGCACAGTGGGGAATCGAACTCCCAACCTCAGGCTCTGCAGCCAGATACCTAAACCACTGAGCTATCTAGCCAGTTCTACAAATATCATTGTATATATTTTTTTAAAAACAACACTTGTATTCAGTGGCAGTTGAGGAATAACTAGGCTGCTTTGTCTTTTTTTCAATGCCAAGCTTTGATTCCAAAACATAATACCCTGAACCCCATCAGACTTTTCCAGTCCTAATATAAAGGCTACCTATAGTGCAATGTATTTTGTGGCTAAAGTAGGTGGACAACCATCCTGGAATAGAATTTAGAGATAGCTGTAGTGGATCAGTGCACTTTGGTAGCTGAATTTGGAGCAGTTCCCAAGAAGCTCATCTTTTATTCAAAGCAGGGTGGTGGGATAAGAAGAAGAAGAAGAAAAAGAGAGAAAAGGGATTACGTTTGGCACAGTGTCTCATCTGGAGAGTAATGAAAGCAAAAAAAATAAAATGAAATAAAAATAAATACAATAAAAGCCTGCCAAAACAAGCAACCCACCCTAAGAAAAATGGCACAAAAGTGACAACGAAAAAAGAAGATGGATTTTTCCATCCAAAAAAGCAAAAAATAAAATCAGAAATTACATGGGAAAAGATAGCACAGGTTTTTTTTGGGGGGGGGGGGAGACACAGAGAAAAATCATGGGGATGCAACAAATAAACCAGAACAATCTTGCAAATTGGTTGTTAAAAAAAAACACACCAAATAAATGCATGCTTTTATATGTTTTCTCCCTCTAGCCTATTCTATTGAAAACCCTCTGAAGTTCTTATGTTAAAGTGTTGCTTGAATGAGACACGGAGTTGAGGGGTGCTGATGGACAAATCAGCTTCATTCTCTTTCTGTAATAGTCTCATTTTATCAATTATTATTATTATTATTTATTATTTATTTGATTTATATCCCGCCCATCTGGTATATTCTACCACTCTGGGCGGTTTCCAACAAACATATATACATTAAAATGACATAAAAACATTATAACATAATCAATAACAAAATAGTGCAAAACTATAAATGAAAATGAATAGCAAGAAAGAAAAAAGAGTCAAGTGCTGACAGGAGGGAAGGCCTGGATGTACAGCCATGTTTTTAATTGGCTTTTAAATGTACCCAGCGTGGGGGCCTCGCAGATCTCCGGTGGGAGGCCATTCCAGAGGCGAGGAGCCACCGCCGAGAAGGCCCGGTTTCGTGTCTTTTCCCTTCGGGCCTCCCTCGGCGTCAGGCTCCTCAACCTCACCTCCTGACTCGCGTGGGTGATCCGGGTAGATCTCGGTGGGAGCAGGCGTTCCGCCAAGTATTGAGGTCCTAAACCGTTTAGGGCTTTATAAGTAAGCATTAAGACTTTGAAGTCAATGCGGAAACGGATAGGCAGCCAGTGTAGCATGGCCAGAGTAGGAGAAATGTGCTGGTATTTTCTCACTCCAGTAAGGAGTCTGGCCGCCGCATTCTGGACCACCTGAAGCCTCCGCAGCAGCCTCAAAGGGAGCCCCACGTAGAGCGCGTTACAGTGGTCTAATCTTGAGATTACGAGCGCATGCACCAAGGTAGTGAGTGCCCCCGTGTCAAGGTAGGGCCGCAGCCGGGCTATCCGCCAGAGGTGGAAAAAGGCAGTACGGACTACCGACGCCACCTGCATTTCCATGGTGAGCGTCGGGTCCAAATGTACTCCCAGGCTGCGGACCCCACTCTTCGCAGCCAGGGTCATCCCCCCAAACGAGATAGAGTCACCCAGGCCACCAGCCATGGGGGCCCCCACCCTCAGAACTTCCGTCTTGTCTGGGTTCAGCCTCAGCCCATTTTCCTGCATCCATTGCAGTACGGTCCCCAGGCAGCGCTGAAGGGACAGGACGGCATCACCTGCCGTTGGTGAAAAGGAGATGTAGAGCTGGGTGTCATCCGCATACTGATGACACAACGCTCCACACCCCCTGATGACCCCACCCAACGGCCTCATATAGATGTTAAACAGCATTGGGGAGATGATCGACCCCTGTGGAACCCCACAATTGAGACTCCACGGGGCTGAAACACTCTCCCCAAGCTGTACTCTCTGGGGACGGTCCTCCAAGAAGGAACGGAGCCAGGCAAGCGCCAAGCCACCAATTCCCAGCTCGGAGAGCCTCCCCAGGAGGATACCGTGGTCGACAGTATCGAAGGCCGCCGAGATGTCGAGGAGGACCAACAGAGACGTTTTGCCCCTGTCAGCCTCCCTCAACAGGTCATCATACAGGGCGACCAATGCCGTCTCTGTACCGTGGCGCGGCCTGAAGCCCGACTGAAATGGGTCCAGGGCTTCTGTTTCATCCAAGTGTGCCTGAAGCTGATCAGCGACCACCCTCTCGACCACTTTGCTCATGAAAGAAACATTGGCGACGGGCCTATAATTGCCAATTTCGTCCACCGCCATATTAAGTTTCTTTCTTATGGGCCTAATGAGTGTCTCCTTGAGGGCAGGTGGAAACCTGCCCTGAAGGAGAGACCCATTTATTATTGATGTGGCCCATGATGTAGTTTTCGGCCTGGCTACTTTGATTAGCCAGGCCGGGCAAGGGTCAAGGGAGGAGGTGGTGGCTCGACAGCGATCAAGCACCTTGTCCACAGAGTCAGGCGTCACCGGCTGAAAGGAGTCAAGAGTTACCAGGCAAGACGGAGCGCTGGACATCTCAGCTCGACTCACTGTATTCAAAAAAGGAGAGAGGTTTGTGTTTGGAACAAACACAAGTTTGTTCTATCCTGTTTCATATCAATCTGCAATCTTCAATTGTGTGAACTCTACAGAAAACAAAGCAAAACATGCTGCTTATATTCCACCCTATAGCACTTAAAGCACTCTCTGGGTGGTTTACAATTTAATTATGCAGGCTACACATTGTCCTCCTGCATTAAGCTGGATACTCAGTTTACTGACCTTGAAAGGCTGGAAGGCTGGGATTGAACCTGGTTCATGAGCAGAGTTTTGGCTCTTTGTCATTATGCCACAAGGCTCCTGTACAAAGAACTTTGTATGTGCATATATGTTTTTTCATTTATAAAACATATGTTTTTCTATGCAATTTCATCTAATATATGCATTTTCAAGCACCTGCCCCTAATACATTCATTCTTGTGCCCTTTAAAAAAAAAATCAAAAGTATATCACAACATGTGCAGAAGTGTGAGAAACAAAGCATAATTCTATTCCATTTCAGGTATAAATCAAGCAATTCTAGATTAGGTTGATTTATATTAAAATGTATGTCAAATTAATTTCTTCCCCATTTCTACCAATGAGATATTTAGTAGCAATATTTTCTCTATTTGGGCATCTGTTCCATTACCAATACTGAACCCGCTTCCTTTTAAATTTAAAGCAATCTCTTAATTGTCAAATGTTGGGGAGATATGATAATCAAAGCATGTGGTGAACCAGTGGCTAATCTCAGCAAAAACACTGGCTTCCCTACTTTGAGCGTTACATTGTGTAGTCAGTGGGTTTAAATTTAAATTCGTCGGTGCCCAACAATGTAAATTGTAGGATAAATGGCCAATGTTGTGCCCCTAAGTTTATCTGAAGGTGACTACAGTTGCTATATGATGGAAATCAGGTCACTGGGGACTTTCTTGATAGGTACAGGAAAAGCCTCTGTAGTCAGACATGGTTCAGCTCTAATGTGACCAATGACCAACAGGTAGGTAGTTCAGCTGAGGCTGTCCTACTTTGGGCACATTGTAAGAAGGCAGGATTCTCTGGAAAAGACAGTAATGCCGGGAAAGATGGAAGGCAGTGGGAGAAGAGGAAGACCAAATATGAGACAGACTGACTCCCTAAAGCAGCCATTCTCAACAGGGGCCATATGACCCCCTGGGGGCCCCTGGCACATTTGAAGGAGGGCACAGACTGAAAAGAATAAAACAAATGATTTCTGTTCATCTGTTCATATTGTACCCTTGTTTGACAGGGGGCTCAGAAACCTGAGAACAGCTCTTAAAAGGGCCATGGCCCAAAACAGGTTGAGAATGGCTGCCTTCCAAGAAGCCACAGTTTACAAGAGCTGAGCAGGCCAGTTGAAGACTGGACCTTTTGGAGATGGCTCATTCATAGAGTTGCCATGAGTTGGAGGTGACTCGATGGCACATAATGATAACAACTGGTTCTCTGTAACTGCCAATACATGAGAACATGAAAAGCTGTCATAGCAGCTGTAGTTATTCAGCTTAATATAATCAAAAGGCTTGAAATGGAGATGGAAAAGAGAATCACTGCTGCAATTATGCAGTCAGGTTCCCCATTAATGGAACTGACAGGAAGTATTCATTTAGGATAGTAGGAAAAGGGCATCCTGGAAGCATCAGTAAGAACTGTACAGTGGTGCCTTGACTTACGAACGCCCCGACGTACGAACATTTCGACTTACGAACAGCTCCGTTCGCAAAATTTTGCTTTGACTTGCGAACAGAGCTTTGACTTACGAACAAAAAAAACCACGGGGGAAAGCGAGAAATGGACTTTGGACTGCCTGGTACTGCCTGGTACTGTTATTTTAAAATGTAAAAATTGGTTTAAAAGGTGCTTGGTTTGGTTTAAAGCTGCTTGGTTTTAAAGGTGTTCTGTTTAAAAGGTGTTTGTTCCCTCCCTCCCTCCTTTCCTGCCCTTTTTTTTAACCTAAGTCATCTTAGCTTTAAAAAAAAAATTCTCCCCGTAGTGGTAGAGGATGGATTAACCGGTTTTGCATTAGTTCCTATGGGAACTAATGCTTTGACTTACAAACGGCGCCTCGACATAAGAACAAAAAACAGCCGGAACGGATTAATCGGTTTTCAATGCATTCCTATGGGAAATGCTGATTTGACTTACGAACGTTTTGACTTACGAACATCTTCTGGGACGGATTAAGTTCGTAAGTCAAGGCACCACTGTTAGGAGAGTGAGGAAAGAGTATCCCAGAAGCACAAATAAGAAATGTGTTATCTGTCCTGGGTCATATGAGACAAGAAGAATCTCCAAAACTGGAATGCATTTTGGATTAAGAAATTATTCAGGATACAAAGAGAAGCAGGGATATTTATCAGTTTCTGAATCAATCAAAAGGAAAGCAAGTACGCCCTAAATCAAATTGGATCTCTCCAAAGTGCCAAATATTGCTTCAATGCATAGGTTTTTAAGCTGTTGGGAACAAAACGTAACAGCTTGGAATCAGTGAGTCCCACTTGAAAAATGAAAGCAATATTTTAACTGAACCAGGAAGCTCGAAGCAAAAGGACTTTGAGAGCTCAAGTGTCAATGAGCAACCCAAATCTTGATGTAAACCAGTCATTTAGTTCTTGGACTGCAATTCCCAGAAGTCTTCACGACCAGCTGTGCTGGTCAGAGTTTCTAGGAGTTGTACTCCAAGAACTAAAGGTTGGGAACCACTACTGTATACCATGGAGCACCTGGGAAGACTGACCACATAAATTCCTGTGCCCTGTGACTGGTACAGTATATCACAGAAGTGAGTACACCCCCTCACATTTCATAAATATTTTAGTATATCTTTTCATGTGACAACACTGAAGAAATGACTCTTGGCTACAATGTAAAGCAGTGAGTACACAGCTTGTATAACAGTGTAAATGTGCTGTCCCCTCAAAATAACGTTAACACACAGCCATTAATGTCTAAACCTCTGGCAACAAAAGTGAGTACACCCCTAAGTGACAATGTCCAAATTGGGCCCAAGTAGCCATTTTCCCTCCCTGGTGTCATGTGACCCATTAGTGTCACAAGTCTCAAGTGTGAAGGGGTAGCAGGTGTTATCGCTCTCACTCTCTCAGACTGGTCACTGGAAGTTTCACATAGCACTTCATGGTAATTAACTATCAGGATCTCAAAAAATGAATTGTTGCTCTACATAAAGATGGCCTAGACTATAAGAAGACTACCAAAAACCTGAAACTAAGCTGCAGCACGGTGGCCAAGATCATACAGCAGTTTAACAGGACAGGTTCCATTCAGAACAGGCCTCGCCATGGTCGACCAAAGAAGTTGAGTGCCCGTGCTCAGCATCATATGCAGAGGTTGGCTTTGGGAAATAGACAGATGAGTGCTGCCAGCATTGCTGCAGAGGTTGAAGGGATGGGGGGTCAGCCTGTCAGTGCTCTGACCATACGCCGCACACTGCATCAAATTGGTCTCCAGGGCTGTCGTCCCAGAAGGTACCCTCTTGTAAAGATGATGCACAAGAAAGCCTGCATACGGTTTGCTGCAGAAAAGCAGACTAAGGACATGGATTTCTGGAACCATGTCCTGTGGTCCGATGAGACCAAGATCAACTTATTTGGTTCAGATGGTGTCAAGCGTGTGTAGCGGCAACCAGGTGAGGAGTACAAAGACAAGTGTGTCGTGCCTACAGTCAAGCATGGTGGTAGGAGTGTCATGGTCTGGGGCTGCATGAGTGCTGACGGCACTGGGGAGCTACAGTTCATTGAGGGAACCATGAATGCCAACATGTACTGTGACATACTGAAGCAGAGCATGATCCCCTCCCTTTGGAGACTAGGCCTCAGACCAGTATTCCAACTTGATAACGACCCCAAACACACCTCCAAAACGACCACTGCCTTGCTAAAGAAGCTGAGGGTAAAGATGATGAACTGGTCAAGCATGTCTCTAGACCTAAACCCTATTGAGGATCCATGGGGCATCCTGAAACGGAAGGTGGAGGTGTGCAAGGTCTCTAACATCCACCAGCTCTGTGATGTCGTCATGGAGGAGTGGAAGAGGACTCCAGTGGCAACCTGTGAAGCTCTGGTGAACTCTATGCCCAAGAGGGTTAAGGCAGTGCTGGAAAATAATGGTGGCCACACAAAATATTGACACTTTGTGCCCAATTTGGACATTGTCACTTAGGGGTGTACTCCCTTTTGTTGCCAGCGGTTTAGACATTAATGACTGTGTGTTGCATTATTTTGAGGGGACAGCACATTTACACTGTTATACAAGCTGTATACTCACTGCTTTACATTGTAGCCAAGTGTCATTTCTTCAGTGTTATCACATGAAAAGATATACTAAAATA
Source organism: Intellagama lesueurii (assembly GCA_037013535.1). Lineage (NCBI taxonomy): Eukaryota > Metazoa > Chordata > Lepidosauria > Squamata > Agamidae > Intellagama > Intellagama lesueurii. Next base: position 11,725,855 of record JBAJHW010000010.1, on the reverse strand, counting down.
TTTATGAAATGTGATGGGGTGTTCTCACTTCTGTGATATACTGTAGCTATTTCATGCTAGGGTGAAGAAGGGGTTAGTCTGTTAGAGATTCCTATTTGCATCACTTTACGTTTTTGGCAGAGTGGCTGTTCATTGGATATTTTTTCTACTTTTCTGTTCAATTTTGTGCAGTTAAACAGCAAAAAGCGGGACAGATACATAGGCTGAAGACATGGGATCGTTTGTATTAAAAAGAAGAATCGCTTCATGTGTTAAAATCATGACTCAACAGAGGACTCTATAGTACATAATGTCTGTTAAATGGGTACTACTACTAAGTCTAAACAAACTGCCTCAGAGCAAACTGCTGGATCGCCTAGTGGTTTAGGTATCTGTCTGTGGAGTCAAAGGTTGGGAGTTTAATTCCCTACTTTGCCTCCTACACAGGGGCTGTACTCTATGATTCATAGGGTCTCTTCCAGCTCAACTGTTATTATTATAATCTAAAGAAAGATGGTTAAGCCCCCTGATGGCGGGAAGGAAAAAGAGCTGTTGATTGGTTGTTTAAGAAGCAAACAAGTTAGGTTTTCATATACAGTGGTGCCTCGCTAGACAATGTTAATCCGTTCCGCGAAGATCGCTGTCTTGTGAAAACATCGTCTAGCGAAGCACGTTTCCCCATTGGAATGCATTGAAATCTCTTCAATGCGTTCCAAGGGAAAACTCGTCGTCTTGCGAAAATCTCCCATAGGGAAACCTCGTCTAGCGAGCGCGGGTCCCCGTTGGAATGCACTGACAGCTTTTGACCACTAGTCGGTGCATTCCAATGGGGAAACCTCGTCGTCTAGCGAAAATCCCCCATAGGAGACCATCGTTTTGCGAAGCGTATTGGCGATCGCAAAAAGCCATCGTCTAGCGATTTCCTCGTCCTGCGAGGCAATCGTCTAGCGAGGCACCACTGTACATTATTCTGGGTTGCTATATAGTTCAGCATTTTCTTGTAGGCCACTGTAGGTCTCATTTTGCATTATACATTAAAATCCAAGTGATTGAATGCCTGTGGGTGTGAATGTTCCATGGATGTCTTGATTAAAATGGGGTACATCATGTTAACATTATGACTAGGATCTAAGAAACCTCCCTTCCCCTCCCTTCCCCTCCCTGCAACTTTGTACTTCACTTTTGAATGCCTGCAGTTGGCTTTCATTTTTGCTGCACTAGGCTATTTCCTATTTCTCTGTGCTTGCCCAAGTTCCACGTGAGGTGGATGGCAAACACAAGTGTTCTGTCCTCTGGGGCAGTGAAGCTACTAAGCAGGGATATTCCTTCCCCTTCAACAAATATTTTCACTGAGTAAATCTGAATGATTTGCATGGTTCCCAGAGCGGGGAAGGAGGAGGAAGAAAACAAGCAAACTAATGGGACGTCTGGCTGCATACTGGAGCTCAGTAGTTGTAGTTAATGGGACTGAGTTCCCCTGGTCAGATTCCTCACTCACTATGCCCTCTTGATGTTTTTGTACTATTCAGATCCATGTATAAATATTTTAAAATGTTTGGATACAAATTGAAGCAGTGGAGCTACAAAACTGGTTCAAAGTGAATGGGCTGAGATTTGTGAGATAAATAATTTGGCATGAAACAAAGCAGATGGTATTTGCACACTCTTATTCCAAGGGAAGGGAACAGGAAACTCAATTTAGAACATCGCCAATAAGTGAGAGAATGTTTATATATTATTACCCCAAGTCATTTCTCTCTTTCTGATTCTGTATTTCACGGCGTTTGTCAGTTATAATATATGTTCCATTCCTTGTCTTCATTACCTTTTTTGTAAATTGGTCTGCATTTGAGCTGGGAACTTAGTGATCAAATTGGAGCAATGCAAGTAACAAACTTCCGGAAACTAAATTACTGAATGTCACGGTTTTGGGTTACCATCTGGTCCATGTTTCACAGCACAGACAGAGGTGTGTAAATCAAATTAGAATGCTTTGCCTCCACTCTGCAAATACTTCAGATACAGTTTACAAAGAAAGGAAATAAAATGAAGCAGTGCGGCACCATTTTGAGGCTGCAATTTAAAAGAAAGAAGTGGGAGGAAAAGATAAAACTAGAACCAATATTCCTTGAGTTCATCTCCATTGCATTTCTCACATTTCCACAGCGTGCTTCCATTCCCATAACCCTTAAGTTTCCTGTTGCTTTAATTGCAGCAGGTATTCTGGCTTTCAGAATGTTGGTAACAGGCTTCATGTTTATTTATGTATTTATTTACTTACTTATTATGAAATATAGAGATCATTTGTTACAATAAAACTGGCCCTAAATGTGACATGACAAATAAAACATTATCAAAATAAAGTGCCATGACCTGACACTGTCATTAAAGGATGGCAATAAAGGATCACATTTGATCACGCTTGAAATGGTCACTTCACTGGGAGCAATCTTCCTTTAAGTGACTTTTTCTCTGCACACAGGAATGGCTCCATCGTGGCTCCAAAAGAGAGTAGCCTTCGCACTGGACCAAAAATAAGGGAGCAAGGCTAGTCTGGTCCATGATTTCCATCCCATTGTCTGTTCATGGGAAATAGCAAGAACTGGATCATGCCACAGGTGGTCCAACATGTGAGCTATATTTTCATCTGAGCACACTTTAAAGCTAAGTGAATCTTTATATGTACTCCTGTGTTACTGAAAAGCAGAAAAGTATAATTTTAAGGGATTTCCCCCTTTGCAATTATAAACATGCCACTAAATATTATTGCAGCTGCTTTTAAGGATGTTATTAAAATACAGTATCTAATTAATCACTTCAGTTGAAACCAGTTTTTTAGGAGCTTTTTTAAAAACTAAAGTAAAATTCAGCCATTACTATGATGGTGGTGATCCCACCATATACTATTAGATTATTTACACAGGGGTGAGATAATCTCACACTGTAGACAACATACTTTTAAGCGTTCAGAGACTAATACCAGCCACTTTCTTAAATCATAAAAAAGGAGACCTTCACATGCCACCTCAGTCCTATTTGTCTATACCGCGCTCATTACTTGCTCTCTCTACTTTTGTTTTGTCTAATTCCCTGCACATTTCAGTAAATACAGCTGTGAACAGAATGACAGTTTTGAAGCTCTAAAAACAGAGGGAGAAAGATTAAATAGGCATTCTTAAATAAAAACTTGTCATGGGCAGGACAGCTAAGGATGCTGACCCCGGGAGAGGCCCGCAAAGAAAAACAAGACATTGGGCCGTCTCAGCAGTTGCTCCTCAGTTGTGGAATCAGCTGCCATCTGCTACTTGCCTGCACCCCCCCCCCCCATTGGGTATTTTAAAGAAACTACTAAAGACCCGGTTCTTCCGGCAGGCATTATTTCAAAATATGCCACCTGTGGAGCACACCTCATCTATTGCTACAACTGAAGATTCCCACCAATTCAAATGCTCTACTTGTTATTTAGAACATTGCAGAATGTATTTTAATTGTCTGGTGTATTAAAAATATAGTGTATTTTTAAGATAGTTGTGGGGTTTTTTTAATGATTTTTTGACTGTTTGTTGTTGTTTTATGCTATGTTGCAAACCACCCAGAGTGTCCTTAGGCCAAATGGGTGGTATATTAATACATAAAATAAATAAATAAAATAAATAAATAAAAATCCTCCATGCCTTGGGCCTATAGTGGCACAGAAAAGGTCTTAAGTGACTAGTCAGGTTTCATAAAATGTTGGTGTGAGGCCTTCCCTTCTTTGCTCTTGAGCAGTTCCACCACCCTCTTCATATGGGAGAGAGAACTCGGTGAGACTATTGCATCAACTTTCTGCAAGAGGAGGAAAATTTCTTAAAGAGTTTTAGCCACCATTTTGCATCTTCCACAGTGCAATAGTCAGAGTATCATTCAAAGGCAATGTGTTTGGGAAGTGGTGGACACTACTAAACCACTGTAGATAATATTTTGAAAAAATACAGCATTCTTCAAGGAGATGAGTTAGAAGAAGAAAAGATTCAGAATTTTTCTGAAACATTTTAGCTTACTTCTTAATTAATTACTTCTTAATTAATTACTGTCCTTCACTATATTTTATGAAAATTTTCTATGGAAATTGCAAATAATTCCATGCTCCTTCCAAGCTGAAGAAGACATTAAAGCAGTGGTCCCCAACCTTTTCTGAACCGTGGACCGGTTGGGGGGCAGGGTCTGTGCGTGGGTGGGTGGGGCGCACGTGCGAGTGGGCGGGATACCAGTGCATGCATGGGTGGGTGGGGCATGCACACGGCCGGCCGGTGCACCCATGCATGCATGCATGGGTGGCTGGGGCACCCATGCATATGTGCGGGGTGGGTGGGGCACCCGTGCATGCATGCACACGTGTGTGTGTGTGTGTGTGTGTAGTGTACATGCGGGGGGAGGAGATCTGTCTCCGCGGCCCGGTCCTGCCAAGGCCACTGCTTGGTACCAGGCAGAGGACTGGGGGTTGGGGACCCCGGCATTAAAGTTACAAAAAGGATCAGTTACTGTATAAGTATACACTCAATGTACTACCAACATTTTCATATGTAATCCTTATTGTAATCTGATTAGGGTAAGAAACATTGCACAAATGGGATGTTGGCTGTTTTAGGCCCTGGTCACACAAGGGAAATGTTCTTTAGTCCTTAGGCCAAATGGAAAAAGCAACAAACCCCAGTTGGTTTGTTGCTTTTTTCCCTGGTCACACAATGCACAGTCAGCATTGAAACATTTTCCCGGCCAGCAGTGTAACTGAGGAACCTTTCCCCCTCACCATGACGGTTGCATTATTTTGTACCTCTGTTGTACCAGTGCTTTCCTTCCTGGGATTGCCTGTGTGCATGACCTGCCCCACCTCTTTTTGGAATCAAAGCTAGGAAGGTGGCCACCATTTCTGAGGCATGTGTATTGATTTTCTTTTTATTTCTCACAGCCAGTATATCAATACGTTGGTGAAAGGATTTAATGGGGAGGCACTATTACATTACTGACAGGTAATATATATATTTCATTTCTGTGGAAGATACATCGAACCGTTGGTATGCCAATGTCACTGGGGAGCTGATTGCCAGTATGGTCACATGGATTTTTTTTTCACTGACTGTGCATAGCTGCCTGTTTGTGCATATGTCTAGGCAGTGGCTGCCACCCTTTCTGCCGAGTGTCTTTCTTTTCTTTTTTTTCCCATGGTCACTGTCATACTAGTGGCATAGCCATAGATGGCGGTTCTGTGTCCATTGTGTGCAATGTGTTTCCACAGGACCAGCCAGCGCAACAGACGGCACTTTCCCAAACAGAAACTCCTTCCCATTATATTGATATATCGAAAAATATTTTTTAAAAAATAAATAAATTGCCCCTTGATGCAAGAGAGAAAATAAACTGGTACCATGGTGTAGCCAGCCATAACGATTCAAACAGGAGGAAATAAATCAGTAACACTAAAAGTTTTTATGATATTCACTTGACTGCAATTCAGTACAACAGAAGTATGGAAAGCAGCGGAAGAATTAGAGAACATTCCCCTTGTGTGACCAGGGCCTTAGTCTCTACTTTTACAAGCATACAGTGTGTTTGTAAACAATGCACTGTACTGTTATTATTTGTACTGTTATATGCATTGTTTCTACAACAGATGGTTTCCTTCTGCCAACATCCTCTCCACCGGCGCACCTTGACTTGCTCTAGCCATTATTGGACACAGTGCAAATTTCTTGTTAGGTAAATGAAAAGCTATTTAATATGTTTGGAGCAAGGATGCAGATTGATTTAGGATGCCATTTCATCTTTGCTATTATGGCTGTTGGCATGGCTCCCTTCCTCTGCCATTCCAAAAAGAGTTCAATTATACTGTGAAATGCAGAAGGAATGCTGCTCCCTCTGGGAGATGATTAAGCCCTTCTGCAATTAAAAGCAACCAGCCTCTGTTGTATTGCTATTATTTACAATTAGACACCAAACCAGAGTGATAAATAGAATCAGTGTAGAGTACATGCTCTTTTTGCAAAAGGAAACTGTTTCATGGCCCATGCAGAGCATTCAGAGCAGGGTTAGCTGTTATGCAAAGTAAGTAGAGGTTGCCCTGATTGTGATGAGATTACCTGGTGCTGCTTCTAGGAAGAAGGCAATTAAACACATCCATTTGCTAATCTCTGCCTATAGTTCCTCCTGCTCACAGAGAGGGGCTGTTTCTCTCCTATTCAGATCTGCTTCTTGTTACTGCTCGGAAGGCTGAATTTTCAATGTCTTCCACTGCAGCATTTTTTGTAGTCCATTCAAAAAGATTTTGGTCCCCACTGAAAATTCTCCATTACAAGGGGAGAAAAAACAAACAAACCCTGGAAGATACTTACAAGTTCACTTACAAACCTGATGACATCATGGAAATAAGTCATTGCTCTCCTTATTTAACTCCTTTCGGTATTCTCAAAATTTCTTAGAGGTTTCACCAAAGACTAGGTGATTTGATATGCAGTTTGATATGTTATGAACCTTGATGTATGACTGGATTGCAAAACAGTTTCTAGGGATGTAAAGAACTATCAGCAGGTTACTCATTCACAGGAAATAGGTTGCTTTAAAACATTGAGATAAGCCTATTGACAATCTCATTAGCCCCCCTATTAGATTTCTCACCTCACTTTTTCCCCTACAGAAAACAAAGCAAAGCAAAAACAGTCTACACAAAAAGTGTGTCTTTTCCTGTTGCGAAGCAAAGTACACACAGAGAACATGCACAGAAGGACTGATCGGTTGATGAAAAAGACATAAATGACTCACCCAGTGTTTCTCATTTTTTACAGTCCCTGCAAGAAGGTAGCTGCTTTCCAAGCTTAGCTCTGTAATTTAGGCAACATACACAATTTGAAAAAAAAAATTGTTCTTGCAAATGTGGACTACCTTCACCTTGGCAAAATAATTCTGTTTCTTGACTAGAGGAACTCCTTCCTCCTTCTGTTTCTCTATCCCTTTTCTTTTCTTTTCTTTTTCTGGACTATTCTGAGTATTCTGAACTCTCTGTTCTGCAAAGAGATCCCTGTGCTACCAAATCCCTGAGACCAAACCAGCAGAAGAAGATTTTCTGCTAGCATATCTGGATCTTTGTCAGAAGAAGAGGTTCCTTTCTATTCCTAGTAGAGATGAGGATGAATATAAAAACGGATCGGCTTTTTTGACGAAAATAGCCGATTCGTTAAATATTCGTCCCTTCATATTCGTGGGTTCCAGAGACCCCCACAAATATGAAGGGATGAATATTTACCTGTTTTTATTCGTCCTTCGTATTACAAAAAAGAAAAAAACATTCTGACTACCGGTCGCCACCCACCCCCACAGCCTACCCCCACCCCTTCCTCTCCCTACCTTAGCCCCCCCCACTGACACCCCCTTACCTTAATTGCCACTGCTGAAGTCTCCATCTGGCCTCCCAGCTATGGCATGTAAAAAGGGAGACTAGCTGACCTTTGCAAAGATGGCGGCTGCGGCTTCATTTAGGGTAGGGAAGCTGCAGCTACCATCTTTGCAAAGGGCAGCCTGGATTCCCTCAAGGCAGGCTAAGGGAATCCAGGTTTTTTAAAAAAATAACCCCCCCATGAATCGAGGAGTAACTTCATTATTTGTTGCTTCATGGGGGCAACTTCGTGCTTCATGAGTCATCAAAAGTTGACAACTTGCCAAAATGGTGAGTCGTCCCCATCTCTAATTCCTAGTACTCTACATCCCGCAGATTTTTAAGTTAGAATCTCATTGCCTTGCTGCAGTCCATAACAACTTGTGTGAAATGAAGCTTGTTAGTCTCAAAGGTACCACAAGCCGACCATGCCGTGGGGAGCTTTTCTGAGTGCCCAGGGCATGGTCTGTTTCAATCTGTTTCCTGGAAAGTAGACAACACTCAGGAGACCACAAACCAGCCCAACCTGCTCCCTGCCTAGTCCTGACCTGTTTTTGGGTCTATTGGCAGGGCTGTTCCTTTTTATTTTATTTTTTTTTTAAATCTGGGCTGGGGCAATCAGGACAAAATTACATGTAGATGGAAGGGTTGCTGTCTGATCATATCCCCTTTCTTGTTTTCAGTATAATGGAATTTACTTCTGAGTAGATGTGAATAAAATACTGTTCTTCTATGCATGAAAAAGAGTTCAAATGACTACCATAAAACTTTGTACTGGTTACACATACATAGTATTGCACTTTATTGCACTCTGTGTATATCTGTAAGAGATAAGAATGTTAAAAGGAGTATTATCATAGAATCATAGAAAAGTGAGGTTGGAAGGGGCCTATAAGGCTAATGTTGTCCCTTTTTTCAAAAAATGCCATTATAATACAAGGACTGAAAAGCAGGAAAAATACTACATGCTGCAACTTGCTTTAAAATCCTTAAATGCATAATGAAAAGTATAGAAAACTTTTATTGCAAAGATGACCTTAAATAATCAGCCATTCCTTCCTTCCATTTGATTCTGGTACTCCACTATATATTTCCACATGATGTCCTTCCTGTTGGATAATTCAGAGTTAATTTAAAAAAAAACACACACCTTCAGACACATATTTGAAAATTTGTATCTGTCTTAATTATGTAAATATTAGGTTACTGAGCAGAGGCGAAAATGCCATGGAGTTAACAAACTGTCACGATTGTTTGTTGCTTCTAAGCATAACTATTATCATGAGATGGAAGAAAGAAAATGTCTTTTGCGTGGCAATTTGGCTTAGAGTGAAATGTAAGCTCCAGGCATTTTAGCATATAATTGGCACAGCAGAACTACTTAAGTGATTGTTATGGACTCTCTTCTTGTCAATATTTGATTTTCAGGGGGTTTGGCTATGGATCCTTTACAGAGCTTTACTGATTTACTCCCTATGGTGCATAGGCTTTCTAATACACTTCAAAGTTTCTCCCAGTTCCCAATGGAAGTGACCTGGAGTAACCCCAGGAAATAGCCTATTCAGAAGCACCATGTGCTCAGCTTGAGAGAAAGGGGCATGGTCTGATCAACGCCGAGAGTAATAAGTAGCAGTTGTGTGTGCTGAGAGGGCCTTCCTGTTCGCTGACTCCTAACAGAGCATACCAGAGGAATAAAACTGAGAGGGACCCAAGGGGACATGTGAACAGGAGTTTGAGTGGGGAGTAGTGGAACTGTAAAACTGCTTTCATATCTTGAAAAGAATCGGGCAGACAGCATGCAGAGGAAGACATACAGGAGACCCCACGAGAGGACATAAGAAGGGGTCTTTTCCCAACAGACCGTCTGGAACCCTCCAGGCAAATGTGAAGTACAAGTGGAGATGACAGGACTGCAGCTTGAGATTGATAAACAAATAGTCATGGAGTACCTTACTACTTCAAATGAGTTCAAATCTCCACGGCCAAATGAACTGCATCCAAGATTTTTGAAGGAACTGACTGAAGACATCTCAGAATCACTGACTATTATTTTCTTGAAATCACGGAGGATGGTTGAAGTGACAGATGATTGGAGGAGGGCTAATATTGTCCCTCTCTTCAAAAAAGGTAAAAATGAGGAATCTAGGGACTATAAATCAGTCAGGTTGACATCAGTCTTTTGGAAAATGCTAGAGCATTGCATTGGTCACTCTGCAAGCACTTTGGAAACCATGCAGTAATAACCAGAACTCGACACAGATTGTCCATAACAAATCCCGCTAGACAAATCGTAGCTCATGCTTTGATTGCTTAACCTCTCTGATAGATGGTGGGAATGTTGAAGAAGCAACACAGCTTGACTTCAGAAAAGCCTTTGACCAAGTGCCCCATGAAAATCCGCTTAGCAGGATAACTAGGTGTGGGCTGGATAAAACAACCACCAGGTGTATGCACAGTTGGTTACAGAATCATACTCAGAGAGTGCTCATCAATGGTTCCTTCTCAAACTGGGAGGAAGTAACAAATGGGATAGCACAAGGCTGAACCCTGGGCCCAGTGCTCTTCAAAAATTTCAGTAATGTCTTCTATGAGGGGATGAAGGAAATGATTGCCAAATTTGCAGATGTTACAAAGTTGGGTGGAAAAGCTGGGGGATAAACAGGATTGAAAAAGATCTTGATAGGTTCAAGCACTGACCTGAAAACAGCAGAATGAAATTCAACAGGGATAAGTGCAAAGTTCTAGAACTAGAAAAAGGAAACCAAATGTCCAGTTATTATATGGGAGATATTTGGCTCAGCAATACTACATGCAAGAAAGATCTTGGAATTATTGGAGACTGCAAGCTGCAATCGTGGCTGCAAAAATGGAAATGCTATTTTGGACTGCATTAACAGAAGTATAGTCTCTGTGAGCCCGGACCTGGCCCCTATGCCAAGGGGAGTGGCATTCTGCCTCTTTTGGATTAAAGGCCCACTTTCAAACCTGCAGGTCACCTGTAGATTGGGGTGCAGCCGCAGACAATACTACCCAGATGAATAAACTGGGTAAACTTTGCTTTGAATGGATTTGTAGCACAGAAGAGGACCTACTTTCCTTGTACCTCCACAGATGCTCAGGGAAAGTGCAGAACTGGCAAGAGGTCATTTGCTGTGGGGATGGGAGGAATGTGCCAAATGGCACCTCACTACTCCCACCACCTCAACAGACCCTTTGTAGCCCAATCACCACACCCAAAACAGCCAGTCTGGACAGGCCCTATAGACACCACCACACATCAGAAGTAACTTGATGGCACATACGTAGCACCTTGGGAGGTTTTTGTTTTTGTTTTCTTAATTACCAAACAATTGTATAGTAACAAGATGGGTGGAATAGGAACCCAGTCTCTGCTAACAAGGTAAATCATCCCCAGCCACAAAGTAAAAAATAGTAATTTCACTGCTTAAACGAGTGAGCTTCTGAATATTTATTCTCTGAATCAGATGGTCACACAGTATCAATTGCTGCATGCCTGTGCAGCAATAAGACCACACATAGATACAGCTAGTCTTTCTAATGAGATGCTTCCTTTCTCCCATCCGGCTCACTGCAGTTACCAAGCTCAGGTTTTCACAGATTTTAGGGAATGAATTAACCCTCTCCTTCTTAGTTTCATGACAAACTGCAACGGTGAACAAGTGCCATAGCTCAGCACAGACCATATTTATTTATTTATTTCATTTATACCCCGCCTATCTGGTCTTGCAACCACTCTAGGCGGCTTCCAAACAACATAAAACAACAGATAAAATCACAAAATTATTACAAAAACAATTTCCATAACAATTATAAAACAAAAAATAAAGATAAATAGAAAAGATAAAAAGATCAGGTATTGACTGGAGGGAAGGCCTGTATAAACATCCATGTTTTTAATTGATTTTTAAAGATACCCAGTGTAGGGGCGGCACGAATCTCCGGAGGAAGATTATTCCAGAGGCGAGGAGCCACTGCCGAGAAGGCCCGATTTCTTGTTCTTTCCCTACGGGCCTCCCTCAGCGTCAAGCTCCTCAGCCTCACCTCCTGACTCGCACGGGTGATCCGGGTAGACCTTGGTGGGAGTAGGCGTTCCGCCAAATATCGAGGTCCTAAACCGTTTAGGGCCTTATAAGTAAGCATTAAAATGGCTGGCAGGCAGAAGGTCCCAGACCTAGACGCAGTATTTTCCAAAGGTCAGTTAGTAGTTAGTTGCCCATCGGAAAACCAGCATGCAAGGTGTTAAATCCAACAGTGCCAATCCACTTATGTTTTTTAACAAATATTATTTAGATGCATGCTGTCTTAATGGATGCATATCCCTCATGAGTGGTAGCCATCAATACCCCATGCTCAACTTAAATCCTCTTTTAAAGCTGACCATTGTCACATCTATCTTTACTAAATGATGATATATTTTATAGAGCTAATTGAAATCAAATCAGATTGATAATCTAATTTACATGAGATGAAAAATGTGCGTGTGTGCGTGTGAAGGAATTGTGACAGGAGACGAGAAAGAAAAGAGTGAGCCATCCCCTCAAGTCATGGAGACAGAGACAAAAGAGGGAGTAGGACCAGTTGAGGCTAGAGGAAGCAAGGAGTTAAGTGTTGAAGGGGAGAAGGAGGCAGAACCAAGTATGAGAAAGAATATAGAGATTTGTCTGGTGGAAGAAAGAGAGGAGGGAAATAAGGAGGAGAAGCTGCTGTCAGTCTTGGAAGAGGAAGGAGAAGGAGATGGAGGGGAAAGTAGGGTGTTCACAGTACCCACAAAACTAGGTTGGGACAAGAATAAAGTGGAAAAGGAACGAAAAGGAGAAGATGTATATGGTAAAGCGCACAAACTACTGGAGGACTTCCCAAACTTGAGAGTGGGAGGACTGTTGCCAGACCCACCAAAGACGAGGCGAGGGGAGACAAATCTTGACCCCTTAGAATGGACAGTTGTGGTTTTCCCGCGGGGACAAGGTCCCTTGAAGAAGGTGATCAAACCAGTAGTTATTCACAACAGTCCTTGCCAGGAGGGGGATTGGGCACGACACCCCTGCTGTGGAACTATTTGCACGGTCCGGAGTGCTCCTTTGAGGAAGCCCAGTGACAGAGAACGGTTTGAGCCAGCCCCACAATAAATCAAGAGGGACTAAATCAAGAGTTAACATTTTCAAAAAGTGAGCAGTTACAAGATGTTAATTTGTTTGAACCTATAGAGGTAGTTGTTGATTCTCCTAATGTTAATACCAATAAAAAGTTAAACATTCATGAAGAGGCTCTGTTGTCATTTCCCGCCAAAAAGGAGGAACTGCTGCAGATATTTAACAAACCCAATCACAGTGCATTTGCGTGCATGCGTGTGCTTTCAGGAAGGGCACAAAAGAACCAAAGTCATCGGTGGTGGTTGTTCTTATTAGGGGTGTGAACCTTGCAGTCTCTTGCTATTGGCAAAAATACTGAAAGGAAAGAAATTTCCTTTTTCTGTTTGCAATGAGATTGCTAAGAAATCTCACAGAAAACATAACTGTGCCTGGTTCATGCTGGAAGTGGTATGGAGGTGCAGAGAAATAAACAATAGACTGCTCCTTTTTTCTTGAAGAAATGCCAAGCTGCGTATCATCATTACATTCCTGCAGACAATGGTATATTTCCTGTGGAGGTTTCACCCAGAAAAGGAAGCACTTTTGAGATTTGGAATGGTAGTTACCCCTCTTTAGGGTACACCTAACACCCATCCTCTGCTACTGGCTGGATCTTCACTGTTTTCTAGCAAGAAGCAATCGAAACAGGAATAATCTCTCTTCCAGCTTTTAGCCGTACAATTTTTAGCCTGGCCAAGTGAGAGAATGGCTCTGTCTTTAAAATTAGTGTCACCTTATTTGCCTTTTCAGGTCCATTTATGTCACTTGCCACAGGAGCTAGAGTGCAATTTCATTTTAATCACTTCTTCATTCCCTTCTGAACAGTGCCAGCCGTAGATGCTTGAGAGTGAGACAGAAAAGGGAAAGTCCACCTATCGTTAATTTGGTTGCCTTTCATCAGAAACTTCACTCGACTACAGAGTCACTCCATTAGGCCACAGATGTTGACGCAGCGCCCAACATCCACTGTCAAAAGCAGCCCTCCCTCCCCACCTGCTATTTGCATGCCAAGCACACCTCCCTATTGAGTCTCAAACTGTAAACACATTTTGGGGAGAAAATAACTGTCTTTGTGTTTAGGAGACAAGACTCATTTCTTTGCTTGCTTGCTTGCCTACATGCTTCTGTAGGCACTGGAAAAATAAAAGGATTCTATTTCACTAGGGAAGAAGTGTATAGCAAATGAGTGAACGAATGAACAAAATGAAGGAAGGAAGGAAGGAATGTTCTGTTTTGTAACTTTATGAAGACAAGAGGCTTTGAAGCATTTTGAGGGTCTTCTAGAAGTGTTTCTTTATTTATTTAAAATATTTTCAACCCTCCTTTCTCCTTAAAAAGGACCCAAGGGGGCTTACATCATTAAAAAAGATAATATTTAAAAGCTAAAAAAGCAAGTATAAAAATATTTTAAAAAATAATTAAACAAGTATAATATTAAAATGGTAAATAAAATTAATACTAAAAACATTTAAAACAATAGAGCACAACAATCCATTTAAAAACAGCTCTCAGACCACCAGTCATTAATAAAACACCTGTCTTAAAAGAAAGGTCTTTGCCTGCTTGCAGAAGGACAGCAAAGATGGGGTCAATCCGTTGGTGGGAGTCGAGTCTGGGGGCAGAGACAGAGAAGACTCTCTCCTGTGTCCCCACCAAGCTCACCTGTGAGGATGGTGGGACTGAGAGAAAGGCTTCCCCTGATTATCTTAATGCCTGGGCAGGCTCGTAGAGGGAGATGCGGTCTTTTAGATAGCTTGGACCCGGAAAAGGATCAGCAGCCAGTGGAGCTGTTGTAACAGGGGTGTTACATGTTCCCTGTAACCAGCCCCAGTTAGCCATCTGGCTGCAGCATTTTGGACCCTCTGGAGTTTCCAAACACTTTCCAAAGGGAGCTCCATGTAGAGCGAGTTACAGTAATCCAGCTGAGATGTAACTAGCGCATGTGTCACCATGGCCAGATCAGCCCTCTGAAGAATCAGGCGCAGTTGGCGAACTAGCCTTAACAGTGCAAAGGCACTATTGGCCACCACTGAAACCTTGGCATCTAGGCTCAGAGATAAACCCAGGAAGACCTCAAGCTGCCTGCCTGTGTTTTCAGAGGGAGTGTAACCCCATCCAGCACAGGCTGCAACCTTGTGCCTTGATTTGCTTTTCAGTTGACCAGGAGCATCTCTGTCTTGCCTGGATTAAGTTTCAGTTTATTTGCTCTCATCCAGTCCATTACTGACACAAGACACTGATTTAGAACTGAAACAGTTTCCTTGGAATTAGAAGAAAATAAGAGATAGAGTTGGGTGTCATCAGTGTACTGGTGGCACCAAAACCCAAAACTCCAGACAACCTCTCCCAGCAGTTTCCTGTAGATGTTAAATAGCATAGGGGACAAAACAAAACCACCCTCTGGGTTCTCCCCTCCAGAAAGGACTGGAGCCACTGTAAAACAATGCCTCTAAGTCCCATCCCAGAGATATGACCCAGAAAGGTATTGTGGTCAATGGTATCAAAAGCCACTGAGAGGTCCAGCAGGACCAACAAGAACATATTCTCCCTGTCCAGTTGCTGACATAGGTCATCTACCAAGGTGACCAAAGCAGACGCTGTCCCATAATCAGACCTGAAGCCAGACTGAAATGGATCTAGATAATCTGTCTCATCCAGGAAACCCTGGAGCTGAGAAGCCATAATCTGCTCCAGCACCGTGCCCAAGAATGGGATATTAGAGACTGGCCTGTAATTATCCAGGGTCCAAGGGGAGATTTTTCAATAATGGTCTTATTACTGTAAGCATTTTGGGATCCTACCCTCCTTCAAGGAGGCATTCACCACCTCTTGGACCCACTCATCCAGTCCCTCTCTGGCAGCTTTTATAACCCAGAAAGGGCAAGGATCCAGCAGACAAGTGGTAGCCCTCACCTCTCCAAGGATCCCGACTACATCATCAGGCTGCAGAAGCTGAAACTTATCCATCCCCACAGCACAAGCGGGAGCCATAGTTACAGCTACAGGACCTGTATTAACTACATCATCCATGTCAGAGCAGATCTGAGTGATTTTGCCTGCAATATGCCGTGCAAAGTTTTCACAGCAAGCTACAGTGGGGTCAACACTATCTTCCTGTGGGCCATAATGTAACAGGCCGTTGACCACTCAGAAGAGCTTTGCTGGGTGGCTCTGTGCAGACGCAATGGTAACAGTGAAGAATGACTTATTCGCTGCCACCATTGCCATGAAATAGGCTTTCCAACGGGCTCTAGACCAGGTCAATCAGATTCACTCTGAGTTTTCTGCCATTGTCGCTCTAGTCTCCATCCCATTCATTTCATCACCATCAGCACCCCAGTAAACAAAGTAGTAGTTTGGCTCTACTTCTTGGGAGGGGATGCTTAGGAGTCATTGTGTCAACAGCCCTGTCCATTTTCCCATTCCAGAGATCAACCCAGACTTCAACAGAATCACCTGCCAAGAAAACAAGAAGAGCTGTCAAGAAACCACTTGGATCCATCAGCCGCATGGAGCAGACTATTTTAATTGGTCCCCCACACCTGCAGAGGCTCTGAGTTCCAGTGAGTCTAAACCCCACCAGATGATGATGGGTCCGTGACAATGGCACAACAGAGAGTTTCTTCACACCCAGATCACCAACATCTACAGAGATGTTGTACAGAGAACTAGGTCTAAAGTGTGCCCTGCAGCATGAGTGGGAGCAGATACCATTTGGGACAGCCCCATGGTTGTCATGGAGGCCATAAAGTCCTGAGCCACTTCCAACAAAGCTGCCTTGGTATGGATGTTGAAGTCCCTCAGCACAACAAGCTGAGGAGTCTCCAACACCAGACCAGCTCAGCTAGCTCAGGAAGGGAGACTGTTGAGCAGTGGGGTGGGCAGTACACCAACAGAATCCCTATTCTGTCCTGGGCTTCCACTTTCAAATACACACATTAAACCTGGAAAACTAGGAGAAGTGGCACCTAGTGTGAGGTATAGTATAACTGCAACTCCACCATGGCAACTGCCACTCCCTCCCCAGATCTTGCCTGCTGCTGCACAGAGAACCCTGTTGGTCAAAGCTGGGTGACATTGACTCCCCCAGTCTCATCCAACCACATTTCTGGGACGCAAGCCAGATCAGCCTGCTCATCCAGGATCAACTCCCAGTTGGCTGTTGTTTTCCCATTGACCAATCTAGCATTTAGCAGCAGCATTTTCAACCCAGGGGGCCTGTCACCAAGGCTAACCAAGCTATTCAAGTTTGGGGGCAGCTTAGGGGCAGCCCATATCCTTTCCCCCTTCTCTCACACATGGTGCTGTGAGTGCTGTCCCCCCACCATATATCTCCCTGCCCTGAACAAATTCAGTACCTGCTCTGTGATTCTTCCCACTATTCTCTTTTCCATCAAAACACATCCCTCCACAAAAAGACAAAGACTAAGTTAACAGTTTTCCCCCAGAACTGTCCCTGCCCTCAAGTTCCCAGATATTGTTGAACATGCAACTTCCAATATTCTGAGACACTAACCGCACTGATTGGTGATTCTAAGAAAAGGGGGGAAAATAACATTTTGATGTAACTTTCTTCTAGGATTATAAACCGTTCCTTGTCTTGTTTAGGAATGGGAGTTTTTGATTTCTTGGGCTACACATTCTATAATTTCCTATTCTGGGAGTTCTACCTAACTTTTTGTCTCAGTTCCTGTCTTGAAGCTTTCTTTCTGAACAGGAAGCTAGGCAGAGCTAGGCCTAGATAAGTCTCAATGCCTTGCAGCTTCAGCATTTTCTGCCAGGTGAGCCATATTTAGGTTATGTAAGGTGATTCCTGAGAAATCTATATGTGGGACAGGAAGCAAGATTTAGAACTGGATATGGAACAACTGATTGGTTCAAAACTGGGAAAGGAGTACGACAAGGCTGTATATTGTCCCCCTGCTTATTTAACTTATATGCAGAATACATCATGTGAAAGGCAGGACTGGATGAATCCCAAGCCAGAATTAAGATTGCCGGAAGAAATATCAACAACCTCAGATATGCAGATGATACCACTCTGATGGCAGAAAGTGAGGAGGAATTAAAGAACCTCTTAATGAGGGTGAAAGAGGAGAGTGCCAAAAATGGTCTGAAGCTCAACATCCAAAAAACGAAGATCATGGCTACTGGTCCCATCACCTCCTGGCAAATAGAAGGGGAAGATATGGATGCAGTGACAGAGTTTACCTTCTTGGGCTCCATGATCACTGCAGATGGTGACAGCAGCCACGAAATTAAAAGACCCCTGCTTCTTGGGAGGAAAGCGATGACAAACCTAGACAGCATCTTAAAAAGCAGAGACATCACCTTGCCAACAAAGGTTTACATAGTCAAAGCTATGGTTTTTCCAGTAGCAATGTATGGAAGTGAGAGCTGGACCATAAAGAAGGCTGACCGCCGAAGAATTGATGCTTTTGAATTGTGGTGCTGGAGGAGACTCTTGAGAGTCCCCTGGACTGCAAAGAGAACAAACCTATCCATTTTGAAGGAAATCAACCCTGAGTGCTCACTGGAAGGACAGATCCTGAAGCTGAGGCTCCAATACTTTGGCCATCTCATGAGAAGAGAAGACTCCCTGGAAAAGCCCCTGATGTTGGGAAAGTGTGAAGGCAAGAGGAGAAGGGGACGACAGAGGATGAGATGGCTGGACAGTGTCATTGAAGCTAGCAACATGAATTTGACCAAACTCCGGGAGGCCGTGGAAAACAGGAGGGCCTGGCGTGCTCTGGTCCATGGGGTCACGAAGAGTCGGACATGACTTAATGACTAAACAACAACAAAGGTGATTCCCAGTGTGGTATAATGGATAGAGTGATGGATTAGGACTCTGGAGAACAGGGTTCAAATCCTTGCTCAGCCATGCAAACTCACTGGGGAGTAGAACCGGCTTCAAATTATTTGTATGACATTAAATGATTCTTTCTTCCCTTTCACTGTTTTTGAGGACTGGACAATCATGTGTTTCAGCTTGTTCAGTGGCTGAGGATTAGACAACCTGATGCTTAAACACGTTTTGAACTGTTTGGATTGCAAAGTAAGCTTGGGTCAGGAGAAGAAGGACGTGGGCAGGAGTAACCTTCTTCCCTAGTTTGAGCACTTAAAAGTGGGTGTAAGCTGAAGCATTGGATTTTTCACAGTTTGGCTAGCCTCACTTTGGTACTGAAAGAAGCCAGGAATGCTACATTTAATGGCAAACCACCTATATCAGTGCTATGGAGTTTCTGTTTTAAAGGCTTCATTGGAGGCTTGCCCTCAGCCAGGGAGGTCTCTTCTCCAAGCAGATCTGTGCATTGGCTTTGGCTAGAGCAGAACCACTAGCATTCATACATTGATTCAGAAGGTGCATGTGCAAGGCAGGAGCTTTCACGTAGCCAAGCTTTGGCGATGCCAGGCTTTTGATGCTGACATCCCCGCTTCTTTCCTTTTTTGTAAACTAGCTAGCCAGACATAACACTCATCATTTGCAACAAGGGGGATCCTGGGTGAGTTCAAGAGCACAGCAGAGGAAAAACAGCCAAGGGTGATTGTCTTTGGGAAGAAACAGAAATAGTAGGGGGAGAGACCAGAAAAATGTGCTTCATCTCACATTGGAGAAAAAACATATTGCAAAGCTACAGTGAATCCTCTATATCACCCTTTTGAGATGGTACTCTATCATCCTAAATCTCACCTACTGTGAGATTTTTTCACAGTTCCATCCAAACATTTTGAACATATCTGTCATGGTACTCTGAATCTGTTAAGGACTCTGAGTGGTTGTCATCCTTGTTGTTATTGTTTGATATCCTGGAAGACAAATAAGCTTTTCTGGATTTTAAGAGGTGGGGCTGAGGAGATGGGCAGTACCACAAAAGCATGCCACTGGCATTTCTTTTCTTTCAAGAAGTTGGCATTCAGGGTTTTATGGAAAACAAAAATGGCCACTGCCTGTGGCATTATCATGCTCACCAAGCAAAGTATCAAAGATCTTATGTATCTTATAGGGCTGACCATTGTATGAGAAGACGTCAGAAGGACTTTGCAGATGATGCCTCAGCTCTGGAGCTGTGCCTGTATAGGATTCCCAGCGATATCCTTCAGCTTTTTGGAAGGCTTGCATAGGACATACATAGAAGTGTTTTTTCAGTGAATGCCATCAACATATACAGTTGAATAATGCTTTGTACAAGGCAAAGAGAGGATTGCAGGCAGTATCATCCCAGAGTGGTCATATTCAGCCACTATGACTTTCAGCTGGATTTGTGACTGAGCTGTACATGTATTGTGGGAATACATCATAATTAGAAAGTAGGAAATGCTGGTGGGAAAAGAAAACTTACTCAGAATTTAGTCTTCTTAAAACATAGACTCAGTTAATGAAGTAATTTATCTTTACATAATCACTGTAATAGTCTCTCTGGAAGGGTAAAAGCACTGCTAAAGCCACAGTTTGGAACCAAACAAGCATAAATATTGCAACAGGGTATTCACTGGAAGAAACTGGAGCAAGGGGACGAGCTACCGTAAAATGAATCTTCCTTATGTCTTGCATTCTTTATTCTGTCCAGTGGAAGCTGATGGCTCAAAAGTCAGTGAGGTGGTGAATCTGCTCAAGGATTTAGTTTGAACTGTACAGAACTACACAGTCTGAACTCTACCGAACTATACAGAAGCTCTACAAGGTATTAAGCCTTATTTCCAAACTAGGTTCAGCACACTGGGTAGCTTCTTTGAAGCTTGAATTGAAGCCTGGAGCAGATTCACTACTCCTTTGACATCACAGCCACCAGCCTCCCTGATTCTCCCTGAATCATATATTTTGCCATTATAGGCCTTAGGTATCTGCTGGATGAGAGCTGGGTAGGTTTTGTCATTGTGTTCTTCTTGTGAATGTAACAGAGTTTCCCGAGGCTTAGCCAATGCCTCTTGAGCCCCTAAAAAAACATTTGAATAGCATTTCCACAGCTCTATCTGAACTATGATTGATGTCTATGACTTTTTTTGGGGGGAGGAAAGAATAAAAAAGGAGGGACAGTGGGAAATTATAACCAGGCAATGTGAAGACATTTCATCAATATGTTTTTTTAAATTTCTTGTTCCCAAATCAAAAGACAGTTTTTGTCTCCTGCATGGTAACAAGTCAACAAGGAAGGTTTTTTCATCATTTTTTCCCCACAATTTGCCCCATCTACTACACCACAAAGCAGTTTTTTTTCTTAAACACACACACACAGAGACACAAACACACACACACACACACACACACACACAGAGAGACAGGAACAGGTTGATTGATCATAAAGCTACAAGAAACACATCCAAAGCTACTGCATTTGTTAATTCATGCAAAATAGCAACAATTATTACACTTTCTGGCAAGGCACATATTTTTTGGAAATTTACAGACTTCAGTCTTAGAAATGGATAAACTATCGTCAACACACAATTCTCTCCATCTCACTGGAGGAAGAGAAAAGCTCCATAATATAAAATTTTACATGCCTAATAAAACAATATAACAGGCAGCCCAGCACAGAACTGAAAACAAAACAAAACCAAAAAAAGAAAAGAAAAACAAGAACAAAACCCACAAAATCTTTCCAAGCAGTCTCTAAATATGCTCAAAATTAGCTGCCACGGTCAGAATATTTACAGGAAAGTTATGCCTCTCTGCTGAATGTAACAATATAAGTCAGATCAGTTAAAAGGGCCTGCCCTTCCTGTTGATCCCTTTATGAGTTGAGCTGAAAGTCCAGTTTTGGCAGTCATTTATGTGCCTGTGAGGTAGCCAACTACCTCACAGTGAGATAGCCTGTTCTTCCTGTGGTTCTAATCCATTTAAAGTTCTCTTGCATGTCACAAGGAGTATCTGCTGCTCTGTTTCTAGCTTCTGTTATTTCTAGCTCTCTCAAAGAAGGCAACTGAACAGTTAACCATAACAAATCAGATAGGCATATATATGCTATGGGTGTTCCGGTGGTTTGCAATAAACAATGTGGTGGGCCAGAGGCTTTGGCAAGAAGCTGGTGATGTCTGCTCCAATGCAGGTGATTGATCCGGGGCATGATTTTGAAATAAGGAGCCATTGTATTTCAACACATAGAGCTCTGGATGTTGGTGGAAGGACTCCAGGTTCAAACTCCTACTCAGCCAATATTTGCTGGTTCTCCTTTTGGGCCACTCGGCTTGACCCACTTCCTAATATTGTCATACAGAGAAAATATGGGACAATAAAAGACTTCACTTTTCTATGATTCTATGATTCTGTGATTCTATGATGAGGAGAAGGAGTAAACCTGTCAAGAATTGGAGTCATTTCCCTATTAGAAAAAGGTGAAGGTTTTTAGCTGAGATAAGAAATGAATAATGGGAGATATGATATAAGGTATGTGTAGTGGAGATGAGATTGATAGATTTTCTCCTTCTTTAACGACATTAGAACTGAGTCATCCACTAAAGCCACATTATGGGAGATTCAGGACAATTTAAAGGAACTACTTCTTCACACAGTAGACATTTCAGCTGAGAAATCTACTGCTGCAAGAAGTACTGAAGGTTGCCAACCTAGTCAGCTTTAAAAAAGGATTAGATACATTCATGGAGGTAAGTGCCATAACCAGCATCAGTTGTTGTGAAATGAACGTTGAAGAGTGCAGTTGCATTGCAGCTGGTAGGCTTCCCATAGGCACCTGACTGAACACTGCCGATAGAAAGTAGGCTTTAATCTGATCCATCATAAGCCATCTTGTGTTCTTACATGCAATGCATTTTGATGATAAGGGAGATTTTGAGTTTGTTTTTTTTCTTTTGGTACACCACTTTGATCAATTCTCTCTCTTTTTTGAAGGGACAGAAGAATAAAATTTCTTAAATGAATAAAATACATTGCCTTGAGCCACTTGAAGGAGGGGTGTGTTTACTTCTTTGCTTGTTAATGTAAAACTAGTCTAGTCAATTTGGTGGCTATCTATCTATTTGTCTGTTTAACTATATACAAGAAAACGAGTCCCTCCCCCTTCACCCTCACAAGAAACAGACACTACATGGGGCTGGAAGGATTAATAGACAAACAGGAGTAAAAACCAGCAATGCAATTAATTTTAGCCAAAACCCAGCAGGATTAGAGCCATAAACTATGCACTCCTTTCAGTGTTCAAAATGCAAACCCATGTATTTTCCTGGAGATATAAATTTCAGATCTGTTAAACCTGCCGTGCCCTTTCAGGATTTACACAGATGTTGGGCAATTTATGCATTCATAAGCTGGCATGCAAAATCAAGCAAGCACCCAACCTGTTTTTGTTGCCTTTTCCCCCCAGAGGCACAAATTAAGTGGAACAGTTTCCTGTTTCTTATACCAATTTCCAGGGATGAGAATAAATCCTTACAAGCCACAATCATTCTGCAGAATGTTAGGGTTCAGCTAAACTCCCTCTCCCATGTTGCTATTCTGTTTGCTGACCTTTGGGATATGGGGAGAATGTTATGTCCCCATCCTTGGCAGGAAATGCCATGAACTCCGTAAAACCTCAGAGAAAAACAAAAAACAAACCAGATTAGTGGGATTACACAGAAGTTTGCAGAGACCAATAATTCCCCTAAGGCTACCATCTAAGAAGAGGATACCACAGTCAAGATATCCATTGAATCACAGGATTAAAGGTGCTAGCATGTTTGAATAGCTGATGGCTTTGGGCTAGATCCCATTATCCAATCTCAAGTACAGTAGACTTACTGAATGAAGTGTTGACTTCTCTAGGTCCCAGTGGTCCAACAGGTCTAACACAGTTGTAATTAACAACACATAGTGTTGGATGCAGTAGCTCAGGAACAACTCATCCCTAACACACACACACACCACTTGAGAGCTAGTGGTTGACTGTGTTATGGACTCCTTATGTACATAGACTGACAGGCCAGGAAGAGGGAGGATAGAAATTCCTTTCTGAAAACTAACCAGCGCTGAAGCGGTACCTAATCTAGTTGCACTCTCTACATCTCTTTGTTGGACAGCTTCCATGTCATGTTGAATCATCTGAATTTTGACTCACTAGATAGCTGCTACTGAAGTAGAATTAGACTCCTTTGGTAAGAATAGTTAGAAAGAAACAGTGGCTGAAATCCAGTAGTAAGTTGCAACTAGAGAAAGCCCATTGAACTAGTGAGGATTTGGTGAGTCAACTCCACCATACTTTTCTTTGATTCCGGGCCTGCTCTAGTACTACTGAATTTCAGGTATTCAAAGGCAAAATTCAGGAGCATTCACTGCTCACTATAGTATCTGATTGTCATGGTAGAAAATGAAATACTGAGTTAGATGGACTTCTGGTTTAACTCCAAATTCTATTTCCTGTATTCTGTAATTAACAGTAGACTTAAGATTGTTGAAGAAAATTCTACATTGTCATGCTTAATTAGTTATGGGGTTCATTGTGACTTGTGTGATGGCCATGAGATTTAGATGATTTTGGAAAATGATTCAAAATGATCTTGACAGACTAGAGAACTAGGCTAATATAAACAAAATGAGTTTGAATAGGAAAAATATAAAGTACTATCCTTAGGCAGTTAAAATCAGACACACAAATGAGAGAAAGCTGGCTTAGCATGTGAAAAGGATCTAGGGCTTTTAGCAGGTCACAAGCTAAACAAGAACTAACAGTGTGATGCAGCAGCAAAAAAGTGAATGCTATACAAGGGTATGTCGACAGAAGTATAGTTTCCTGATCAAGAGAATCACTCTGTTCTGTTTTCATCAGATGTCATCTAGGTACGGTGTCCAGTACTGGGTGCCACAGTTTAAGGATATTAAGATTGAGGGAAGTTGGCATGTTTATATTGGAAAGTTTTGAATTTCTAGTAAAATTCCTTTTGCTACACAGGAGAAGTACAGAGATCCATAGAAGAGTATAGCTACAAGTTCCCCAGAGTCCACCTTTTTCTTATTAACTGGCACTTAAGGTCTCAATAACTCACTCTGAGACATTTGTAGGAGAAAGAATAAAAAAAACCCTTTACTTACAGATGCTTGAAATTACAGACTTATGCATGCTGCTTTCTTTACTGCACATATACCTAGCAACCAACTGAACAACTCAACAGCAAACACACAAATGATACCAACTGATGAAAAAAACAAGGAGGAGAGAATACTGCATAGAAATGGGGCTCTGTTTGAATTCAAAGAGTAAAATATTCCTTATATATCTCATTAAATATCCCATTCTTGAAGGGCCCATTTGAGTCACAAGTCTATGCCATATTATGGTGGTTTTTGTGTGTGTGATTTGACAGCTCATAGCACTTTACATCAGATATTAAGGATAAAGAAGCGTGAGATCACTGCCTAAATTTCCTCTTTGTCAGCTTCTAGCTGGTACTGGAAATACAATTGTTGGCCCAAACTGGTAAGGCTATTATTATCATATTTACAATTTGTCAAGATGATGGAAGATGGTGTCTTTCCTTCCAACTGGAAGGCATCTTGTAAAGAACTGGGGATGGTTGAGAGGAACATCAGTTCATCAATTTATCAAAGTTCCTTCATATTATGAATGGACCAAATAGCTGTAGCTGTGTGCTATAGATACACTGAGATATTTAATTAGAGCTCGTTAGGTCTAAATCAGCTGGTGAGTATTAACTAATAGCAAGAGAGAATATTTCTGGGTTTCATACACTAACAATGAAGGATGCAGGAAACAGGACTCAGTGAAAAAATGTGTTTTCATGTGCCTTATTTCTTTTCTCATTATTCTGAATGCATTCAAGAAGATCTGTCAAGAAGTGCTATCAAGACAGCAACTAGGTAGTGAGGGGTGCTGGAACATACCCTTGAGGCAATGCTTTCTTTGACTGAGAGGTGACAGATCTATTTAATGACAGTGCTTGGGTTTTTATTGTTCTGTAGGATCTGCACATATAAGAAAACTGTTGATAACAACCACTACTGTTTTCCCCAAGTACTTGCTAGAATAAATCAGCTTTTGGGCAACAGTTCATCTTCTCCCCAGGTGTGAAAGTCCTTCTGTGTGAACACAGCCCACATTTTCTGTCCAAGTGATTTTGGAGAGTTTATGGAAAGAGAGGGATTTATTGTTTCAGTCCTACTTGTCAACAGCTCTTGTGCAGGCTGGCTCAGCTGGAGAACTGGAAGGATATATCTACAGGTGTATGTGTGTGTATGTGCGTTTGTATTACTATTGCATTACTGGAATACAGACACATTTTCAGAGGTGAACATGTGCTTAGGCTCTAGTAATGTGTATGTATTCCTCAAGTAGTGTAGGGCCTTCTCAGAGATTGGGAACACATTTGCTACTTTTGAAATTTGAATTAAATGTGTAGAAAATGTGTAGTCCTCCAGATGTTGAGATTCAAGTCCTATCAGCCCTGTCCAGCCTTGTCAATGAAGAAGCACTATGGGAGCTTCAGTCCAAAAATAGGTACCCACCTTTTGCTGCTGTTTCTGTATTTAGCATTTATGATTTTATGGCTGTATCTGTATATATTTATCAGTAATCAGTCATTAATGCAGGAAGTCTGGACAAGGCTGAAATACAGCATAAAGTGCGGGAAGTATATAAGTTAGCCAGAACCTTTAAACATTTCATTTATGTCCTGTAATCATGCCTGTGGTTCTCAGAGTGGTCAAAGTTACTTGCCCCACCCCTTTTTGTCTATCCTGTGCAAATAATATGCTAACCTAAAATGAAGAATGCACTCTATTTTTCTGTTCCTATTTCTTGGAACATGTTAATAATCTTCTGCAGCCCTTTCCTTTGTAAGCCATTGATTATTACCTTCCCCCCCCCCCCCGCCCCTGCACTCCCTGGAGGGCTGTTGGTAGTCCTGAAATATCTGCAAAACACCTGCCCTGCTGTTCTTCACTGTTGGCAGAAAGTTCAGACACAACACAACATCCATTTCAGACTATTGACACAGAGAGAAAGAAATGGAAAGTGATCTGTTAGTATCTGGGCTCAGGAATGACAATTATCTGAAAGTAAGAAGGTAAGTAAGTGACAAGAGCTCTTTGAAATAACAAGAGAAGGAAGGATGTCATTCTCCTGTGTTATAGCAGGGAAGAAATATCTTCTTGGCAGATGTCTCTATTTGAATGCCAAAGGTTTATTTGGAAAAAAGAGACATAGTGTTGCATACATAATTTGCTTTAGCATTATTTTTTTTTCCTTTTTGTGTTTCACATCCTGCACATCATATGTTCTATACCTTAGAGCAAATGTCCCTGAAAATACATCTTTACATACTTTTACTCTACATTCATGGCAAAACAGAACTTAAAAAGCAAAGAGAGATGGATGCTTAAGGAGAAATGATTAGATAAACTGAATAATGTCTTCAGGTTTTTCAACAAGTGTTTTATAGGAGCATCAACTAGAATTTCCTATGGAAATGTAACATAACAATATCCAGTGCTCTTTTTATCTACCCATTGCCACAAACCCCTAGCCTGCAAAAGAAGAAACCTCACCCATAGTGACAGTTTAATTCCATGGTATCGGTCAATATACTTCTATGGAATGGAACTATATTTCTACCGATTGACCTAAGAGAAAAATTCTAATGATGCTTTTGAATGACAAAGTCTAAGTTATACTGCAAGAAAATGTCCATAATTCTGTTGCTTAATGTAGTAAATAATACTAGATTAGGCCCACTGAATCAATGGTAGTTTAATGAGTCAGATCCTCCATAAGTTCAATTCATTCAAATGGGCCTATTCTAACTGTGACATTCATACGTAAGTCACAATTAGCGTAGGTCCATTTGAATCAATTGAACTTATTGAGGAGTTAACTTGCCAAACCCCCATTGAGTAAATGGGCCTACTACAGGGCATTTTACCACACTAAGCAATAGGATTTTGGACAATGTGTACATACCCAAATATTTCTTTAAAACTGTCCATGTGAAAACTGTTGCAAGTCTGATCAAAATTTGTTTGCCATTCCTTTCAATAATTCTGATGGTTCATCTAAGGAAGAACCACTGTAATCATCCTAACTGTGATTACTGGCATTCAGCAACGTATGGGCAGGACATGTAGAATGCAACCTTATAAAATGTGGGTACTCTTAGCAAACTCCTTTTGGAACCATTGAGCATTAGATGCAAGACTCTGTCAAATTATTTTAAATTCCCTATAGAGAAAATTTCAGTGGGACTCTGCTTGCAAAATGGGAAATAGTGTTAAAGGGGAAAAAGAAATGTTCTGTAAATATTAGTCAAGGAGTTTGCCATAAAGGACTTTTTTCCCTGGTACTGTGGCTGATTTCTTTGCCCCTTGGGTAATAGTTTATTGCTTCATTGAATGTGATGTACCAGGGAGATGTAAGTGATTTCCCCCCCTTGACAATTGTGGCACATTTGCAACAGCCTGAAGACTTTGAAAAGGAAGCAAGATGCTTTGCAGAACACTGAACATATGTACTACCAGGGGAGTTATACCCATAGTTGGCAGGATCTCCATTGAGAGAAGGTAAGACAAGGCAATTCCACAAAATATCTATATTGCATTGTGAGGTGCAGCAGGGTGGGGGTGGGGGTGGGAGCAAAAAATAAAATAAATATATAAATAAATAAAAACAAAAACAAAACCTTAAACAAAATTAGTTACTCAAATTACTAAGGAGGTCTAAGTTGCAGTGAAGAGCATGTCCCAAGTTAGTATTGGAAGTCTGAGGGTCAAGTCTCCGCTCTTGGCAACTGTTATGATTTTGGAGAATTTCCATATTCTGTTTGTAAAATAAGATAATTACTTTTTTTTCTGTTGTGAGAAAGGACACAGGGAAACTAAAAGTGATCTGTGTGTTTCACAAATGTGTCCCTCACCCCATGGAAGGAGAGAACAACTCAAGCAAGAGATGACAGGGTGGCCAACCCAGAAGTGAATTTTGATATTAGAATCAAGGTAAGACCATTGGGTGGGTTGTCTGTGTGTTTCTGGTCAATTACTCTGTGTTGTTGTGTTTATTTTGTGTGTCTTGCACTGAATCAGGAGTTCCATGCAAATTATATTTTATGTTCATTGCAGAATTTATTTTTTAAAAAACCCACCAGGAAGTCTTGATGATCTTAGCCTTACAATAAAGTTGATGTCTTTTAAGGGGGTGTAAAAATTCCCCACATATTGACTTGCTGTGTCCCCCTCTTTTGGACAATTGCCCACTCATCAGCAGGAGCGCACTTCCCTTCCCTGCCTTTTTGGGGGATCACCCACTCAAACCCAGCAGAGACTTGAACCTGGATCTCCCAAAGCCCCCCTTAACATTCTAACCACTGCACTGCAATGCTTCACTATGCCCTGGTTTTTCAGCTCAAGGAACTTATTCAAGCACAAACACAGGCCAGTCTCCACACAACCTTGACTCAGTCTTCTGTATTTCTCATTACTGGATCTAGTGATGAACAAGATGGGAACTGGAACTTGGTCTCTTGAGCAGAAAGGAAGGGGTCTGGTAATTAATTCTCTCAGCTGAACTTCAATGCCAGGACATTCCTCAAAAAATTCCCTTAGACAGTTTCACACATACTAATTAAACTATACTTATGGCAGCTCTCCCTCTGTCTCTTAATGGATTCTACTTTCCCTTTTCTCCTTCAAAACTATTCTCATTTCTCAGAGAAAATCGGGACCCCATGGTCCTATTAATATTAAGTACCGGTATAATGGTAATTATCAAGTGCATTTAATTACATCTGTTTTAGTGAATCTCCTGATCTTCAAAACAGCAATTTGCACATAATTGCTGACTCCACTCCTACCAAGTAGGATGACAATTAATTCATCACAGGAGTTTGCAACCAGCCCAATGAAACTTTTCTTTCTCCTCCACATACACAGCAGTTGTGTATATATAGTATTAATTAGCCTGCTTGATAGAATAACAAATAAAAATAAAGCCTTAAAGGTAAAAAAAACCATGGTAGCATACCAGAAAGCAACAATGTTTCTCCTTACTGCAGCCAAAAATACTCATAGCATAGATAAAAAGTTATTTCCATCTTATTGCAGACTGTTTTCGATTAAATACATTTGCTCAAAATCAGAAATCTTCACCCCCAATATAAATGCTTTCCAAAGTCAGAGAAATGTTTGTACACAATCTTTGTGTGCTAAGTTAGAGTTGTAGGCCAACAGTGCAGCAACTACATTTTTTCTTTAATTAATATGAGCTTAGAATGAAGACGTCCTATGAAGAACAACTAAAAGAACTAGGTATGTTTAGCTTAACGAAGAGAAGACTGAGGGGAGACATGAGAGCAGTCTTCCAATATCTGAAGGGTTGCCACAGGGAAGAGGGCATTGATTTATTCTCCATTGCGCCTGAGGGTAGGACAAGAACCAATGGGTGGAAACTCGTCAGAGGGAGATCCAACCTGGAAATAAGGAGGAATTTCCTGATGGTGGGAACCATTAAGCAGTGGAACAGCTTGCCTCCCGATGTTGTGGGTGCCCCATCGCTGGAGGTTTTCAAGAAAAGATTGGACAGGGATGGTATGAGGTCTCCTGCCTTGGGCAGGGGCTTGGACTAGAAGACCTCCAAGGTCCCTTCCAAGCCTATGACAATTCTATGTAGGTTCATCTTGCTTCATTCCTGCCCTGTTCCCATTATCTAGGGAAGGAGGTGAAGGAGACATTCATTTTGAGTACATAAACCATACAAGTCTTTAGTTGGGAGAGAAATACAGTTTCTTTTGATATTTCATTAGGGCGCGATAGTCTGAAAAATTATCCTATTGCAAAAATTTTTATTCCATTGCTTTTGAAGAAGAGGCACACATGACATTTCATAATTTTTATTGAAGTTGTTAGCACTATTTAAACACTGACTCTTCATCCCTCTCTCCATCTCAATATCTTTTGGTAATGGGGGAAGGGGGTCTTTTGAGTATCTTGGAGATGTAGGCAAATATTTGTCATCTTCAACCTACCTTAACATGTGTCTATTTATGGAATTTTTTAAATAAGATGTCATATATGCTATGTCTACAGAATTTATTCACAACATTTCGCACACAGCAATGCCTGCCAGTATCATTTTCCCACCCCCAAAGTTAAGATTTAAGTCATATTATTTTGGCTTTTGGGGCAGAACAGCTTAGAAGCATCTCTCTTCCTTTCTGATAACACAAGCACAGTTTTAAAAAATATTGGCAGAACCCTACTAATGCTTGCAGAAGGTTTGTGTAACTTACCATGGTTAATGACAATTTATAAGGTGCAGGAGGAATCTCAACTGTGTAGTCAACTGTGTGACCAGGTGCCTGAATGAGATGCATCCAAGCACCTCATCAATAAGCCACCATTAGCTGTGGCAAGGTATATAGACCCCTCTGCAAACAACAAAAGTTGTAAAAGAACAAAGACTTCCTCATCCTTTCCTGCCACTCAAGATCTGTTGTCTGAGGAAGCCAGCAAGGTTGGCCTGATGGCAACTGAGAATCATGAGACATTTTAAAAAACATTCTTTATCATCTTGTAACCATTCGGACTCAGAGACTGAAAATTTACTTTTAAGAATATAATTTGTTGAAGGCGGAGTTTTGTCATGACCAAAACCTAGGGGTCCTGGTCAGGTTTCAGGCAAACTACTGAAACTGACCAGGACCCCTGGGTTCTGACCCCCCCAAACCAGGGGGGGAAAAGAAAGGATGCCACTAGGAGAAGCGTCATCTGAAGCAGTAGATATGACAAAAGGGGGGAGTGGGATTGGCATAGGCTGGTTCCCCCTCCGAAGTTGCATCTGAGTGCATGGATCATGGAGGAAGCCATCTTGGCAAAGAGCTGGGAACACCCCAAGTAGAGAGTGAGAGAGTGCAAAAGGATGGTGAAAATATCTCAACCAGAGACTCTGAGTAAGTTAAAATATCTGTTTATGTAAGGAAAATCTCCATGGGCCCAAAAATCTACACAGAAAAGAGATAGATATAAAGAGTCAGCAAAATGGTTTTCAAAAACCTTACGGTAGAAGTGAGCCTCCATGCCCCCCAGCTTGGATCAGGAGAACAAGAGGAGAGGAGAGAGAAAGGGAGAAGGGGGATAAAACTACCTTGCCATGGAAGTACACAGCAATGCCTGCCAGTATCATTTTCCCACCCCCAAAGTTAAGATTTAAGTCATATTATTTTGGCTTTTGGGGCAGAACAGCTTAGAAGCATCTCTCTTCCTTTCTGATAACACAAGCACAGTTTTAAAAAATATTGGCAGAACCCTACTAATGCTTGCAGAAGGTTTGTGTAACTTACCATGGTTAATGACAATTTATAAGGTGCAGGAGGAATCTCAACTGTGTAGTCAACTGTGTGACCAGGTGCCTGAATGAGATGCATCCAAGCACCTCATCAATAAGCCACCATTAGCTGTGGCAAGGTATATAGACCCCTCTGCAAACAACAAAAGTTGTAAAAGAACAAAGACTTCCTCATCCTTTCCTGCCACTCAAGATCTGTTGTCTGAGGAAGCCAGCAAGGTTGGCCTGATGGCAACTGAGAATCATGAGACATTTTAAAAAACATTCTTTATCATCTTGTAACCATTCGGACTCAGAGACTGAAAATTTACTTTTAAGAATATAATTTGTTGAAGGCGGAGTTTTGTCATGACCAAAACCCAGGGGTCCTGGTCAGGTTTCAGGCAAACTACTGAAACTGACCAGGACCCCTGGGTTCTGACCCCCCCAAACCAGGGGGGGAAAAGAAAGGATGCCACTAGGAGAAGCGTCATCTGAAGCAGTAGATATGACAAAAGGGGGGAGTGGGATTGGCATAGGCTGGTTCCCCCTCCGAAGTTGCATCTGAGTGCATGGATCATGGAGGAAGCCATCTTGGCAAAGAGCTGGGAACACCCCAAGTAGAGAGTGAGAGAGTGCAAAAGGATGGTGAAAATATCTCAACCAGAGACTCTGAGTAAGTTAAAATATCTGTTTATGTAAGGAAAATCTCCATGGGCCCAAAAATCTACACAGAAAAGAGATAGATATAAAGAGTCAGCAAAATGGTTTTCAAAAACCTTACGGTAGAAGTGAGCCTCCATGCCCCCCAGCTTGGATCAGGAGAACAAGAGGAGAGGAGAGAGAAAGGGAGAAGGGGGATAAAACTACCTTGCCATGGAAGTAGAGCAATTTAAGATAAAAGCCTCGCTCCTGTGACTATCTGAAATATCGATATTAAATCCTACTTACTTCAAAACACTGTGGATCCTTTAAATTTTTATTGTTGTGACTAAGCGACTGTGAGAACTTTCTACCCAGAGGGAAGCCCCACCCCCCTCTTGGATTGGACATGTAAATAAGACTGAGAAAGGAAAGTAAGGTTACAGTATCATCTGCTGATAGAAGACTTAAACAGTACTCCTTAAAGAAAAAGAAAACAGCTGCTGGCAGAAGACTTAAACAGCATCCCTTATTTACTTAATTTAAAAGGGGTGGGGATCAATATGGTGACAAAAGGTGGAAAAAAGAGAACTCAAGGAAGATCACTGGCACAGGAACAGAATCTCAGTGGAATATTGAGGCAAGAATCATTTGAGGACTGGCAACAGAATATTCAAGAGATGCTATCTACAGGGCTACAGCAACTACAAGGAGGGATGGCTCAGCTATGTGTACAAATGAAAGATTTAGGGATGCAAATGACTGATATTAAAAATCAAATTACAGAAAATAAAAAACAAATAGAATAGACGAGACATCAAAAAGAATAGAAGCAAGACTGGAGACCTTGTATACAGAGATGGGAGACCTAAAACAGGAAAGAAAGCAAGATGAAATTACCTGTTAAATCTACAAATAGAAAGAGCCAATCCATACTTAGATTCCAGAATCTACCAGAACAAAAAGGAGAAGATAGAGCGCAAGTGATTACTACCTATTTAACATCGCTCATGGAGATGCAATCAGAGGATGTTCAACAAAATATAGACACAGCACAAAGAATTAATACAGCATACAACAGGAATAAAAATCTCCCCAGAGAAATTCATGTTAAATTTACGAGAAAGATCTTTTGAGATAAAGTTCTAAGAAATATACAAGGCAAGGAGCTTAATAGAAAATATACAGAAATTAAGATCTTGAAACATATTCTTTGGCAAATAAGACAGAAAAGGAGACAATATGTGGAGTTGACAACCCTCCTGAGATCAAACTCAATTATGTATAAGTGGTTGGTGCCTGAAGGTGTCCTCTTTGAATTCCAGGAGCAGAGTTATTATATGAACTAAAAAATGAAGGCAAAAGATTTTATGAAAACAGAGGAGAAGTGGCTGTGCAGAAAAAAGGAGAAAAAAGC
This sequence comes from Intellagama lesueurii, assembly GCA_037013535.1. Classification (NCBI taxonomy): domain Eukaryota; kingdom Metazoa; phylum Chordata; class Lepidosauria; order Squamata; family Agamidae; genus Intellagama; species Intellagama lesueurii. The sequence continues at coordinate 11,692,003 of JBAJHW010000010.1, read as the reverse complement.
AGATGAGAAATTAGAAGAGAAGAAATCAAATGAATAATCAAGACCAGAGGTAGAAAGAAGCTCGACTAGAACAGAAGAGCAAGTGAGAAGCTCTAAAGGAAAGTACACTATAGAAATGAGGATTCAGTAGGAGGAAAGAAAACCTTAACAATAAAAATGGGCTAGATGAATAAAATGGTTAAAGACTGTAGGATATAATGGATATAAAATGGTAGAAGAATGTTAACGATCACATATCAATAATTATTAAAGAAAATGCAGATAATATGTTTTATAGATGATATATGATTTACTGATGGTACACAATGGCAACAACATTTTTAAAAAAGATATAAAAATGTTTTTAAATAGTGTGGGAAACCTAAAATACAGGAGGACACTTTTATTATGTTTGGAAGATATATGGGGAATAATTTCATAATTAGACTCGAAAGATAGCCTGGAAAGCATAGACTAAAGAAGAATGTGAAGTTCTAATTCGGGAAAAGATAGATTAGTAAATATAGTAATACTGGAAAATTTGTTGTTTTTCTTTTTATCTCTCTTTCTAGTATAATTGTATAAATTGATATAAATGTACTATCTCACTTTGCCCGCCCAGCCCAGAATAAAGAGACAAGACACAAGACATGGGGTAACTGGGACACAATTTTATTAACTTTTTAACTTTAATTCCCCTTTCACAAGGGGGCCTACCATAGTGCAATTCATGGTCTGTGCTCGGAGTCTATTTTGACGTTCCGGTCCAGACCTCACTTTAGTGAATTCCTATTCTGCAAGCGTGCTGTCCTACCATACAGCATGCCCTCCGGCATAATGTAACCAGAATACCCTGCTTCCCCTCCCCTCAGCTAACGTCTGCTAATTCCAACCTGAGAGGAGGGGTGCTTGGCACTCCCTGATTGCCCACTTTTGAACTCACTTGAACCTATTCCTTTTGCACTACCCACCACGGCAACAGGGCTACAACATATGCCCCATGCCCCCCACCAAGCCGAATATATCGGCCCTAAGGCCCCCTTGCAAATCACTCAAGAAAATGTCTAACCCCATATCTGACAAGTGAACGCCATCTGGCCGATATAACTCAGGCCTAGAGACTCTAATATTCAGATGTGGTATGACTGACCCTAAGCCTTGCCTAAATGGCTCTGCCAACTTCCCTGTTAACTCCTTTTCTTGCCCTGTCTATAAACCTAGGGTCACAACTAGCTCTCCATATTAGCCTTGGACTAATAGCTGACCAGATAATGCGTGTTGATGGACAGCGAGCTGCAAAGACTTCAAAGTCTGCTATGATCTGAAGTATCAAAGACTTGCCTGACTTCCGAGCCAAGTCGTTGCCTCCCAGGTGAATAACCAAAATGTCGAGGATCACATACGGAGTATCCTAGGATACCAGGTCAAGGAACCTGTCCCATAGCAAACCTCTCCGTCCCCTCCACTCCAATGCAGCAAAAGCGCAAAGTCTCAAGTTTCGACCCCAACTGGTCTGGCTGGCATACTTTGCTGCCCCAAACAGGTAACTGTGCCCGACCAATAGAACACGAATCTGGGCCAAAGCTCTCTGTGGACCTGCAACGAGAAAGAACCGAACAAAAAACAGCAGCACCTAGAACTCTGGCAGGGGGCACACATAATCACCATATCTATGGGAAGGCCATCTCCCCATCTTCTTGATATCTTTCTTTCTGTACCCAAGGGCTGCCGCTGTAGAGGCAGCTCTGATTCGAAAGGAATGCATCCCAAAATGCCACCCTTGTATCCCAGCCTTGCATAAGGGCTGGGAGGTGACTTTCCAAAATTGATAGCTTGTTAGAGGCGACGTATCCTCGTGGTGCAAAAATCCACCACCATCATCCCCCATAAGCTGCAAATATTCTTGTGTGGCTCTTAAAGGGCAAATTTCTGTTATGGAACATTGCCCCAGCAAGATAAACTTTCACCTTCCTTGCTGGTCTCTTTTTGACCTACGCAAATGAATAACTAACTGACCCTCTGATACCACTACGTCCTTCCTCTGCAAAGAGGATAGAGACCTGTCGTTTTTTGCTGAAGCTACCAATTCACTTACTCGAAGGGCCCCAAAAAATGCTTTAAGTGTTGCTGCTTTAAAAAGGCAAGCCTCAAAGTGATTCTTACAAACTAGGTGCCATGTGTTTGCCAATCTTGTCAATACAGCTGGGGAAAAAGGTGAACGAGAATCCTTCACGCTACCTCGCTCACAACCCCAACCTTCAATCATTTTCCTTATGCAGAATTCTACAGAATAACATCTACACCCCTGCACAGTGGCATAAAAGGCCAGAGCAGACATTTGCCCTTGGATCGACCGAGGTGCTAATCCCTTGCGGTGCAGGTGTACTGCAAATTGCATCATATAGTCATCCAGCAGTGGCCAATCCTGCCTTAGACCTTCTCTCTCCTGAAAAGTGAAAAATTCAGTGCAAGCAGCTGCGTAACTACATCGAGTGCTAGGAGCTACAGCTAAACTCATGGCTCTGTTGGCCTCAGCCCACCAAGATTCCATACCTCGATCGACAACACGTCCGGTTGAACCTGTGCCCCCAGTGCCAACGCCCTGAACCGATCTATCTGTTGATGGGACAGGGCATCAGCTATGGCATTGTCAACTCCAGGAACATGACGGGCCTGAAAGACTATATTAAATTGCAGGCAGTGCAACACCATGGCCTTAACAATTGTCATTACCCTCTTGGACCTGGATGTCAGTGAGTTAACTATGTGCACCACTGCCTGGTTATCACACCAGAAGGTAACCACCGAGTTAGCCCACTGCTCACTCCATAACCATAAGGCCCCAACTATCGGAAAGAGCTCAAGGAAAGTTAGGTCCCTGGTAATTCCTAACGTGTGCCACTCCACTGGCCATGTCCCTGCACACCATTGACCTTTGAAAAAGATACCATAACCCAGCGATCCCACTGCATTGGTCTGTACCTAAAAATCTGCTCCCAGCCTTACTTCATCCCTCCGAAAGGAAGTTCCATTAAAACCTTGGAGGAATTGTAGCCACACTTTCAAATCCTCTTTCATACCCTGAGTTAGCCTTCTCTTGTGATGTAGTCTTTTAAGGCCTTTCATTGCCTCACACAACCGCCTGAGGAATGCTCTACCTGGAGCAACCACCTTGCAAGCAAAATTGAGGTGTCCTACAATTTGCTGCAGCTCCCTTAATGTGGCTTTGTGTAGCGCCAACATTCTCTGCAGCTGTGCCTGCAGGTCTGCCAATTTCTCCTCCGGCAATTGACTGGACTGAAGAACAGTATCCAACTCAATTCCCAGGAATATCAATTTTTGGCTGGGTCCCTCTGTTTTTCATCTGCCAGAGGAACCCCTAAGTCCCTGGCTAACTCCTGAAATGCATCCATGTGAAAACCAAACCTAAACCCATCCAACAAAAACTTACCTGCTGCCTTGTCAGGGTAGATTCTAAGCCACTGCTCCAAAATCGGAACTTTAATTGGACTAGGACCCTTTTTACGCAGTAGATGGGGCAGCAGGTTGCTTGCAACCACCCCCAGAGTCTCTACCCGCATTCCTGCCCATCCGACCTTTGGTACATGCCGCTGAGGCATGTGGGCCACTACAGATAGAACACTGGTGTTGGCATGATCCTCGGGCATTGAATTCCCAGCAAAACAGGCAGAGTTGAACCACCTGACCCGCTGCCATGAGGTAATTACTGGCTTGTGCTCTTTGCACCAAATGCCCACTATCAAACCTGTCTAACACTGGGTGGGATGGGGTCATCAGCCTGAGCCACAGAGCGTCATGTGGGATGTCCCAGCACATGTTGGGGTGCAATGCCATGCACATACAGAACCCCTCATCATAAAGGAGCCACACATGCCCCAGGAAATCCACATAGGCCCTGTAGATCAGGTCCATATGCTGAATCAACACTAAAGCCCTTTCTGAATGAGCGCGAACCACTGTTCCTGCATAAATGAAAAACCCTGGCAACCAATTTGCCCAACATTTATCTGGTTTATGCCTACGCAGCTTCTCCCTCTCCCTTTCTTCCTCCTTATCCTTCTCCTCCTCCTCAATTTTCCTATTCAGAAATTCAAACACGTCTACATATTCGCCTTTCTAATTTTTCCCCACAGTGGCTGGTAATAGATGATCTCCCAACAGTAGCGACTGGTCTCCTTCAGGGAGGGCACACCTTGCCACTGAATTGTATTCTGTATCTACCACTGCTGGATTTGCTGTCTCCCTTATTCCTGCAGCCACACCAGCGTGCTGTACATAAAACTGATTTGGGGCTGCACTCATACAGACCCCAGTTGGTGTGTGAGGTCCTAACACCATTGCCTGCTGAGGCAAGGCTGAAGGGACTGGCACCATGTGGCTCCCAGTACCCCATGGCCAAACACTTGCAGACTGTGTAATGCCTGGTGTAACGGTACCCTCACCTGGTTGTGACCCTCCTGGCAGCACAGAGAGTGCACTAGTGGATGCTGGTTCATCCTGTGTGGCCATGCATGATCTGGCGTCTGTACTCAGTCCACGCTGAACTGTCATGGCTTTGGAAGATGAACCACTCTGCGCTTCTTCATCATTTGTGTCTGGGTGCTGAATGATGCCAACCTTGGCCTGCTGCACCACTGCTCTATGACCCGTGCTACTCTTCGCTGCATTACCGGAGTACCCACTGTTGAGGATGCACCCGATGGGCTGGATCGCTCCCCTTCTAAAACAGCAATACGTGAGAGCATGAGATCACCCATTCTCTTGAGTTCAGCTCTTTTTTGTGATTTAGACTCCCTCCGGGACCTACGCACTGCTGGCATACCATCACCATCCCTCATCTATGCTAGTTCCCCTTCTAACATACTTAACTTCTCCCATATTGTCCTATAATCAGGCCATTCCTCATCAGATGATGGCTGAAGGTGAGCGTAGAGGGGGCTTTGTGTTTAGCAGGCTGTTTCCCCTTCTTTCCACCTTGATTCTTCTTAGGACCCATGGTGCTGTCTATCTTGAACTTATTCACCTTAGTTATCAATCTTATTACTAGTATTGCTACCAATAGTGTCCTATCAATTTATCCTTTTTTTGGTAAATTAATTAATTAATCAACCAACCAATCAATTGATTAGTCAATTGATCAATCAACTAATTTTTTAATTCAGTTTTTTAAAATTGCTTATGTTGTTCTGAAATTATTACTTTGACCACCCCAGCCAAATATGACTCTTGTTAACTGTCCCACAACTCAGGCAAATGCCTCCCCAAAAACCACCCATAGCCCTCCCAGGGACCCCGGCAGGGGAGTAGGGGGGTACCAATCAGAGTCTTCCTCTATCCCCTAACACCCCCTCACAACTCCCTTATTCCAGCAATGCCCTTATATTTTTATACTTGCAACTATTAATTATATAACCCCTGCAATTTGCTATTCCAATCCTCGATCCGTTGTGTGTGTGTTCTTTTTTTTTTTTTTTTTTTAAGCTGGGCGAGAGAAGCCTGCAAAGGCTCTCCCGGACTTCCTAATTGCGGGGCTGAGCCGATGCCCAGCCCCCAGCTCCTCTTTGCTCCTTGCCACGTGGCCATGTAGTCAAAACAAACTGCCGTAGTCTGCACCACGCCACCTTCCTTCCTTTCCAACTTGTCAATGACAAAGAGGGCGATGCAGGGCTGGCTTCTGTTCCTGCCCACTTGCCCGAAGACTCGCGATGCCTTGTCTCTTCCAGCCGGGTGGGCAAAGCAGCCCCGCTTCGATAGCTGCACACCTTGTGGAGAGGCCGTTCTGGAATTTTACCCTTTCCCTGTCCATACATACCCCCCAACCCTAAATCCCCTTACCCAAAATCCTACCCCTATTGAAAAGAATAAAAATTATATATATAACACACACTCTCTCTCTCTCTCTGTGTGTGTGTGTGTGTGTGTGTGTGTGTGTGTGTGTGTGAGATGCTCTAAGTCCCAAACCATCATCTCCAAATTGAATTAAAAATGTCTTCAGCAGGTAATTTTATTTGTTTTTCTGAAGAGTGGGAGGCTCTAGGCCAACACTAATCCAGGTTTCCAAATTGCACGCTGGAATCCTCTTATTCTTTACCCCACATTGTATCATCTGCTCTTTTTCTTAATTTACAGGTGGTGTGTTCATTGCTGGCAGCCAGGATGACTGTCAGGCCTGACACTGAGAGCTTGCAGGAAGATTTAAAAATATTGTATCTTGCCTTGCTTTCCAGAAGTAAGGCTAGTAAGTAGAAGAATCCTTGACAGCTTCCCACTGAAATATGAGGCAGATTACAGACACCCCTGCTGACCTTGTTTACACCTGGAGTGTATATTTACTAGTGGCAGCAAAGAGCACTTGTGCAAACTGCTGATGTATCAGGATTTTGAGATCATGTTATCTGTTTGCTCAATCAAACCAATGTTGCTTCTGGGGATGGAGGAAAGTTTCATTAATAGTTAGAAGTAAATTCATTTCAGGCTGGAGACTTCCTCACAATAACAGGTACAATGACAATGCTATTGTGTTTTGTGGGTGTGGGCATGGGTTTTCGTGTGTGTGTATAATTAGTAGACTAAAAGAAAATAACATATTACAGCAAGAAATTTCAACTTCTGACCTCTTCAGTTGCTCTGAAGAACAGTGTGCTGTTTCCAGGGTGACAGCTAAGAACCCAAAGGACATAGGATTCCAGAGTGAATGGCCATGAGGTGCTGCAGTCTATAAGCCTGTGGAAACTAATTGTTGGGTATTGTTGACATTGTTCCCTAACACCACCTATAGAAGTGCTGGAATATCAGGGAGTTTCATTTAGTCCTAAGCATCAGTAGTAGCATATTGACAAACATGGCTCTTTTATTTCAGTGTAGCTGAGCAGAAATGGTGTTGGATTGGTACACAGGGAATACGGTAAGAAAGGACAGGATAGTAAGGCAGTTTGGTAAACAGGAGTCCTAGCTATACAGGAGTCCTAGCTATACATAAAAATGGTAGGCCTGTGTCTTCTAACACATAGTGTATGTGCTCTGCATGATTTGTTTTGGCATGTTTGAAATTGCTGCTGCTACTAATATCAATCCATGGGAAAATGGAATCTCCCACAGTTCTCCAGCCTTGAACCCTAACATACTTTAATCCAGCATGTCAGGGCAACTGAAGGGCTCTTAAGCCATTTTAGAACCCAGATTCCTGAACATACTGACAGACAAATTCCTGGTGGTGTCCACTTGTCTGATTTGGGCCTCTATCTTTTTCTGCGGGATTTCCAAGGGCTGAAATGTTTGGTTGTGGTGGCGGGCTTGGGGTAAATAAATAGCCCCATGCTGTGGTGGGTAGTGCAAGGGTAAGGGCTTTGGTGAGTTCCATGGGGACACCCAAGAAGGAGTTTGGCTGAATCAGAAAAATCAGAAAAATGGTGATTCATTTTGATTCATGATTCATCAAGGTCGATTAATCACAAGTTTTTGATTTTTTTTCCTGATAACTCGAATTGATTTGTCAATTCATGTTTTAATTTAAAACCCTATAAAGCTGCCCCTAAGTTCCTAGAAACACCAAATTCGAAGGGAAGCTTCCTATGACTCTCCTCCACAATCCTGGCAAGGTTGGTGAAATTTGGGTTTCAGCCATCTGAGTTATACATCCACAAGTAGGGCCCCCTAGCAAAGTTCCCCCAGGCACCTGGAGACACCAAATCACAGAGAAGCTTCTCCTGAATCTCCTCTACAATCCCAACAAGATTGGTGAATTTTGGATTTCAGACATCCAAGTTATACATCCACAAATTGGTTCCTCCCAGGATAGTGCCCTTTAGCAGCTGGCTGGAAGAAACCCAATCTTCACCAAACTGGGAGATATTGTAGAGGAGAGACATGGGAAGCTTCTCTGTGATGTTGATGTCTCTAGGTGTCTAGGGAGAATTTTCCTGGGGGGCCCTCTTTCTGGGTGCATAACACAGGTATCTAAAATCCAATCTTTACCAAACTGGGAGGGATTTTATAGAGGTGGGTCAGAGGAAGCGTCCTTGCAATCTTGGTGTATCTAGGTGCCTTGGGGGCCCTTTTATAGCCAAACAAATTGACAAATCAAAAATGGCTAAAGATTCAATGATTCGTATTTATCGATGGGCATTGATTTGTACAAATATGAATTGACAAATTAGTGATTTTTGAATGAATTTGAATAACCGTTTTTTAATTTATGCCCATCTCTAATTATTATTCATAAATACCAGACACAGTCAATCAAAATTATAAAAACATTGACTGGTAATATATATCAGATACAAGTCTTAACCTAAAACCTAAGTATCTGTTAAATATCTGTGCAGTATGTATGCTACTCCCAATATTGTCCATTTTTGTAGCTCTGATGTTATTTCTTCTTCTTCTTCTTCTTCAAAAATACCAAACACAGTCAATCAGAATTATAAAAACATTGACTGGTATAACAGATACAAGTTTTAACCAGAAACCTAAGTATCTGTTGAGTATCAGCACAGTATGCATGCTGTTCGTAATATTGCCGTTTTTTGTAGCTCTGATGGTATTATTTCTGAGATTTGCAACTGCTCATAGTACTGTGTGAAATTTCTTGATATTATTCCCAAAGCCCCAATGACTATGGGGACCACTGAAATGTGTTTCATCCACAAGCGAGATGTTTTGATTGCCAGGTCTCTGTACTTCATTAGTTTTTCCAGTTCTTTATTTTCAACTCTGGAATCCCCTGGAATTACAATATCAGTGATCCAGACATTTCTTCGTTCTATCTGGTGTATTATGTCTGGTGTATTATGTTCAAGGTGCCTGGAGGTGGGCAAGTTTTATTTTTTGCATAATAACCAGTGCATTAATTTTGCCTCTCTATCATGTCTAATTTTATAATCTGTTTGTGCAATCTTTGGATATTTGCAGATGAGATGTGACACAGTTTCATCTTTTTCTTGCTGTTAGCACTAATTCTTGGAATCATAGCTTTCATCACATTGGTTTGGAGGGCTTGTTCTTGTGCAGCCAAAATTAAGCCTTCCGTTTCTTTCTTAATAGTCCCCAGTTTTAGCCATGCCCATGTTGAAATATTATTATGCTTTCCAACAATATTGTCCATGTCAGTGTTGTCCATGTAGTGGTTTATTTTTCCAAATGTAATCTATTTTCAAATTGTGGTTTCTTAGACTGAGCCTTTGATTCTGTTGTTTTCAAAATATTCTCCATTTTCACCTCTTTAAGAAATTTTAAGTAATTAAATTTAATTAAGTAATTTTTCTCTACTTGTAATCATTTAGGCTTCTGTTTTCCTCCTCTACTACCTGCTGTATTTGCAGTAATGCATAACCTCCAAATTTTTGTGGTTAATGTAATCTGTTCACGTCACTTTTCTTGTGATGTGAAAGATTCTAGAGAAGATCATTAAGCTGACAGTTTGTAATTACTTAGAAAGCAATGCTGTCATTACTAGAAGTGAACACGGGTTTCTCAAAAACAAGTCATGCCAGACTAATTTGATCTCTTTTTTTGATAGAGTTACAGGCCTGGTGGATGAAGGAAACACTGTGGATATAGCATATCTTGATTTCAGTAAGGCCTTCAACAAGGGTCCTCACAATATTCTTGCAAAGAAGCTAGTAGAGTGTGGGATAGATAGTGCTAATGTTAGGTGGATTTGTAATTGGTTGACTGACCGAACCCAAAGGGTGAACATAAATGGCTCCCCTTTGTCCTGGAAAGAAGTGACTAGTGGGGTGCCCCAGAGTTCTGTTCTGGGTCCGGTGTTATTCAACATCTTTATCAATGACTTGGATGAAGGAATAGAGAATATGTTGATTAAATTTGCAGATTATACCAAATTGGCAGGGGTTGCTAATTCCCCAGAGGACAGGATTTAAATTAAAAATGACCTTGACAGATTAGAGTCCTGGGACAAAACTAACAATATGAATTTCAACAGGGAGAAATGTAAGGTCCTACAGCTAGGCAGAAAAAATGAACTGCACAGATATAGGATGGAAGACACCTGGCTAGACAACAGTACCTGTGAAAGGGATCTAGGAGTCTTGGTAGATCACAAGCTGAACATGAGTCAACAGTGTGACACGACTGCCAAGAAAGCCAATGCGATTCTTGGTTGTATCAATAGGAATATAGTGTCTAGATCAAGGGAAGTGATAGTACCACTCTGTTCTGCTTTGGTCAGACCTCACCTGGAGTATTGTGTCCAGTTCTGGGCACCTCAATTCAAAAAGGATGTTGACAACCTGGAACATGTCCAGAGGAGGGTGACTAAAATGGTTAAAGGTCTGGAAGCAATGTCCTACGAGGAGCGGCTTAGGGAGTTGGGAATGTTTAGCCTTACAAAAAGAAGGTTGAGAGGGGACATGATAGCCATGTTTAAATATTTGAAAGGATGTCATGTTGAAGAGGGGACAGGTTTATTTTCTAGGGCTCCAGAGACTGGGGCACGGAGCAATGGTTTCAATCTACAGGAAAAGAGATTCCATCTGAAAATTAGGAAGAACTTTCTGACGGTAAGAGCTGTCCGGCAGTGGAATAGGGGGTGGTGGAGTCTCCTTCTTTGGAGGTTTTTAAGCAGAGGCTGGATGGTCATCTGTTGGGAGTACTTTGATGCATGTTCCCACATGGCGGGGGGTTGGACTGGATGGCCTCAGTTGTCTCTTCCAACTCTATGACTCTATGACTCTAAAGTGATTTTATTATTTTTTTTTAAAAAAATTAACCCATCTTTTTTAAAAAGGACCCAAGGTGGCTTACAACAATTAAAAGACAGTATTTCAGCTAATAACAGTGAATATAAAAGACTAAAAGGATCAATGAATCCAATACCAGAAAACATAAGCAACAGCAAAACACATTCAGTGCAGTAAGGTGCAACAGCCTATTAAAAAAACCCCACCCAGGCCACCATTCACTCAAGGAAAGCTTCCTTGAGGAAAAAGGACAGTGCCTGCTTGTGGAAGGACAGTAAAGATGGGGGCAGTGTGGCTTCTTGTGTGAGGGAGTTCCAAAGTCTGGGAGCAGCAACAGAGAAGGCCCTCTTCTGTGTCTCCACCAAACACACCTGTGAAGGTAGTGGGACCGAGAGGAGGGCCTCTCCTGATGATCTTAACACTCAAGCAGGCTCATAAAGGGAGATGTGGTCCTTGAGATTGCTTGGGCCCAAGCTGTTTAAGAAGGTTAGATCCAAAATACTTAGGTTGTGAAGCAGAGAAACAGAGAGAGTGTCTGAGAGAGTGAAAATTACTAACTGATTTGAACTGTGTCTCCCCCCACCTTTGAGTCACTTTGGGTCAAATTCAACACACAAATATATACTTACACACATAAAAATGTTTCTCTCACACATACCATCTGCCATTTGAGGTATTCTGTTATAATATGCCACCTCACAACTAGCAACTTGGCTGCTGCATGTGTAAAACTGGCTCAAATGTGTACCATAAGGTGCTCAAAAACTGTTTTCACAATCCATATCTCTTCTACATGGTTCTGCTTGTGGAACTCTGCTGGGTAAACAGGAAGCCTTCAGCAAGCAAGTCTATTCATCCAACATGACATATTCGTGCTTTGGTAGTTTGGCTGAACAGCTATCACTCTTTCCTTTTTTCACTGCTCTTTCTAGCTTGAAGAACACATCTTTTAAAATAGGCTGAACAACCATTGCAGTTTTACGATCAACTACATCATTCATGGGGTGGGGTGGGACTAAAATAAAACAGTTACAATTATCTGCACAACAAATAAGACTTGTCAGGTTCCAGACATGCAGAACTAATGCAAGTGTCCAGCTTCGAAAGACTGTCAGAGAAAAACAGGCTGGAAAAAATAACTTGTCATTGCTGTCTCTTGAGTGAAAAAAGCAGCTCGTGTTCTGAGTTCACATCAAATAGCATGAAGGTGTAACACTACTTCTTGAGTTTTCTCCATCACTGTGAGAATTTCACTCTTCCCCTTGACATGACCAAAAATCAGGAGAGGATGAAAGCTATGGGCAGGTCTCACTGCAGTCTATGGTGTGGTGGTAAATGTTGGAAGTCCAGGTGCTTATTATAAAAGTTCCCACAGCTCTTCTTAATGAGAATCTTCCCCCCTTCATCTCAATTAGTGCTGATCAAGAGCCACAAGGTAAAAGCTGATTGTAAACTGAGCCGCCCTTATTTATCTTTTGTAAACCAATTCACCTCAAAATGTTTTGGATTATATTGGTTTACTTCAACATGAGGCAGTTGGGAAATGCCATTTTATACCCCAGTACTATGCAGATTACAGCAAAGTTCAGAGGGAACTGAGAAGTTTGAGAAGATCAAGACGGTTGGTTCATTCCCTGATCTCCAGACAATTGTACCTAACCTGACCCTGGCTTCTTTCCAAAATAGGGTGAGCCTGATGTGTTCACTGTGGTCTTGGTTTAGGGAGATGAAACCTGCACATGGTAAAGTAGAAGGTAAGCTACCGTGGTGGGAAGAACTAGAACTTACATGGAGTTCAAATTAATATTTTCTTTAAACTACAAGAAAGAAAGAAAGAAAGAAAGAAAGAAAGAAAGAAAGAAAGAAAGAAAGAAAGAAAGAAAGAAATACATTGGAACAATGGATGATTATGTTACTGTTTCTTTATTAGTATATGTCTTTTCGCCACACAAAGGGCACACAACCATTATATTTAACCCACAGGAATATCATTTTAAAGTGAATAAGAATCTGTGGCTATCAAATAGTTTCAAGTGGGCTAGCGATAGTTTGACATGACATGGGGAAAAAACAGACTGGAATGTCAGTTTTCATTGGAGCCCAACACACTTGCACCGAGACAGAGAGAGAGAGAGAGAGAGAGAGAGAAAGGTTTGGTGAGGAAAATGGTTCTCTCCTTCACAAAGTGAAATTTACCATAGGAATTTACAAGATTGGGAGATTCGATGCTTGCAGAGAAGAGTGAGTGTTTTCCCCTCCTCCTTGGAGGGCAGCTGAGTGAGTAGAGGAGGCATCACTGTTTCCCTTGAAGAAGGGACCTGGGCTGCTCTGCCAAAGTCTGAGAAGAAATTCCCCTCTTCTGCAGGCCAAGCATAAACCACCCGCCAGCTGCCACCTCCTCCCCTGCTTCTCTGTTTCTCTTTCCAGCCATTGAATGCAGGTGTGAGATGAAGAAAAACCTTGGTGCTCTCTAAGCTGCTACGGAGGTGAGGAAGACACACAGCGTGTTTATACGCTGCCAATGTGCATGGTGGCAGTGGAGGTGGTGGGCAGCAGGGCGAGCCAATTGGAGACTTACAACTCCTTGCTTCTTTCCCACGGAAGTTGGACTAGTCTGGAAAGGACACGATGGAAGAGGGTGCAGAAGGCTTAAAAAAGGCATAGAGGAGCTGCTCTTGTTAATTGCCTACAAGTCGCTTCCTGCTTGTGGTGCACGCATAGAAGCTCCTGATCTTGTTCAGTTTCACTTTGTGAAGGGGGAAATGATTTCTCTTACCTACTTCTCTGCCTGGTGGCTCATAAATTTCCAGTCACTTCTTCTCTTGCCAGTCCTGCAGTGTCTTATTCCAATCTGTTTTTGCCCCGTCATATCAAATTATCACTATCCCACTTGGAAAGAAAGAAAATTACCTGCAGCAGGAGTGGGAGTGGCTGTAGGAGGCAGCCAGCACAAACCAACAGATACAATTTACACCGACAGAAGCATTTACATATGCCAAAATGATTAAAAATAAATAAATTTTACATCTGCCTGAAAATAAACAACCCTCTGCAGGTTCAGTACATAGATGTATCACTTCCAATTGAGAAACCACGATTCCTTGGCAAAAAAAATAAAAATTGTGCTCCCATGTGCATTGTGTAGTCACCTTTTTAAAATTTGATTTGAAACATGCTAAACCTAATTCAAATATTGTCCTTGTTCCTACTGTAACCAAGCTCTAAGAAACACAAAAAAGTCCTTATGTTATTTAGATTCATTATGACTAGAGATGGGGACGAATATAAAAACAGATTGTTTTTTTCGACGAATATAGCCGATTCGTCATATATTCATCGATCCGTATTTGTCCGTATAAGTCACGACGAACACGGATTGACGAATATTTTCTCTGTTTTATTCGTTGATCCATCGATTCGTTAATATTCATTACTCTTTTTGGGGCCTCTCTGAGCTTGCTGGTGCCAATTAGAAGCTCTGGCCAATCAGGACAGAGATCCTGGATTGGCATGTCTGGCAGCCAATAGCACTGCTGAAAGGTGTAACTAACTTTTATAGAGGCTTCAGAAGCTTTTCCCCTCCAGCCTTTCCCCACTTCTGTTCATTCTCTCTGGAGTAAGAACAGTTGCTGGCTTGCTGGTGCTCTTGTGGTTTCACTTTTGTGACAGCAAAGCAAACACTTATATTTTTCTTTTTCATTTATTTCATTATCATCATCACATCAACTTCACTGGGAATTTGGGGAGGGATTTCAGGTAGCTTAGGTTACTTCATTGGAATGGCTTTAAGTTTTTAAAACTTAGTTTTGGAGGCTTGTGTGTCTCTCAGGCACAGTGGGGGGGGGAATTTGGTGTGTGACAGGAATTCCTTTCCCTTTCCCCTAAAACTGATTTGTGTGCGTCTCTGTGTGTGTGTCTGTGTGTGTCTGACTGAGACTTAGCTGGCAGGGCTTTAAGTTTTAAAAACTTAATTCTTTTTGGAGTTTATTTTTGGCTTGTGTTTAGCCACAGTGGGTGGGTGGGGGAATTTGTGTATGTGGATTGGAATCTCTTTTCCTAATTTACATTACACTGGGGAGGGCTTTGTTTAGGCAGGTCACATTTTAGTAAAACAATCAGTCCACTACTCCCCACCATCATTTAAAAAATAAAATTTACATACTCTCTGACCCTCTATTAGTTTCCTTCCCCATTGCTTTATTATTTGTTTAGTTGGCTTGGCAGGCAGTAGAAAATGAAGGGAGTTCTCCACCACGGGGAATCAAAGGGGAAGAAGGCTGTGAAGCTACGTAGGCTAGGCAGTGGCACCACCACCACCACCACCACCACCACCACCGTTCCTCCTCCAGTGGCCTTGCAGACAGGCGTGGAAGCAAAGCTTCCAGAGGTGCCAAAAGAACTGCCACTCCTCTTCCTAGAGGACTCTGAGGAGTTACTGGTTTCCGAAGATCCCCAGTCTGATTTGGAACCAGTAATGGCAGGGCAGGCTTCACAACCCCCCCCCCCCCGTCCCCAGAGTCATATCTTCCCTCCTCCCAGACCAGCAGTCAGGGGCAGGCAGTGGGTCATTGTTTGGGCAACCATGGCAGAGGGGCCATGTGGGATCATTTCATGGTGGTCAACAATGTCCCACGGCTGGCACGCTGCAATACCTGCCTTGTGGTGGTCCAGAGGGGATCAGACCCCAGGCATCTGTCCTCCACCGCCCTCCGCCAACATCTGGAGAGGCACCACCCAAGGCTCCTGTCCAGGCAAGGCACCTTGTCAGCGTCATCTGGGGGGAGGGAAGAGAGCAGCTCCAGGGGGAGATGTGGGGAGGCAGAAGGAAGAGCCTCCTTCCAAAAGGGCAGTCATGGGGGTTTCTGGGGCTGGGAGCATGAGGCAGGCCAAGCTCCACGAAGTGGCACCCGTTGGGTCTGCCATGACCCTCAGCCCTGCTTGGACTTCCACTGTCCACCGTGGAAACCCCAGCCTTCTGCCAGTTGCTGCATCCTGGTATGACCCCTCTCAGTTCAACAGTGCTGCCCTCGCTCTATGACTCTGTGAGGGAGGTGGTCCGTGACCATCTTTCACAGATACAGAGGCACAAGGTGCACTTCACGGTGGACCTGTAGAGCGGAGGTCAGCATGGCTACCTCTTGCTCATTGCCCACTGGTGGCAGCCAGAGGACTTGAGGAGTGGCAGGGCATCAGCGACAGGGCCACAGGGGAAGGCCCTTGTCCTGCCCCCAGGCTACAGGTCTGTTCTGCTGCAGGTGCGGCACATGGAAGCTCAGGTGACGGGGAGGAACATCACCATTGAGTTCTTGTCCATGCTTCAGGAGTGGACACCAGAGGGGAATGTCATCCATGGCCACATGGTCACAGATGCTGGGTGGAACATGTTGGCGGCATTGAACGCGGCGGGCTTTGAGGGCATTGTATGCATGGTGCACGAATTACACCTTGTGGTGCACGATGCCCTTGGCCTGGGCACCCACGTCAAGCCTGAGTGGGACGCAGGCACCTGGGAGATGCGGGCACTCCTGGAGCAATGCCGCCAACTGGTGGGCCACTTCTCCTGCAGCCTGAAAGCTGCCTGCCGGCTGCGTGAGAGGCAGGAGGAGTTGGGTCAGGAGACCCACGTTCTCCTGACAGACCTGGCCACTAGGTGGAACTCCACCTACACCATGGTGTCCCGCCTGGTGGAGCAGAAGGCTGTTTTGGAGGACATCATGTTCTCCATGTCCATTCTGCCCAGGGGGAGAGAGGTGGGCATCAGTGCCATGGATTGGCTGGCCCTCTCCCAGATGGTGGAGGCACTCAAGCCCTTCCTGGAAACCACTGACATCTTGTGTGGTTATACGGTGAGCCGGGGGCAGGTCATCCCCCTGATTCATGCCCTCGATCGGTCCCTGGAGACTGCTGTGGCACCAGGATCCTCCCTCCTTCCACGGACCAGGGCTTTGGTGAAGAGGTTGCAGGCAGGCATGCAGAAGTGACTCCATCCTGTCTACAGCGACAGAGCTTACCACATGGCCTGCCTGTGTGATCCTCAAATCAAGGGGGGCTTGGCAGCACGCACCTCAGACCTCGAGGAGTGGAGAACGGAGCTCTCCACTGAGGTCTGCAGGGCATTGGGGGCACAACGCTTGTGTGGCAGGACGGGAACATCAGGCCACGAGGGGCAGGGTGGTTTGCCGGAGCCACAGGGAAGGACTTCACTTGGTGAAGGCTCCAGTCACCACCATTACTGGAGCTCTGTGGTGACCTTGGCAGTTGCCGCAGAGGAAAGACAGCTGGCTGAGGAGGATTCAGCAGAGATAATGGTGCGGGAATATCTGGCTGAGCCCCCCCCAGCCCCCCCGTCAGATCCCCTCCATTTCTGGGCTAGGAAAGTGGTCATATGACTGAAGTTGTCCAATGTGGCCATTGACCTCCTTTCCATCCCCCCCACCAGCGTCCAGAGCGAGCGCATGTTTTCTCATCTCGGAGACATACTCCGACCAAACCACTCGCGTTTGGGTCCCGTTACTGTGGAGAGACTGTCGTTCATCAAGGTGAACCTTCCCTTGCTGGCTTCCCCTCACTGAACCCAAAGAGGTAGTCTCTCCCTTAACACACCGCCTGCCTGCCTGCGCCTGCCTCTCTGTCCACCCGTCTGCCTGCCCACCTGCTCACCCGCCAGTCCTCCTGAAAAAAAAAAAAGACCTGCCTACTTGCCTGCCGGCCTATAAACCTGCCCCTCAGTCAGAAGTCCAGCTGCCGATTCCAGTCGGCTCATTGGGCCAAGTTCTGTAGAAGTCCTGCCTGCTGTTGAGTCCAGTCACCTCCTCGGGCCAAGTCCTGCCTGCTGAGTCCAGTCGCTTCATCGGGCCAAGTTCTTTTCTGCCTGCCTGCCTGCTGAGTCAAGTTGGCTCATCGGGCCAAGTTCTGACCAACTTCTGCCTGCTGAGTCAAGTCAGCTCATTGGGCCAAGTTCTGACCAACTACTGCCTGCCTGCCTGCCGAGTCCCTCCCTATCTGCAGGATCAGTATCCACTGATTCATTTATTCTGAAAAATCTCAGAAATGGGTATTTATATGTATTTCCATAGTGCCTTTTCAAGAACTGTCATGGCAGGGGCTCTACTACCCCAAGTCCTGCTCCTGTTGATTCCAGTCACCTCCTCGGGCCATGTTCTCAAGTCCGGCAGCCCCTTCCAGCTTCTTTGGGCTAATTCTCAAATGCTGCTTGATGATTCCAGCCTCCTCGGGCTTCATTCCAAATTTCCTGCCTGTTTATTCCAGCCTCCTACCCTTCTCTACTGCCTCAGTAGGTTGGCAGAAGCTGGGACAAGCAATGGGACATAGCTCACCCTGTCACACGGATTCAACATGCTGATCTTCCAATAGACAAGTCCAGCAGCTCAGCAGTTCCTAAGTGCCTCAGTTCCTGATGGGGCCAAAAAGCCTATTTTGCTGCCAAATACCTAATTGTCTCCTGGGGGCAAACTCTACTTCACTGGCAAATGTGATGTTGCTGAAGACAAACTCAGTGCCTCATGCCTCTGTGTGCCTGCCAGAGACAAACCAAGCTACCTCAGTGCCAAAGATCTCTCATTCTGCTGGGGCCAAATATAACTCCCTCAATGCTTCTTTGCCGCGTGGTATACTATCCTGGGGGACCCAATTTGTGGCTGAATAACTTGGATGTCTGATATCCAATCTTCACCAAACTTGGCAGGCATGTTGGGGAAAGACATAGGAAGCTTCGGTGTGATTCCGGATTCTCTAAGTACCTGGGGGGAGCTTTCCTGGGGGTGTCCTCCTTGTGACTATATAACTTGATTACCCAATGTTCACCAAACTTTCTGGACTTGTAGAAAACCGTCTGAGGAAGTTTTCCTGCCAATTTTGTGTCTCTAGGTGCTTGGGGGCCAGTTTTATAGCTTTTTAAAGCAAAGATGAATTGACAAATCGATTCATCAATTCGTCGATGATTATTTGTAAATTCGTATTCGTTGAGTCGTTAACCTTGATGAATCACAAATCAAAATGAATCACCATTTTTTTTAATTCGTCCCCATCTCTAATTATGACCTGTTCTATCAGGGACTAAGCCCATCTTATAAACAGTTTGTTAGGCCACAATTCTCGTGTGAAAATCCTCCTACATACTAAGAACAGCTTAAGTTAAGTTTTATTATATGGTCATAGACCCGAAAATTCAAAGGTAAAAACATAATACAAGATATACAGAATAAGTAAGTTGTTATATCGACATTATAAAACTTGAGTCAGGTGGTTGTCTTAATATAACATTTTACGAATTCTTAAAACTGAGAATAAAAACTTAGCCACCTAAGAACAGCCACGCGAGTGGTTTACAAATCTTGCTGGTCCTTGCCATTTACCCACATGCACAATGAATTGTATAGCTCAACTATGCCAGTGCATACAATAGTCAGGTTGTGTACACTACTTCTGTGACTGCCAATTTATGTTACATAGATCCAACAGGATTCTACCCTTTGTCTTTAAGATGCTACAGGAGTCTTTGTTGTTTTCAACACAATGGAGTAACCTGCCTATAAACCCTTTCCAAATAACATTGGTAGTGTATTTATTTGACAAGCTCCTATGGTGCATTGGGGATGAAAACAGAAATCAAAGTTAGCATATTCATTTTAGTGGCTCTTTTTCTTTGTTTGTTGTTGTCTCCAAGGGAAAACCAGCTATGCACTTATTTATTTTTAATAGACACATATTTATGTTCAGTGTAGCTTTCTGCTCTTCAACCCATTCCACTTCCTAAGCTACTACCCAGCAGGCTGAACACCATTCTTTACTTAACTTCCTACAGTTAGAGTAGCTGTAGGCTGTGTCAAAGATGAGCTTCCTCACGGGATTTGGAAGAGACAGAGATGTATATTGAGAGGAGGGGGAAAAAAACAGCTGGTAAAAATGTTTCTTTTTATGTTTTAGAACATTTTTATACATTAAGAATGATGAGCCCCTGTTATTCTGTAAAAGATCTTTTGATTTGAAATTCTGGGATCCTTGGGGCTTTTAAAAACACAAGCAGCTCAAATGCCACTTAAGACTCCTCCAGGGACCATTGAAAACACAGAAAACTGACACACAGACCTAGCTCTCTGCCATAACATTTATTTCTTTAATATTTTAACATGTTTCAAAAAGATTTTAGTGAGAATGTTATAACCCTATTCTGTAGGGGAGATTAGCAGTGGGGATCTCTTCCTCCCCTTTAAATGATGCATTCTAGAAGGAGCTTGATCATCACACAAAATGTCCTGTGGCCCGGTTCTCATAGGTTGTGACCACAGCATCCAGAACATGCCTGATTTTGGAGTCAAAAGACCTGACATTTCCTTAAAAACCAATTCCCTCTCCAAATCTGTCATCTCAAAGAATGCATAAGAAATAGCATTTTTAAATAAGTTTTAGATCCGGTCAAATCAGATCATCTATGCTTGTGTGCATGAGAAATGGCTTCTGCAGATACCTTTAATATCTATGTGAGGATGGCACACATCCTCACATAGCATTCCCTGCTCACATCTACGTTTGTATGAGAATTGGCTGTAACTTTAAGAAACCTCAGAAGAAAACAAACAAACAGACCCTAGGTTGCTATCAGGCAATGATGAGAAGGTGGTGAGTGCTCCCACACTGGAGGCATTCAAGAGAAATTTAGACAACCACCTAGCGGATACCCTTTGATTTGCATTCCTGCAAATCATTATATCATCATCAGGCTTCTTCATTGCTGACTTTTTTTCCCTTTTGTTATTTGTGTCAGAGCATTGTGGAATTCAAAATAATGGAAACATATGAAAAATAGGCAAAATAAAAATAAAAATTAAAATGTCAAGGCAGACTATTTTGGACCAGAAGTGGTCTGAGCTTAAGATGTGTGCAGAAAACTTTCCTCAACTTCAGCCATCATTCAGTGGTGCAACCACTGGGGATTTGGTGCTGTTCCAGTGCAATGTTTCTGGACGTGAAGGATTTGCCAGCTCCATGCCACTATCTAGTGGATGCCCGAGTGTACTGACAATGCTTTCCCACTCTTTGAGAATACTCCTTCTATGTGCCCAACCCACTTACTAAAAACTTTTCATTCATCCTGGCCTTGGATGGCTTTTAATTTTATGCTAATAATGTTGATACTGATGAGGATGATAATGATTTGCTGCATTTTTCTCATCTTACATATTATTTTGCATCTTTTTAATGTGTTTATAGGCCTCGTTGGTGGCCAGCAGTTACAGAAAGGGTGGTGTATCAATGCTTTTGGCAACAATCCAAAAGCACATTTCAGAGGAGATAAGTTCCACTGAAGACAGTGGGAAGTATTTCCAAATAAACATGCATATGATCATGCTGTTAAACAAAATAAACAGTTTTTAAACCAGTTTTTGTTTTGCTCTGCTTAGTATTTTCTTTTACATTTGACTAAAAGAGAAAGGTTTGGAAAAAGTTGAAGAATCCCTTTGTCCTTCTGTTGTGTGAAGCTTCCCATTTTTATGCAGGAGAAGAGAGCTGAAGCCCTTCTCTCACAGAAACATATTATTTTGACAAGTCTTTTCTCTGTCTTGTTGACAAGAGATATTGTCTAAAAAGCTGGAATCATTCTGTCATTCGAGAGCTTCTATTGCCCAACAATCTTCCTTGTTGACAAACGTTCTGAAGAGGCAGAAATATCATCAATTATCTTTGGAATGTTCTGTCCAGTGTCTCCAGGTGCATTTAAAGTCTGCCAATGAAAAAATTATTTGACCAGCAGAAAGGATGTCTGAATCTTTGTGGGTTAACTTGATATGATGGAAGAAAACACGAGGTGTCCCTTGACTTCATGTTGGTGGAGGAGAGTGGTGTTTTTTCTCTCTCTCAAGAGAAGCAGTAGGGTGGAATTACAGATGTATGCAGTTGATTCACATTTTAATGGACTTGTCAGTCCAAAAATGCCATCAAGAGCATTTGAGAGATTAAATGGCTGATGAAAGTTTTCTAGGTGATCTGTCATTTTATTTATATCAGGTTACTAGCCACTTGAATAGTATGCTTTTAAAAAAACTTGTTCAAATAAACTTTTGTGAAAAATATATGTCAAGTCTTCTTATGTATTAAATAAAAAGAAATACATGAAAGAAATTCTACCACAGCACTGGAAGTGTAAAGAATACTCAACAAATTCTTCATTCCTGTTGATTTAGGTTGTCTCAACTCAATGAAACACTTCAATGAGGAGTTTTGAGGCCCTGCACAATTCCTTGTCTCTAGGCAAGAATGAGAGAACAAACATTACTTATTCTTGTCACAGGCTCCATGCTTTTGTAAACTGTTTCTGAACAAAATTAACACATTTTTCTTTTGTGAAGTAAAGCACATATATGCTCCAAGTACACAATGACTTGAACCCTTCTGATGTTTCTAATCCTTAAAAACCCATGCAACAAAGCAGCCACAATTGTCATTTTGTTCTGATTATATCACATTGCTGCATTATCTGTACAATTTTACTTAATTTGTGAGGAGAATAATCTGTTCCTTTCTCATCAAGAGCACCACAAAATACAATTTCTGGTCATAGGCTCGGGATAATAATGTTATGTCTCTTCCTCATGTGCTAGACAAGTGAAGATTAACCTCTGTCTCTCATATACATATACAAACCCCGTCTGTTTTGAGGGAAGAGCTGTAGATCACATAGGTTATTGTTATATGTTGGAAATGACATAGAGCAACCCCAATAGGGCTCACAAATTAAGTGAGATACTTAAGGAGTGGTTTTACCATTTCCACTCTCCCTGTGAGTTCCCATGACTCAGCCGAGATTTGAACCCAGATCTCCTGAGTCCTAGTCAGACACGCTATCCCCTACACCACACTGGCAATCACATAGGAGGATGCTTATATCAAGTTTGTCCATAGAGCTACCTAGCTCAAGATGTTTATTTGTTCATTTAATCAGTTTTTTCTATCAATAAATCTCAGTGTGTATAGCAATCCATGGAATTATCTGAAACAACAACAAATGATTTCAACAATTTAAATGAAACCAAACACAAAAAAATGATAGCATGAAAACCAAACCATGTTCTCCAGAGTGCTCAGGACAATGGCTAGGTTTTAATTTAGCAATGAAATAAAGGAAATAAGGGCATCAAATAAGCCTCTAAAGGAAATACATTCCACACATGGAATTTGGGTGGATAAATGTATCCCAAAGTTTTGGACATGTGGGGTTTCTCCAGTCTTACTGAGAGACTGTTTGATTATCATGGTGCCTATGGCTGATATACGGCTCCTTCCCTCATGTAAGGGTGGAATCTTCATGAATGTAAAATATTTGTTTTCCACTTCTTTGGATTGTAGCATTAGCTGTGTCCGTCCGTCCGTCCGTCCGTCCGTCCGTCCGTCCGTCCGTCCTTCCTTCCTTCCTTCCTTCCTTCCTTCCTTCCTTCCTTCCTTCCGTCCAAATCCAAATCCAAATCCAAAGCATCCAGTATCTTTTTTTTCTTTTTTGAGGATTAAAATATTCTGCACAAACTTTGTGTAAAGCTGAAATTGAAGAGCATGGTTGGAAATGTCTTTAGATTTCTGATCCAATTCCACCAAAGAATTCTGCAGCAATCTTTTTTTCTTTAGACAGTGTGTGATGTTTTCAATTAGCCTCTCCTATTGTTTATAACACTTACCTAAGCAAAACAGATCAGTCTTTTCTTCCTTTCTCAAAAGATAATCTCATTATTCTGCATTATTGTCACTTGTCTAGATAGCTTTCATTCCCCTGATATGCAGGATTTGTTTGCTGCAACATTTTTTTAAAAGGATGTCATTTCACCTGATTTCACAAGAGGTGTAATTATTCTTAACAATAAACTCCTTGTGGTGAAACATGTTTGTTCTACATTTGAAGATCAAAGAGCTAAACAACTGGTTTTTGATGTTATTTTTAGATATACATGATTGCAGAAGATAAGAATGAAATAATAAAAAAACTGTTTTCAACTGAATGATTTATTTACAGACAGAGATGCCATAATAATGCAGAAGGGCCCACCTAAGTTTTATTCATTGGGTGGGCCAGTGGATGATATGTTGATAGGTACAGCCACAACATTTGAAGTATGATATGGCAGGCTGGGGTAGGACTGTAATATTTTCTGCTGAGTTTTGACTTTGAGAAAAGGCAAGGGGGCTCAAATTCCAGCTCACATGCCTTTAATGTTTCCCTAAATCCCCAAATCTGATTCCTTTTTTAAAAAAATAAATAAATCAGTTAGACACTTCTTGTGGAAACACAGAGCAATTGTCAGGGCTGTTTTCCAAATAGTTTTCTAGGTACAAGGGAAACAAAAATGCCTAGAAGAAATGTGTCTTTCAGATTAACTGTGTACTCTCAAGTACATGTCTGTCCAGCTGGAAGGTGCTGTATTGTTAATCACCAAGAAATTTACATGACTTCAGAGTGCTTTCCCCCCATGCAACCCGGTGCATGACACTTTCAGCCATCTGAAAGATCTGAGAAAGAAATCTCAGCCATGTTCCTTCAGGGAAAATGTTCTCCTGTGCTCAAAAGTGGAGCGCAATACTTCCAAGTTTTCAGAGAAGGCTAAAGAAAAGATGTGGATTCTCATTTCAACCTATGTCATATTAAATCAATCTCAGGAGTGTGCAGTATGGGCCCTTCTTTGCAAAATGATACTTACTTGGGATTTACCTGACCTTTGGGAAGAGAGTGAAATGGACTAAATAAGGCATTTGATGGGCTGTGTCTTTGGGATTATATTGTTCCTGTGTTGCCAACAGGAAAAGGATGCCAAGCTTTACATGGCAAAGGGTGGCCTGAATGTTGACAACACCAATGACAGCAGTCAAGGTAGTCTACAGGACACTGCCTTCTGCTCATTACTATTCACACTTCTTGAAAAAGAGCCCTGGCAATTGCTTTATGTTTGGGCGGGAATTGGATAACTGATACAAAAAGGAGTCAGCTTCTGGGATTTCCCCTTGCATTGTGTCACTTTGTGAATGACAGTGAGCACAAAAGGGTGTCCCGTAGACCATTGTGATTGCTGACATGGGTGTTGTCAACATTCAGGCTGCAGATTGCTATCTAAAGCTTGACATCCTTTTTCCTGCTGGCAAGACAGTGATGATATTGTGCAGCAGTATTGGACCATTTCCTGGCATTTTGAATTGTGGATACTGAATTTTTTTTTTTAAGAATTGTATCCCCTGATTTTTTATAACAGAAGGTTAAGTATGCATATGCTTCACATGAATTCCAATAGAAAATTCCTTCATGTGGAATTACCAAGTGATAGAGGATTCCAGAAGGTGATCACATGATCTGTACTATGGTCACCTGGAAAAAGTATTACCAAGAACAGCTGGGACATGGCTCAGTCCCTCTGTGTCAAAGTCTTTTGAAAGTCTCTTTTGGATCTCACGAAATGATGAAGCTAAGATGTGAGTGAGTCCAACACATACAACAGAGGAACACCCTTTAATCTCTCACATAAAGTAACTTTGTTATGGCCACTCTGGAGAATGAAGACTAGAAAGCTACCTTCCAATTTCTAAACCCTTGCTCAACAAACATGTTGCCTCATGTTTTCTAAAATATGTCTTATTACCTTTTGAAATATAGAAAGGGGAGTCGAGGTTAGGATCTAGAAATGTTTGTCACTTGAAACCAAAGTCCAAATCTTCCTTTTAATGTGTAAAAGATGGACAGTGAAGAAAGGCAGGGAAAAAATCAAGTAATTTGAAATGTGGTCTTGGAGGAGAACCTTACAAATGTGAAAGACCACCAGAAAGGCAAATAAGTGGGCACTCAATCAATTCAAGACTGAGCTCTTATTAGAGCAAAAGTGAGTAAACTGAGACCATGCTACCATGGACATGTAATGAGAATAGAGAACTGACCAGAAAAGACATTATTGCTGGAAAAAGAGGTGGTGGGGAGTGGTAGGAAGAGAAGAATACCTAAAATGAGATTGACTCAAAAAAGGATCCTCATCTGTTAGTTCACAAGGCCTGAACAGAACTTACTGGAAAATATAATGTTGCTAGGAAGGAGGGGACAGTAAAAAGAAAGAATGACTTAACAAGAGATGCTATTGCTTTGCGAGACCTGAGCAGAGCTACTAATGATAGAAGATTTTGGGGTCATTAACTCATATAGACACCACACATCAGAAGTGTCTTGGTGGCATATAACATCTTTGGAGTTTGTTTGTTTAAATTACCAATAGTGACAAGTGATCTGAAATGGTGAAGATATCCAATTACCAACTGGAGACGATGACAGGACATAGTCACAAAAGCTCTGCTAACATTGAGTAAGATCATTCCCAGGCACAAAGCAAAAATAAAAAAAGTAATTTCATATCTGAAACATGTGAGCTTCTGAATATTTGTTCTCTATTCTTTTTAAATATTGTTTGTCTTTATTTTTATAACCAGACACAGAATCCCATTACAAACATGAATCCTGAACAGCCTGTTTAGTCAGAAAGGAAGGAGCTAAAAGGTTCTCCTCCTGAAAGTCAGCTAATTGGTCCTGAATTTAAAAATTCAGATTGCCCCAGAGTGGAGCTGATTTTCTGTTTAAGAACTTATATCAGGAGACTGTTTGGTCTGAGAAATCCTGAGATATTGTTTATTGAAAGCACAAGACAAACCATAACTGTTGTATTCCTCTGTAAATTTATTAAAGGTAACAGTGGTAAAGTCTTACCTTAATGGAAATACTTTGAATATGCCTTATAAAACTGTAAGAAAAGGGAATGGGACCAACAATTCTTTTTCAGGATAAGCAAAATTTGTCTTTTTCAATTTATGTGAACTACATTGAATCTGGGGTTATCTGTTTCTGAATGGGGGGTAACAGTTTTAATTTTTAAAAAATCATAAATTGAAAACCCTTTATCCAAACTTCTCTAACTTTGGCACAAAGCAGGAGCAGACTATCTTCCACAAATAAACCAAATTTAGTGCTGATTTGAAGTCCAGTTTAAAAGTCATAATTTTTTGTTTGGACTCACCCCATTTTTAGAATTGCCTTATAGGATGCTCTGCTGCACACCTTCACAACTGCACTCTTGTGTGGCTATAATATCACTCATTTTTTCATCAGTTTGTCAATTGAACCAAAATGGTTGGTCTGCAGTATAACATGATATCTTTGCTTTAATAAATGGCATGCCAGTGGTGAATTGTCCCACCATTACTGTGATGAAAAGTAATGTGCAGGTAACCTCAGAAACCTTGTATTTGAAGTGAAATCATATATTGGTGGTTTTATTCTTGTTCTGTAAATTATCTGTCTCTTGGTTTTGGGGATATTTTCTTTTGGGTTTTTTTGGATTATTTTGTTGCTGCCAGATAGCCTGCCTGTGCCAGCATGCCTCCTTGAAATAGTTCCCCCCCCCCCCCATCCTGATTCTAATTCCTTTGGGCATTTTTCAACTACCAGGCACAGTCAATCAAAATTATAAAAACATTGACTGGTTTTATATAACAGATACACAAGTTTTAACTAAAACTCTAAGTATCTGTTAACTAGATTAGGCATCCTTCAGTCTCGAGAGACTATGGTAACGTGCTCTGTATGGAGGACTTGGAACAGCGTCTAGTGTGGCTGAGAAGGCCAATTCGAGAGTGTCCATCCCTTCCACACTGAAGACAAATACAGTCTGTTAACTATTGGCACAATATGTATACTGTTCCTAATACTGCTGCTTTTTGTACCTCTGATGGTGTTTTTTATTATTATGTCTAGGTCCTTTCAAGAATATCCTCCCCATATTCTAGCAGTTTTGCTTTGTTATTTGAGTGGTTGTTTAAAAGGATTTTAATTTGTCATGTCATGTTGTCTGTGTTTGGAGTAGATTGATTCTGTGTTGCCTTGCCTTTCTGCTGTTTTGGAATAATCTTTAAAGATTTTAAAGGCTTCTTCAGTGATTTTGGTGTGCCAGGAGCCTAACAAAAAGGACTCCAGAAGAGGCATTCCGTTTCCTGCAAAGCAAAAGAACCCGTGCACAAAAAATGCAAATATAAAAGACACTCCCTGAAAGAACCTGAAACAAAATGAAGACGAAAAATTTTACTTTGCACATCAGGTTTTTGTATTGCTTTCAGTGGGATCCAAGTGCAATTCCTGTGAATTCAGCACAGAATGTTGGATATGTGATAAGGTAAAGGTAAAGCTTCCCCTTGACATTTAGTCCAGTTGTGTCCGAATCTAGGGCGCGGTGCTCATCCCCGTTTCCAAGCCGTAGAGCCAGCGTTTGTCCGAAGACAGTTTCCGTGGTCATGTGGCCAGCGCGACTAGACACGGAACGCCGTTACCTTCCCACCAAGGTGGTACCTATTTATCTACTTGCATTTTTACATGCTTTCAAACTGCTAGGTTGGCAGGAGCTGGGACAAGCAACGGGAGCTCACTCTGTCGCGTGGATTCGATCTTATGACTGCTGGTCTTCTGACCTTGCAGCACAGAGGCTTCTGTGGTTTAACCCGCAGCACCACCACGTCCCTTTCAGCGTCTGGTCCAGGACTTAAATTTAGTAAAGACACGGCTTCAATAGTTAAGGAAGGTCCTCTTATCCAGGGCTCAGTCTGAAACCTGTAAAATGGATATAGCGGTACTCCTGTTCAAGGAGGATTGAGAAACATCTTAGAAACAACAACATTTAAATTGATATAGACAATATGATTCATCTTTGACAACTTTTTTCAACTCTGTCTTCTTGAAAGAGGATATTTTTCTCTTCTTGTTTCAATTGTAGCTGAGATTCTTTCTATATAATAATCACCAAAGTGCCTATTTTTGTACAAGTTTTTTAAAGAGGCACATTGCTGTTTCTTTAGAGTGGGAGTATCTGCCATGAAGGGCGAAAGCAGCAAGGAGATGAAAATGCTTCTTGCTCTCGCTGATATAAAAATTGCACACCCTGTGTTGTAGATGGGTCACACAACAAGATAAAGCTATTGTGGTTTTAACGAACGAAGAGAAAGTATTGTAAAATGCATTATTTAAAGTAATTGTTGTTAGTGGATCTGACTACATTTCCATGATAAAATAAGGGAAGGCAGCTTTCCATTACCCTGTTAACCCACAAGAAAACACAAGAATGTTAAATAATTGATTTTACAGGCATTTCAGAAGGTTGATGCAATGCAGGATCGTACTGTGAAGGCTTCTTATTGTGTACAATTGCTGTTGTACATGAATGCCACTGTAGAATGAAAAATCATGCGGGCATGTGTTTGGTCATTGTACAGCTAGAGGAAAGGAAGTCCTGCTCAGAAGGGTGGATGTCCCTCATGGTGGGATTTCATCTAGCCCTCACCATTGTCTGACTATCTGAATGTTTCCAGACAGCATTCCACTCTTTCTACCTCTCATTCTTTGTATGGCGTATAGAGAAAATGAGAGACAATGTATATGGGAAATATCCCTTTTGTATATGGGAAACACAATTACATGCAAGTGCCTTGAACTAAAAGTTATGTATTAAAACTCAATCTTTCAAAAGAAAAAACTTCTGGTTTATGAATGTGGGATATTGCTTCTGTATCCATGACTTGACATGAAAGGAAATGGCCCAACATTGCCTTGCAATATCATGTCCTTATTGCGAGCAAGAAAAAGGATACAAATCTTTACACAGCAAAGGCCAGTTGATGATATCCATGACAGCAGTCAAGTTGGTCTACAGGTACCCTCTTGTGCTCACGGCCATTCCACAAGTTACATCAATCAGGGGAACATCCCAGAATCTGACTTCTTTTTTCATCAGTTAACCAGTTCTTACCCAAACAGGAAGTAGTTGTCATGGCTATTTTTCCATAAGCTTTTTCAACCAGACGTTTCATAGAATAATAGAGATATGGAATCATGGAGTAGGAAGAGGATTATAAGGCTATGTAGGAATCCAAATCAAAGTATATGACAGATAGTTGTCTATTTTTTTAACCCCTCCAGTATTGGGGTGCTCACCACCTCCTGAGGTAAATTATTCTATTGTCATACTACTCTAATAGCTAAGTTCTTCCTGATATTCAAATTAAATCTGGCTTCCTGTAATTTGAGCCCATTATTATGTGTTCTGCACTCCGGGATGACTGAGAGCATATCCTGCCCCTTCTCTGTATGGCCATTTTCAAATATTTGAAGTGCTAACATAGCTGCCCTCAGTCTTTTTTTTCTCAAGGTGAAAGATGACAAATCTTTTCATCTTTCCTCATAGGATTTGGTTTCTAGTCCCCTGATCATCCTCTGAACTTGTTCCACTTTGTCAGTTCCCATTTTGAAATGGCATATACTCATGATGAGGGCTAAGAAGTGCTCAATAGAGGGGAACTAATCCTTCATTGGAGTTGGAGACTCTTTTTCTGTTAATGCAGCTGAAGTAGCATTTGGCTTTTTTGCAGCTGCATATCACACTGTTGGCTCACATTCAACTTCTGGTCTACAAAAATTCCAAGATCCTTCTGGCATGCTGAACCATCTAGTAACTGTGTATTTTAGATATTTTTCCCTAGGAGTAGAACTTTGCACTTATCCCTCTTAAATTTCATTCTGTTGTTTTCAGCCTATCAAGATATTTTAGAATTTTTTTTCTGTCTTCCAGGGAATTAGATATTCTACTCAATACTGTGTCATCTGCAAATTTGATAAGCATTTCCTGCACCTCTCATTCAAGTCATTAATAAAAATATTGAAGAGCATCAGGCCCAAGGCTGTGGGTGTCACAGTCCAGAATATCCCAGGTAGTCACGCACCAGGGGCAAGGGCACCAGGACCCAGTCCACCACACAGAGCATCAAGTCCCATGGCACTCACTGTGCAGTTGGTCATGACTAAGCAGAGGCAGGAACACAAGTCTGAGAACACAGAGCAGGAACCAGGTGCCGAGATGCAGTGGCAGGAGCAGGAACACTGGAGCTCAGGAGCAACAAGGCAGTAAACACAGCACAGCCAAAAGATCTTTGTTGCTGAGGCAAGTTCTGGGAGGGAGAACCACCCCTTCAATAGGCCTTCCCTCCAGGCCTCCAGGTGAGCCTCATGAGTGGCCCAGCAGCTGCTGCACAGGCCAGGACCTGAGCCTGCAAACACCAGGCCACTCCTGGCTCAGGTTGGCCCTGATCCTGCAGCTCCCAGGTTGGTGCGGGCCAGATCCTGACAGTGGGTTTTATAAGGAATGGCAGAATTTAAGTATACATATGTTACACATAACATTTCACAACATTGTCCCTCATGAAGAATTACCCAGTATTAGAGCAGGAGGAGAACCAAGAACAAATGAGATGTGACTGCAGTCCTTCTTTGCCAAAATACTTCAAAGGGTTTTTGTTGGTTTAATAAGGTGGCAAAGCAAAGGTGTGAAGTGGCGCAGGATGCGTATGGGGAGAAACATGCACACACACTTTTAACCTTTCAGGTTATACTCCTGTTGCCCTTTACTGTTACTCATGATAAGTGTTCTGCTGTGCTCAAGAGTGGAGCACAATACTTCCAAGTGTTCACATTGAAGGGTTCCTCTTCTCTTAATCTGTCTCTGAGCTTTTAACATATAATAAAACAAACACAATCCTCCAAGATTTCTAATTTGGTTCAGCTGCATTTCATAAAACCTGAGATCAGATGAAATTTTTAACTTTTCAGATACCACAAACTATATGCTCCCCCCCTTCATTTTAACGTGATGGGGTTGCTCTGCTCCTGGCATCTCTAGCAGGCCATCCACCTATAGCCCACACCCCCTAGTGGGCCTGGAGGAAACTGTGACTCCTAGGTAGAGATTGGCACAAATCAGAAAAATTGTGATTTGTTTTGATTCATGATTCGTCAAGTTCGATAAATGATGAATTATGAATTTATGATTTTTTTCCTGACAAATCAATGAATCAATTTGTCAATTCATTTTTGACTTTAAAACACTATATAATGCCCCCCAAAGTGTCTGGAGACACCAAATTTCCAAGGAGGCTTCCCCGGACTCTCTTCAACAAGCTATGCAAGATTGGTGAAATTTGGGTTTCAGACATCTGAGTTATACACCAAAAAGAAGGGGCCCCCAGGAAAGTTCCCCCCAGGCACCTTAGATACCAAAATCACAGAGACACTCCTACTGACTCTCCTCTACAATCTCTCCAAGTTTGGTGAAGATTGGATTTCTGACATCCAAATTACACAGCCACAAATTGGGTCCCCCCAGGAAAGTGCCCTTTAGCAGCTGACATGGGGAAACCCAAACTTCACCAAACTTGGAAAGATTGTAGAGGAGAGTCAGCAGAAGCTTCCCTGCAATTTTGCTGTCTCTAGGTGCCTGGTGACCCATTTTATAACCAAATGAATTGATGAATCAAAAATCACTAAAAAATTGTTGATTCATATTTGTTGGGGGCATTGATTTGTACAAATACAAATTGACGAATTAGTGATTTTTGAATGAATTTGGTCACTCATTTTAAAAATTAATGCCCATATCTACTCCTAGGCTCCAGAAGGGCACCGACATAGGTCAAGAGGCTGCAGGTGGAGAAGAGGTGGAGGAGAATGATATGCTGTGCCTAAGCAAGGAGGTGGGGTTAGCTCCCCGAGACAGGAGGCAGGGCTAAAGGAGGTGAAGAAGTAAGAGGAGGAGGAGACTGGCCTGAATGACTCAACAGAATATGAGGGCAAAGAGTGGGAAGAGGCAGAAGAGGAGCTAGATCCCATCTTTTGTGCTGCTGAGAAGGTGGACTATACCTATGTGCAGAATGCCTGGATGAGGCATCTGAGTAGTGGTCCCTGTCACCATGGGGAGAAGACACAGTGTGGGAATGCCGGTCTTCAACCCACTGTCATTGTTGCCTCTGTGATCTGTGGAGTCTTTGATGACCCAGGTGCAGCCAAGGGCTCCACCCAAAGGCATTGGAGGTACAAAAATAAAAAAAGAACTCTAGAGGAAACAGCAGGAGGGGGCAGTGACCTCCATCCAGAGGTGAGCAGCCTGTAGTATAAGCCCTTGTTAAGGGTGAAGGGTGGCTCAGGGCAGTACTGAAGACCCAACCTACCAATATATTTCAGTCAGTCCAACCCCAATAATGGAAACTCAGGAAGACTGGACGTGATTAAGGGCTAGTGGAGTTATCTCAACTCCCAGCAGATTGGCAGAATGGAGTGTGACTTCTGCCTTTCCTTTCCTTATACCCCACTCCCCTAATGTATTAGTATTAGGCATCCTTCAGTCTCGAAAGACTATGGTAACGTGCTCTGTATGGAGGACTCGGAACAGCATCTAGTGTGGCTGAGAAGGCCAATTCGAGAGTGACAATCCCTTCCACACTGAAGACAAATACAATCTGTCCCCTGTCCAGCTCCCTGATTTTGCTGCTTCCGTGACTGCCTCTTTGCCTCGGTCTTCTGGACAAGGGTCTCTTCAAATTGGGAAGGCCGTGATGCAACGCCTGCCTCCAGGCTGAACGCTCCGATGTCAGGGTTTCCCATCTGTTGAGGTCCATTCCTAAGGCCTTCAGATCCCGCTTGCAGATGTCCTTGTATCGCAGCTGTGGTCTCCCTCTGGGGCGATTTCCCTGCACTAATTCTCCATACAGGAGATCTTTTGGAATCCGACCATCAGCCATTCTCACGACATGCCCAAGCCAACGTAGACGTCGCTGTTTCATTAATGTATACATGCTAAAAATTCCAGCTCGTTCTAGGACTACTCTATTAGGAACTTTGTCCTGCCAGGTGATACCAAAAATGCGTCGGAGGCAACGCATATGGAAGGTGTTCAGCTTCCTCTCCTGCCATGCACAAAGGGTCCAGGACTCACTGCAGTACAGGAGTATGCTCAGGACACAGGCTCTATAGACCTGGATTTTGGTATATGTCGTCAGCTTCTTATTGAGCCATACTCTCTTTGTGAGTCTAGAGAACATGGTAGCTGCCTTGCCAATGCGTTTATCCAGCTCGACATCTAGAGAGAGAGTGTCAGAGATTGTTGAGCCAAGGTACACGAAGTCATGAACAACCTCCAATTCTTGTGTGGAGATGTTAATAGAGGGAGGTGAGTCCACGCCCTGGCCCATGACTTGTGTTTTCTTCAGGCTGATTGTTAGTTCAAAGTCTTGGCAGGCCTTGCTAAAACAATTCATGAGTTGTTGGAGGTCTTGAGCAGAATGGGCAACAATGGCTGCATCATCGGCGAAGAGGAAGTCCCGCATGCATTTCAGCTGGACTTTGGTCTTCGCTCTCAATCTAGAGAGATTAAAGAGCTTTCCGTCTGATCTAGTCCGGAGATAGACACCTTCTGTTGCAGTTCCAAAGGCGTGCTTCAGCATGACAGCAAAAAAGATCCCAAAAAGGGTTGGTGCGAGGACACAGCCCTGTTTCACTCTGTTTCGGATGTCAAAGGGATCTGATGTTGAACCATCAAAAACTACAGTGCCCTTCATTCCCTCATGGAAGGACCTGATGATGTTAAGGAGTCGAGGTGGACATCCAATCTTGGGAAGTATTTTAAAAAGGCCATCCCTGCTAACCAAATCAAAGGCCTTTGTGAGATCTATGAAGGCGACAAAGAGTGGCTGTTGTTGTTCCCTGCATTTCTCCTGCAACTGTCTGAGGGAGAATACCATGTCAGTGGTGGATCTATTAGCTCGAAAGCCACACTGTGATTCTGGATAGACTCTGTCTGCAAGCACCTGGAGCCTCTTCAGCACAACACGGGCAAGCAGCTTCCCTACAACGCTGAGAAGAGAGATGCCACGGTAGTTATTGCAGTTGCCCCTGTCTCCTTTGTTCTTGTACAATGTGATGATGTTTGCATCCTTCATGTCCTGTGGTACTCCACCTTCCCTCCAGCAAAGACAAAAGATTTCATACAGCTCGGTAGTGATGGTCTCTTTACAGCACTTCAGCACTTCAACAGGGATGTTATCCTTTCCAGGTGCCTTGCCGGAGGCGAGGGAATCCAAGGCCGCTCTTATTTCTGCTAAGGTTGGTTCACTGTCCAACTCTTCCAAGACAGGCAGGCACTCAATGTTATTTAATGCTTCTTCGGTTACTACATTCTCTCTGGAATATATCTCAGAGTAGTGCTGCACCCAGCGGTCCATCTGCTGTGCTCGGTCCTGGATGATCACGCCTGTAGCAGACTTCAAGGGAGCAGAATTCTTCTGTATTGGACCTAAAGCCTGCCTGATACCGTCATACATTCCTTTGATGTTACCTGTGTCCGCTGCTATCTGTATCTGAGAGCAGAGCTGAAGCCAATAATCGTTGGAACATCTCCTGGCAGCCTGTTGGACTTGGCTACGAGCAGCTCGAAGAGCTTGCAAGTTGTACTCACTAGGACAGGCTTTGTATGCTGCTAGAGCTCTCCTCTTATCCTCGATGGCTGGCATCAGCTCCTCCGAATGGGCTTCGAACCAGTCGGCCATCTTTTTGGTCTTCTTGCCAAATGTGGACAAGGCGGTGTTATACACAGCGTTCTTGAAATGTTCCCATCATTCAGGTGCATTTGCATCAGCCGGGGCTGGAAGGGTTTCCTCAAGCGCTTGGGCAAATTTCTCCACTTTTCTTTGATCGCGAGTCTTGCTGATGTCAATACGTGGTGTTCCTTCCTTTTTCGTGTGATATAATCTCTTTGTTCGCAGTTTTACTCTACTACACACCAGGGAGTGATCAGTATCGCAATCAGCACTCTGGTAGCTGCGTGTGATCGTAATACTAGGAAGGCTAGATCGTAAAGTGAGGATCAAATCGAGCTGATGCCAATGCTTGGATCTTGGATGTCTCCAGGAAACTCTGTGTTGAGGCTTTGTATTAAAGAATGTGTTGCTGACGCAAAGACCATAATAACAGCAAAACTCCAGCAAGCGTTGGCCATTTTCATTCATCTTTCCAATGCCAAAACGGCCTAGACAAGTGGGCCAGGAATTGTGATCAGCACCAACTCTAGCGTTAAAGTCTCCGAGAATGAACGGTGCCTCTCTTTCAGGGACTTTTTTGATAGCAGCTGCCAGATCGTCGTAGAATTTGTCTTTCACTTCTGTAGTGGATGACAGTGTTGGTGCATCTGCACTAATGAGGGTGACCGGTCCCACTGATGAGTGGAGCTGCAGAGACAGGATTCTTTCACTCCCCACAGTAGGTGGAACAATGGATCTCAGCAGAGTATTTCTGACTGCAAAGCCAACACCATATTTCCTGGTCTCATTCAATGGTTTTCCCTGCCAGAAGAATGAGAAGTTTTTTTCTTTGACAGATCCCGAGTCTGGCAATCTCGTCTCTTGCAGGGCAACAATGTCCATCTGCAGTCTACTCAGTTCCATGTCGATGACAGCTGTCTTGCGCACATCGTCTATTTCCTGCAGGTCGTCAGAAAAGCCGTGGTCAGAAAAGCCAGGGGTCATTGTCCGTACATTCCAGGTGCCCAGCTTTAGGGCAGAAGTTTTCTTATGATTGTTGCATGGTGCAGGGTTATCGATCTGCTTGTCGGCTTTCACCCTAAACCCCACGCACCCCGTGAGGTTAACAGACCGTGGCGAGGTAGCACCTTACTGGCTGGGGCCTGCCCAGCTTAAGGTGGGGGATATCTACCTACTGAGGTGCAATGACCTCTCCCACCGTCAGAAGTAGCCCCTGGCGTCATGCTCTATGCCAATTGAGCAAAGACTTATAACCGGTAACTGCTACTTCCCGTGTTGTTTCGATGCTGTATGCGAAGCTGGAGTGTCCTCTGCAGAGCACGAAGCCTGGGTAAAATAATATGGAGGATAGGCTGTTACCCAAGCAGCAAATCCCCCCTCTCCACATCACTGAGATAGTCCAGTGGAAAGGCAAGAGCCAATACAACTGGTTCCAGCGACGTCGCAGGAGTTGCCAGAACGACACGAACTGCCTCCGGACTCCGGCTCCGGGTTTTGCCTCGAGGTTAACTCCTGAAGCCTTTTCCATCAGTGGATATAGCCACAAGGCAGTGGAGGTTTGAGATCAGAGTTTTCCTTCTCCTAGATGGGCTGCCTTCCAGGGCTGATGAGCCCCACCTACCCGGCCTGCTCTCTAATAGTGCGGAAGTATGATCTGACCCTTAAAAGGTTCCTACCCCCAGGTGTATGTAATGCTAATTGGCTTTCTTATTTACCAAATTAGGGTCAAAAATAGAATTAGATAATTTCGCGCGCAAAGAAAGAGCAAAGGTCAGCCTGAAAAAACATCACACCAAAGAAAATATCTACCCAAAACATACCTCACTTCCTCCCTCAGCTTCTCCTTCAAGAAAGGGGCTTAAGTGTTTCTGCAACCCCCTTTTTAAAGCTGAAACCCCGCCCCCTCAGCCTATGCGGTTAGAAAGAGCAAAGGTCAGCCTGAAAAAACACACCAAAGAAAATATCTACCCAAAACATACCTCACTTCCTCCCTCAGCTTCTCCTTACCCCTAATGTAATAAACTCAAATTCAAGCAGTCCTGGGAGCTTAGGTTGAGATGGTGGTGCTCAGACTTAGAGATAATCTGATTTTGGTTTTTTAACCAGAATACAGATACTTCAAATAAAATGACTTTCCCCCCCTTTATTTACTGAATGAAGTTTTTCTTTAAAACATATGCTATAAATTTACATGGCACATTGTAGGCAACATGTACTTCTTAGAAGGCAACAGAGAAATAGGAATGTAAATGTAAATTTAAGTTTTACTCCAATGCTCCTAAAGACAGCCAAAGGAAAGCTCTGACAAGACTTATTCCCTGGACTCAACCGTGCCAGCATCACTGAGAAGATGACTAGCTCAAGAGGAGGTACAGAGGCAGCAACAATAAGGCCTCAGTAGTTGTTTGCTGCTTACATCCATCTGTGCTTATCTCTCTGCAGCAGAGAGAGACAACTGCACCCATCAGGCCTCATCAGCACTTGCCAGCAAAGCTAGCAGTGTGACAATTTGGGATTTACATTCCTTGGATGTTTGGAGGCCCACAGATGACATTCACATTCAGTGAATGGTCATATCAAGTAAAATATTTTAAGGTGCAAGAAGATACACACAGACGTCCAATATATAATGACTCATGCTGCATATTACTTTGGTTTGGAAACATTCCTTAGGAAATTGTAGTGTTGCTATTGTAAGTGAGTGGGTAGGTGGCCACACAAGAATGAAGCCAGTCAACCCTGGATGATATGATATGCATCCCCCAATTCCTGGCATCCAAGTAAGCTGCTGAAGTACACTGCCCCCAATTACAGGGGTTGATTTAAGAACTGAGGCTGAGACTATTAAGAGCCCAGATAAATCAGCAGACCTAAAGTTCATCTAGATTCAGTCCAGCATCCTGTTTACTGCACAAGCCACCCATATGCAGCTAGCATCCATTCAACCATGAAACTCATGGAGAGGATTCATCCCCATCCCTCAAAACTAGACTCAACAACCTCCACTGGTATGTGTATGGAAAGGGCAGCGATGATCACTTTGTGTGTTAAGGTTTCCCTTATATAAGTATACTACCTAAGTATTTAGTCAGACAGTAGGAAAAAGAAAAAACAATATTTACATACAAAATTATGTGCTAAAAACTTGACATGAAGACATGGTGTTCTTAGTATTAAAAAGAAGAATCATTTAGTCTGTTAAAATCATGACTGAGGAGAAAACTCTACATAACATCTGTTAAAACTGGTACTAACTGAAAAAAAAATTACCTCAAAGTAAAGACAGTTAAACCCCTTAATGGCACAAAGGAAAGAGAGCTGTTGATTGGTTGCTTAAGAACAAGTAAACACATAAGTTAGGTTTTCATACATAACATGCGGAGTTGCTACGGAGTTCAGCAATAACTACTATTCATCTCCAGGGATTAGTTTGCCCTTGGGATGATGGGAGAGGTAGTCCAAATTATCGGGAGGGTACTGGATTTGAGAAAGCTAGCCACTTGCTTATTTGTTCACTTACTCACTCACTCTAATTAACAAAAATTTACAATAGTCATAGATCTATTTAGCTCTCCTTCCAGTACTTTTCTGAAAGAAGGAGGGCTGAATTGTACAACTCCAAAGAGAAGTATTTGTCATGTTCGTAATGAGTTTTATATTTCTCTGACACTTACACAACACAGATGTCATTTCCGTGATTTGAAAAACAGGTTTTCTTCACAGGTGCTCATAGCCCTCCCCCCAATCATATTGCTAGAAAAGCAAGCATTTTGCAAATTAAGCAATCATTTTATATGAAACACAACGTATCAGACAAAATTTGGGGATTTCAAATGATGATAAGCATCAGTTTGGTCCAACAGCTGGATCTTGTTAGTTCAATAGCTTTCCCTTAGTGGCAGAACCATTGTCTAATATATACCTTCTGTCATTTTGATTGGTTTAGTTGTTTATTGGACAAAGAAAGACTACTGCATGGTGCTGTACGTGAAACTATACAAGAATCTTCAAGATGGTTTGTTAATGCTGAAAGTGAAACATGTGTCTTTAGAACCCCGAAGAGCAGATGGCTTCACAATCATCAGAGGCCTAAATACAGAATATGTTTCTAGAGACAACGCAGGCCAAGAGCAACTATTTTCTGTGTTAGATCTTGCATGAAAAATTAGAAATGGACGTAGAATAAAGATGACCACCAACAGACACAATTATTCCTCCACATTCTAATTTGCGTATTACTTTGTGCGATATGTGTCATGAAGATCTGGTTAATTTTCTCTAAATGGTTGCTTTAATTATTCTAATCATGTTGTACTTTTGGACCTCCTTACTGGCACACACAACAAAGATGCACTGTGAAAGCATAGGAAGATAGAGTGGTATAGACAGTGGCCAACATTTATTGGTATTTGCGTAAGTTTTCTGCAAGTGGCAATGTCTAATCAAATGAAATGCTGAGTTACATCTCAGTTACACAGCCAGGTGCATGATCAAGATGCACCCTAACACCTCATGAAATCGCTGCAATTTAATCATGGAAAGTTGCACAAGTGTTATACAAACCTCAGTAGAATTCTGGCCACTATTTTCTCTTCCAACAGGCTTTTGGATGAACTGGTTATTTCCCATGCTTGTGTTAATAAACAGCTTTATATAGGTGTGATTGTAAAATTTGCATGATTCTGTTCTTGTGAATTACTTTGAATAATTTGTAGAGAAGGGAGCTGATTTCCTATGCAGAGCTCCACATGCAAATTACTATGCATAAAAGCTTCCTTGGGTGATTTGGGGGAGCAGGTTACTTTGTTGCATTGTATATGAGTCATGTACCCCCCAAAATCAGTGAAGGAAACCTTTAATTGGTGGCAATTTGCTGCTGCTGCTGACATCATTCCAGCTATACAACAGGAGTTCATCTGCTATGTAAGCATCTGAAATATTTATTTTATTGAAGTTATAGCCATCTTGTTCCAAAGAATGACAGTGGCCAACAAGATGTATATGAGTAGCTCACAAGCAGGACATGAGTGGTATAGAAATGTTTGCTCGCTTTGAAGGTGGTAGTCCCTTTAAACCTTCATAGGATAGGGTAGTGATAGTCTTAACTTGAATTATATGACTGTCTTTATCAGAACATCAGAACATATGAAGTAATCCACCAGGTTGCTATCTGCTTGTTATGCTTCCTCACCTACCTGAGATTGGACTTCGCTATGACTATCTTAGATTTGGATGCTTCAACTTTAACAGTGATTTTGTGTGGAATCTAAACCATCTTCTTCAGCTCACAAGTCCTCTTTCACCAATTTCTTTCCCATGTGCTTTACCTTGAAAATTTCAGCTAGTGAAATTGCCTAGTTGTTTGCAAATATGCATGCATTTGTGCATTTATTGAAAAGAAAGATATTAACTACTGTGTTGTGACAATGCTGGCCCTGATTTTGGTTTCTGAGATGAAGGACAAGTCAGCATTCTATCTCCTATTTCATTCCACCCAAGTTGCCTACTAAATTATGTGTCTTTACCATACAGGTTCCATGCTGAGAGGCTATGCAAGGCCACATAGCTGCACAGCTCTGTGACCCAACACCTTGCCACATCTTTCATGCCCCAACCAGCACCAAGGGCAGCTCTCTCATTTTACCTAATTGTAGACCTGGCCTTGTACGGGTGACTATTTCACTTAAGTGTCCCTTTCCCTAATACACCAACTTCAGGTGTGCCGGCAAGACACAAATCTGGCCCATGAATATGACAGAGTCCACACACCTAAAACATATTTTACATACATTACTATGCATCCTCTCTTCCTTGAAATTAATTCAGGTTGACAGATTATTTATTGCCAAAGGTGAAATAAAAGGAAAGGTTGGAATACACTTCTTCAAAAGCATGGCTCTTACCAACCTAAATTATAAATCAGTCCTGAAACATCATTTCATGAACTTTAATCCGATGGTGTCCATATCACACAGAAATCTGTCACTCTGGATCAAACTGATAAAGCTATTTCCCCCTTTCTCTATAAGTATCCAAAGTATCCAAAGTTTGACTAGGTCATCTCCAAGCTTTGTTTGAACTTAGCACTCATCCCTTTCAAGATTTAAAGATTAAGTCCTGGTGAAAAGCCAGTGCTCAATATATGAGGTGCCATCTTGGCTAGAGAAAAACTGTTTGGATAACTCAGTGGTTTAGGGATCTGCCTACAGAGCGAGAGGCTGGGATTTTGATTTCCCACTATGCCTCCTGGGAGAAGAGCCAGCCTGTGTGACCTTGGGCAAGCTGCACAGTCCCAGACTGTCCCCAGAAACGGGCCACCATAAGTCAGAATTGACTTGACAACACTATTATTATTATTATTATTATTATTATTATTATTATTATTATTATTATTATTATTATTATTATTATTATTATTATTATTATTATTATTATTGTTATTGTTATTGTTGTTGTTGTTGTTGTTGTTGTTGTTATTTAGTACAGGGAGGTAAAAAAGGGAGATAGACACATTAAGGAAGTATGCATACAGAATAGTGCATTGCACTAATGGGGTGGTGTACAAATTAAATAAACAATTATATAAAACAAAACATGCATATGATAGTGACAGTTCTGTATGAAAACAAGTGCTCATTTTGGAACACTTTTTTTCCCCCAAAAATTGTAAACTGATACAGAAATTGGAAGAACTCTATGCAACTGGCAGGTACTGAGTATAGAGTGATTGCTGAGTTTCTCCACCACAAATGTGTGTATTGAAAATAAGAAGGTAAAGAAAAAGTATGTTTGCTTTTTTCAGAAAGACTGTTTCATCAGTATATGAATTTATGCAAATATAAAATTAGTAGAAGAACTGATAAGCGGGCTAAAACATATAAAATGAATTGATTATTAGACTTTGTTTAATCAGATCCCAGCCCTGAAAAACATCAATGAAAATAACTAGGCTGATTGTAAAAGCCACACACCTTCACACATTCACTGAGAGAAAGCCTTTGCATTTTTGAGGGAAACGAATTGAAAGTCACAGGGGACACCAGAACTGTTAAGAGCTTCTTGCACACACAGCAGTAACCCAGATTTCAAGACAATGAAAAACATGAATAATTGAGCAATTTGTACATGCAAGAATAATACTTATTAGCCAACTGAATGCAAGGCCTGAAGCTAGGTCACAGGGGTCTGTAACTGGACGTTTTCCCACAAAGAAGCCAGATACTGTAATAATAATAACACAACCATCAAGTTGAATTACACCTTAAGCATTCAATTGCACCACTTACAGAGTTATCTGTTATTTCTTGTACACTCACAGTGGGTGGTGAATGGTACATGTGGCGGGAGGAGGAACGAGACTTGAATTGTCTTTAAGAAATGTTGTGTAATAATGAAAGGCATTGAAGGCACAGCTTAACTTCTCTTTGTTGCTGTGCAATGAATTTTCTCGTTATGGCTCTAGATGTATGACTTATTTCACAAGGATCCTGCTCATGGCTTTAAATTTCAATGCTGCAAAGATACATTTCAGAGGAAGATGGGCAAAGATGGCTTGACCATCTGGTTTTGCGACTGTGCAAAGTGAATTAGATAGAAATGCTAAAACGCTAGAGGGGCAGGAGATGAAAGACTGCAATCTGCTCAATTCAGTTGGGTTTTTCAGTCCTATGAAAGACCAATGAAGGTCTTCTAAAGGTTATCCAAGATGCAGATTTTTTGAAGGACAGTACCTTACTGATCACTCAGTCCCCTCCACCAGATGTCTCCCTGTGTGCTAAAGTACAAGAGCTGGGGAGAAATTCCGATCAAGAGAAGTAGGCAGGGGAGAGAGTTGGAAAAGTCTATATTCAATAGTATTTCACAAGACTATTGCACTACATCTTCCTATCTAAAAGGTGAACAAGAAACTTTTCTGCTTGCTCAGTGGTAATATTTGTGTTATGCCACAGAAGGAGAGGAGCAAGATTGTTGTATTAAGACAATTAATTCTCCTTGATCTAACTTCACAATAATTTTTTTTTCCAGATAAGACTCAAGTCAATTCAAGTCTTGCCTTTACTTGACTTTCCATACATCTTTTTGGCTGCTGTATCCCATTGACCATAGTGGGTGGGGGAACAAAAACAGAAACTCAGCTTTGATGTTGGTCAGTGAGTGTCTTTGTTATGAACTGCCATTTCTGTATGATCATTTGAATCTATAATAAACATTTTCTGAAGTTCTTTATATTTTACAGTGCTGTGCTTCTAGAATAGCAGAATTTATCTGCTGCACACTGTTGCTCAGGAGATGCCCAAGTGTACTTGTGATGCTTTCCACTCTTCAAGGAGACTCCTATGTCCCCCAGTTTCTGAAGATCTTTGGCAATTTTCACCTCAAAGACCACGTTTACTCAGCACAGATCTCCTTTGAGTACCCACAGTTCAGTGTGCCAGGGAGTTTATATTTCCATTTGAACTCCTCGGCTTGAGTCTCACAAAGTAAAAAGATAGGAGATAGGCAGATGAATGAACGGAGCTAGAAATGAGATTCCATGAGAGAGAACTTTGGAGCATTCTTTAACCCAGGAAAGTGCTGAAACAACTAATTGTCTTGACTTTTTCTGAACTTGTTCATTTATACATCTATATGATGGATTAAATTACTCATGGGTCCCATTCTGTGATACAAGACAAGAGGCATTGGCAGTGGGGGGCGGCGGGGGCGGGGGGTGTTGTTTTTTAGTAACCCCCACGAATCGATGAATAAATTCATTATTCATCGGTTCATGGGAGCAACTTCATGTTTAGTGAGTTGTCAACTCATGAAGCAGGACGACTTCTCACGACCAAAATGGTGAGTTGTTCCCATCTCTAGTACTAACCAATAATTCCTTCCAGCTTTGGAAATTCAAAGAGACCCCACCTCTCTGCTGAGTGTTCTATCTCTCCTTTTCATTGGTTGGTGGCAGTGTTTGTTCGCTTTTGGTCGGTTGCTAGTATGTGTGCAGTAAAAAACAGTATACACAAGTCTGTAATTTCAAGAAACTGTAAATAAACATTTCTCATTCTTTATCCCACAATTGTCCCAGAGTGAGTTATTGAGAGTTTAAGTGCCAGTTAATGAGAAAGGAGTGTAATCTGGGGGAACTTTCCATCTATTCTCTGTGGATCACTGTACTACTGTGAAGCAAAAAGAATCTTACCAGAAGTTCAAAACTCTGCAACACAAAAAGGGATCATTCCCAGATTAAAAGATACTATTCCACAATGGGCTTCCTAGTACTGAGC
The DNA here is from genome assembly GCA_037013535.1 of Intellagama lesueurii. Taxonomy (NCBI): domain Eukaryota; kingdom Metazoa; phylum Chordata; class Lepidosauria; order Squamata; family Agamidae; genus Intellagama; species Intellagama lesueurii. The sequence goes on along the minus strand of JBAJHW010000010.1, from coordinate 11,647,605 downwards.
TTTATACTGTGTAGTCAACAGTTTTTAATTCAAATTCAGCAGTGCCCAATCTGATGCAAATTGGAGTGTAAATGGCCAATGTACGCACATTTTAATTTGCTTTGTGATTGCTCATGTGGATCCTTCAGAAAGGACAACGGTTGTGCAAAAGTCTTCGAGCTTCTGCCTTCTCCAGTGAGAATGTTTTGCCCAAGGGCTAATGCTGGATTGTTACCAGTTGAATTTCCAACCAGCTCATTGCTACTTCTAGTGTTGTGCATAACTGCAGGGCAGCCAGAAACAAAGGATTCTTGGGGGGGGGGGAGGAATTCATCATGTGCATTCATGAAACATCGTTGACACACTTGTACCAATATTACAGGGTGGTACAAAACTATCCAAAAACAGTGGAAGTCCTTCCCAAAAAAGCTTGCATGAAAAACACAAAAGTACTAGCCAAATTCCAAACTGAGCTGAGGACAACTGAAGTACTAGGCCCTGGAAAGGTGATGGTCCCACATCCTTAGGTTTCAATGGAATTTGCTTCTGAGTAGATTACTTCTGCAATTCGGAGAATGGCAAAAGGATGAACCTCAAAAAGGCAATTGTATTACAAGTTACAGTGGCTTGACAGATCAATATCAGGTTAAGATACATTTTCCCGCATCTCCCATCCCTCATGCCCTAAAGGAAAAATTAAAGTCCCATTTTTCCACGTAGCTCATTTAATGCTTTAGAATAGATGGCACTACAGCTGCAAAGCACTATTTTAATATTTAATAATTAGGGCAGCTGTACAACTGGAAAAAAACATGCAGCAATTTTAAATATATTTGATGCTTGAAACTACTTGGAAGATTCTTGTAAAGTATATTTACTGGCTGGGGTACTTTAGTGTAGCAGAATTTTAAAACACAAGGAATGGCATAAATACCATTGTCTGAATCATACAGTCATTTCCACATACAGAAATGTCATTGTTTCTCTGTCAGGATGCAGTGAGACTAGCAAAACGTGATGTGCTTTTAACTGCTAAGAGAGATTTAATAGTCTTTTATATTGGAGATTTCTCATGCCATAAATTATTGCTAAGTGACAAAGAAAGCTACATGACCAGTAATCAGATGAACCAACAATAATAAAAAAGTGCCTCTCTGTTGCTCAAGAGGAGCTGGTGATTTCTAATGAAATGGTGGCTAACAAAGCAATTCATATCATTCTGCATTTGCATTCGCTTCATTAGGCTTCATGGTGAATGTGATGAGAGATTAAACACAGAAATTATAAAAGCAGAAAAGAGACAGTTTACAATATCCAAAACTTTAAAAGTTACTTTTATAAGAAGTTATTTATCACCACTACTGGAAAATAACTTGTACTTGGTGGTGGTGGAAGTGACTGTGTGCATTACTTATTATGTTTCTTAGAATTATAGAATTGTAAAGTTGGAAAGATTCCAAAGATCCATCCAGTCCTCATCCTTGTCAAGAAAAGAATCTACAGGTCAAGCATTGCTGACATGTAGCCATCTACTCTCTGTTTAAAATCTGCAGTAAGGAACACTTCAGCACCTTCTGAGGTTATCCCTTACACTCTCAAACAGTTTATTCTGTCCAGAAATTCTTCCTAATGTTTAGTTGAAATCTCCTTTCTTGTAATTTGGATCTCCTTTCTTGTAATTCATTTATTATCACTTTTTTGCTCATTGCTTTGCTATTATCTACCAATGATAGATAAAAGAATGGATAATATCTGGAATACAGTAGGACGCCCTTATCCATGGGATCAGTATTAAAAATATTAAAAATACTAAAAGAAAAAAACCATATATTACAATATATATGGGTTTTTAAACCCATATACATTAAATATATAATATGTTTAATGATGGAGTTATGAGATCTGACCACTATAGGGATCCAGATATTATGCTATGTATAGCATTTTCTAGAGAAATATATTTCAATGATGACATTACCAGAACTGGCCACAAGAAGGAGCCAGCGACCGTGGTATGTAATAGGGTTGGTGATAACCCATCTTTTTCAAGATCCGCAGGGGGAGGGGCTTAGAACTGATTGCCCATGGATGCAGGGGTCCTACTGTATTCATTTCACCATGATGCTCGAAAAACCTTAAAATATGCTTTAGAAGTAAGAAGACAAGAAGAAAACAGCACTGGTTACAGCAATAAAATAATCTCAGTCCTGCTCATTACCTTACTTTTGGTGCATTACATCATTGCACCCTTATCACCTGAGAAGTAAGGAGTTCCAGATAACTACTTTACTTGTAATGTAACTTCCAAGTTCTGACAAAATTTTCCCATTATTTTAGGAGTAATATCCTACAATTACCTGCTCCATATTAGCTATTCTGACTAAAGTTGCAACAGTTCTATCATAAAATGACTCTAGTTGACCACTGTGAAGAAAAATATAAAGGTCTGTCCTGGACTTAGGCTTGCTATTTTTTTTCTTAACCTCTAATCATTTTATTTAGTCTTTCCATGGTTCCCATAATGCATCTGTGATGTCCAGAAGCAAAAGAGGCCTGTAATGAATATCTCAAACTATTTTTATATTCAAGCTTTGAACATTTTTGAGTGGCTAGCCTACATGCTTTGCATCCAAATAGGACTTGGTGAATAAAGTCTTAGAAACTTCTATTTGTCTGCCTCAATTTAGGAACTGGAGGTTGATGCTCACTGGTGATTTTTGACATGGTTAAATCACCATGAGACACATTTCCCTATAATTGTTGCACAGCAACATTGCCTTCTAAATGGTATCTCCTGCCAGATGACCAGCATAGAGGACCATCCTATATTTGTTGGCCATGTAACCATCAAAGATGTGGATTCTGTGAGAAAAACAAATGGAAAAAGAGGTGAGTACATCAAAGGGTGTGGTGGCATGTGAGATGCGATTAAAGAGTAAAGCTTAGGAGAAATAAAGGAAATAGGCTTTATTATTCAGACTCCATTAAAAAAAAAGGATAGTTTCCTAGATTGCTATGGTCTACCAGCAGCATTTTAGATATACAAGAAGATTAACAAGGGGAGGAAACAAAGTTGGCCCTAAGAATGTCAGTAGGCACTACAAAAAGACACAAAACAGATACACAAGAGGAAAAGCACCCTCATGCATCTCTAGTTTGCTCAGTGACTGCTGGTTACCCCATGAACTGGAACTTTATGTTGGCTTTCAGGCCAGGGGAACTGCACTGGAATTTGTCACGCCAAAAACCTTTGGATCATTCCCTGGACAACATGGAATTCTGGGAATTGTAGTCCAAAAAGTGACTTTTTCAAGTTTTGCTTATGGAAAAGTATCCTGCCCTCTTAATATTGTAGTTATGTGAAGTAAGGTAAAGGTAAAGGTTCCCCTTGACAATTTGTCCAGTCGTGTCCGACTCTAGGGGGCGGTGCTCATCCCCGTTTCCAAGCCATAGAGCCAGTGTTTGTCTGAAGACAGTTTCCATGGTCACGTGGCCAGCGCAACTAGACACGGAACGCCGTTACCTTCCCACCGTGGTGGTACCTATTTATCTACTTGCATTTGCATACTTTCGAACTGCTAGGTTGGCAGGAGCTGGGACAAGCGACGGGAGCTCACTCCATCGCGTGGATTCGATCTTACGACTGCAGGTCTTCTGACCTTGCAGCATAGAGGCTTCTGCGGTTTAACCCGCAGCGCCACCACGTCCCTAAAAACGTTATGTGAAGTAATAGTGCCTTAATAGCATTCATATCAAGTAAGAATGTACCTCCCTATAGCACATCCTGTACCACTTTATCATGGCACATTATAGGATGAAGAGTATAATACAAGCAAGGCATCCTGTACTGTTGCTGTACCATTATGAATCTTCTGAATATGAACTGTGTTTCATTCCTGATTAGTATTGATCTGCTTTCTGCCATTAGCGCTGTTGATCAGGAATGACTCATAATTCACAAGGAATCCCAGTGCCATCAAATTGCTCCCACTTACCTTATCTGGAATGTTCCCTGGAAGAGTGTAAAATTAGACCTATTAAACCTTTCTCATGGAAATGCAGTTGAGCTCCCTATCTTGTATCTGTTGGCCCACTGAAAGTGCCATGAGTTGGTGATGGGTCATCATCAAATTAAAGAAACAATGCTGACACAGAGAGTTGGAGGAACCTATGACCAAGCTCTATACCTTTAAAGCTTACTTTTATGTATCTATTTTGAACCTTAACTCTGACATCTACTGGAATGAATCCCTGTTCTGTTGCTTGGGGGTAGAACTGCCAACAGAAAAGTCTGATCCTATTCCCGCAGAGATTTGTGGGAGCACAATCAATAAAAATCTATTTTAGCACTTAACTAGGGCATGGCACAAAGCAAAACTGTTCCCTCTCACTGCTATATTGTGCTGTTTACAATGTGAAAATACCTTGTCATGTTTCATTACTTCAGAACTGGAGCTTAGGGACCTTTTTCATGAGTGTAAGTCCAATTTCTAGGGAAGTTTTAAGAAGAAAAGAAGGATTTCTGTCCATTGGGAAATCTTAGAGGAAAATTTGGTTGAAAGAATAAAGAATTAAGATTCCAGGCAACTGGAAACTAACAGCCTGAAATTAAAACCAGAGACAATTTAGGTAATAGTGTGATGATTTTATGTATCAGTTCATCATATTTGCTGGTGCTGTTTTTTGACCTTAAGCCTAAGACTCAGGGGCAAAGTATTTGAATGACCACTTGTTTCCCTATGCAACAAACCATAGATGAAGATATTTGGCTGAGGATATTCTTTAAGTACCTTCACCACTGTAAACAGGAAACAGCTGGCTAAAATTGAGGGCTTCCTGAGTGATGTCACCCCTATTTCACATTGCTTTGTCTAGATGAAATTGCTTGGAGCCACATGTTTAATTAATATTTCTGTCTATTCATATGCAAATGGAAGGGGATGGAACTGCTGGATACCTCAGGGTTTAAGTATTTGGCTGAGGAGCCAGAGGTTGGGAGTTTGAGTCCCCACTGTGCCTTCTTGACAGAGGCTGGACTCAATGATCCATAAGGTCCCTTCCAGCTCTTCAGCTCTAAGATTAACATTATTCTACATGTGTTTGCACATGGAAGCCTCCACAAAGTTGGGAGTCCTGTTTTTTTGGATTTCCCATTTGCAAGTTGTTTGTAGAGTATGATCAATCAAATATATGTGAAAGCCTCCTTCAAGCATTCCTGTTCAACAAGGCAATGTTAGTTGTACAAGTAATAGGATTAACCAATAGGTTAACATGGCTAATAAACTGGGAACACTGAGGCATAAATGGTATGTGCAGTTCTATGCCCACTCCCCATGTTGAGATAAAATTCCCTGCTCAGAGCAAACATGCAGGCCTGAGAGAAACCTAAGTCCAATGAGAACCCCCAATTTCCACTTCAAAACTCATCTCAACTCTACTAGAAATTGAATTTCAGATTTTGTTTTAATTCCTTGCACACAAATTTGTATTTTCAAAATTCATATTTAAAAAAATGTTTTGACTGGAGTGAGTTCGTGCACCAACATAATGTGCTTTAATGTGCATTTTTCAGATGTACACATCTATCAAATATGTGTTTCCTGATGCTCAAAGGATATTGAAAGCTTGTTATGTGTGATCACCCTGAAAATTATGGAAAGTTGCTGGTACAGAATAGGCAGCAAAGTGTGGTGTGGAAGAACTGATGTGAGCTAGGATAAGGCAATGTAATCTATTCTAGATCAGTGTGGTGTGGATACCCAGTGTGGTGTAGTAGGCTGAGTGTCAGAGTAGGGCTCAGGAGGCCTGGGTTCAAATCTCTGTTCAGCCATGGAAACTCACTGGGTGTGTGTGGAACAGGTAAAACCACTCCTGAAATATCTCACCTTGAGAAGATAGGATTGGCATAGGTTAATTCCGATGTGATGGCACATAACAACTACAACAGACCATTTAAGCTGAAAATAAGCACTGACCTGGGCTCTTCTGCATGCAAGATATATTCTACTACCGAATTGTAGGTTTTTCTAATAGATGGGTGTTGTTATCCTACATTTCTGTGCATAAATCCTTAGGCAGAGAAAGAAAAAGAACTGCGAGAAATATGTCATCCGGCCGACCTCCCTTGTTTGTACAGGTTTGCTCCTGTTGCTTCAAGTAATCTCCATATAGCCTCCTAAACTGCCAGTTTTCAGCCAACAGATTCTCATTTTAAGTGTTTTCTTGCTGGATATACCATAAGATTCTTCATGCTGGGAAAAATACCGGTCTCCTGGGGCTGTGGGCATTTATATTCAGAACAAGATGGCATATGGAAGGAATACAAATCATCCTCAACTCTTTGTGTTGTGACATTTCAGAGGTGGAAAAAAGAAATAGTATCTCTCCCTTTTCAAGTTGTAACTCTGCCTGCGACCCCAGATAGCTCTGTCGAGCAAGACATTTTTGTTGACTCCAACAGCTCATGACATTCTACTCACCATCCACCCGCATCTTTTTTCCTTGAACCTGAAAAATTCTCCCTGTAAATTTGCAGAAAGACAGCTCCAATTGCTAGAAACAATGCTATCTTGGCCTTACAAAGTAATTATACAAATCACTGGGAAGGGTCTTGATTTCCTCAGCTTAAAGCAAGATTTCTTCACTTCCCTCAACTGCTCATTTCTGATCATACCAGTAACATGCAATAATGACCTGGCTGTTGTTATGTCCCATCGCGGTTTCCTCCTGGACCTCAAATGCAGCAGGGACAGAGCTATCGGGCTTACAGGGTCTCCCTCTGGAAACAGCTAATGCCATTCAGTTTATGATCTGGCCTCCCATCCTTCTTGATGGGAATTTCAGAAAATTGGAAACACACAAATATTGGCCTGGACCAGACACAGGTTGGATTTGAATATTTCCAAATGGGCAAAGGACAGGTTGGGCTGCAATCTGTATACTCTTATTTTGGTGCAAGAGGGACTTCGTGGGCATCTCTATAGAAACCCTATGACTCTGATCTTCTTTTCAGTGCCGTCTGTTTTCTCTTTTGTCTCTACACAGTTTTCCCTTTCACACTTGTCCCTCTCCCTTTCCATCTTGGTAGTCATTCAGCTTGTACCAGCTTAATAAAAGAACCCAGCAAAAATCTTATGATTAGAGATGGGCATGAATTTAAAAATGAATCCCCAAATTCATTCAAAAAATTGCCAGTTCATTAATTTGTATTTGTACGAATCTATGTCCTGACAAATATGAATCAATGAATTTTAGTTATTTTTGATTTGTTGATTAATTTGGCTATAAACTCCCCCCCCCCCAGTGCATCTAGAGACAAATTGCAGGGAAGCTTCCTCTGACTCTCCTCTACAATCTCCCCAAGTGTGGTGCAGATTGGGTTCCAGGTGTTCGAGCTATACACACACAAAGAGGGTTCCCCAGGAAAGTCCCCCCCCCGGCACCTAGGGACATCACAACCACAGATAAGCTTCTACTGACTCTCTTCTACAGTCCCTCCAAGTCTGGTGAAGATTGGGTTTCCCCAAGCCAGCTATCTGAAACCCAATATTCAACAAACTTGGATGGATTGTGGAGGAGAGTCAGAGGAAGCTTGTCTGTGATTTTGGTTCCTCAAGTGCTGGGGGGGGGGACTTTCCTTGTGGGCCCTCCTTTTGGGTGTATAATGTGGACATCCAAAAATCTTTACCAAACTTGTAGGTCTTGTAGAGAAGAGTAAGGGGAAGCTTCACTGTGCATTTGGTCTCTCTAGATTGTTGGGCGGGTTGTTTTATAGGGTTTTAAAAGTAAGAAAATGAATTGATAAATCAATTCATAGATTCATAATTTTTTTTGTAAATTTGTAATTTGTGATTTGTTGACCTTGACAAATCATGAATCAAAATGAATCACAATTTTTCTGATTCATGGCCATCTCTACTTATGATCAGGCAGGATACAACAAATCCAGTTATATAAGTTAGAACATTAATAGTATCCATGATAAGTTTCATGCTTTTCTCTCTCATGCTATTTTTTGAGATCCTTTGAGAGAAACAAACAAGCAATGAAGCAAACACAAGAGTCTCTAGGGAAATTAATGTTGAGATATAACCTACACAGTTACGTTAGGTTAGAGAATCAGCAGTACTTATGCACATGTTTCTATCTCTTATCTTTTGGAACAAACAAATACATACACAAAACTGGGGTTCTGAAGGAACAGATTTCGACATGCAACCAATGTAGTTATTTAAGAAGAGAAATCAGTGGTATCCATGCAAAATTTAAAGTTTTTACAATTTCAAAGATCTTGCAGGACCAAAAAAGGAGGGTTGGGGAACTGATTTCAAGACATAATCTATCCAGTTATTTAAGCTGGGAAGTCAGCAGTATCACATATTTGAGACAAATGTACACACACACAAAACACAAACTATCCAAAAATATTTATGAGAGAGAGAGAGAGAGAGAGAGAGAGAGAGAGAGAGATGTACTTGATTAATTTCTCCCTTACATAGGCACACCTTTTGTAGAATTTATTTTATATTGTTCTGGTCTTGCTGGTCATTGACCGTAATAAAGTTCTCCTATCCTTTTGTAGAATGTTTAAATTTCATTTGCTGTTAATAAAAAACAAAGCAAAAACAAAACAAAAATAAATAATTAAATGCCAAAATTATCCCACTTTTCACCATTAAGACAGCTGCTTCTTATTTCCTTCTTATAATCATTTAACTGACCACAGAGTGGTGAGAACAATCCCCTAACAGATGGTGGAAATTCCTCAATGGCTCTGCAGGGATGTAGGCCACCTGCTTGAGACTAGGGCCATGTTTAATGTTATGGTTTGAAATACACCCACTGGGCTAGAAGGAGTTGTCCTTGCAATCTGTGGTGGGAGTGATCTTTGCCCAATCGGTATGTTGCAAATTCCTTGCCATGAGGTTTTCCTGTTTCCAAAGCTACCCTTATGTGCCCTGCCAGAGAGCACAAGTGTCGCAGCATGAAGGATATCAAAACGTGGAAAGGAAAACAGGAGTGAGAAAGACTGAGAGTTCACTAAATAATAATAATAAAAATAATAAAAAGCCTTTTCAATAAGGGGAAGAGATGCATTACAAGACACTGAAAAAATATGGGAGTAAGCCACAAGAGGAAACAACATGGCAGAGCCAGGATAATAATTTCTCTTCTAGGTCATTTACATCAAAATCCAACTATGACAGATGTGTGGATACATCTGGTGCCTGTAATGCCATTCTCCTTGCAGAAAGTGGGGTGGGTGAGTGGGCTCATTGATGCAAACCTGTCTCTCCATCTCAACCTAAAAAAATAAAATAAATCAAAGCCAATGACATAGTTTCAATGCGGGAGAAGTAGAGATAATAAGGAAAGTGGGGTTCAAAACTTTGTTCACTCAAGGGCTCACAATTGGGGGAAATTGCCATCTGTCAGCCTAACATAACTTTCAGGGCACGTTTTGAGGATGAAATGCAGAAGAGGTATGCTGTGCCTGGAGTTCTGTAGAGGAAAGACGGGACATCAGTATAATAAGGAAACCTGGCTCATAGGGTTGTGCTGAGGGTAATTATCTGTGACTCAAAATAATAAGCTTGGAGCTGCTTCATGTTGAAATCAACCTGTCTGGTTTGTCTACTTTTTGACAAAACTGTGTGACTTAAAATTGGTTCTGCAAACCCAGTCCCACTCCCAGGGCTCCTTATTCCAAGCAGAGCAAACATTCATCTTAATAAAGCAGTCAACTCAAGTGGTGGGTGTAAGCTTTAAAACTCCACTTCTCCTGGAGGCTCCCTGCAGCTCTGAAAAAGCTATGGCTGCTTGGCACATCTCTCTAGAGTGTTTTCTTCCCCAACAACTCAAGTCCTCAAAACCAGGCCCTATGGGACGCTGGACTAGCAAAATGGCCTTCACTGAGGTGCAGTATTTTATTTTATTTGCCACCCACTTTACAAGCATCCAGCTATATAAAGCTGCCTTTTGATGGATGCAGAGTTGCTGTTGCATGTTCCTCCCCCACCTTGTGTTGAAGGAGGTGCCACCAATGTCTTCCTCATCCTCCTAGGTGGGTATCCACACAAGAGGAAAATAACAAAAATGAACATCCCATTGCCACCTTCGTTCTTCATCACTGAGATGACATTTCCTCTCCTCCTGCTCCTCCTTCAGAACAGTTATGGATAAGGTATTAACACCATGAATGCAGAAATGTATCAACTTGTTCAGGACCTGTTGTTTCCTTTTCAATGAATTCAGGCTACAACAGAGAGATATGAATTTTCAGATTGTGAATGAGAGTGTTGTCATGTGAGAAACACAGGAGCATACTCTATCCTGTGCTCTTTGGAAGAAAAATGAGACATAAACAAAATGTAAACATTCCTATTCATGGAATAAGAGTCCCCTCTCATGTTGGTATAGTTTACATAGTGAAACCAATGTTTGGACATTTAAATATGACTAAAGAAAAGATTCAGAAGTGGACTCATTAGCAGAAAAGGTATTTCTACTCAGATAAGATTTTATATATGGGCTAAATCCTGCTTTGTGGGGATAGGTAACCAAGTGTGCTCCAGATGTCTTGGAGTACAACTCCCACCATCTCCAGCCAATGGCTAGAGATTCTAGTAACTGTTCTAAACAAACAAAAAATCATAGAAATCATAGAAAAGTGAACTTGGAAGGGGCCTACAAGGCCATCAAGTCCAACCCCCTGCTCAATGCAGGAATACAATCAAAGCATATCTGCCAAGTTATTATCTAAGTTTTTCTTGAATGCCTCCAGTGTTGGAGCACTCACCAACTCCCAAGGTAACTGGTTCCACTGTCGTACTTCTCTAACAGTTAGGAAGTTTTTCCTGATATTCAACTGATATCTGGCTTCCTTTAACTTGACAAACAAAAATCCTAGTAGATGCCACCAGTAAGAAATATATACTCTTTTATTAAAGGATAACTGTTGTTGCCTGTAGAAACCAGAGGTGAAGGAGGCAGAAGAGTGAGGGAAAGGAATTATAACCGTCCTAGTTTGCAGACAGTAAAACAGGGAAATTGGTTTAATATAAATTGTTGAAATTGTCATTTTTCAAGGTTTAACTTCTTCTCTAAAGAGAGGGATGTCAGTGGTCATGAGGGCAGGTGTAGATTTTCAGGATCCAGAGAAGATGAGTGCACTCTCCAGATCTCTTGAATTTGCTCACTTTTGCTTCAGGTCTAGGAGTTAAATTTTATACTTGCTGTTGTGTCATGGCTCCCAAGGCCAGCTAGCTTTTGTCAGTCTTTTACTTTAGGCAGCAACATGTGTTGGACTGGCCCCCAAAATAGGAATTTTAAATCTGTGACCACTTTTTCACCAGTAAAACTGGGTGGGGTGCTATGAAGGGAAATAGTATGAAGAGAAGAGAATCAACAGTTCCAAAGATGGGAGGGGCAGAGGAAGATGACAGTAGTGTCCTCTCCAGAGGGAGGGAGGAGGCAAATCTGTCCTCATCCTTGAGAAGGGCTAGCTCCAACCTCTTTCTGGGGGTATGCTGCTTGCAACCACTTTATTTTAGCTACCTTTGAATAAACATGTTGGAAGGAACATGGTGTTATAATAAGAATAAATAAACTAATACCTACATTATCTTTCTTAAAATGGGGGTGGCACATTTCTTTCTAAAAACAGGGTCTTTGTATTCCACTTTATGAAGAACATAAATGCTCAAATTCATTTCAGGCATATTGTCTATGCATTTACTGGAAAATCAGTCCCATTCCATTCAATGGAGTTTACTTTTAAATAGAGAAGTACCTCTAAGTGATGCTTTGCATCTAAATAGTAGTAGCAAAATGAAAGCCATATAGTAGACCAAAGAGAGTCAAAGTACCCATCCAGACAAGGTACCGTAAGAGCTTATAATGAGCAAATGGAAATTATTGTAATGGTGCATAATAGCCTCTCCTTCAAAACAAGTATAATATGATAAAGTGAAGTGACAAAAATGTATTAGTAAATTGGTACCAATGCGGCAAGCATTGTATTTATCTTTCAGTATTTCCACTAAAACCTCTCTAGTTGAAGTCAGGCAGATAATTCACACTGGAGCAAAACTTACAGGTTTCAAGCCAGAATTAATGTGTTGTAGCATGTTTCAAAAATAAATATACATACTCAATGATACATTAACAATAATATCACCTAACATTTATATAGCACTCCTAAATTGTTCAATGTGTTTCACATACAGGCAATTGGATTCAAACTCAGTCACAGTAGAATAGACTCTTTAAAGCATGTTGAATTTGAGTTAGTCCACATTATGTTATGGAAGAAGATTTTCAAAATCTGAGAGGTTCTGCACCACAAAGCCATTTTTTTGTAAACTTTTTTTTATTCATACATACCAACATACAGAACAAAAAACTATAACCTAACAGTAATAACAACAAAACATCAAAATTAACATCCCTACTACACCTAATAGATCAGAGATTTCGCTATCGTCTGGTCATCTAAATATCATCACAGGATTCTAGTGAGCACTGATTCACCGTAAACTAATTCTTCCCCTAAATTCCTGTCTTTTCCTGGGCCCAATTATATATCAGTGTCGCGCACCCCCAGTGTCCCTAGTTTGTTTCCCTCAAACCCAGGTCCCACCTTTGGGCACGACGTTCTTAATTCTCCATACACCAACTGCCACCAGTGGATCTTTATCCACACTTTACCAATAATGTTGTCTGGACACGTGTTGTCAAATATAACTGATTATTTATTGTTTAGTTGTAGAATCACATAAGTATTTTAATAGATGTTGTATTGTGTTGTACTCATTACTTGGACATTAGACACGCGTTTTTATTGGTAGTACTTCTCATATAAATCACTGTGAATCACTGGAATACTATTATATGACTGTCTATTTATTTCACTTCTATCTTTTATCTATTCTTTAATTCATAAACCAACAGTACCACACCAACTTTCCAATCTCTCACATAAAACTCCCTCAAACCTCTTATCTCTTGCTCTCTCAGTTTCCAACTCTCTCCCTGACCCCGCCCTCCTGTCCTCTCATAGGCTCCAGCTCTAGAGCTATACATGACGGACAGGTGGGACATGGGCATTCCGCCACATACCTCCCCCCTTGGAAAGTTTGTTTCATGGGGTAAAACTTATGGTAGTTTACCCTCATGAACAACATAGGCTTTTTCTTAACAATATTTCTAACATTTTTTTCAATGCAATTCTCATTTACACATTTGCAATGTATACTTACTCTATACTTACTCTTTTACTTAGTTGAAAGCATATTATTCTTATTACTTTATATTCAAATAACATTAATCAACATTTTTATTACTTACAAACTACTTCAGTCACTTTTATTCTTACTTATCATTAGTTCATCTATAAATTGCATTTTTATTTATTTCATATACATATACTCTTAGAATATTTATTTAGAACAATTTTAATACCATTACAAGTTACATTTTCTTTGTTTCCATCAGTCATTCTTCTGGTCTTCTTGATAAGGCGTCCTTGGCTACCACAGTTTGAGTCCCTTAGACTCTGGATCCACAAAGTTACAGTCTTGTAGGGGTATGGCCCACCTCATCAACTTCTTATTGTTCTGACAGTCCGCAACCACAGCCATGGGGAATGGTCTGTGCATGGAACAAAATGTCTTCCCCATATGTACGGTCCGAGCTTCCGCAAAGACCATACAATCGCCAGACACTCACGGTATATGATGGACAGGTGTCTCTCGCCAGCCTGCAGCTTCTTGCTCAGGAACGTCACCGGATGAAGGTCCCCGTTGTCATCCTCCTGGCTCAGCCCGGCTCGCAGTCCGATGTGGGATGCCTCTGTGTAGACGGTGCTCCCTCGCTGGAAATCTGGTTCTCTCAGGGCAGGACCGGTCATCAGCGCAGTCTCCAACCTCTCGAAGGTCTCTTCACAGTTGCTCGACCACAGGATCTCGTCAGCTTTTCTTTTATGGGTTAGGTCCAATAAAGGGGTGGCTATTTCACTAAAATTTTGGATAAATCGTCTATAATAGCCAACTAACCCTAAGAAAGATCTGATTTTTTCCTTCAACATCTCATCCAGTTCTTGGCGAACCTTGGTTACATATGGCCCTGTGACTCTGTATGGAGTGACAGCTTGAGGGGGTGCATCTCCAGTATCAATTTTGTGCACCACTCCCTTTGCTACACCTGGCTTATTGGAGAAGACCTGCTTGTATTTTATTAGCAAGGCTCTTGCTTCCATTTTCCGCTCTGGGTTTAGTGTGTCACAGATCTTTACATCTTCTGGGTTATATTGGGGTTCGCCTCTCCCTTCCCAATATGGCAATTCATGTTTCTCATTGTCAGCTTCTTTTATGGCATATAGGACAATATTTTCTTTTCTATGGTACGGTTTAATCATGTTTACATGTACTACTCTTCGACCTTCCTCTCCTTCCTCCTGAATTATGTAATTCACCTCACTCATCTTGGAGATTACTCTATAAGGACCTGCCCAATTTAACTGCAGTTTGTTCCCCTTAATAGGTTTCAGCATCAGGACTTCATCTCCAGGACTGAATGATCTTTCTCTGGCCTTTTTGTCATACCATAGTTTCTGTTTGCCTTGCTGCCTCAGCAAGTTTTCTGAAGCTAACTTCAGCGATTGCTGCAAGGAGTTCATCAGGGTATCTAGGTACTGGGTCACAGTTTCAGGATCTTGTTCCCTCTGCTCTTCCCAATTTAGTCTTAGTAGATCAAGGGGTCCCTGCACTTTTCTCCCAAATAACAATTCAAAAGGACTGAATCCAGTGCTTTCCTGGGGTACAGACCTATACGCGTATAATAAGGGTTGTAATCTCTGATCCCAATCATTGGGATTTGCTGCTGTATATGCCCTGATCATTCGCATTAGGGTTCCATTAAATTTCTCCCTGCTAGTTACTGTAGGGAATGGTCCCACAATGTCCAGGCCTATGCATTGAGATGGGGTAGATATGATTGGTAAAGGGCCTAATTTTGCTTTAGCTTTATCCTTGCCCGTACCCTGCCTTTGCCATACATCACCTATTAGACAGTATGATTGTATTTGCTTCCCCATTCCTGGCCAGTAGAAATTCTGAGCTATTCTCTGCTTTGTGTGTGTGATTCCTAAATGAGCATTATGTTCTTTCTCCATAATCCTTTCCCTGTATTTCAAAGGGATCACCAGTTGTTGTTGAACATTTTCCCCTCCCCTCTGAGGCTTAATTAAGACCTTTCTGTATAACAGGTCTTTTGCCACACAGAACTCTTCAGGGCTTTCCGGGGTTAGTGTTCCTTCTCTGGCTGGCTCAAAGCATTGTTGTAGCGTAGAATCCTGTCTTTGCTCTTGTTTAAAAGCCTTTTCCTGAGGATTTCTTATAACTACCCCCCTCAGCTGTTATATTGTCTTCCTCTCCTCCTATAATTTCATTAGGGATCTCACAATTTTCTTCAGGTTTTGCTCTTTTTTCTATCTGGGAGCGAGTAGTGATTAAAACACTCTTTACATGCTCAGATAGATCTAATCCAATCAAACATGGAGCAGGAATTTGATTCGTGAGGGCTACCTTCCACACTCCAGTCCACCCTTGATATTTCATTGGTATTTGAGCCATAGGTAGAGTAATTAATTCTTTCCCAATCCCTTTTATGGTTATGTATTCATTTCTTACTATATTTTTCTGAGGGATAATATCAGGATGACACAAAGTCACCTGTGAGCAGGAGTCTCTCACTGCTAGATATTTTGTATTATTTATATAAATGGGTACCCCAGAACACCGAAACAATTCTTGGTTATTTTCAATATAAAAGCATTGGACAATTTTGGCTAATGGCAGCTGTTTTTCCTGGCCCTCTGCCACCTCTGTTTCAGCACCACTTTCAATTGCCTCAACTGTCTTTCCCTGCTGTTGTACATAGTGTACTTTCCTGGGTACATTTCCACCTCCTTTCTGTGGAACCTCTTTATTCTTTAAGGTTTGGCATTGGGAAATGAAGTGCCCTGGTTTCCCACAGCCATAACACAATTTTGGACCCCTTTGTTCAAAGAGAGGGGACTTTTCTCCCTTCCCTTCAAAGCTTTGTTTCATCTGTTGATTCTGCTCTGAGGGTTTGCTTCTAAAATGGCCTCCAGTATTCTGATAGTTCTTGTGGTAATCTCTGGGTTCTTTTCTTCTTTCCTCCCAGCTGTTACCTCCAAGTTTTACCTCAGAATATTTTGGGTTTCGTATTTGTGAGATAAAATCAGCTTCTTCACTCGCCTGTCGAACCGATCTGGGCTTTTTATCCCTGACCAAATACCTTAGTTCTCCTGGTAGAACTGAATAGAATTGTTCTAGCCCTATAGTATCTTTCATTTCTTCTAAAGTCTCAACTTTAGCGTGTTCTAGCCACTTCTCCAAGTATTTGACCAGATTGGCTCCCAATTGATAATATGATTCCTCAGGTTTTCTTTTCAATGTTCTAAATTTCTGTCTGAGGTGCTCGGCATTGATCCCATACCTCGCGTAAACCAACTTCCTGAAGGCTTCATAGTCTCTTCCTTGATCTGGGGCCATTTGAGAATAAATCTCATTTAATTCTCCACTTATTTGAGACCTGAGAATAATCATTCTCTCCTCAGCTTTCACTTTATAGTCCCAGCATGTTCTCTCGAAAGCAATGAGGAATGCCTCAGCGCAATCACCCTTTCTGAATTGAGGGAATTTCTTTAAGTCAGCTTTTGATAAATTCCCCTCCTCAGTATTTGAATTATTATTATTATTATTCTGGGCAGATAATTCTAATCGTCTCATTTCTAGTTGGTATTCCATTTCCTTTTCTCGCATTGCCAGTTGTCTGGCTTCTGCTTCCATCTCTCGTTCTTTGGCCTCAGAATCAGCCCTGAGCTGTAAAGCTTTTTCCTCAGCCTTAAGCTGTAACTCTTGTAATTGAAATTCTCTTTCCAATTTCCACTTCTGAAACTCTTGGGAGGTTAAAGTAGCTTCTCCTCCTCTTGAGGCATCATCCTCCTGAGCATCATCATATTGCTCAGCTAATACAGGGCTTTCCTCTGCGTGAGGTAAACCTTGTACATCAGATACCTCCATTGTTAACCGTTTCCCCCTCTTAGAAGGCATGGTTTATTTGTCTTTCTCTGGATAGGTTGGTTGGTTTATTAGAGGCAAATAGACAAGCCTCAATTTAAAAACACTTTTTCCTTTTCTGTGTTAGAGAGAGAGAGTGAGATACAGTAGCCTTCTGCTGCAGCAGCAGACAGATGGTTACTTTATTTCTTTCTTTAGGCACCTAGCCTTCTCTGGTTCTGAAACACTGTTTCTTCCAGTCTCCAGACACCCAGCTTTTTCCTTTAATATTTATATTATTCCAGCCACCACTTAGATTTTGTCCCCTCAGCTTCCTTGGACCTTGGCTTCCTTTTTATTCCCTTCTGCGCTCCTCTTTCAGAGCTAGGGATTTAAAGTTAGCCCTCTTGGTCTTTCCCTAAGCTTGAGGTAAATTTTAAACACTAAATTCTCCTCAGAGTCTCTTCCTGCCTTAGTCTTTCCACGATCAGGAGTCCCTTCCAAGCTATCCACACAGAGCTTTTAGGGTTCCCCACTCCTTCTCATTGGACTAACAGGTCCCTCAGACTCAGAGAATTTCTGTTTTCTTTTCTTTGGCTCACTGGAATTTATTTATTTCATATCCCACCGCTGATGCCACCACTTATGTCGCGCACCCCCCAGTGTCCCTAGTTTGTTTCCCTCAAACCCAGGTCCCACCTTTGGGCACGACGTTCTTAATTCTCCATACACCAACTGCCACCAGTGGATCTTTATCCACACTTTACCAATAATGTTGTCTGGACACGTGTTGTCAAATATAACTGATTATTTATTGTTTAGTTGTAGAATCACATAAGTATTTTAATAGATGTTGTATTGTGTTGTACTCATTACTTGGACATTAGACACGCGTTTTTATTGGTAGTACTTCTCATATAAATCACTGTGAATCACTGGAATACTATTATATGACTGTCTATTTATTTCACTTCTATCTTTTATCTATTCTTTAATTCATAAACCAACAGTACCACACCAACTTTCCAATCTCTCACATAAAACTCCCTCAAACCTCTTATCTCTTGCTCTCTCAGTTTCCAACTCTCTCCCTGACCCCGCCCTCCTGTCCTCTCATAGGCTCCAGCTCTAGAGCTATACATGACGGACAGGTGGGACATGGGCATTCCGCCACAATCAGCTTCCAGCTTTCCTTCACAAAGTGCCTTGGTTGATCCCGTAATGTCTCTGAAAGCATATCTAGTTCTGCAATGTCCAATAGCTTCTTTAGTAGCTCTTCCATCGTTGGTGTTTCTCCATTCTTCCATTTTTGGGCCCAGAGTAACCTAGTTGCAGTAAATATATACAGTAGACTATATTTTATTTTCTTATCAATAATTTCTGGCATTATATTCAATAATAACTTTTCAGATTTAAAACTTAATTTTTGCTGAACAATCTCTTGTGACATTTCCCAAGCCTGTGACCAATTTTTTTTTTGCTTTTTCGCATGACCACCATACATGATAATAAGTCCCTGGATTTTTTTTACATTTCCAACAAACATTACTGATCCCTTCTGACATTTTGGCCAATCTTACTGGAGTGAAATGCCATCTATGAAACATTTTAAGGATGTTTTCTCTAAGATTAACTGGCTTAATCATTTTATAGTTATCTTTCCACATTTTTGTCCATTCATCAATATCAATATTATATCCAAAGTTTGTGCCCATTTTACCATCACCTCCTTCACCCTCTCATCCTCTAGATCCTACTCTAATAGATATGTATACATTTTTTATTATTTTCTTATTAGTATAAATCCATAGTTCATCCACCTGAACTTTCCCCTCAAAAAAGCCCATGTTTTTGTCCTTTTTATATCTTGATTCTAGTTTCAGCATTGACCACCAATCTGTAGCAAGACCCAATTTCTCTAGGTCTTGTTTGTCTTTCATATTTTGATCTTTAGTTAACAAGTCTTTATATGTAAGTAAAGCTCCCTTCTGATTCAATACTTTCAAAGTAAATGCCTCTATTGGTGCTACCCATATTGGAATTTTCTTATAAGTTTGCATTTGAAATTTTTGCCATACTAGACACAGCACTTTCCTCACAATATGTTCTGTGAAATGTGTCTGTTCTTTAAGTTTTCCATACCACACATATGCATACCAAACCTTTTAAAATCATGACCTTCCAATTTCAGCAGTCTTTGATTTTCTAACATTATCCATTCTTTTATCCAGACCATAGCACATGCTCTATAATATAATAGCCAATTCGGCAGTCCTAAGGCACCTCTCTCTTTAAAATCTTGCAATGTTCTTAGTTTTATTCTTGGTTTCTTGGCCTTCCGTACAAATTTCGAGGTCAGGCTGTCCAAGTTCTTGAAGTATTTATAGTTTAATAAGATTGGTAAGTTTTGAAACAAAAATAGCAATTTTGGTAAAATCATCATCTTTATTATCGAGATTCTTCCCATCATTGAGATTTGTAGCTTATTCCAATCCTCCAAGTCTCTCTGTATTTCCTTCTGAGTTGTAAGATAATTTTCTTTCATCAAATTGCTTGTTGTTGTTTTTTGTGATGATAACTGGTAGATATTTCACTTTTTGTACCTCCTCAAAGTTAGTTTTCATTATCAATTTTTCAACCTCCTCTTTTTTTATATTATTAGTCAAAAAATTTATTTTTGGTAGTTTATTTTAAGACCTGCTACAGCTCCAAATTCTTCTATAGTTCTTAATAGTTCTTCCATACTATCCAGGGAATTTTCTAATATTATTGCTAAATCATCAGCATATGCCTGTAGCTTAAATTCTTCTCCCCTGATTCTGAGGCCTCTAATTCCAGTATTTCCTCTTATTTGTCTATTCAAAATCTCTAGTGTTAGGATGAATAATAACGGAGAAAGGGGGCAACCCTGCCTTGTGCCTTGTTCAATTTGGATATCTTCAGTTGTTTGACCATTGATTTTAATTTTGGCTTTTTGTTTAGTATATATTGCTTTGATTGTTTGTAGAACAGTTCCTTCTGCTCCCATCTTCTTCAATTGCAGCAACATAAACACCACAAAGCCATTTTAAACTGCTAGGTAATATTACTGGGCTTCAGATGACTTTATGTAATCTGGGCCAAAATCCTCTTTCTTGTCTATTTCTGTGAAAGGCAAATAGGGTAGCTCACAGTGACTTGTCACTGACAATCAATGAGTCTTCACTTCCATGTGTGGGTGTATGCTAGTATGATGAATTGGTGTGCACCTAGAAATCCAAGTGAGAATTGATTAATTGCCAGAGAGAATCTATTGTGAGTTATGCTTTCCACAGGCATAACTAAGGAACAGAATTTTGGCCCTTAGTGTATCAACCAAATTTAATCTTGATATATAGCTGAATATGTTGGGAAAATAATGCAGCAACACAATGTATCAGTGGGAAGGGACTCTTTACAATCTAAAATGGTTGTCTCTTGCCATTAATGTATTGCTAAAGTTCTTTCCCCCCCACCTCTGGCTTGCCTCTCCTCTTTTCCTGTTTTGTTTGCTTCACTCCCTTTGTTAGTCTCTCTCCTTTCCTGACCTCTGATCATGTAGCAAGCATGGAATATGTTTCTTCCACACGGTGGAGACTCTATTTTTTACTTCATTTTATTCTTCAGTTTGAACCTACTGATCACAAACTCTACGTAAAGATACTACATTTTCTTTTTCTACTTAAAATGCTTCCAGAGTGACTTTTAACATATATAGTACTAATTACTATGGGGTTGTGTGGCTCACTTGAGCTTAATATGTGCAGTTGTTGTACCTTAAACTCTGCTAATTATAAATTAATTACCAATCATTCACAACAGGTTATGGGCCCAGTATGGACAGAGTAGCTTGGCTCAGAGAGCAAGCTTACAAGTATTTTTCAAGCTTTATTGTTTTCTAAGTATTGTAATTTTTTTCTCCCACCACCCTAAAATTAACTCACTGAAGAGAGTTGTTTGCTTTGCTTATTTTTTTAACTTCTTTTTTTCTGAGATAACTAACTGAATCCACTCAGAAATACAAAGATGGATTTTGATCATAGCAACTTCTTTTATGGAAAACTCCCAAAGCTTACTTCTGTTAACTTTTCTCAATGGTCTGAAGATTAATTTAAGAGCTGTACGAGTACATGATTGTATAGAACCTCAGAAACCACAAGTGGATGGAGAAGCTAAGATTATTTAGCAAAATAAAGATTTTGCAGCCAAAGCAATGATCTCTGACAGCCTTTCAGACCAACATATATATGTGTACATAGAGTAAGTGTGAGACTGCAAAAGAGATGCTGGATGCTCTAGAGCAGCCATTTTCCACATTTCTTTTCACCATAAAGACAGTATGAAAGAAATATAGACCAAATCAGGACTGTATAAGTTGCATAATGAACCTTATAAGGTGGTGTGTGAAGAATTGTTTCCAGTCTGTGGCCCCCTTCAAATGTGCCAGCCTTTCCTAGGGTGCCATGTGGACCCCATTGAGAATGTCTGCTCTAGAGAGATCCTATGGCTTTACAAGCTATAATTTGTTTATTTATTTAGTTATTTATTTGAGTCATATGTAGTGTGGATCAGAGAGATTGTAAGACTGAGGCTTAATTCAAAGAAAGACTGTGAAAAATATACATCTGCTTTGCTGACAATATTTAATAACTTGAGCATGAGTGGATTTAACTTAGATGATAAACAAAAGACAGGCTTCCTCTCAGCAACACCGGGTGAAAAATGTGACACTTTTATATCTGTTCTTAATGGAAAGGAAGTAAACTTTAAAGAGACCCTCAGTTGCTTGAGTGAGGAGTGCTGAGAACAAAGGAACTCTCTTGAGACAATCTGTGAGTGGCCCCACCTGTCCTCCCCATGAGAAACCATGGGATGCTGCTCAAAAATAAGATTCTTTACTTCAACGCCAATGTAAAAGATGTGTGGCCAATGGGCCAACCAACAATGTGTACAACTGACACTTCCAGTCCCCAGCTTTGGTCCAACTCAGCCCCCAACTTAGCCCACAATTAGTCCTCCTAGGACCCAGCCTTAATCTTTCTTAGGGCTTGTCTCAGGAGGATGGATAGAAGCCCTTGTCTTCTACCAGGTTTAGCATCCCGCACAGGTGGACCAAACAAGGGGTGCCACAGAAACAGAAACTCACCCTTTGACATGGAAGGCCTGTACTGCTGCCCTAGCATAGCTCCAGGCTGTGGGATATGATCCTCTGAAGTCCTAAGCTTGGAACACTGACACATCTTTTGACTGAAAGGTTAGGTCAATGTGGCTCCCTCCTGGGTAATGGCTTGTGGGCAGCGGGGCATGAGCTGACTCCCAAGAACATCTGACTGGCCTGCTGGTGGCTCCCCAGAACATCTGACTGGCCTGCTGGTGAACCCTTCTAGCTGTCCCTGGCTCTTCCACTGTCTCTGGTGTTGTCAGGTTTTTCTATGGAAAGATTTGGATGTGGTGTCTTACTGTGTGAGCTGCCTAGTGAAATCAATGTGAATGCTCTATGTTTTATGTGTTCCTGACTTGCGATGCAATGTGCCAAGTGTATCTGCTCATGTCCCTGCTTACCAGCTGAGAGTTGGGGGATGTACACAGATGGCCCCTGGCATGTGATGGGGCTCTTAAGATGGTGTTTTTCCCAGGCATATTAAAAATGGAGAATTTGAGAAAAAAATACAAAGGCATTTCAAATGGACTATGGGGGTGAATATTTCTTGCACCACACACAAGCCTTCCTGAAGGAACAAGGAATCTTGCACAGGAGGAATGTTGTACACATCAGGCACTGATTGTGATCCATCAAAGTTGTACTGCTTCCTTGCCTGAGCTACCTCACAAGGTTGTTGCCAATGAACAAAGCAGTGATCTGGGAAGAAACTGAACAGATGGCAGCAGCTGAAGCTGCCAAATAGAGAGAAGATGCAAGAGAAAAGTTAGAAGCAGTACACAAGAATGAGAAGCAGTACACAAGAACCTGACCAAACTATGACCAGACAAGCAAGCCATTGAGTGTAAGTGGGTCTTCAATGTGAAGCACGTTGTAGAGGAAGTGGAATGCTACAAGGCAAGACTGGTTGCAAAGGGTTTCCTGTATAAGTAAGGAGAAGACTTCAACGGAACCTGTCATAGGTACTGTGTAGGAATACTGAACAGAAAATTTAGTTCACCAGTACAGGGTGACTGGACAGCTGTCAAAAGCTAGATAGATATTTGAAAGGATCTGTGGACTTTAATAGATGCACACTGGTCAGAGGATAACACAAGCCCTGTTTATGCATGGGCTTGTCATAAAAAATGTAGCTTTGTCTTCCTCAAAGTCAAAATTCATTGCTGCAGCAGAAGCATGTAGAGAACTGCTATGGGTAGATAAGTTGCTAAAGGACTTTGGAATAGATGAAGAGATGCCAACCCAGGTGATGGAAGACAACCAGAGCTGCATCAAGGTTTCCCAGAGTGAGAAGATAAATGCACACAGCAATCACATTGGCGTGAGGTAGCACTTGCTACATGACCTGACTGAGGAGACCATTGAGAAGATCTACTGTCCAACTACTGAGAAGACATCAGATATCCTGACGAAATTTCTTTCCCTGCCTCTGACTTACCCCTCCTCTCTTCTTGTTTTGTTTGCTTCACTCCCTTTGTTAGCCCCTCTCTCTTTTCCTAAGCTCCAATCACACAGCAAGCAAGGAGGACATTTCGTCTACATAGCAGAGACTCCATTTTTTACTTCCTTTTATTCTTCTGTTTGTAATTACTGATCACAACTGTAGTTAAGATGCTTTCAAAGTGATTTTTTAACAAATAAAGTGCTAGTTACTGTGAAGGGGGGTGGTTCTGCTACTGGAGCTATTCTCTTATGCTTTCTCTGTGCAGTGTTGTTTGTACTTTAAATTCTGCCAATTATAAAGCAACTACCAATTATTCACTACAGATAGGGTGGTAGTCATATTTCTTTGTGCTTCCAATGCTAGCCAAATCAGGGGACTGTTCCATGAGTCTAAGCCAGCTATCTCTTATGGTGGAGATATATAAAAACTGTTTACCGTACTTCCTAGAACATTGTAAACACATGCTCTAACACCACCTGTCTTCTGTATTTAATACATAACAGATACAGAGGGGGTGAGTGAGAGGGGTGACTGGATGTGGCAGAGAGAACAGAAAGGGAGGAGGAGGAGGAGGAGGAGAGGGAAAGAGGAAAGGGATGACGGTAGGTGGGCACAGGAAAAGTTGCCTGAGGGCTGGGCAGGTGGGTGACCAAGGGGGCAGGTGGTGTGGCCGACTCAAAAAATCTCAATAACCTGGCTTGCTCCCTGTCCCCACAGCCTGCCTCCCACCCCCTTCTCACTGCTCCCATTGCCTCCCTACCTTTTCCTGCTGTGTCTTCTTCCACTGAAGCAGCTGTGGCCATCTAGAGAGGCTGCTGCTCTGGCAGGCCAGCCAGTCTCTGCTCATGTCCCCACTTACCAGATGAGAGGTGGGGGACATGTGTATATTGCCCCTGGCATGTGATAGGGCTCTTGAGATGGTGGCGGCAGCAGAGGAAGAGCATCAGGAAAAGGTAGGGAGGAAACGGGGGCAGTGGGAAGGGAATGGGGGCAGGCTGGGAGGGGCAATGGATCAGGAGGTTTATAAATCACCCCAGAATTGGTTGGTTCTGGAAAGTTCGGGTTCTCCAGTTTGGACAAACCCAAACCAATTCAAACCAACGAATTAGTGATTTTGGATGAATCTCCTGGATTGTTTTTAGCTCCATGCCCATTGCTATTCTCCATCCATCCCAAAATACAGAGATTTCTGGCAGGGGAGCAGAAAAATTCACTCCCCTGGCACAGTTTTTAAAGAAAATTAAATGGTGTTTTTTAAGGAGAACCTGGTAGAACAGTGGTGTGTGTGTGTGTGTTGTCAGTGGGATTGAGCCCTATCATCTTCTTCTCTCTCAGCATGCTTCACCATACTGGTCTCTCTTGATGTGTACTTTATTTAACATAATACTTCTAAAATGTAAATTCTGGCCCCTTACTTTCAGTACAGTGCATCAAAAAATTCCTCAGGGGGTTGTAATCTTTCCCAAAATTGTGGCAGTCAGATAGAAGAGACTACAGTTTCTGTCTCCAATCATTTGGCTACTGAATGTGAATCTTCCATTTCATTAAATCTAGGGCCACACCACTCCAAGACATGTTGCGGCTCACATGAAGGATAAGCTATCCCTTTCTTCAGCTCATTCTTTGTCTGTAAGCTGAGTGGACGAGAGCTCAAACTTTATTTCATCCTTTGGAATAGAGCAGTGCAGTTGCTTCATGAGAAGATAGAGGAGCACCTCATTGGTCCTTTCCCTCTTCCCAACATCTTCTGCCTGAATCATATTGGAAATATTACAACCTACATTTGATGCCTTTAAGAGGTTTTGTCTGGGAGGGACCTTTCTGGACTGGGGTGAATGTCAACCAATCCAGTAGCAGTCAATTGTTCCCTCTCTGCTCAGCATTTTGAGGAGAGCCATGCTTCTCTACTCACGTCTTCTTTGCTCGCTCTTTTTAGTCAGACAGTCTGTGGACAATTAGAGCTATGTTGTCGGTCAGCAAGTCATGTAGTTAGTTATGAAGCTAGTTACTCAGTTAAGCTCTACTCATGTAAACATGGACTGCTGTTTGTTTTGGTCTAATCAGAACTCTGAGTAAAATGGAAACCTTTTTATCATTTTCTCTCACCAGTATCTCTGGGTGAGTTGTTGAGACAGTAAATGCCGGCTGAGGAGAACAAAGCAATAAGAGGTGGCCTATTGAGGGAAGACTTGAAGCTAATTTTGCTCTGTAGGTCCCTGAATGACTTTTTTCCCCACTGTGTAGCTAGAGATTTTTAAACCAATAAATTTCCACACTCTGGTAATGAGTCATCTGTCTCATTCTGCTTTATAGCAACACCAGTCTTGCTGGCAGACAGACAGAAGTGGTACAGCACAAAGCAAGGAAAGGAGAACTGCCTTCTTACTTACTAGAATTCTGTTCAATTTCCCTTCTCCCTTTCTTTAGATTCCACAAGAACCCTTCCTTCGTCTTGTGGGTTTTGGCTACATTGCACCTCTTTTGCCCTGCTGTCCACTAAGCTTCCCAAGCCTGCTTAGGCTGGGTAAGGTTTCTGACACCTGCAAGGTTGTCATAACAACTCAGCCTGACAGTGCTGTTTGCTGCAGTGTGTGACAACATCTCCTCCCTGCTTTGAAAAATGTTTTTTCAGCTGCCCTGCAACTAACAGCTGTCAAAGGTTTGTTATAGCTACAGGGTAAGGTTGATACTGTGTACAACGTGAGCCATGTATGTTCCTCCAAGGCTGGAGAGTGATTGTGCTGCACTAGTCAGGAGGGGTGTCTGACATACCTTGGAGAATTTTATCGTAATTTAATCAGCCACTGCTACGGAGAAAAGGAGGTCAGGTCCAAACCTGCACAGAAATATTACGAGGAGTAGTAGCATAAAATGGCTGTATAAATGGCTTTTTAAAAGCACACAGAAGGATAGCTATGTCTCTTCATTACTCTCCATATTCCTATGAGAGTGAGGAAAGGGCTGGAACACTTGTCCTAAAAAAGCAGACTACCGGATGTTGCTCAGCTCTCACCAGCACTGCAACACAACATTGACAATAGCCAAGGATGTTTGGTTAGACACTTCTACAGTTGGACCCTTCAAGAGAAGAGATCTTGTGAATGCTGGGCAGTCGTTTTGAACTGAAAACCCACTCACAGAAGAGACAAACCTTATTATTCTATAAAGACATATTTCTGGTTATAATCTCTGTACTGTGAACTACCAAAAGATGTGTGTGTGTGTGTGTATGAAAATCAGGGTTTAAAACTAAAGAGAGGAGGAAACCACTTTTCTTCTTTTGTATTTCAGATGGTGCATGAAATTGGAATAATGTTATGAAAGAAACTCACGGCTACTAAGATATATTTTTGAATCTAGCTATCTCTGTTGTAATGAGTGCATTGTTAACATCTATTTGTCCTTTTAAATGTTCGTAGCTCTCCAGTAAGAGAAAGTACAAAGAAGTATTTTCCTTCATCCTGTTTTCTATATGTTTTTGATAACGGAAAGTAAAAATATAACATTCGCTTAAATATATATAAATATATTTATTTATTTATTTATTTATTTTCAGGGTTGCTCTTCCATTTTTCATATTTTTTGTGCACCTGTCCTTTCATTTTACACAAAGGGAAACCTTCTTTGTGGTGTGTCACGTTCCTAGGGGATTCAGCAGGCAAAAGTCCAATAAGCCAGTCCAAGGTCAGAAGTCCAGAAGATACAAAACAGATGCCAAATTGTCAAAGCCAAAACACAAACCGAAGTCAGAGTCCAAAAGCCAAGGGTCAAGAGAGCAAGGTTCAAGATAAGCAGGTGCATGGACACGAGCCAGATAATTGGCTTGTTGCTTCCACAAGCTTCCAAGCCTCTGGGTACAGCAACAATCATACAATTCCTAGAAACATTCCATCCTGTTAAATTCAGGGCTGGTCGACCTGATGTTCCTGTGAGAAGCATTCATGTGAGCCTCAGACCTCTGTGTTGTGAGTCTCTGCCAAAGCTTATCGCTCACGCTGGATAGTGGGGGAGGAGAATCTGGCGGTGATTCGGCTGTCTGTGATACTAATTGCCCAGCATTTTCCTCAGCTGTAATAAACCCCTCTGATTCTATATCTTCTTCAGCTGAACTCATGACAGGGTGATTCCTTTAATGTTTTCCAATTTCTTTTTTCTTGCAGTAGCCCAAAAGCTCTAGAGAAACCTATAAAACCTATAAAACTACTCAAAAAAGAGAGAGAAAAAGCAAAGGCAAGGCAACAGAGAATTGATCTACTCCAAAAGCAATTCAACAGTACATGAGAAATAAAAATAATAATCAGATCTATGTTAATGCTAGTTTGCAAACCCCTCAATGCAAAAATGTTCTCAGAGGGAGTGTGAGAGAGACTGGGTGTCTGAGAAAAACAAATCATGCTGTTTTACAGTGAAGAGAATGTTAAAAATCTTTTTTTTTCTTATGAAATACACAAAGGTGAATCTAATCAGAATTTACATCTCTAGATTGGATGAAGTCATAGCTTTACCTGTGCTCCCTTGAAAGCCCCATTACAGTGCTCAAGGGTTGTTATTTTTTCCCCAAGTATAGCTCTATTCTGGTATTTTAAAATAATAATAGGATAAACACATGATGAAGAGAGAAATACTGGCCACACAACTCTGTTACTCTCTGTAAACAGACATTCTGAAGAGAAGAATCTCTTTGCATTACCTATGTGATCAGAGAATCTGGAAAAACCAGCCAAATGCTCGTACTGCTGCTGAGCCAAGCTTCAGCAGCGCAGCTCGTCTTTGCCTCCCCCCGTCGGATAACGCGAGACTCCATTCAATTTATGAGATCGACATAGGAGGAGAGGGGGGAACGCTAGGTTATTTAAGGGACGTTCCCCCCTCTCTCCGCCCTCTTCCTTTCTTGGCACTAGTGAAGGATAGAGCTCCACTATTCGGCTTCGTTGCAGGCGGCGTCATCGAGGCCTGCGAGCTACAATTCTTGGGAGACTGGGAGGGTAGCATCAGCTCCCTCCCGTGGTTTGCTTACTAACTTTATTCTGTTTGTCATCTAGTTCGGTATTAATTAACTTGATTTAATTTCATTAACGGTTAATTATATTTTAAGGGGAATTGGGAGTTGCAAGGAGGGGGAGGGGGTGCTACCGCACGGCTTGCGTGGCTCGCATGGCTCGCGCTTCAGCGCGATTTGAGTTTGGGGGATCTGACAAAACTTAGAGAAGTTCATTCGTGCCTACCCATTAGTTCCAGTGGTCGAGGGTCGGGTAGCCATGAGGCAGTTGAAGGACGGTGGTCTAGCGGATCCTTGGCCATTAAGGTGTGTCCAGTGCGGCCGATCAGCGTTTTGGCCTTGGCGTGCTAATTCTTGCCCCCATCATCCCTCCTACTCAACGGTTGGTGTTCTGATCTTCTTAGTGGTGCAGCATCCTAATAGCACCATCTGGTGGATGGTTCAGTGAACGAACACTTGGCAAGGTGCCAAGTTTGAATTAGCCTTGCAATTTTACTGACCTAGCTGCATCAGGGTTTTATTATATATATATATATATTATATATATATATATATATATATATATATAGTAATTCAAATAGAATAATTTATGATTTAGGATTAAATATATACCTAAGAAAGTCATTATTTTAGGTGCGATAAGCAATCCCCATTGATAGAATTTTAGTTTATATTATAATTAACGGTATTTACATAAATTGGTATCTGAGGCAGGAACTATTTAGGTAAATTTAATTGGGCACATTGCCTCCTATAATTAGATTGGTTTGATTTAGTAAGTTTAATCACAGGAAATTGGTCAGGGAATCAATTTCATTGCAAGCATAGTACAGTTAAATAAATAATTCAATAAATAAATAAATATTATTAAAAAGAAGAAACAATCAGTTAATTAAAAACAAGCAACAGTCAAGTTGATTTATAGGAGTGTTTTTTCATATTAGGATAGGAGTACATTGCTGTACAGCAAGTCACAGTGAGAGGCACAAGCTGCTCACCTTTAATTAATCAGCGCAGTGTGCGATTTTCATCTGGCTGGGCGCAAAAGCTGGTGAGATACATAGGGCTCTCTGACTCTGGTGAGCGCTAGAATCATAATGGCATCTCGTAAGGGTCACGGCAATAAAAAAGGAAAACAACCTGCCAAGAAAAGGCCAGTGCCTCAAGTGTCTCCGTCTCAATCTTCATCGGACGAGGAATCATGGCCTGTATGGCAACAATTGCAGGAGAAAATTTCTGTGTTGGAGGCCGAACAGTTGGCAAGTCAGGCTCCACAGCCCCGTAAGGCACAGCCCCGCAGATCAGCTAGGGAGGCCAAGAGTCATCGTAGGGCCAAACTTAAAGCTATAGCCGATGACCTAATGTCTTGATTTGCTGTTCTTGAAGAAGAGCAGCAGACTGGCGGGAAGTCCAGAAGTGATGCAGATGGGGCGACTGCAACACCGCGGCTGCGGCGTACTGATAAGAGTAGGCGGTCTTCTACTATAGCATCTGAGTCGGCAGCTCCAGTTTCTGAGGGGCAGGAGGAAATGAACAAGGCCAGTCCTGACCGGCTCTATGGCAGGGACAACACAAGCATGGCTACGCCTTCGTCAGGTGAGTCTGCCATTACACCAGGCACTTTTTCACCGATCCGTGCTTGGCCTTGGGCTGGCAGTGGACAGTTTAATCCCACATTCTACTCACCTTACGATACACAGGGTTTTAGGGCCCCCAGCACTCCATGGCCTTGTTCCAGCACGCAATTTGGTGGATGGGGTACCCCATACCCCCAGGTTGCATTACCAGCCCAATTTAACACCACGGCTGGTGTACGAGTTTGGCCATACCTGTCCATTCTGGACACAGGCTATAATACCGTGCCTTTACGCACATTACCATGCGGCGACTATTCGATGCCCCTGGGTGATCATCTCACCCCGGCAAGTCAGGAAAAAAATATAGAGGGTAAGTACATGGATTTATTTGAACTGCTAAACAGAAATGTGGAGAAAAAGGACTTGGACAAGGAGGATGATAAAGACAAGGAGAGGCGCAGGAAGAAGAAGCCAGATAGGACATGGTCCAATTGGCTACCAGGCTTCTTAATTTACGCAGGAGTAGTTGTCAAGGCCCAGCCGTGGAGGGCGCAATCCCTATTTCAATATTTAGATTTGATCTACAGGGCTTATGTAGATTTTGCTGGGCAGGCATGGCTTAACTATGATGAATCGTTCCATATGCAGAGCGTGATTCACCCAAATCTTCGATGGGATGAGCCTCTGCTGAGTCTTTGGTTGCAGTATATAACACCAGCCAGACCCAATCTTGGAGATAGATTTGATAGTGGACATTTGAACAGAAAGACCTCTCTGACTCAAAATCCCCATGTAGGAGCGGGGCAGGTGGTTCAACCCCGCCTGCTCTGCTGGGATTACAACACCAAGGGGGCTTGCACCAGGAAGCCACGCCGATTCAGGCATGAGTGTTCTGCATGCGGGGGACAGCACCCCAATATATCATGCTTCAGAGTCGGGGACCAGTGGCAAAACAAGGGCCCAGGAGCAGGTAAAAAACCCAGTAGTGGCGGGAGTAACCCTGGAAAAGGGCCCCAGTCCAATTAAGACTGAGGTACTAGAAGCATGGCTGCGTGCTTACCCACACAAGGAGGATGCTAGTTATTTACAGGATGGTTTCAGTTATGTTTTTAGGATTCTGGTGGTGGGTGAGTGCATACCATTTTTTGCACAAAACCTAAAATCTGTGCATGGTATGGAAGAGGTGGTCCAGGAGAAGATTGACAAAGAAGTAAAGGAAGGGAGAGTTCTGGGGCCCTTCGCAATGGCTCCTTTGGAGACCTTGAGGGTCTCACCTTTGGGAATAGTTCCAAAGAAGGCCCAGGGTGAGTTTAGATTAATACACCACTTGTCGTACCCAGAGGGAGCGTCGGTTAATGACGCCATCCCTCAGGAGCTTTGTACCGTGCACTACACTTCTTTCGATGAGGCGGTTCGCATGGTAAGAAAGTGTGGCATGGGGGCTGAACTGGCAAAATGTTATATAAAATCGGCATTCCAAATTTTGCTAGTTCACCCGCAGGATTTTGATCTGTTAGGTTTTTATTTTCAGGGTTTGTTTTATATTGACAGGGCCTTACCTATGAGATGCTTGGTTTCATGTGCTGCATTTGAGCATTTCAGCTTGTTTCTTGAGTGGGAGATCAGGCGCAGGGTGGGCTGTAAGTTTACGGCCCATTATTTAGATGATTACCTTTTCTGTGGTGAAAGGAACACAGGAAGGTGTGGATTTATTTTAAACACCTTTCAAGAAATGGCAGGGGAGCTAGGCTTACCCCTGGCAGTAGAAAAAATGGAGGGACCGGCCACGTCCCTTACTTTCTTAGGCATTGAGCTAGATATGGTGCAACAGACGTTGCGGCTGCCTGATAACAAATTAGCTGACCTCAGGATTCGGTTAGCCTTGCTATTGCGAAAGAAAAAGGTGTCTCTGCGAGAGCTGCAGGAGATCGTTGGCCACTTGAACTTTGCTTGCAGAGTCATGGCGCCTGGGCACGCCTTTCTGCTTCGACTTTGCAATGCAATGAAGGGTCAGCACCGCCCTTTGCATAGGACTCAGGTCACGTGTGGTATGAGGGAGGATTTACAAGTTTGGAATCAGTTCTTAGCAGATTTCAATGGGATGTCTTTCTGGAGAGGTGAAATAGGGTTGAAGGAAGATTTCCAGGTCCATTCTGACACGGCAGGTTCTTTGGGGTTTGGAATTTATTTCAGGGGTAGATGGTGTGCCGGCACATGGCCAGAAGACTGGCATCGGAATGGCATTACCAGGGATTTAACATTTTTAGAATTCTTCCCAATAGTTGGTGCACTGTGGATATGAGCAGAAGAGTGGTCCAACGCTGTGGTTCGGTTTTGGTGTGACAATCAAGCGGTTGTTTGCATCATAAACAACCTTACGTCACACTCAGAACAGGTTATGACACTAGTCAGGACATTTACACTGCGAGCCTTGCAGTTTAATGTTCTAGTACAGGCCCGGCATGTACCAGGTATAGACAATAGATTAGCTGATGCATTGTCGTGCCAACAGATCGAGCTGTTCAGGGAGCTAGACCCAGGAGTCAACGAGTTCCCAGAGATTCTGCCCCCAGAGGTCTGGCAAATTGATGCGAGGATGCGGAAAGAGCAATAGGTTTGGCTCTGGCACCGAGGACACGAAAAGGGTACTGGGCTGTAAGTATAGTGTTTCAGGACTTTAGGGAGCTGGTCTATTTGGAACCAGTTTGGCCTGCACCAGTGGAACACCTTCAGCAATTTATAGTGCATTTGAATAGGAAAGATTTGGCACTGGGAACTATACAAGGTAGGTTGTTGGTGCTTTCCTTCTACGCTAGGGTCCATGGCTACCAGGATTATTCCTCTGATTACCACATTAAGAAAATGATAGAAGGGTGGTTTAAGGAAAGGGGTAGGGTTAAGGATACCAGGGCTCCCATATCACCTGTGCTGTTAGAGCGTATTTGTAAGCAGTGGGAGCTTCTGTGTAGGGATCAATACGAAATTACTTTATTTACAGCGGCGTCCTTGTTGACTTTTTTTGGCGCCCTTAGGATTAGTGAGGTAGTTGCTGCAGGAAAGGGCGATAAGACTGGAGTTGCCCTGCAATGGCAGGACGTTAGGGTTGTAGATGGGATGGTTCAGATTAACATTTGATGATCCAAAGCTGATCAGTTAGGAAGGGGTGCGCAGCTTGTTCTTGCATGCTGCCATATAGATGGCATTTTCCCGGTAAAAGCTGCAAATGCGTACCTGGAACTTAGGGGGCAAGAGCAGGGGTATTTCTTTCAGCGTAGTGATGGTTTGCCATTAACTAAGTACCAATTTTGGAAGGTGACAGACTTAGCACTGAATAAGGTGGGAGTGCAAGGGTTGAGATTCGGATCACACTCCTTTAGAATTGGCACAGCATCCACTGCTGCAGCACTAGGATACAACACGGATGAAATTAAGCGTCTGGGTCGGTGGTCTTCATCCAACTATTGCAGATATATCAGAACACTTCCTAACGTCTAGTCAGGGGGGTGGTTTTGTCTTATCTTTGCAGGTCCTGTGGTGACGGCAAGGCAGAAGCGGGTTTTGATCGTAGGCCACAGTTATGTTTTTTGGGCAGCGCAACAGGCGGCTGCATCCCCATGGGGGAGCAACCTGGGCCTTGGAACCAGAGCCCACATTCAGTGGAGAGGGCTGCGCGGAATGCTGTGAATCCAGCTATGCAGAGCAGTTGCATTTGGACATTTCCCCCCAGATTTGTTGGTGGTACATCTGGGTGGCAACGATATTGCCAGGTGTCGTGGAAAAGCATTGATCTTGGACATTCTGCACGATTTGACATAGCTGAAGACTATGTATCCAGCCATGCGTATTGTGTGGTCGACGATTGTTCCTCAGTTGGCATGGAAAGATGCCAGGAATTTTTTCTCCATTAACACTGTGCGCAGGGGTGTTAACCGGGAGGTCTGCAGAGCGGTCTGCAGTGGCCTTGGATCGGTGATTGGTCACCAGAGGATCCGTATGGATAGGCCTGAGTTTTTTCAGAACGATGGTGTACATCTGTCCGATTTGGGTTTGGATGTCTTCTTGGAAGACATGAAGGAGGGCCTGCTTGTTGAGCTTGATCGGCTCGATGGCGGGCATGGGACTTAGCTCGGCTAGTCCCTATGCTGTGGCGGGTAGTGTGGATATAACAGGTTTTTGGTGAGTCCCATTGCAATATCAGGTAAGCTATAGCCCATCGGACCTCCCAGCGCTGCAGATCGTGCGATTACAGTGCTTGGGGGGAAAGATGCGCTGGGGCCACAACCAGACCAACAGTCAACAAGGAGAAGCTGGCTTGAGGTCCGGGGGTGGTCAAATTGGGGCTGGCCGGGTTCTCGCTGTCTTTAAGACCGTGAAAACTTGGGGTCAGGGACTCGCCCATTTGTTGCTTAAGGGGTCCTTTGAGACCTCTTTGCTTAAACCTGATTCTGCACTACGGCAGGACCCCCCTTTGCCAAAGGATGGCAACATTGATTATGCTTAATAAAGTGTGGCCTGTGTTTAAACCCATATTTCTTGTCTCACGTCTTCATTCCGGGGCAGGGAAGGGCAATGTTTCAATGCATATTTGTAAAGCATAGCCATTTTTATTTGCATATGCACAAAAAGCAATCAGTATTAGAAGAAAACAAGGTGAAGGTTTCCCATGTTGTACATCTAACCTGCGATATCAACAGGCTTTTTTCCAAGAAGAAACTGTCATTTTAAAATGTTTTTTACACTGTTCTGAAGCCTTGAACTTTGCTCACACGGGTGTTGCTAACCACAATAATTCTCCTTCTCTGCAGTGGTCTCTTTGGAACACTACTGTAACAAAGCTAATATTTCCTTGAAAACTTCACATTAACTCAGGTAAGAGCTGTGGTGGCAAACTGCAAAATACCTTCCATATTAGATAAAGAGATACATGTGTGTATGTAACTTTCCAATACAAAATATTTCCTTCAAGTTCATATGAACTACATTTCCACTCCAAAGAACTGAAAATGATAGCATTCATAATGGCAACTAACATAAAATTATGTGTGAAAACCTTGGTATTGTCCATTCTAGTTTGTCCAATAGTTTGAGCTATTCAAGGTACTGAATCCTTCCT
Organism: Intellagama lesueurii; assembly: GCA_037013535.1. NCBI lineage: Eukaryota > Metazoa > Chordata > Lepidosauria > Squamata > Agamidae > Intellagama > Intellagama lesueurii. The sequence goes on along the minus strand of JBAJHW010000010.1, from coordinate 11,612,230 downwards.
CCGAAGTAGACTAATGGGTCCTTTAAAGTCTTTCACTGAGGGTTACAGAATCTCTAAACGGCAATATCTTCAATTTCCAACCATCCCATATTGTTTAATAATTTTCTCCAACATTTTTTCTTTCTTTCATGGTCATCCAATTCGATTCGATTCGATAACCTTTATTGGCATAGGAAAGTTAAAAGCATACAGATAAAAAAGTTTTAAAAAAAGACATAAACATAATAGTTACACAGCTAGAAATGTAACAAGAAACACGACTGAAGATACTTAGGACAGTCTGATTAATTTTTAGAAACCTGGGAGGAAAGGACCTTTGCAAGAAACTCGGCTACTAAGGCCGTTGTTTCTTGTGAGTAGTCATGAAGGAGGAAACCTGTGAGAAGGTGGGGAGGGCCGGAAAAGCCTGAAATAATTGGGCCTAAGATACAGACACGAATATCTTTGAACTCAGAACAGTTACAGAGAATGTGTGTGACTGAGTCCGGTTCTAAACCACAGAAGTTGCAAATTCTTTGCTCAAAGGGAATCCGAGCATATCGTCCCTTAAGAACCTCAGAAGGGAAGATGTTCAGCCGGGCTAACATAAAGGCCCTCCTGATAAGAGGGTTCACCAAGGACTGGAAATAAGAATGTCCAGAACCAAAGGAGGGAAAGATACCAAAATGGATTGGGGAACATGTCTGATTCACATTGGACACTAACTGGAGATACTCAGACTCCCATATTCTCTCCTTAATAAGGGAAAGTGCCTGGTTAAAGTTACTGTTAAGAAGGGAGTTTAAAGATATGCCAATGGACACGAGTTTGGTTTCACATTGTGTAAACCATATGGATTGGTAAGAATCTTTAAGAAGGTGAACTAGGAGAGAATCTGGGTATATTTTAAAAAAGAGACGCAACCAGAATTTAAAAGTGAGTGCCCATGCCATCGTTGAGGGGAGGTGCAGGCCGAGCTCTAGGGCTATAGTAGGTAGTTTAATTAAGTTGGGGATCCCTAGAATCCGTCTATAGAAGGAAGCCGCCAATAGGTCAACTTTGTTATTCATGGCATTGATCCAGATTGGGACACCATAGAGTAAGCGATTAATCAGTTTGGCCTGGAAAATATAAATGGCAGCTGGAATGAACTGATTCCCAGCATTATGATGGAATTTAGTTATTGCACCAAGAAGGTGTGAGACAGAAGCTATCGCAGAATCTCTATGTGTAGTCCACTTGAGTTGGAAATGAAGTGATATACCTAGATATTTAAAGGTTCTGACTTGTTCAATGGACTGGTTATTAATTTTCCACTGAAGAGGCTTCCAAGATTTTGAGAAAACCATAATTTTAGTTTTCTCCACATTGATAGCAAGATCGTTGCGTGAACAATATGATTGGAACAGAAAGAGAAGTTGTCTTAAGCCTGAACTAGATATAGAAAGAAGGATGGCATCATCCGCATATAACAGAAGGGGTACTGGCACCTTATTTAAAAACGGGGCAGACTTTTCGGCTGGTGACAACTGAAGACGTAGATCTGCTAAGAAAAGGTTAAATAAAAACGGGGCTAAAATACAACCCTGCCTCACTCCTCTAGTGACTGGGATCTTCTCGGAGACAGAACCGTATCGATCATAACGAACTTGACAAGAATTGGCAAAATGTAATTTACGAATTAAGAAGAGTAGACATGGGGGAATTCCCCATGAGGCTAACTTTTCCCACAAAATAAGTCTGTTGACAGAGTCAAAGGCAGCTTTCAAATCGATAAAAGCCGCATACAGGTTTCCCTTAAATTGGCGTGTATACTTCTCTGCTAAGAATGAAAGGGTTAGTACATGGTCTAATGTTGCGCAGCCTGAATGAAAGCCAATTTGCTCATATCCTGGAAGGTTCACAGAGGAAGACCAAGTAGCAAGGTGAACTAAAAGATGTTTACTATACAGCTTTCCGATTGCTGGTCATCCATCAAGGGGTTGAGGAAGAGCTGTGCAATGACTTTTAGTCATAGGAGCCTTTTTTTCTGGAACCATGTGTTATCAAAACATTAGCTTGGGACATAAACTTGAATATGAATTTGGGACAATACCAGCTGTAGCTACCCCAGTCCTTTCCCTCTGATAGTCCCCTACTCCCCAGTCCTTTCCACCCCAAGGTAGGGAAAACTCAAGGAAGTCCCAAGGGCGATAGAATCTATCAAGCTCACCTGGACCATTTCCCCTCCACTTACTGGCATGAAATTCCTTTCCTGCGGTTGTGCCTTTTTGGAAGTGTTACACATCTGTGCTATAGGCACTCATTTCTCACTGTTAACCATCCACACAGATGTCTTTGTACTTCAAATCCCAATATCTTGACAAAGTGGTTCAGACACCAGAAATAAATACCTAGATTTCCTCAGTGCACAAACATCCAGATAACTCCTGGATAGGATTATATATATCTTGTTAAAAAGAAGAAGAAAAGAAGAAAAAGAATCAGGAAAAGATAAAATGGCTACAAAGAACACAAAGATAAAAGGTACTCAAAAACGTCTTGGTAAAATGAAAGAAAATCACAAATGTTAAAAATCAATCTTGAACCTTTTGAAAGAGTCATTGAAACTGTCCTAAAGACAGCGAGAGCCCGGCCGGCCCCAATTTGACCACCCCCGGACCTCAAGCCAGCTTCTCCTTGTTGACTGTTGGTCCAGTTGTGGCCCCAGCACATCTTTTCCCCCAAGCACTGTAATCACATGATCCACAGTGCTGGGAGGTCCGATGGGCTATAGCTTACCTGATATTGCAATGGGACTCACCAAAAACCTGTTATATCCACACTACCCGCCACAGCATAGGGACTAGCCGAGCTAAGTCCCATGCCCGCCATCGAGCCGATCAAGCTCAACAAACAGGCCCCCCTTGATGTCTTCCAAGAAGACATCCAAACCCAAATCGGACAGATGTACACCATCATTCTGAAAAAACTCAGGCCTATCCATACGGATCCTCTGGTGACCAATCACCGATCCAAGGCCACTGCAGACCGCTCTGCAGACCTCCCGGTTAACACCCCTGCGCACAGTGTTAATGGAGAAAAAACTCCTGGCATCTCTCCATGCCAACCGAGGGACAATCGTCAACCACACGAACTGCATTGCCGGATACGTGGCTTTCAACCATGACAGATCACGCAACACGTCCAGGATCAATGCCTTTCCACGATACCTGGCCAGATCGTTGTCACCGAGATGTATCACCAAAACATCTGGCGTAAACTGGCCAAAGGCAGCCACTCTGCATAGCTGGCTCCACAGCATTCCGTGCAGCCCTCTCCATTCCACGTGGGCTCTGGCTCCCAGGCCGAGGTTGCTCCCCCATGGGGATGCAGCTGCATATCTCGCTGCCCAAAAAGCATAACTATGCCCCATGATCAAAATGTGCCACCGCTCTGTCATCACCACAGGACCTGAAAAGAGAGGACAAAACCAGGCCCCTGCCTAGATATTAGGTAGTGCTCTGATATATCTATGATAGTTGGATGAAGACCAACGACCGAAGCGTTTAATTTGATCCATATTGTATCCTAGGGCTGCCGCAGTGGATGCTACACCAATTCTAAAGGAATGCGTGCCAAATTTCAAACCCTGCACTCCCACTTTGCCCAGTGCTAAGTCTGTCAATTTCCAAAACTGGTACTTTGTTAATGGCAAACTATCTCTATGTTGAAAGAAATATCCCTGTTCAGGTCCCCTGACTTCTAAGTATGCATTCGTGGCTCTTACCGGGCAAATGCTCTCTATATGGCAGCGCGCTAGTGTAAGTTGCATGACCCTACCTAGCTGATCGGCCTTGGATCGGCGTATGTGAATCTGAACCATCCTGTCTACCACCTTAACGTCCTGCCATTGCAAAGCCATCTTAGTCTTGTCACCCTTTCCTGCAGCAACTACCTCAGTAATCTTGAGGGCGCCAAAAATGTCAGCAAGGACGCTGCTTTAAATAAAACAATTTCGTAGTCATCACTACACAAAAGCTCCCACTGTTTACAAATGCACTCTAGTAGTGCAGGTGGTATGGGAGCTCTAGTATCCTGTGTTCTCCCCCTCTCCTTAGACCACCCTTCTACCATCTTCCTAATGCGGTAATCTGAGGAATGATCACGGTAGCATTCACCCTGGCATAAAAGGCTAGCGCTGATAACCTACCTTGTATGGTTCCTGGCGCCAAACCCTTCCTATTCAAATACACTATGAATTGTTGCAGCTGTTCTACCGGCGCCGGCCAAACTGGTTCCAAATTAACCATCTTCGTAAATTCCTGGAACTCTATACTCACAGCCGAGTACCCTTTTCATGTTCTCGGTGCCAGGGCCAAACCTATTGCCCTTTCTGCGTCTTCGCGCCAATTTGCCAGACCTCTGGGGCCAGAATCTCTGGGAACCCGTTGGCTCCTGGATCTAACTCCCTGAACAGTTTGATCTGTTGGCGCGACAATGCATCAGGTAATCTATTATCTATACCTGGGACATGTTGGGCCTGCACTAAAATGTTAAACTGCAAGGCCTGTAATGTGAATGCCCTAACTAGTGTCATGACTCAGTCCGAGTGCGACGTAAGGTCATTTATAATGTAAACAACCGCCTGATTGTCGCACCAAAACCGCACAACCGAGCTTGACCACTCTCCTGCCCTTAGCCCCAGCGCGCCAACAACTGGGAAGAATTCCAGGAATGTTAAGTCCCTGGTGATACCAATCTGATGCCAGTCTTCCGGCCAAGTGCCGGCACACCATCTTCCCCTGAAATAAATTCTGAACCCTAAAGAACCTGCAGCATCCGAATGGACCTGAAAGTCTGCCTTAAGCCCTATTTCACTTTCTCCAGAAGGATATTCTGTTGAACTCTGTCAAAAACTGACTCCAGACCCGTAAATCCTCTCTCATACCTCATGTAACCCTAGTCCTATGCAAAGGGCGATGGAGACCCTTCATTGCTTCACAGAGCCGACACAAAATGTGCGCCCAGGCGCCAGGACTCTGCAAGCAAAGTTTAGGTGGCCCACAATCTCCTGGAACTCTTTCAGAGACACCTTTCTTCTTTGCAATAGCGAGGCTATCCTAATCCTAAAATCAGCTAATTTGGCGTCAGGCAACCTTGATGTCTGTTGCACAGTATCTAGCTGAATGCCGAGGAAAGTCAGGGCCGTGGCCGGTCCCTCAGTTTTTTCCTCTGCCGGGGTAAACCTAACTCCTCGGCCATTGCTTGAAAAGTGTGTAGAATAAATCTACACCTCCCCGTGTTCCTTCCACCACAAAAAAGATAATCATCAAGGTAATGGGCCGTGAAGTTACAGCCCGCCCGCTGTCTAAGCTTCCACTCTAGAAACGAGCTGAAGCTTTTGAAGGCAGTGCATGAAACCGAGCGGCCCATGGGCAAGGCTCTGTCAATATAAAATGAACCCTGAAATTGAAATCCTAATAGATCGAAATCCTGCGGGTAAACAGGCAAAATCCGGAAAGCTGATTTAATATCACATTTCGCCAGCTCTGCACCCACACCACACTTTCGTACCATGCGAACCGCCTCATCAAAAGAGGTGTAGCGCACTGTACAAAGTTCCTGATGGATAGCATCGTTAACCAACACTCCCTCTGGGTAGGATAAGTGGTGTATCAATCTAAATTCGCCCTGTGCCTTTTTAGGAACTATTCCTAAAGGAGAGACCCTTCAAGTTTCCAAAGGTGCTGATGGAAAGGGTCCCAGCACTCTCCCTTCCTTTACTCCCTTGGCAATCTTTTCCTGAACAATATCCTCCATTCCACAAACTGATTTCAGATTTCGCGCAAAATATGCTTTGCACTCACCAACCGCCGGGATCCTGAAACCGTACCTAAAGCCATCCAATAAGTAACTGGCATCCTCCCTGCGAGGGTAGTCATGCAGCCATTCTTCCAGAACCCCATTGTTAATTGGGCTGGGGCCCTTTTCCAGGGTTACCCCCGCAGCTGCTGGGCTTCTTATGTCCTCCTGCACCCCTATTCTGTCGTTGAGCCCCATCCCTAAAGCATGATGAACTAGAGTGTTGTCCCCCGCATGCTGAACACTCATGCCTAAAGCGGCATGGCTTCCTGGTGCAAGCGCCCTTGGTGTTGTACTCCCAGCAAAGCAGGCAAGGTTGAATCACCTGCCCCGCACTAACACAGGGATTTTGGTTTGTGGCAATCTTTCTGTTCAAATGTCCGCTATCAAACCTGTCCCCTAAATTGGGTCTGGCTGGTGTCATGTGCTGTAGCCAAAGACCCGGCAGGGGCTCATCCCAACAAAGATTTGGGTGAATAGCACTCCGCATACGGAACGATTAATCATAGTTAAGCCACACCTGCCCAGTGAAATCTACATACGCCCTGTAGACCAAATCCAAGTATTGGAAGAGGGATTGTGCCTGCTACGGTTGGGCCTTGACCACTACATCGGCATAAATTAAGAACCCAGGTAGCCAATTGGACCATGTCCTATCTGGCTTCTTCTTCCTATGTCTCTCCTTGTCCTTATCATTCTCCTTATCTAAATCCTTTTTCTCCACGTTTCTATTTAGCAGCTTGAATAAATCCACATATTAACCCTTCCATATTTTTTCTTGAGTCGCTGGGGTGAGATGATCACCCAGGGGCATCATGTAATCACCTCATGGTAATGCTCGTAGAGGCATGGTATTATAGCCCATGTCAGGAACAGACGGGTATGACCAAACCCCTACACCAGCCATAGCATTAAACTGGGATGGCAATGCAACTTGGGGGTATGGTGTACCCCATGCAGCAAGTTGCGTGCTTGAACAAGGCCATGGAATATTAGGTGCCCTAAAACTCTGTGTATCGTAAGATGTATAAAATGGAGGTGTAAATTGTCCACTGCCGGTCCAAGGCCAAGCAGGGATCGGTGAAGGAGTGCCTGATGCAATGGCCGACTCACCTGATGAAGGTGTCGCCAGGCTTGATTCGTCCCTGCCATAAAGCCATTCAGGTCTGGCCTCGTTCATTTCGTCCTGCTTATCGTGAACCTCCTCTGCTGAACCAGCTGCCGCCAGGGTCGATGACCTTCTACCTTTCTCTGAATGCCGTGACTGTAATGTTGCGGTTGCCCCGTCTGCCTCACATCTTGACGTCCCTTCCGGCTGCTGCTCTGCTTTAAGAATAGCAAATCGGGACATTAGATCATCTGCTATGGCCTTCAGCTTGGCCCTACGATGGCTCTTAGCCTCCGTAGATGAGCGGCATGGCTGTGCCTCATCAGACTGTGGAACCTGTCTCGCCAGCCGCTGAGCTTCCAAAGCAGATTTTTTTTTCTTCCAGCTGCTGCCACACAGGCCAGGATTCCTCGTCTGATGAAGACTGAGGTGGAGACACTTGTGGAACTGGCCTTTTCTTGGCCGGCTGTTTTCCTTTCTTGTTACCCTGACCTTTGCGTGATGCCATTATAATCTAGCACTTAAACCCAGACAAAGCAATAAGCGACTCACCAGCTTCACTGCCAAGTCAGATAATAATCCCCCATGACCTGACTATAGAAAAGACAGGGACCAGCTAATACTCCCAGATGTTACCTATGATATAGCGTTGCACTCCTATCCTAGGAGTAAGAAGCACTTATTTAAATCAACTCAATTATGATTAATTGTTGTAATTAACTTACTTTTTTTAAAAAAAATTAACCAAACTACACCTTCGATGAGCTCCGTAAATAATTTTCTGTAATTAACTTCTTAAATCAAATTATTGCTAATAGATGAATCAATGCACTTAATTAATTTGTATTAAACAATTCCTACTGCAATTATCAATTTAAATAATTATAGTTAATTAATCAATTTCTAATTCAATTTAAATTCTATCAAATAGGGGTTGCTGTTCTCACCTAAAAATAACTAGTCACTTAATTAATTATTATTATTATTACTATTGTTTATTTTATTCTATTTTTTATTTATTTATTTATTTATTTATTTATTTATTTATTTATTTATTTATTATTTGTGTGTGTGTGTGTCTATTTTAAAATTGTTGACCCCCCCTTTTTTCTTTTTTTTATTTCCCTAATTTATCCAGGCCGTCGTAAATGGTATGCTAGCTTCGCTGCAGCACCTCGCTATGTGACCACTTAATTTTTTTAATTTTTAAATTTTTGTACAAATACCCAGCAGGTGGCACTGTTCGAGTGAAGCACCAACAATCTCCTCTAAGCGCCGACTGCTCGTAAGGGAAGAATGGGGGGTGAGGGTGGAGAAGAGATCAGATCTCTAACGGCCGAGGTGCCAAGCTGCCTCACCGCTCCCACCAAATGGCTAGAGCCCTAAGCGGCTGGACCGCGCCTCCGACGCCCTGACTCAAGCCGGACCTTGCACAGTAAGTCTACGGGCCGACTACACAATTGCCTCAGTCCTTTACCGGACCCCTCTGACCCGCTAGTTTGTTTTCCTTTCCGATCTCTCTCTCTCTTTTTAAAATTTCTATTTTATTTCTGGAGCTAAAACTCACTCCTAAACCCCAATCGCGCCAAAGCGCAATCCACGCAAGCCATGCGGTCGCGCCCCCCCTCCTTGCAACTACCCAGTCCCCAGCAACAGAAAATATTCAAAAGTAAAGAAATCAATCTTATAATAAATTAATCAAAAGTGAACAAAGTAATGCCTATCAAACAAAACTGGTGGTCAAACTGCAGGAGGGAGCCGATGCTACCCTCCCAGCCTCCTGAGTGTTGTTCCTCGTAAGCCTCAGTTAATGACGCAGCAAGTAAAGTTCCAAGCAGTGGAGCTCTATCCTTCTCTGGTGCCAAGAAAGGAAGAGGGTGGGGAGAGGGGGGAACGTCCATTAAATAACCTAATGTTCCCCCCTCTATCCCAACTGATCTCGTGAGACAGAGGGAGGGAGTTATCCAGGGAGGGAGGCAAAGGCGAGCCACGCTGCTGAAGCTCTGGCTCAGCAGTGGCTCAAGCATTCTTGTTAGGTTGAAACGTTTAGCTACTCATCCAAGTAGCTTCTTCAGTCTGAGGAGAGTTGGTAGGAGATCCCTGATATATCCTCCACGTTGGTTTCACTTCCCCCTGGTCTGAATAGGCTCGTTAGAAGGACAATGGACTGGGGGTGAGGGATAACCACACTTCTGCAGTCCTTCTCCACCCATTGTCATGGGTTGTTTATGGTTGTTAACAGTGGTCTTTCTGGTGTGTATAGTCCTAATTTTTTCTGGGGACAGATGAAAGGGCAGCATGATAAATAGGAGACAGATTGTATCTAAGATGGCACAGTCATTTCCTTTCCGTCGAGGCTCTGGTTGATGGCTGGCTTGCCGCTGCCACCAGGGCTATTGACACGATTGTTCCTAAATGCCCTCTCCATTGCAGAGCTCGTCCAGCACCCTGGTTTAACCAGCAGCTGTGAGCTATGAAGCAGAATAGGAGAAGGCTAGAGTGCAATTGGAGATGGAACCTGACGGAATATAATCGGAAAACTGTCAGGATTGCGACTAACCATTACCTTACTAAGGTGAGGGCTGCCAGTCAAGCTCACTTCGCTGTCCAGATAAGTGAAGCTTCTAGTCAGCAGGCGAAACTTTTCCGTATAGTCCGCGATCTATCCAGAGTTGGTCACAGTGATTGGCCTCCCACTAGCATCTAACCTGACCAATTTGCAGCATTTTAAAAATCTGAAGTGGAGGCCATCCGCTGGAATCTTATCCCCTATTTGAAAACAGTAGATCGAGCAGAGACGTCCAGCTCTCCGCCTTGCCCGATGAGATGTAATCATTTTCTGCCTGTGACGTCAGATATGGTGGACAAAGTGCTTGATCGCTGTCGTACCACCACCACCTTCCTTGACCCTTGCCCGGCCTGGCTAATCAAAGCAGCCAGGCCTGTAACAACTGAAAGGGCCACTGCAATAATTAATGGGTCTCTCCAGGAGACACTCATTAGGCCCATTAGGAAGAAACCAAGTTTGGCAGCGGACAACATTGACAACTATAGGCCCGTCGCCAATGTTTCCTTCCTTAGCAAAGTGTTAGAGAGGGTGGTAGCTGACCAGGTCCAGGCCTTTTTGGTTGAAATCAATGCCTTGGATTTGTTCCAGTCGGGCTTCAGGCCATGCCACAGCACAGAAACGGCATTGGTCGCCCTGTTTGATGGTCTGCTGAGGGAGGCCGACAGTGGCAAAATGTCTCTGTTGGTCCTCCTCAATATCTCAGCCACCTTCGATACCGTTGACCACGGTATCCTCCTGGGGAGGCTCTCCGAGTTGGGAATCGGTGGTCTGATGCTTGCCTGGCTCTGATTCTTCTTGGAGAACTGTCCTCAGAGAGTACAGCTTGGGGATAGTGTATTGGCCCCATGGAGTCTCAATTGTGGGGTTCCGCAGGGCTCGATTATCTCCCCAATGTTGTTTATTATCTATATGAGGCCGCTGGGTGGGGACATCAGGGGGTGTGGGGCTTTGTGTCATCAGTATGCTGATGACACCCAGCTCTACATCTCCTTTTTTCCAACAACAGTGGATGCCGTTCCGTCCCTTCAGCGCTGCCTGGAGGCTGTACTGCAATGGATGCAGGAGAATAGACTGAGGCTGAACCCGGACAAGACGGATGTCCTGATGGTGGGTGGCCCCACCATCGGTGGTTTGGGAAACTCCCTCTCTTTTGAGGGAGTGACTCTCACCACGAAGAGTGAGGTTCGCAGCTTGGGGGTCCATCTGGATCTGGCGCTCACCATGGAAACCCAGGTAGCGTCAGTGGTCTGCTCCGCCTATTTCCATCTCTGGCGGATTGCCCAGCTGCGTCCCTATCTTGATGTTGGGGCGCTCACCACTCTGGTCCATGCGCTTGTAGTCTTGAGATTAGACTACTGTAATGTGCTCTACGTGGGGCTACCTTTGAGATTGATGCGGAAGCTTCAAATTGTGCAGAATGCGGCAGCCAGACTTCTCACAGGGGTGAGAAAATATCAGCATATTTCCCCCACTCTAGCTGCTTTGCATTGGCTGCCCATTTGTTTCCGCATTGATTTCAAAGTGTTAATGATGACGTATAAAGCCCTAAATGGTTTAGGACCTCGATATCTAGCAGAACACCTCCTCCCACCTAGATCTACCCAAATCACTTGGCTGGCTGAGGGGCCTAATGCCTAATGCCGAGGGAGGCCTGAAGAGAAAGAACAAGAAAGTGGGCCTTCTTGGCAGTGGCCCCTCACCTCTGGAACAGTCTGCACGCAGAGATCTGCCTGGCTCCCTCGCTGGGTGTTTTTAAGAGCAAACTTAAGACCTGGCTCTTTAGGCAGGCTTTCCCTCCTGCAATCACCTAATTACTTTTGCCATCTTGAAATATATTATTACTGTTGTCTTTATTTTATTATATTGTTTTTACTTTTATGTATTATTGTTAGCTGCCCAGAGTAGACTTCGGTCTAGATGGGCGGGGTATAAATTAAATGAATGAATGAATGAATGAATGAATGAATAAATAATGTTTGCCAGTCAGAAAAAGCTTCTAATTCTTACTAAACTCCTACAAACAGAACACCTTTGAGTCAAGATTGCACCATGAATTACTAGAGACCCTATAGACAGTAGTCTCCATTCTGAGAATTCTAAAATAAGCCATTGGTGCCTGGCCCCATAAATGGTTTGGGCTCACATATAGTTATAGAGTAGACCTTGGGTCTAGATGGGCGGGATAGAAATCTAATAAATAAATAAATAAAATAAAATATACCCTTTATTCCTCTTGGTATTCTGAGTTTACATCAAACTTGAGTTCATCCACTGAACCAGGCCAGAAGAGACATTCTTTTATTTACTCGACCCAAGATATAACAAGCCATTAAAAAATGGCTTCTGTTTTTCTTTGAAAAGGGGTCGAAGAACAAGCTTGTCATAAACATTAGGAAAATTCACCAAAGCTGCTGATTGTTTTTCATTGGAGAAGGGAAGCAAAATCTCCAGAGATGGGGAGAATCATCTGCCATCTATTTCTTCTTGTGTTTAGGGTCCACTTTTGTATTATTTCCAATGGGCTAAGTATAACCTTTGCAGTTTAAAGACTGAACTCAAGTGCATTAGAAGGAAATGTGTGTTTTGGGGGCCACTATGATCTTTTACCTTGCCGGGTCTAAAAGAAAGCATTCATTAATTCTGTTCTTCATCTAAATATTTCTTTCATGTTTTCCATTTGTAATTTAAGTAAAACATCTCATTAATTGCAGGGAGCAGCTAAAACAAGAAATGCAAAAAAACTCTCCCTAGTTAGTATTATTTTCAAAGTGAGCTGTTTCCTTCGGCGGCTGCTCATTATTGCTTAACCATTACATTCCAACCCATTGATAGGGCTTGTGGTATGATGATGATGTTGGTGGTGATGTTTGTCTGGTTGCTGGCCAGAAGGACCTTTTGAACAGGACTCGCTTTAGAAAGGTTGCAAAGTATGTCATTTTGTTGGAGCATTAACTCTGTTCCCAAGTCTCCTCTTTTGAGCTCCCTGGGAAGACAGCCAACACCAATCTAAGGTTTGTTTTCTAAGTAGCAACTCACAAATGCAAAGGCAGTGGAAGTATAGAGCCTGCCATACCCATCTGTCCAAAGTGACTTCACATGCAAGGGACTATATTGAGCATATTGAAATAATTCCAAAACTATGTTTGCCTGTCAAATTACCTGCCTCCTTAAATCGAACCCCCCACCCCAATACATACACGTTTTGCTTCCTTATCACCAAAGAACGATTTTCCTTGACAACTTTTTCACTTGGCTTTAACCGGAACAAGGATGAGCCTGTTTTACTTTGTTCTCAAAGTAATCATGGAGGAACCTCTTGCAGTAATTATCCAAATAGCCGAGTACATTTGTTGCGTTTCTAAAACATTTATATATGAGTGAGGGCAGTTTAGGGCAGTACGATAGATGTGTCTCCTATTTAATTAAGTTCAGATTTCCGTTTTTGTATTTCTATTTATATTTCAGGTGCCTGCTATAACTAAAGGGGGGAAAGGGGAGACTGCCAAAAGCAAAATGCAGCAAGATTCAACTGAAATTGTGATGATAAAAGTAGAGACCAACCACAAGTTTTGATGCAATACAACAGGATTAGGAGTGATGGCTGGATTTTCCCTAGTGATAACCTTCTTGTTTTGACTCCAGGCTTCCTTTAAAGTTGTCCAAGACTTTAAAACACATACAGTTCTTATTGGTTATATTTTATGTAGCCTAATATCAAGTTTTTTAAAAATTGACATCAATGTTAGCCACTTCACAAATTTTGGAAAACATACACATGCCAGCAACCTATGTGAATTCCCTCTTTCAATTAACAAGCTGCCAAGTGATTCTAAAAGTTCTTCCTGTGATCATCGATTGGCCAACAGAATCTTTAAAATTCACAGAAAGCTTCTTTTAGAGTGGCACAATCCTATTTTTAACATTAGGGTAGAGTTCAGCTGTAACTCTGAACTACAGTATAACCAGAAAGGGGAAGCTGGAGTTCTCACAGAGTGAAGAGAGCAAAATGTCTGCTTTTGTCCCAGAGAGTTAGGTGTGAACCTTCAGATGGTGATATTTCAAGGCTGAGCTGAGGTACGCTGCTTATTAAAAAAGATAAAAGATGCTGAAATGAAGGTAGTTCACAGGGAAGATTCAAAAAGAGACCGCAGGCATCCAGTGATCTATTTGCTGAATGCACCAGCTTCTCATCTCCTTAAGACTGCCATTTAAATTTGGCTGAGGTCAGGTCAGGGTCCTTGAAGCAAAACTTCTTTGCACTTCAGTGTGAGCACAAAAAGATGAAGCACAAAATGTTGCCATGGGTTTGGAGGAGTTCCAGTCTTCAGCTCCCCATGGGCCTCTGTCTTACTTTTAAGAAATTCTTTGAGAATAAAATAAGAAAACGAACTGAATAAAGAAGCACACACTATTTCCGCAGTGCAAAGCTTTGAAAAAGTCAAAGCAGTAAAACAATGTCTTTAGAAATGGGTGACTGAAGTCACAGAAGAGGAACACAAGCTTGTGAATTGTAAGGGTGTGAAGCTGGAGTGGGTGGGGCTGTGTAGTTGTGCCTCCTGTACTTTGTGTCCTTATAATGTTTTCATTCAGAAAATTCAGGGTCTAATCCAGCATGAAGGGAAATGTATACTCTCTGCAATTATGTTTTGCCTCCAGGAATTGAATTCTTTCCAAGCTTACTCAGGCTTGCAAATGGAGCTTGTGTTTACCTCCTAACAACCAATCACAAAGCAAAGCAAAGCAAGTTAACTTGCAATGCAGAATTAAGATTCAGCTCTGCAAGGGACAAAACTCGTTTCTTAGGGACTCTTTGCCCCGCCCCTCTTGAGAGAGAGGTGATTGCTGGGGAAACAAAAATTTCATTTCCTCATGATTGCTGGCTGAGGGCTCACCGGGCAGCCTATATGAGGCTTGCCACCCTCACCCCAGGCTCTTGGACAGCTTGAGGAGGAAGAGAATGTCTGATCTTGCTCACTTGACCTGAATTGGGAACAGGCGGCAGTGGCTGGGCTGCAGAGGCTATGGTTCCTGGTGGTAGTGGTGCAAATGGCACTGCCTGGGATCCTGAAAGGTGTGTCGAGGCAGGAGGGGCTCTATAATGGATGCAGGATCTGACAATACTGGTTGCCACTTGTGGCAAGGCCACCTGCACGAACATTGTAGCAAGCATGGAACTTGACTGGCTTTAGCTGGATGGGGGGATATTTTAGGAGAATCCCCCCATTTTCTAGAGTTCAAGTGGTGTGTTTGCATAGAGAGAGGGAGTTCTGACACTCCATCTCATCAAGCCCCCCTCCCCCAGTTGGTATTACTACCTCCTCTGCTCAGTGCCTGGGTTAGCCCAGTAGTCGAAGTTGCTGTTTTGAAGAATGAGGTTAGGAGTTCAGATCTCCACAAAGCCAATTTTACAGGAAGTTTTTGGAAAGGAAATGATTAGTTGCCCCTCCTATTAGAACTCTTGGAGTTCCTTCTTGGAGGACTGTCCCCAGAGAGTGCAGCTTGGCGAGATGACTTCCACCCCATGGATCCTCAATTGTGGGGTTCCGCAGGGGTCAATCATCTCGCCAATGCTATTTAATATCTATATGAGGCCGCTGGGTGAGGTCATCTGGAGTTGTGGGGCCCGGTGTCATCAGTATGCTGATGACACCCAGCTCTACCTCTCCTTATTTCCTACTGCAGTGGATGCTGTTCTGACCCTTGAACGCTGCTTGGGGACCGTACTGGGGTGGATGAGGGCAAATGGACTGAGTCTGAATCCGGACGAGACAGAAATCTTGCGCGTGGGCAGCCCTGGCGTCAGTGGGTCGGGAAACTCCCTCTCCTTTGGGGGAGTGACTCTTCCCACAAAGAGTGAGGTTCGCAACTTGGGCATCTGCCTGGACCTGGATCTCAAGATGGAAACCCAGGTGGCATCTGTGGTCTGGGCAGCCCATTTCCATCTTCGGAGGATTGCCCAGCTGCATCCCTATCTAGATGTGGGGGCAATCACGATGCTGATTCATGCCCTCGTAATCTCAAGAATAGACTACTGCAGTGCTCTCTATGTGGGGCTACCCTTGAGGCTGATGTGGAGACTTCAACTGGTCCAGAATTCAGCGGCCAGATTAATAACTGGGGTGAAGAAATTCCAGCACATCTCCCCCACTCTGGCTGCCCTTCATTGGCTACTGGTTCGTTTCTGCATCGACTTCAAGGTTATGATGATAACATTCAAAGCCCTAAATGGTTTAGGACCTCGGTACCTAGCAGAACGCCTGCTCCCAGTCAGATCTGTCTGTAATACCCATTCTTCACAGGCAGGGCGGTTGAGGGCCTTGACCTCAAAGGAGGCCCGGAGGGAAAGAACAAGAAACCAGGCCTTCTCGGCAGTTGCCCCCCGCCTATGGAACAACCTGCCTATTGAGATCCGCCTGGCACCCTCGCTGGATGGGTTCAAAAGAGCATTGAAGACCTGACTCTTCCGCCAGGCTTTCCTGGAGCATTAAGATCTTGGCCTCCCTTTTACCATCCTTTTTGCCATCCTCTCCATCACCCTTTTTACCACCTTCATTGCCATCTGTTTTAATTTACCCTATTTGGTCATGTATTAATTTATTTTTTATCATGTTTTAATATTGTTGCTGATATTTCTGTTAGCCGCCCAGAGTGGCCTGGTTGCCAGATGGGGCTGGATATAAATTCAACAAACAAACAAACAAAAACAAACAAACAAACAAACAAACTCAGGATAGTTCAGCGGTTTTACTGGCTAGCTGTGAAGCCAGGAGCAGGGATAGTAATTCCGCTGTGCCTTCCTGCTTAGGGCAGGGCTAACTGGTCCCTAGGGTTCCTTCCAGCCCCACAGCATTCAGCTTACTTATCATGGGCCCAGCAAAGGGCAAACAGCCAGCTAAGTGTAAGACATATAACAGATTGCCTACAGCTCTTTCTTACTTGGACAAGGAAGAATTGCCAGACTTTGATGCAATTCTCATTGATCAGAATTGCCAGGGTTTTCTGGATGTAGAGTGCTCAGAAGTGGTTTACCATTCCCTTCTTTGGTGGGGAGGGGCTGGGAGTTTGCGCTACATTGGCTGGCTTTTCTCTTGAGAGGCACAGTGGGGAATTGAACTGGCAAACTCTGGTTCCTCAGCCAGATAACTAACTCACTGAACTATCTGATTGAAACCAAGTCACAGTATGTTTTTCCATTAGACTCTTTGTTAAAATAGGAGTTTGGTTCCTGAAGAATTGTCATGCCTCATACATGTAACCACTGCTATCTTCTCACTTCTTCCTCATACCCCCTTTCTCTAGATTACTTGCTAGGCAGTCCACTCCACATTCTGCTGTCTTCTCCACCCCACCCTTTCTTTCTAGCTAAGTTGCTGGACAGTACACTTGGTCTCCTCATTTCTCCCCCATTCTTTTTCTTTCATGTTGGTTCCCTCCAAATTCTATGCCATTCTGCCATCTCCTTCCCATCTTCCCTGTCTTGCTGTCATTCAGATTTGCAGTGATTATGCACTTTCCCTTCTCAGCCCCACAGACTGCCAGCCTCTGAAAACACAGTTTAAGTTGGTGGTCATTCCAGGTAAGGCTCCTCAGAATTCACAAATAAAGCAGGTCTATTTAAATTAGCCCCTCCAAGCAAATGTGCATATATATAAAAATCTGTCTGGATGTGTTGAGACAGACTATTAAGGCATTGCTGATCCCTGCTGGATTGGCAACCTCTAGTACAAAAGTAAGAAAATATTCCCTTCTTTCCATTGTGATTTCCTCAATTTGGGCAAAATATTTGTTTGCAAAGCTCGTGTTTTTTCCCTTTGTGGATTTAAGCACAAACATACACATAACACAAGCACAGAAATACTAGTTGATTGATTAGAAGGATGCAAACAAGGATGCAATCCGGGCCTTCTTGGCAGTTGCCCCTCACCTCTGGAACAACTTGCCCATGGAGATCTGCCTGGCTCCCTCTCTGGGTGTTTTCAGGAATAAAGTTAAGACCTGGCTATTTAGGCAGGCTTTCCTTCATGCTGTATCTTAAATTTTGACATTTTTGCCATCTTGGATTCATAGTATACGTTTATTGGTTTCACTGTTTTTAAAAATTTGTAATGCCACCCAGAGTAGACCTTTGGTCTAGATGGGTGGGGTAGAAATCTAATAAATAATAAAATAATAATAATAATGTTTTTAATGGGAAATAAATGGGTGGGGTTGTGCGGCTTGTTTGTACCCCACCCAGAGAAGTGTGAATTTACTAATTGGGTGGGATATTTTTTTTTTATTTTTTTTATTTTATTTATTTCATTTATATCCCGCCTATCTGGTCAATTATGACCACTCTAGGCGGCTATATATATAATAATTCAATCAATTAAACAAAAAAACAAACACATCAACTCTTTGTAATTTTTACAAGTCTGTACTATGGTAAAAATTGTACAAATATAATACCTGAAAGTGAAAAAGAAAGTCATATTGATATTGACAAAAGGGATCTTGTCTTACCAAGACAGAAGGAAATGTGGTTTCTTATTGTTCCATACAGGAATAAGAAAAAAAAATGAGGATATTCATTCCTCGCCCCACCTCAGATTTTGGCCTGATTGTTGGCAATGAACTACCTCATGCTCTGGGTCTGGTAGCTCAGGATTATAAACCACAGACATTCACAAGATACATTACTGGAACAATGTTGGTCTATCAACAGTAGCTAATTTACTGACTATATACTGTCTACTTGCCTTTGCCTGGATCTCAGCAGCCTAAACTCTTGAGCTGTCTTAACCCTGCCTGAAACATGACATATGCTGACTAAAGGGGATGGTCCAAGCTCCAGTTGTTCTCCTACTAACCAATCATCCTGTAAAACAACTGATTTATAGCCAGCACCTTTTGATAGAGAGCAGGAAGCAACGTTCCAGGTTATTTCCTATCAGTTTGACTGACAGATTGACTGAGAGAATGGGAAGGGAAAGTGTAGGGGAAGGCATATATAACCTACCTCTTAATAATGCTTTGTTTGTAGCTTAGGCAAGTATTATACTGGAGTACACTAACTCTGCGTCCCTAGAGAGCTATTATCAGATCTTATTGAGGAGCACGGTACAAACAGAAGTGCATTTGGACTCATCTTTGTATGGTTCATATCACAAATATGTCACTCAATTGTGCATGCATCAGTTGTTCTTGCTATCAGCTCAAAAAAGAGGGAAGTCTGGAAAAGAGATGTCTGACTTGCAAGGGAACAGTCTTCTGGACCTGAGGTGTCTAAGATTTCATATAGTTGCTTTTTGTACTAAGTTTGATCAAGACTGTATGTTACAGAAAAATGGTAAAGGGGGTTGCATTTAATATTTGGATCTGAGGGGACCTGCTTCAGATCCTCACTGTGTTCATCGTATATCCCCGGGCAAGCCACTAGCCTTCATCGTAACTTACCTTACAGGGTTACTGGAAACAGAGTTAGAAATCTTTGTCTAATTTTCTGGCATGAAACTATGAAATCACAATTTTTTCTCCCTGACTCAGAAAGAATATTCTGTTTTCTGTCTGTTTTATCAACAGTTCTAAATCAGTGTCTGGTGTCAGTCATGCGCTGGATGAGGGTGAATAAACTGAAAGTTAATCTGGACAAGACAGAGATGCTCCTGGTCACCCGAAAGGCAGATAAAGAATTAGGAATGCAGCCTGTGCTGGATGGAGTTACACTTCTGAAAACACGGGTCTGCATCCAGATTGTTAATTGGGGCTGGTTGCAAGGAACACATAATTCCCCAGTTACAGCAGCTAAACTTGCTGCCAATCCATTTCTGGGCACAATTCAAAGTGCTGGTTATAACCGATGAAGCCCTAAATGGCTTTGATCCAAGCTATTTAAAAGACCGCAACTCCTTTTTTGAGCCTTCCTGGGTATAAAGATCATCAGGAGAGACCTTTCTTTCAGTCCCCCTACTATCACAGGTGCATCTGGTGGGAACATGGGAGACGTCCTTCTCTGTTGCTGCTCCCAGACACTGGAACCCCATTACATGGGAGACCAGGTTGACCCCATCTTTGCTGTCCTTCTGCAAGCAGACAAAGACCTTTCTCTTCTCTTCCCTTTCCTGGAGAAGCGGGGGGGGGGGGGGGAAGCAGCACATTTTAAAAGAACAAAACTAGTAGGAGCTCTGCTTGCACACTGGAGTCAAACTTCGCATGTATGTTCTAGCGATGGGCTTCCCGGAGGCTTGTGGCTGGCCTCTGTAGAAAACAAGCATTCATTCAGCAGGGTTCTTCTTTTGTTCTTATAACGGAGAAAAAAATGGTCAAAGGCAACGCTGCAGCATACAAGATGCCTGAAACATAACGACACACAAAGCTTTTGGGATGTTCCTAGTTTATATAATTTAATCTATCAATAATACACCAGAAGATAAGTAAGGTTATCTGTGTGTAAACAGGATCAATAATGAGGTTTGAGTCTCTGTCCCAGAATCCACAATTGCTTTATCCTTTCCTGTAAAGTAACTCTTAATTTTATGTAATCCACTCAGACCTGGCATTGATTTGAATGGGAAGGAAGATAATACAAAGGACTCTACCAATCATATCCAGTAGTCAGTGAATTATTATTTGGAACAGTCTGCTTCAGTAGTCTCTTGGGAAAGCACCAGTGCTAAATGGATGGGGTTTGAACGACAGCAAACCTGCCTTTCTTGACCACATGTTGCCTTTATTTCCCTTGCAGGGAAGGTGTTCAGCATGACAGCCATTGCTGTTTATTCATCCTGTTAATGGCAAAACATCAGTTCACCATGCAATATTATGATAGTCACATATTCCCATTTGTTTCCTTCCTTTAAATGTTCTGGGGGGGGGGGAGAGGGCCTGATGATGTCATATCTGCTTAGGTTTACATCTTATTGAACATCATGGGACATTCTCCTAAGAAAAGGCCCCTGGAATTGTTCTGTGAAGCAAAATGTTATTGTGTTTCAAGATTTGTTGGTACGTTTCCTAGTTCTGTATTCTTTCATATTCTTTTTGCCCCAAACCCTCAGGGCTACACACATGGGTGCATCTCCACTAGGAATGTGATGAGCAGGCATATACAAATACCAACCACTTCAATTTGGTCCAGATTATTTGTCTTACAAATCACAAACAACTCACTCTGAGTTGATCGGTTGCCTGTCCAGTTTAATTTGTGTCTCAATATTTTGAAGTATTTGTGTGTTTTTGTATTTGTCTGAATTAAAGAAAGTACAGCATGAAAATGGGGGAAATAAAGTGTTGTGTCCTGATGTGTGCATGTATCCTGATGTGTCCAGTGTGTAGACAAAGCTCCTACCAGTTTCCTTCTTTCCTTCTTTCTTCCCCTGTCCATGGGGGAGTCATGTCGTTTACTAAAATTTACTCATTTTACTAAACAAGGTTTGTTGAAGGAAAAAGGAATACCTCTAGTTAGCAGTTTCACTATTCAAGTGGATAGAACCCCTGATTGCTGCCTTTGATTCTCATACACTCATCCTACCTCCTGAAAATCAGTGATGCAAATAGCAATCTCTCTCAGTTCTGTCTAACATGATTCCCTTGCAAAATGGCTGCCTATCATAGGGTGGGGAATTCCCTCCCATGGTCTCCATGATTTCAGAAGAGCTTGGGCTTTTCATTGATGTTTGAACTGCCAGTTTCATTCTTCTTTAGATTTCCTGGTCTGTTATTGCTTTTTGTGTGTGTGTTTGTTTTTCCAGTGGGGTTTTTAAAATCAAATGTTTACCCTACTCCCCAAAGTACTGAAACAATATCTGGCACTTCAAAGAGTCCCAATTCTATTTGAGCGACATTTCTGGCTTCCTTGCTTTGCTTCAAATCAGTTGAGAAATGGACAAATACCTTTTTCTTCACAAAGAATTTCCAAATACGATGTGCATCCTTACAATGTAGCAAAAATACATGCTATGGTAGTATCTTCATTAGGTCAACTGGAAAGGCAGAACAGTCTCTGCAGAAGCTTTTGATAACACATACCTCTTCCTCAGGCAAAATGTTGCACAAAACAGGGAGGCAGAGGAGCTTGATGTTAAAACCATGAGGCCTGTTTGCTGCCTTAAGATGCAGTGGGAAAGAAGTTACAGACATTCAAACAGAGCTCATTAGGTGGTTTATTTCACCCTGGATGGCCTTTAGGGAACATGAAAGGCCATCAAAAGCAACAAACTTTGTTGTTCTATTTTGTGAATATACAAGCAAACTGCTTGGAACCCAAAATTGTCTGTATCCAGTGTAAGATTCACAGTCTTCTTTGAAGAAAGAGAAAAGAGAGTCTTAAGGCATTCTCTGTACTGGTAAAGATGGAGATTAGACATTTGCAATATATTTGGACAAATGGGCAAACACAAAGCAAAGCAAAGTATGTTGCTTATATACCACCCCTTAAAACACTCTCTGGGTGGTTCGTAATTTAATTATGCAGGCTACACATTGCATTGAATCACAGTACTTCTGCAAAAGAAAGAAAGAAAGAAAGAAAGAAAGAAAGAAAGAAAGAAAGAAAGAAAGAAAGAAAGACTATCCTGTAGATGGAGGTACACAAACATGTGTGATCTGGAGTGGCTACTCAGCATCCTAACTGTATAATCTATTCACTCAAGCCCATACAACACTCATTCTTACACACACTCTGTTTACATATATCCCTTTTCATATATGAATTGGGCTGAAAAAAAAACAGAATGAAATCTAACAAGGATAAGTACAAAGTTCTGCACCTTGGAAAAAGAAACCAAATGCACAGTTACATGATGAGGGATACCTGGCTCAGCAATACTACAAGCTGGAAGGATCTTGGAATTGTTGTGGATCACAAGCTGAATGTGAGGCAACAGTGTGATGTGACTACAAAAAAAGCAAATGCTATTTTAGGCTTTATTAACAGAAGGATAATTTCCAAATCCTGCGAAGTGGTAGTTCCCCTCTATTTGGCACTGGTTGGGCCTCACCTTGAGTATTGTGTTCAGTTCTGGACACCACATTTCAAGAAGGATGCTGACAATTTGGAACAACTTTAGAGGAGGGCAACAAGGATTATCAGGGGTCTGGAAACCAAGGCTTATGAGGAAAGGCTGAAAGAATTGGCATGTTTAGCCTTGAGAAAAGAAGACAGAGAGGTGATATGATAATCCTTTTCAAATACTTGAAAGGCTGTCATTCAGAGGAGGGGCAAGATCTGTTCTTGAGCTTCCCAGAGTGCAGGGCACACAACAATGGGCTCAAGTTAAAGGAAGCCAGATTTCGGTTGAATATCAGGAAAAACTTCCTAACTGTTAGAGCAGTATGGCAATGAAATCAATGACCTGTTGAGGTGGTGAGTGCTCCAACACTGGAGGCATTCAAGAGAAACTTAGACAACCATCTGTCAGATATAGTTTCATTTGCATTCCTGCATTGAGCAGGGGGTTGGACTTGATAGCCTTATAGACCCCTTCCAACTTCACGATTCTATGATTCTAAGATTCATATATACCCTCTATATCCTTTTGCAGTCATTCCACCAATCATTTCTCAGAGCTACAGAGAGAAGGGAAATATTTGTATTGCAGTTTAGATAGCCTTTCTGGTTCCTCAAGTATCCTCCCTTTTCTTTGTTCTGTCACTTAGCTTGATTGACAGAAGTTAGCAGGAATATTAATGTCACTGGAAGGATGACTGTTGTGTGGGCTTGAGTGAATAGGTTATACAATTAAGGTGCTGAGTAGCTCCTGCAGATCAAATGCGTTTGTGTACCTCCATCTGCAGGATTCTTCTCCCTTTCCCTTTCCCTTTTCTTTCTTCTTTCCTTTTCCTTTTCCTTTCTGTTTAAGAAAAATCTGGAAGCTGGCAGATAATATCACATACCCAGGGATGGAGCACTTTGGAATAATTTCTGAAGGGTACCGGCGGTCTGCCTCAATCCATATACCCTTCACAGAGCAGGTTGTGGTGCTTCTGCACACTCCTTCTAAAGATGATTTTAAATGCTTGATAAAGTAAAGGAAGTCAGTAGAATTGACACCCACCCACCCCAAATTGGAGCAGCTTTATTTTTTTCTTGTAGAAAATGACCTTTTAGGGGGGAGAACGAGAACATAAAATATACTGTCATCAAATCCTGTTATTCGTGTTACAATATCAAATCCACTTTTTGCCTTTCTACAGTTTGATGGCCCTTCCAGATTCCTATTTGCAGTTACGTCTTAGTTTAATTCTATGTTTATCAAGCTCTATCTACTGACTCAAGCCATTTATATAATAAATCCCATCATTCAGTTGCCTTTTGTATTGGACAGTCTTTCAACACTTTCGATAGTAGTATATCCATCTCTGCCGCTTCCCAAATCTTCTCCAGCAACTCCTCTTGCTTCGGTATCTCCGATTTCTTCCAGTTCTTAGCATAAAGAATTCTGACTGCAGTGACTATATATATAACTAGATAACTCTTTGTCCTATCTATATTATCTGGTATAATATTCAGTAAAAACAATTCTGGGGTTAGTGGAACATTACAGAGCAATATTTTTTGTTACAAAGTATGTGCTGCTATCCAGTACTGCTTCGCTTCTCTACAAGTCCACCACATATGATAAAAGCTTCCCTCTTGTGCTTTACACTTCCAACACACATTTGACACCTCTGTATAAATCTTTTTACAGTTTTTTCGGAGTCATATACCACCTATAAAACATCTTATATATGTTCTCCTTAAAATTTACTGATTTTGTGAGCTTTATATTATTTTTCCATATTTGCAACCAATGATCAATATCAATATTATGACCTATATTTTGTGCTCACCTAATCATACATTCTTTTACAATCTTGCATTTTAGTTTCAAGCAGATAATCATACATTTTCTTAATTACTTTCTTGTTTGAACCCAACAAAAGTTTATCAAATACCATTGGTTCTACGTAGAAGCCCTCTATTTTGTCTTTTGTGTGCCTAGACTCCATTTGTGCTCTAGACGACCAGTCTAGATATATATTTTGTACTTCTAACTCTTCTTTGGACCTTAAATCACAAGCCTTTTTTAAAAAATCTTGATATCTTAAGAATTTCACTTCAGTCATTAGGTTGTGTAAAGGCCTCTATAGGTGATACCCAGCTTGGTATTTTTTTTGGTATATCTGATGTATGATCTTTTTCCAATTTCCTAATAAAGCTCTTCTTATCATATGCATATTGAAACTTTTATGTTCTTTATCTTTTTTGTACCATAAAAAAGCATGCCAATCTACTTGAGTAGTCTATCATTATCGAAGGTTATCCGTTCCTTTATCCAGACTAATACACACACCCAATCTGGGAGACTAAAACCTGCTCTTTGTTTAGCAGCTTGCATTGCTTTGATCTTAATTCTTGGTTTTTTACCTTGCCAAACAAATCTCATAATTAACTTGTTAATGACCTTTTAGAGATTAAAGCCCCAATCTACGTAGGTGGTATGGAATCTTTTTTCTCCAGTGCAAGTTGACACTGCTGTAATGCCTGGTTTTTTTTTAATTTTAATTTTTTACAAAATGTGAGGTTATGTATACACTTTCCTTAATATGTACTGTAAATGCTTTCATCAACAGTCTGGTAGACCACAAACTAGAAATATCTATAAACCCAGTTAAATTTCTTTCCATCACAGTATTAGTTTACAAGCCATATGTGTCAAGAGGGTAACCTCAAACCCTTGGTTGGACACACACCTTTTGTAGATTAGGAAACTCTGTCTGTCCATCTACGAAACTTTACCATAATGCCAATGCGTCTCAAAGGACACCAGGTTTCCAGATGGACGAAAACCTTGGTGGTTTCATTTTTATTAATATCTCCTTCCAAATGTCATCTTGTTCCTTTAAAAAAGGAATAGGAAATAAAAGAAAAAGAAAAAAATTCCTGCCAATTAAAATAATTACAAGACTTTATATAAAGATAGAGCTTTTAACAATATTTTCTCAACACAGATAGTACAAAATGTTACAAAGGTCACCTTCTAAAGAGGGAATGAACAGTCAACAACATTTCGCTGGTAGAACTCTGTATCACTCCTAGAAAGTCGCTGTTAAATGACATCTATTGGGAAGGCTATAAACAACACCCACAAATTGCAATGGCACCCAGTCCAACGTCTAAATGTATTCCCCCACTCTTTGTATCCAACCTCTTCAAAGTCAGGTTCTGTTTATTTTCCTATTATATAATGCACTGAAAAGCTAATGCATTACTCGCTAAATAGCATTCACTTACTGGAAAAGCACACACGGAAAATGACCTTCTCTGGGCAGACTTCCTTTGCCAGGACTAATTAAGATACTCGCTTGAACTCAGTCTCTTACATCCTTCCTAAAGTATGTGGTTGATAACAAGATTTTTTTAAAAAAAAAAACTGAGTGCAAAGATGCACCATGAGTTGAGCATCCTTTTAAAATGATTTCTACCATGCAAGTTGGTTTTGTAAATGGACAGATTTTTACTAATGTTCCAAATGTATCTCAAAAGTGACCTGCAGAGAAGGGGCTTAGTTAGTCTAGCAATGTTAGGATCAGGAACTGGCAACCTTGGGCAGCTGCCTGGGGTTTGGTAATGTCTTTTGAGGGTCCACCACTGCTGGTGGTCTTTTCTTCTTTTCTACATCTGTTCTCCTCTTTAGATGTGCACACATTTCCTAGAGAAGCAGTTGACAAAACATGGACTACAATTCTCAGCATTCTTTGCTGTTGGCTATTTTGGCTTGAGCTAATGTGAGTTGCAGCTCAACAACATCCTTTGGGACACTGTTTGACAATTCTGCCCTAGAATGTCGTAGCATCATTGTGAAGCCAGTTGGGACAAGAAGAATGCTTTCTTCCCTCTCTCTAGGGAAGGTGTGAATCTCCACAAGTTCCAGGGTTCTTGAGGTTTTGGAAACAGAAAAATGGTGTCTGGAGCAATGTCTCACTAGTGGTGCATTTTCTCACTTATATCCTGGAAATAAGCAAAGAGTTTCATTTGGCATATCTTGCTAATATTCTGCTTATAAATAGATTTTTTAAAAAAAGTGTTTGGAAAAGGTACCTGCCATTTCAAAGAAGCTGAAGAGCTTCAAAGCACTTGGAAAAACTATGTAAGCAGCAGATGCTCGGAAATCTATAAACAAATATAATGTTTGCTTGCTTTCCAATAAGCTGTATGTTCCATTCCATACCCAATCAAAATATCATGAATTACCTACCTAACTTCATAAAGATGTATGCATTCATTCATCAAATTGGAAACACAAGCGATCCATATTTTATTTCCATGCTCAAGTGATGAATGACTTGAGCATGGAATTAAAATATGGATTGTTTCAGCTCACTATTTCCAATACATGAATTTTGCTTCAATGAGGGTCAGGTAAAACTCTCCCATCCCAGGTTGTCACCCTGAGCACATTTGCACACATTCTCACAGGGAAGGTTTTGGCTAAACTATTTGGGTGATTTTTGGTAGAGACTGAGGGCTTATCTACATTACTGATTAACTGCATAGGAGTTTTTTTGCTACGATTTAAAGTCATGTGACAGTCACATGGTATATGAATTGCTCTCTGCATCTCCTTGAGATTGTGGTTAAGGCATTGCATTTTTAGACTGCTGAGTGTACCTCCTCTTGGGAAAACTTTTAATACATTTTGAAGCCATGTTGTCTCTCAATTGAGGGGGATACACTGGCTTTTAAAATAATTTCATTTGAGGCTTGTCCACGCTGTCCTGGCCACTTGGCCCAGCTACTCTGGTGAGGGGAGGGAGGGAGAGGGCAAAGTTACTTGTCCCTTTAGAAAGCTTGGCTACTTCTGTCGCTTTAAGAATATTCCAGCTGTTCCCATTTGTATCCACATAATGCACCATGATTTTAACATGGGATCTGCCTTAAAACACTGTCAAATCATAAGACCCATTGGTATCCACAGAATGCACCACAGAGATGAGGGGTGCCTGGCTTTACAGTGGAGCAAAAACACTGATCTGAGCATGCATCCTCCTGAATCTCCATGGTTGTAACATGGGATCTGCCCAAACTACTGTCCAATCTGTGGGCAGAGATTATTCTTATGGTTGAGATTTTTGGGGGGATGATCCTACATTAAAATCATGTAGATCCATGAGGATCTGTGCCTCTGATCCATATTTTTGCCCAAAGACAGCGGGCAGGGGGGATCAAACAGGAAGAGTGAGCAAGGCAGCTGCAAAGAGGAGGATTGGGCAGGGAGGGTGAGCGAGGGGACAGAGAGGCAAGGGGTGAGGTGTCGGAGGGCAATCAGGCAGGGAGCAATTTATGGCATGACTCAAACCAAAGCTAAAATAAATGACCCTGCCAGGAGGAGGTTAAATGGTATGCCTCTGAACAGAATAATACGAGTGGGGGGAGGGGATGAGATCCATGTGTGTCTTGTGATCAACTTTTTTTTAGAAT
This sequence comes from Intellagama lesueurii, assembly GCA_037013535.1. Classification (NCBI taxonomy): domain Eukaryota; kingdom Metazoa; phylum Chordata; class Lepidosauria; order Squamata; family Agamidae; genus Intellagama; species Intellagama lesueurii. Next base: position 11,584,291 of record JBAJHW010000010.1, on the reverse strand, counting down.
GATGCAATATACAGTGATTCAAATACCAGTTCTTTTACCAATTTAATCAGAACCTCTCTTTCCTCTCTTTTCCTGCTTTTAGAGCTAGATATTTTAAGCTGAGAATTCTACTCCAGCATGAACTAAAGCATCAACTTAAACCCTAGAAAAAGCCCATTGAAATAATGGGCAATTGGTAAGTCAAGTACTTCATAAGATCCATTAATTCAAACTGATTAGAAAACACATATATATGTCAATTTAAAAAAATTTAAATATCAACTGTGGCTGGTATACTGTATATAAATAATAGATTTAGGTTGATATCCCACTGCCAGTCTTGGTTAGATAGTAGACTCCTTTGAATAAATTGCTAAAGTGCTGATCCACACTTATGTAAATCTTATTGAATCACTGTTGGAATCCTGCTCCATGTGCCTCTTTTTTCCATCATCCCAAAGATATAGCTATAATGGGATCCTGGGAGACATGCCCTCACTCCTGTAAATTTTCAGACCACTCCCCTGAAATTTCAACATTCCTTCTACAGTTGCTCAGTAAGAAATAAAGATGCTACTTCTATTGCCTATAATATTTTAGCCAAAATAATGCTCTTCTGCTATATATCCTCAAACATGATTACAACCATTCTGGCTATAGCTCTGAATTAGAAACAAAACTTCAAGAAATTGAGTTCTCTGTGGAAGTGCTTATGCTTTGTTCTCCCTTCCCCCTTGAGATTGCTGCCTAGGTAGAGTTGTCACTAGAGATGGGCGTGAACCAGAAAAATGACAAATCAGGGTGGTTTGGGATTTATGGCTATAAACCATGAACCACCCCCGAACCCCAGAAAAACGAACTAGTTCGTGGTTTGTTTTTCCGGTTTGTGTCGGGGGTGAAGGGAACCTAATGTTTCCACCCACTGTGTTGCCCACCCAGTCCTTCCCATTGCTCCCATCATCTCCCTACCTGGTCCTGCCACCTTCTCCTCTTCCTCCTCCACTGCCGCCATCTTCAGAGGCAGCAGCCTAGCTTCCCTTTCAGGAGCCAGGCCTGCTGTTTCCGCACAGGTGCCAGTCTATCAGCTGATCTGCATAGAGACTGCAAAGGAGGGCCTCTGCCTCTTAATGTGGAGCAGCAGAGGAGGAAGAGGAGAAGGCGGCAGGACCAGGTAGAAAGGCAATTGAAGCAACAGGAAGGGGGCAGAGCATCTGTTTTGCTGAAGCAAAATGAAGCACAGAGAGGAAAAAAGTTTAGCACTTTGTTTCATTTCAGCAAAATAGCTCGCACAAACCAACCACAAACTGCACCACAAATCCTTTATTATTATTTTTTTGGTTCTGGTTTGTGCCCATCTCTAGTTGTCACTAAAACTGTACCTAAAAGAGAAATTGGTGATGATTTTGGTAGGTAATTTTTGTGCAAAACATTTGAGGGAATCTTGATGTCCTTGAAAGCTTAGAGGACTTAACTTACTAGTCAGGAAGCTACATGAAGTAGCAGTCTCTCTTAAATATGACAGCAGCAAGAAATTCCTCATTTCAACCATCTGTAACTAAAGAAGCAAACCTAACCTTTTTCAGAAACTAGTTGAGTGTCTTAAGCAGTCACAACTAGGGTTCCCAAAACTTAAAGGATGAGCTGAAGTCTCACAGAGTTATTTGCTTGTCCAAGATTCAAGGACGGGAGACCAGTCTCAAGGTGAGTAGTGCTGAGGGAGGCTAAAGTTGAATTTGTATGTGTGAAGTGGTTTCAAAGCCTGGGCATATATTCCACATGTTGGCATCAGGGCTTACTGATTCAGCATGAATGTGTTGTCATGAGCTTGCACAATGTTGGCATGCCAACAATTAAGGAGCAAATGGGGGACATTTGGAAGATAGTTTGTGAATACCAGGATTTAGCCCCACAATGCCATTTGGAGCTAGACAAGAAGTGAAGCACTTTGGACCTTCTCCCAGCCCTTGCTTTCCCTGACCCTGCTGTCACCACAAGAACCCATTTCTCCAAGATTACATGGGCCTGCCTTCTGGTTTCAACCTTTGGCCCTGAAATCTCATGGAAAGGTTGCTACTCATTTATAACCTTGACATCAAGAATCTGAGCCAACAAGCAATTTTTCTGTACCAGGTTTCTGCAATTTGTGTAAAACATCTCTGAGCAAAACTAAGATCCTTTCCCATTTGAAACTAATTACACATGTAGAACAAACACAGAATGACTGCTTGATAGATCAAACAGATGCAAACTACCCTCAAAGGTGAGGGGAACAAAATGTGGTTCTTATTCTTGTACACGAGAATGAGACAAGCTAGGATTTACATCCCTATTTGAGGACTGGAAAGAATTTTGTTCAATGCAATGGTTTTGACAAAAGGTGCATATCTATACCTCCTGAGGCTCATTATGAGAAGATACACATTTTCTTGAGAGTCCGCACATTTGCTAGGCTTATGGGATGTTTCAGAGAAATAAAGTAAACACAAAAACTATGAGTTCATCTTAAAATGCCTAGAAAGTGTATAATGGAAAAATATACACCATGTTTTAGTCAATATGCAACATGGATAAATTCCTTAAAATATGTAAATTGATGTGTCCATTAGATAAAAATAAGTAGATAAATGTACATATTAGAAAAAATGTGCCAAAATGTGTAAGGATTTAGACAAAGTGTCACAAGCCAATTAAATCTTTTTTTTTAATAAACACAGTCTAGCCAAGGGATAGCTATGCCCAGAGGGCCTAGAATATGTCTAGAAGACAAGAACAAGGATGGCAAAAGTCTGGAAATCATTTCCTATGAGGAGTATATGAGGAAGCCAAGTATGTTTAACCTGGAGAAGATAAGATTGAGAGGCAATATGATAGCTGTCTTCAGATATTGGAAGGGTTGTCATGTGGAAGATGGAATAATCTTGTTTTCTGTAGCTCCAGAGGGTAGGACATGAAGTAATGGATTTAGACTGAAAAACAGGAGATTTTGATTAAACATGAGGAAGAATGTATTGACAGTAAGGGCTGTTCAACAATGGAATCATCTGTCTCAGAATATAGTGGACTATCCTCCAATGGAGGTTTTAAAGCAGAGGTAAAATGATCACTTCAGTGTGGTGTAATGAATAAAGTGATGGCCTTTGACTCAGGAGGCCTAGATTTGGATCTCCACTCAGTCATGGAAACTCAGTGGGAGTGTGGAATTTGTAAAGCCACTCCTTAAATGTCTCAATTATCTGGGAAGTCTTATTAGTGTCACTATAAGTCGGTTCTGACTTGATGGCACAAAATAAAGACGACCACTTTAGCTGTAGATAGCCTGTTTCAGGAGATGGTCAGATCCAGTGACTTTTGGGGTTGTTCTAGCTCTACAATCTATTCAACGAATATCGCTGATTCATCAGATATTCATTGCTTCATATTCATGAGGTGCAGAGACCCCAACAAATACGAAGCAATAATATAACCTTTTTATATTCATCCCTTCGTCTTTCCCTCTCTGCTTATGCCACTGTGGAACAACTGTTCCTCAAGGGCATGGGCAGAGAGGGGTTTTCCCTTAGGGCAGCTTGCTCAAGGCTGCCTGAAGGGAATCCCTCCCCATGTTTACAAAGACCACCTCAGTTAGGCTTCCCCTGTCTTTCTGTGCCCCTGTGACATAGACAGGGGAAGCCTAACTGAAGGAATCCCCCCTCGCTGTCTTTGCAAACAGCACAGGGGGAGGATCGCTTCAGTCAGGCTTCTCCAGTCTATGCCGTGGGGGCATAGAAAGACAGAGGAAGCCTAAACCAAACGATCCCCCCCCACACACACACACTGTCTTTGCAAATAGCGGGAGAGGGGAGATCCCTTCAGTCAGCCTTTCCTAGTCTCTCTATGCCCATGTTTTTCTAGTCTTTCTATGACCCAAGGGATTTCCCCCCCCCCATTGTCTTTGCAGAGAGCAAAAGGATAGCTTCAGTCAGTCTTGCCCAAAGGGAAGCCCTCCCCATTGTTGTTTGCAATGGAATGAAAGCTAGGCTGCCGGAACAGAAACTGCCATTCTGGCAGCTTAGCTTCTGTTTCAGCAGAGGCAGTGGTGGAGCAGGAGGAGGCAATAGGACAAAGTAAGCGGCAGTGGGAAGGGGTGGGGGCAGGCTGTGGGGGTGGGGTCTCTGCTGTTTTTTTTTTAATAGTCCCACGGACTGTCTTAAAAAAAAAGAACCAACAAAACAATGAATTGATTCATGGTTCATCAGTTCACTAGGGGAAATTCGTGGTTCATGGGTCATCAAGGTCGATGGCCCATGAACCAAGACAAATCATCATTTTGGCGGTTCATCCCTATCTCTAATTATGATATTTTAACTGTTGTTCATTTTTATACTCTGTGCACAGTCTAGGCCATGATGAACACTTTTAAGCCCTGCTTGATGTCAGTGGGAAAACTAAGCATACACACATGCAAGTGTGCACACATACACATAAGCTTAATGAGCAACACAAGAATCTCAGGATTTCCCAACAGATAAATTCAGTCTACTAAAATGGCAATGGCAATATTTTCTCTAGTTTAGAAACTTTGGCAGACACTTTTCAGACAGGAAAGTATTCTGAACTTTTTCTCTTTTCTCCTTGAAGACTAAAAAGTGGCATGTTTCCCTCAAGTACCATTCTTGAAGACATCTTAATTCTACAAATCCCTGGAGATCTCACACACTTTTCAATAAAGCCTCTTTTTCAGTTTTATATATCTGGAAAGAGTTGCAAACATCAGGAAACAAACAGTCCTCACCCCAATAAGTGAGGAGAGGTGACTGCTATTATATTTGCCACAGGGTAGAGAGTAGAGGGTACAATTTTATTCCTGCAACCTGCAGATTGCTTTGTTGATCTCTGGTTGTGAAAGATTAGCTTTGTTGCTCATCCGTAGGTTACCATAAAGCCCCTTCTTATGTGTTGCATTGGTCATGGCTGCAACACTAAGATATGGAATTGAAAATGATGCTCGCTCTGCTGTTGATTACTTGGGAAGTCTCCAGGAGCTCAGGAGCTGAAGACCTATAGGGTCAGGCTAGAAGTTTAATTGCTTGGGCCTGGTGGACTTGCAAGTAATCAGCCCCCCCTCACCCCCCCTTTTTTTTTCCTCTGCTGACTTGTCACTGCAGGACATCACATTACGTGACAGATCTTAAAGCCACATCTACTCTTGATTTTGTGCTCACGGTTTATATGTAGCAGTAAGATCAAGATGCTGTCCCGTGTTTCACTATTTAAGGATGTAAACACTGATTTGTCTTGTTCTTGCAAGGCCTAAGGATCACAAAATTATTTCCACCCCATGAGAAGGGAACTTTGTGAATATCTGCACATGGGATTTAGAACAAGAGCAGGTATTTTTTCACAAATCAAGCAACGTTTTGCTGCTAACCTATTACCACAAAATAATGCAAATTGCAGAAAATTACAATGGTGGTTTGCTTTGTTGCTCGTACCTTTAAGGATTAGAAGCATCAAGACGGTTATTTGTACCTTTTTAAAAAATCCAACTGTTGTTCTGGGGTAACTGTGTGCACATGCTTTGCTTCTCAAAGAGAAAGGAGGTCAGTTTCACACAAAAGCAATTGTGCAAATTGTGGGGACTTTGAGGAGGGGAAAATGTGCACTTTGTCTCACTGTTGCCTGGAGACAAGTAATCTCATACAGCTTCTATTTTCCTCATCAAGCCTTAGTCTTTGCCGCTTAAAACGACACGGAAAAAAGAATTGTCTCCTTTACATGGCCTCCCTACTCCTTTCCTGGGTGGCAAATCAGAAAAGAGGGCATCACGGTTATTTTTGTTGGGTAGGAGTCTGAGATGAAGTAATAAACAAGCGTCTCCTCTTATGTAGCTCCTACCATGAGGGGTTTTAGGGCCAGGAGTTCCTTTCCTAGCAGTGTTTTCTCTAAAAGTTCCCACAGCCATGCTATGCAAAGATGACGTAATATCTCTCCGATGGTGTTAAGGATGAATATATAAAACAAAGATGAAAAATCTTGAAATGCCAGTGGTTATCTTTTTTTTTTCCTATTACTGTGTGGAACACAACACATTTCAGCCTTGTAACCCTTTTTTAAAAAAAATATGTAGCTAAAAATATTAAACTGCACTGAAGTTCACTTAAATTGTGTAACACATTTCTTTTTGGAATCCTTTAACATTTTTTTTCATAAACAGAGACATAACAACCCCCCCCCCAAAAAAATCCCCCCAAAATAAAAATGCTGGGGAATGCAAAAGACTCAAAAGCAGCACTCTTATATAGCAAGAAAAACAGACAATGCTGTTGTCACCAGAATCAAGAGCTTCAGAGCCAGCCTCCAAAGGAAAAAAAAATCTAAATTTTCTTAGGGAGTATCTCCAAACTAAAATTAAATCATAAATTGAGTTTTAACCATTCATTCAAGAAAAAGAATGAAGTTTGATCACACAAAAAGTTCTGAGTTCTGAAAAGTGTTGGAGAAAGTTTATAATCCTGCAGGCAGATGTAACACATGGTCATGTGGGAGGGAGGAATGTTTCCTTGCTTGTTTGTCCTTTAGTGACCAACCCTTGCTTCACCTATTAGAATAGTCTATTGCTCTTTGTTCAGTTAGTTGAACCCAGCATGATCAAGAGCAGCCATTTTCAACGGGGGTCATATGGCCCCCAGGGGGCCTGGTACATTTGATGGGGGCCACAGTCTGAAAAAATATATATCTATTTTTCTGTCCATCGGTTCCTATTGTATCCACTGCATCACAAGGAAGAGCCTTGTGGCGCAGTGGTTGAACAGCTGTACTGCAGCCAAAACTGTGCTCACGACCCGGGGTTCAATCCCAGGTAGCCGGCTCAAGGTTGACTCAGCCTTCTATCCTTCCGAGGTCTGTAAAATGAGTACCCAGCTCACTGGGGGGCAGGGGGGGCAATGTGTAGCCTGCATAATTAACTTGTGAACCATCAGGAGAGTGCTTGAAGTACTATGAGGTGGTATATAAGCAGCATGCTTTTGCTTTTTTGCTTTTGATTGACTGGGGCCCCTGGAACCTGAGAAGAACTCCTAAAAGGGCCATGTCCAAAAGCAGACTGAGAATCAAGAGCATGGAAGCTGAGTAAAATGTTCCCTGAAGGGTGGGCCATTCCTGACCCACATGGATGAGAGAAATCCATTTTTATCTTTACTTCTTTTTATTCTTCTTCCTTCTACTATCTTCTGATGCCTTTATGGAATCTACAGAAAGCAGTGAGTAAAACATGCCTTTTCTTCTTACCTTAAATTGGTATCTGAGTGATTACTGGGCTCATTACATGCAGTGGGGGTGGTTCGGAAAACTTGCTATTAATTCTGACTCTTAGATTACTGTATTTCCATTGTGCAAGAGAAAGAAATTAGATCTATTCTTACTGCTACTACAAATCCCATCCAACAAAAAGGAGAGATTTCTCTATGCTCACCATCTATCATGTGAATCTAAGCCCTGGAACATTTGGGTTCATGCTTGTAGCGTTCACCCTTATTATGTTAAGTAGTCATGCATATTCATGTTGCAGGCTAATGTTGCTGAGAGGCGGAGCCGAGAGATATGTAATAAAGAGGCGGAGTCAGAGAGTGAGGGGGAGTCATTCAGAGTGAGAGAGTCAGGAGGGAGATGAGAGTGGAGAGTGTGGTATTTGGGAGATCTGAGGTGTGATTAGTGAGAAGAGTGAATAAATACTGTTATAACAAATAGAAGGTTGAGATTGATGATAAATAAGCCTGTAGAAGTTACTTATGATTAATTATCAAACATCTGTAATCAATAAACTTGTTTTATTTAAAAGACAGTGAGATTTGGACCTTCATCTTCATCCTTCCATAAGTAAAGTATGTTGATTTAGTGATCAACTGGTGGCAGCGGGTGAAAAGGAGTATTGGTTTGCCTTCGTGTGCTCTGTGTTTGGAGAGTCAGGCAGGGGCCTCGAGGTGCGAACGCCACAATGCTTAGTCAACTTTTTCATAGAATGACTGGAAATAACTTCTGAACAGTCATATGACCTTTCTCTTCAGACAGGCTTTTCCCTTAGTGATTGGCTGTCTGAGAAGGTTTTTAAATTGAGTGTTATGCCTTCTTGCTATGAATCTGTTGCTGGTGTTGAAGGAAGGAAGGAAGGAAGGAAGGAAGGAAGGAAGGAAGGAAGGAAGGAAGGAAGGAAGGAAGGAAGGAAGGAAGGAAGGAAGGAAGGAAGGAAGGAAGGAAGGAAGGAAGGAAGATTGTTCCACTTCCTACACTAGTCTAATATGTGACCATATGACAAACACAAATACCTTTGCATGTTCAGACAGCATACAGATGCATGTTTTATGGAACCACATAAAATTGGACATCCATCATGCAAAAGTGTATAGACCTATATAAATTCTGCACACATACATAAGGGCTGTTTATATCGTCCACATTGCAGGACTATTGGGAGGAACCACGCTGTTCTTTTCTCAGATGTCATATCCATGGGATATGTTCAGTGATTTGGGGTTACCACACCACTGTCAATTTCTACTTTCAAATGTACTGCTCTGTCATTTCTGTTATCTTTATCAATGCATGTGAAACTACATGAAAGATACTAGCAATCCTACTGAAATGCACACCCTGGGAGTCCTACAGAAGTTTTACCTGAGTAAAATTTTTCAATTTGACTTACATCTTGTTTAGTTGAAGTATGGTATCACTTAAAGTCTATGGGAAACTTTTGCTGATCTAATTGAAATTATTGCAATTTTCTTTAAAATTCCCACAGGTTCCAGTCTGCAGTGTGGCACACAGTGAAGCCATCTTCACGATAGAAGAAATATGGACTATAAATGTGAAAGTTAAAGAGAACCTTCTTTTCAAGGGCTGAAGTCCAAGGTGCTACAAAAAATTACTCAGGGTCTAACCTCAAGCCTCTACTGTCAGGAGTCATTTTGCCCACCATAGTCATGGTCAAGACAGTCACAGATCTTATAGGAAAGTAAAGACCATACCTGTATCCTATGTTTTCAGAGCTTTAGACCAAAACCATGAAACTGTAGCAATGAAATAAGCAGCTAGATGGTGAAATCAGTTCTGTGACTTCCTTGAATGATGCACACACACATAATCTGCAAGGAAGTCAGTTTGATTTATAAGCTTTAGGTGTTTAGGAAGAACAAATACAGAAACGTGAACAACATTTCAGAATGTGTACAACTGGCAGAAAATAATAATGCTAACTTACTTACTTACACTTGGGTACAGGTTTTCCAGGAGCATGAATCTGAAACCAAACAGAGGAACCACAACAAAAACTGACGGCATAGGCAAGAGGTGAAATACCCCAGAAGTAGAGTGTCAGGTCTTTGGCAAGAGCCAAAGCCATCTTTTATATCAAAACTTCACATTAATCCAGATGAATCCAGTGGACCCATCAAAAGCTATAATAGCCAGACCTTTGAATATCATTCCAGCATACAGTATATGCAGGTTCCACACATTCAACCAAAACAGTAACTTTTAGGAACAGTCATTTTCATTAATCTTGGGAGAGCAAAACAAAGATACTAAGGTAGGTTTATGGGCTACTCTAGGAGGCTCTGGATCTCATAAAAGGGATTCTTTGGAGAGGGACACATGCAAACCCGTTTGTGTTTTTATGGTTCTGAATTTACCACTGTGATGAACCTTGCATCAAAATATCACCACTAATTCAGAAGGGTAGTTGGTGGTGGAAAGAACATAGATGGCCTCTTAAGCAGCTGCTCCAAGGGGATGGAACACCCTGCTGAAGAACGTTACACTACCTCTCTCTTTGCTACCCTTCCACTGGCAGACAAAACAGCTTTATTCAGAAAGATCTTTGGCCTTTAAGCTAGATTGTTACTGAACAGAGTTTTAACTGGGTGTGTACTGTTTCTTTTTTTTCTTTTTTTGCTGCAGCATGTTAAATCAATTTTAATTTATTTGATTTAATTTTAAATTGAAGTTCTGTGTTTTTTTCCATATCTCTTTAATTATTGCTATTTGCCTCCTAGGTGGAAAGTTGCAATAGAAATGTAATTCATTAACTATTTAAATTCATGTCATATAGCATCAGTGAGGGTTTCAAGTTAATGGAGTACATGTGCTAGCTAGGGCATTGCATGGGAAATCTAAGAGGTGATGCACCATTACAGCGTGTCACGTCTCCTTTATAACTCACAAAGCAGTTCTTGCAGTTTCTCTTTTGTATGACTGGAGACCAAAATCAGACTCCCACTTTGTAAGCTTACAATAAGAATTTCCCTGTTACTTTCAATTCCCTTTGTGCTTTTGGGGTGCAGAGGGAAGGATAAACTCACTCTTTCCTTCATACGTTCCACAACCTAATCTCTTGTCTTGTACAATTTCTCAAAGATTATTGTTCTGGGACTTCTTGCGCTAAGGTAGAGATAAAAGAAGGGTAACTTTTATTATCTTCCCTTTCATCCTATTTACAAATTTGTCCTACAAACTGCTAGAGAAAATACCATACTTTCTCTTGTTTTCACTTTGAGACTGTTCTTCTCTGACGTGTTGAATTCATTTTGCTTTAATTACTTGATTTGAAGCTTAAATACATACTGCAGAAACAGTGTTTCCAAACAAACTCTGACATTGTAACTGTTAAGCAAATCCATATGGTGTGTTTCAAAAACCAAATCTGTATTTTCACAGAGGAGGTTGCAACGGGTCAGATAAGAATCAAAGGGAAAAATCTAAGCAGATCCTGCTGGCATGGATTCTATAAAAATGAAGGCTGAAATAATGAAGTCTAATACTTCTGACCCATTGATCAAAATGGAGCTATGAAACAGGTGCTTCATGCTAAATTAATGGATGAAATTATCACTGCACAGATTTAAAAACAAATAAACAAATTAATGATATCAATGTAGAATTAATTAACTTTTATTCACATGCACATATCTTCTTAACCCCCTCGGTTGCCATGAATAACAATGCTATTCCACACAGAAATCGTGAGTAGTATAAAGAATAAGTTGTTTTTTTATGTGCTGCCAAGTCATATCTGAATTATGGTAATCCTATGAATGAGAAATCTCCAAAATGCCCTGTCCTCAACAGCCTTGCTCAACGCTTGTAAACTCAAGCTTGTGACTTCCTTTACAAAGTCAGTCCATCTCACATTTGGTCTTCTTTTTCCCCTGCATGCTGTGGAGCCAAAAAAACAACAACACACACAACAAAAACACCTATATTACAGATCTGCACCAGTTTCTGAAATCTGTAACCATATGGTGACAAGGAAAACCAGCATTACTCATTGTTTACCATCTGGAGAGGACACATACCATTTGTGTGCCATTCCTTCACCCTAGCTGGCGGCAAGCCCATGGAAGCTGCCCTGATCCTGAATGAATGTGTATCAATCTCTACTCCAGGGAAGTTAACCCTGCCCACATTACTGCCATAAACTGAACCCAGGTAAGAGAGGTACTGCCTGGATGAATGAAAAAGAGCCCCTGGCTTCAGGATGCCCTCACAAAAATGTCCTCATTGCCTGTACTGGGCAACTCATCAGCCAATTGGCATAGACTTATCAAAGTACCAAGAACGATTAAATGTAAAGCCGAAGAAACAAAAGTTCTCAGGATGTACAGACGGAAGCCAAAATGCAGCTTGCACACCACACTTGGCCGTAAGTGCATCCCTGCCACAGAACCTGATCAGCTTTACTGAGGAATCAAAAGACCCACACCTAGCTGAACAGAGCTCAGGGGGAATAGCATCATTCACTAACCCTGCTCTAGGGTAGGACAAGTCATGAATTAAATGAAACTCCCCTTTGTGGACCACTCCCAATGGGGCACTCTCAAATTCTCAAAAGGAGGGAATTGGATTGGGACAGCCACCCCACCAGGTGCTTTTCCTCTATTGATTTTGGTCGGTTGAACTAAGAGAAGGGACTCCCCAGAAGATCTTAAAAGCTGAGAAGGCTCATATGGGGTAGTACAATCCTTCAAATAGCCCGGACCAGAGCCATATAGGGCTTTATAGGTACTGTATTTTTACGTGTATAAAACAACATTTTTTCCTAAAATAATTAGGGGGAAAATTGAGGGTCATTTTATACATGGAAGGAGGCAGAGGCAAAGGAGCAGTTGCGCGTGCTCAGGCACCTCTTGCTGCTGCCGCCGCTGCTGCCCATTGCCTCCTCCAGTGCGACTGCCGGGGCTCACCTCCAGCTCACGTCGCTGCCTTGTCCCCTCCAGTGGCGGAGGCAGCAGCAGCAGGAGGCGGAGACGGAGGGAAAGGAGCACTCACGCACGCTCGGGCACCTCTTGCTGCTGCCCATTGACTGCCACTGCCGCATCGCTTCCTCCAGCGCTCCCTTTGGGCAGGGGACAAGGCGGTGATGACGTGAGCTGGAGGTGAGCCCTGGCAGTCACAATGGAGGAGGTGGTCGGGCGGTGGAGGCAGCAGCCGCAGGAGACAGAGGTGAAGGATCAGTTGTCCATTAACTGCTCCTCCGCCTCTGGCAAGGGTCAAAATTAGGGGGTCGTCTTATACATTGGGGGGGGTCATATACATGGAAAAATACGGTAATAACCAGCACTTTGAATTGAGTCAGGAAACAGACTGGCAAGCAGTGAAGCTGTTCTAAAAAGAGAGTTCCATGCTCCCTATAACCAGCACCAGTCAGCAGTCTGGCTGCAGCCTTTTGAACCAGCTGAAGTTTCTGAATACTCTTCAAAGACAGCCCCACGTAGAGCACTTTGCAGTAGTCCAGATGAGATGTAAATAAGGAGTGTGTCACTCAGGCTAGGTTGGACATATCAAGAAATGGACACATCTGGCTCACCAGTTTTAACTGTGTACTAGTTAACTGTGATGAAACCTGTGCATCCAAGCTCAGGGTTGAGTCCAGAAGTACATCCAAGATGCAGACCTGACTTTTTAGGGACAGTACAAGCTGAATCCATATCTCCTGATGTGCCTTGTGACTGACCAGAAGCACTTGTGTCTTGTCTGGATTACATTTCTATTTGTTAGCCCTCATCCAGTCCATCACTGACAACAGACATTGGTCTAAGCACAGAACAGCTTCCTTGGAATCAGATGGGAAGGAGAGAAAGAACCCCAAAACTCTGAATAACCTTTCCCAGAAGTTTCTTGTAGATATTAAATCACATGTTAGGGGCAGGACTGAGCCCTGAGGGACCCCACAGACCAATGGCCAGGGTGTGAACAGGACTCCCCCAATACCACCCTTTGAATTCAGCCATCCAGGAAGGATTGGAACCACAGTAAAACAGTACTTCCAAGACCCATCCCAGAAAGGCACTCCAGAAGGATATGGTATTGAAAGCCACTGAGAGGTCCACCAGAACCAACAGGGACCCACTCTCCCTGTCTGGTTCCCAGCAGAGGTCATCCAGAAAAGTTCTGTAACCAGGCCTGAAGCCAGACTGAAATGGATAATCCACTTCATCCAGAAATCTCTGGAGCTGAGAAGCCACAAGACACTCTAAGACAGTGATGGCGAACCTATGGCACGCGTGCCACAGCTGGCACGCGGAGACCTCTCCCTGGGCATGCGAGCGGAGCGCTACTCACAATTGGTGGATTGCATTGCATTCAAAAGTACCCAGTAAAGGATTTTGGTAAGATTGTATTATGGTACAAACTTGATTTTTTTTTTTCTGGCCAGCCTTACGAATTGCTTTCTGTTTGACAGAGTGGGAGGTGGAAGTAATTTTAAGGCATTTCCCACATAGTTCTATTTTTAATCCAAAATATGGTCCTGCAATGTCTTTTTCTGGTAAGTAGGGAAATTAACAAAAGAAGCCTAAACATGTTTGTCCTAAAACAGCCTTTGATGAAAAGATTTTTTCACCATTTGAAATATTTAAATATCTAATATTTTATTATGTGATTATTTAATTGTCATTATATTTTATGATGTTTTATATGTTGAATTTATTTTATACTTGTAATTATGTTTTTTGTTTGATTGTGTTGTGAACCACCCAAAATAGCCTGGCTAGATGGGTAGCATACGAAAGAAAGAAAGAAAGAAGAGAGAGAGAGAGAGAGAGAGAGAGAGAGAGAGAGAGAGAGAGAGAGAGAGAGAGAGAGAGAGAGAGAGAGAGGTAAAGGTATGAAAAATTATAGTACTATAGAAATATATCAGAAATATATCATTAGAGCTTCACCATATGTTATGGGATGGAGCTCTGCAATCCTGTGATGTAACACTTCTAAAATGCAATGCTATCCATGTTTATACAAGCGTAAGTCCCTTGTAGTCAATGGTGCTTATTCCCAGGGTGTTTATAGGAAGACAGGCTTGATAAATGATTATTCATTAATCTCTCTGGATTTTTAAAGGATGAAGTAACAGTATGAGTACTTAATCCATTCATTGGTTAAGTATAACATTCAGAATGCCTCCACCTATCTTTAATTGAATTCAGTTATGCCATTTATCAGGTTCCTTAGGTGATCTTCCTTAAGATACTGGTTAGATCCCGATCATCTGAGGCTTCAGCAAAGTCCCCAGACTCTGTTTTTGATTCCCAGGGCCCCCAAACTGGGAACATCAAGAAACGCTGCCAAGATAGATGTGACCAGTCACGGGATACTCTGCAAAACAAACTGGTGAAGTGAAAACAAAAGTAGCTTTTCTAAGAAAAGCATACAACAGAGATGGGGGTTGAGCTTTAAAAAACACTACTCTTCAGGGAGGCTTTTCAAACCAACCCTGTCTGAGCGCCTCCCATCTGGTCCTTTTTATTGTGAAAATTTGTTGGTGCCATTGGCTTTTATGGTTTTGATTCGTCATTGCTGTTTCTGTTACATTTTAGTGTCCATAGTTTGTTTGTCCTGGTTTGTAATTGTCTGTAAGCCGCCCAGAATAGTACCTTGGGACTAATGGGGTGGTATATAAATTAAATATAAATAAATATAAATAAAACCATGAAAAAAGGAACCTTCCAAAGTTCATCTCCACTGCATTTAGCTCTGCAATTTTTGCTGAGAACAGCAAGTACAGTATTTCAAGATTCTGTTTAGACTCTAAATTGAACTGGGCAGAACTGGAATATTTAGCAGAGTCTCACTAACAGCAAACACCTAGTAAAAGACAACCAACACACCTGGGACTAGATTTCTGAAGTGTGTAGCAATCACGTTTCTCTGTTTCTCATCCCCAAAGCAGGCAAAAGTATCATAGTTTATTCCCCAAATCTGAATCCCAGTCTCTCTGCTCCTGGTCCTGCTTTGACTGCAACACCAAACAAAAGGTCTTACAAACAAAAGACTGTGGTTTTCTTTATTGAGTCAATCCATCTCATGTGCAGTCTTCCTCTTTTCCTACTGCATTGCACTTTTTCCTGCATTGCTGCCTTTTCCAGTGAGCTTGTCTTCTCATGATGCCACTGTAGTACAATACCCTTTGCTTGGTTATTTTAGCTTCTAGTGAGAGTCCACATTTAATTTGCTTTACTTATCTTTCTGACAAGTTATGATATCTGTAAATCTCTTTTCCAACACTACATTTCAAATAAGTGAAATGTGTGTATACACTTTATGTAGTGTATAAAATGTAGGTATACACTTTTAAAATGTGCATTCCTATATATAGCTGCTTTTCTGAGGGTAGCTTACTTTGGAGGAAACAAGTTCAGGATTTCAATGTACTTAATAAGCTTTATAAATAGGGTGCATTTAATTCAGTGTAGCATTTTGCACTTGACTTTTTTCTAAAAGAGCTGTCAGTTGGAGGAATCAATAAAGAACCAGACAGACAAAATGTGTAAATGACATGAGTTGTTTTTTCTAAACTAAAACCTCAGTATTCAGGTTTCATTGCAGTGTTGGCACTTCGAAATAAATAATTTGGTTTTGTGTTGCCGTTTGGGCACTCGGGCTCAAAAAGGTTCGCTATCACTGCTCTAAGAGCTTGCTGAAAAATTTAATACTGGGGACTGGCCAATAATTATCCAATGCAGTGGGATTCAGGGAGGGCTTTTTAAAACAAAGGTCTTACTACTGCCTCCTTAAGACATTCTGGTACCTTACCTTGTTGCAATGAAGCATTCCCCACTCCCCTCACCTGCCCCAGTGGCTGCTTTGATAAGACAGGAAGGGCAAGGCACACTTGTGCTGGCTTTCAAACACTCCAGTGATCCTGTCCACATTATCAGACTGCATTATATCAGGACAAGCAGGGCCCAATGTTACATCAACAAGATTTGTGACAACGACAGCATCTAAGTCAGAGCAAATCCGAGCGAATTTCTCTGCAAAGTGCTGTGCAAAATCTTCACAGTGCTCCATTGAGTGGTCAGCATCCACTCTTGTGGCTATCTACGCAACAGGCCCTTGGCCACCGGAAAGAGCTCTGCTGGATGGCTTTGTGCAGATGTGATAGTGGCAGAGAAGAACACCTTTGCTGCCTCCGCTGCTGTGGAATAGGCTTTCCAATGGGCTTTCACCCGTGTTCAAGCAGATCTGCTCCTGTTTTCCACCACCATCATGCTAGTCTCCATCCCCCTCATATCATCATCCTCAGCTACTTAGTAGCTAGTTCAACTGCACTTTGTGGGAAGGGACTCTAAGGAGTGATCATGTCAATAGCCTTGGCCTCTTGTGCATTTTAGAGATCCACCAAAGCCTCAACATGATCACCAGCCAAGACAGATAGAAACTCCACAGGAACTATCAGGAAACCATTTGGCTTCATCAGACTCCTAGGGTGGATCATTTTAATTGCCCCACCCCCACCCTTGCAGAGGCTTGGAGTTCCAATAAGCCTAAACTCTACCAAGTGGTGATCTGTCCATGACCAAGAGTTCCTTGAGACCCAGATTGCCACCGCCCTTTCCTGTACGGAAAACCAGGGCAAGAGTGTACCCTGCAACATAAGTGGAGCCAGATACCAGTCCCATAGTTGTCATGGAAGACATGAATCTCTGAGCTGCTCTTGATAAACTGTTATCCGCATGGATGTTAAAGTCCCCCGCTCAACAAGCTGAGGCAACTGCAGTACCACACATGAGACCAGATCAGCCAGATCAGGCAGGGAGGCTGCTGTGCAGTGGGGTGGGTGGTACACCTGCAGGATCCCTATTCTGTCCTGGGCACCCACTCTCAGGTACAGGCGCTCAAATCCCTCAGTCTATGGCACAGGGCACCTGACAAGGGGGTTTGAATTTCAATAGACTATTGCAACTCCTCCTCCCAGCCCCTCGGGTCTGGCCTGTGCCGAGAACCTAGGTGGACAAAGCTGAAAGAGAGACTCCTATAGCTTCATCCAAACAGTTCTCTGTAATGGAAACCAGGTCAGCATGTTCATCCAGGATAAAATCCTGGACATTAGTTGACTTACCTGGCATCTAGCAATGGCACCTTTAAGCCAGGGGGTTTGGCATCAAGGCTATCTAGGCTATTTCAGATGAGAGACATTTTTTGGGGGAGGCAACCAGGATTCTGTTTTCTTCTGTTGTCCTGAGATATTATTGATGTCCCCCAACTCTTATCTCCACTTGCCCTCTGTAATTGCAATGGCTGCTCCCTGCCTTATGGAGCCTTGTGGTGCAGTACTGCAAGGTTGCTCATGACCTGGGGTTCAATCCCAGGTAGCCGGCTCAAGGTTGACTCAGCCTTCTATCCTTCCGAGGTCAGTAAAATGAGTACCCAGCTCATTGGGGATGGGGGGAAAGGGGTAGCCTGCATAATTAACTTGTAAACCACTGAGAGAGTGCTTTAAGTGCTATGGAGGCGGTATATAAGCAGCACACCTTTTTGCTTTTGCTTTCTTCCCTTGCAACATCACCCCTCCTTTGAAAACATTTCCTTCCTTGGCAAACAAAGACCTCATACAACTGTCAGTCAGACCTTTATTGGCATTAGAGAGTACAATATACTTTAAACCAATAGGAACACAATAAGGAATGATAAAACCTTTAACCTAGTTAAAATTGGGGGGATTGGTACAGCCGTGGGCATACCTGGGAGATAGCCTCTCTAGTTTGGATCGCAGTTTGTAAAAAGCAAGCAACGTGAGTGGTAACATGATTGATTTTCCCTTGGACTAAGAAGTAAACCTTAGCATTATCAGAGAGACCTTGATAACCAGAAAGCAATGGATCTAGGAATCTTGCTCGGGGTCTGTTATAGAGCCTACGGCCATACCACCCTGAACACGCCCGATCTCGTCTGATCTTGGAAGCTAAGCAGGGTCGGGCCTGGTTAGTACTTGGATGGGAGACCGCCTGGGCCAAAGACCTCATAGTGTCAAACAGGGAGGCAGGCACAGGCCACATTCAGTAAATCCCTGCAGATGACACACAGGACTTCTTTTCTCCCCTGCTCAGGAACGCGAGTAGCGGCACCCCTCACACCAACCCTGACTTTTCCCCTTCTGTTTCTTGAACTGGTGCTTCTGATCTGATGACTTCTCAGGTTCAAAACTAGAACTGAACTCTGTTGACAGCTCTCTGTGTCTCTTTGCTGCCTGTGATTCCATACGTACCTGTGTAGCTGACCCAGATTGCTTCCTCTGTCTGGTGCCCCACAACTGCTGTCAACTGCCTAGCAGTTCCAGATCCCAGCTGTTCCATATATTCCACCAGGAGGTCTAAGATGTCTGAGATTCCTTGCAGCACTTTCCCCTTTTCTGTGGCTGAAGATCTTTGTTGTTCCTCTGTATCTACTGGCACTGGAGCATGTGCTGGGCCTTGACTCCTAGCAGCTCCCCTCCATGGTGCTAGCACCTCCCAGACCTTCCATGCTTGTTCCATCTCTCCTCGAGCAGAAAGCCATGAAGGTTCCTATCCCTGACCCAATGCCTTCTGCCTGGGTGCCATCCTGCAACTAAACAACCAGATTAATACATTGCAATGGAAAAAGTTCCTACAAATCAGCCACTGTGGGATCAGACCTGGCACTCTCCTCTGCCTGTAACAC
The DNA here is from genome assembly GCA_037013535.1 of Intellagama lesueurii. Classification (NCBI taxonomy): domain Eukaryota; kingdom Metazoa; phylum Chordata; class Lepidosauria; order Squamata; family Agamidae; genus Intellagama; species Intellagama lesueurii. The sequence goes on along the minus strand of JBAJHW010000010.1, from coordinate 11,565,367 downwards.
ATTATTACGTGTTACAGGCAGAGAGGGGAGGTGAAGGTCACCCCTTCAGCTAGATGGCCAATTAGCACCCTTTATTAGCATCATCTAGGTGACTCAGTGCTTTTCCTTCAACAGCTGTGCTTAACAAAGTGCCAACTGAGTAGCCCTATCACCTTTTTCAATGAATGATGAGGTGGCTAAGTGGCCTTACTTCTTAGACAATAGTGAAGTGGTGGGTGGATGACTTACCCCAACAACTAAAAGTGATGTTCTTACTGTATGCTGCAGCAAAATCATGAATCAGATCCTGACCTAAATTGGTAGGTTCCATGTGCTTCCTTTCCTGTTGGATTGATTGATTGATTGATTGATTGATTGATTGATTGGCCTCCCCTACCAAAGAAGGCCACTGCCTTCTCCAGCAGCAATTCAGCTCTCTCCATTCTGGGTCAACCACCCTCTTCCACTTCTTTAAGCTTCCTCACGGCCACTCGTTCTTGCCACTGCTTCCACATTTCCTAACATTGTTGCAGTCCCTGTTGTCATATCACATCATTCCTTGCCACCAGCTGTCACTGCTGCCACTGCTGCCTTCCCATCACTGCCTCTGCCTCTTACTCCTGCTTGCCTCTTAGATGACGCTGCTGCTCTGATCCCAAGTTGGAGCAATCAGATCCATCTTCAGTGAAGATGTAATGTCGGTTGACTAGAGAAAACTCCCAGCACCACTTAAATTCCTGCTTGGTGGACCAGATTGCAAATTCCTCCCTTCTGGTCCTCCAAGCAGCCTATGTGCCATGCCTCCTGATTGGCTGCAGCCTCTGGACAGCCAGCATTCCCCATTGGCCCATTTTGAATCCTAGGCAGCCTTTGATTCGGCTAGCCACAATCCTTCCTTTCAGTCTGATGCAAAGTTCTGGAATTGCACCAACACGACAATGGGAACTTTAAGCATAGCCAGACCTTGATGGCCCACAAACCAGGGTCCCAGGTAGAATGGGAATGGGGGGACCCAGCTTCTCCTGTTGACAAAGGTATCTCCCCAACCCTCTTTCTCCCTCCCCCTCCCTCCATGAAATAGGAAGTAATCTTCACCTAGCTCAAAACTTAGGTTGCCGGGGAGGTATTTTCTATAAGATGTGAGATCAGAAAGATAGCTTTCCATATATATTACTGAAGAATATAGCTCTTTGGCTTTCCAGTGGTAAATTACTCCATGCCTTCAAGAGTCACCAAAAAACTAGAAGCAATAAAACTTACTTAAGCAAAATATTAAGAAAACAATATGTTGAATGTTTTCTCTTTATTGTAAATGCTTGAAGTAGACTAAAGTAAAAACTATAACACCAATTGCTGAAAGTAACAAACATGACAATAACACGATCTATTAACACACTTTTCAGGTGTAACTCACAGCATGAAAAATCAGGGAAAAATCAGGAGAATGTCTTTATCTCTTTAAGATAGGGATGTGCAGAAATTTCATCACTGCCTCCATTGTAGCCAAAATAGTGTGACACAGCAAGACAGTTTACTATTTTTTAATCCCTACATGAAATCTTGACTGTAATGCTACCCAGAGACAACAAGTGCTTTTATTTCTTCCTATTTTGTGCAATTTTCCATACGCATCTTAAAGCAAAAGTAGTGTCTTTTTCCTTTGTTAAGCTGAGTGCAACACAAAACAAGCACAGAAAGGACTTGCTGGTTTATCATTAGAATGCATCCAACAATCCAATTACATTTGATAATGTGTGCAATAGTATCACAATTATAAATTGTGTGTATGTACAGAAATATGCAAAAGTCAGTCTTGAAATTGCACAAAATCTCACTGAGACCATCTTAAAGTTAAAAAATATCCAGTTTTCATTTTTGTAATGGATGAAGATAGAATTAGTCAGTATTTACTTCTCTACTTTGATAGTACTTGTGATTATCTCTAATTCTCTCATTCTGTCTCTTTTTGGTTAAAATTTGTATCTTAACCAGAGAAAATTTAAGAGTGAGGCTTAAAATTTAAATTAACATATTTATGAAAAGTATTTATTTCAAATCAGCAAGCATAAACTATTTATATACCGCTTTTCCACATTATAGCATAGCCCTGGGGTACTGAGCCTAAAAATTATGAACCTAATGGAGCATTTTGATAAGTAGCTGGATATTAAGGATCATGTGATATCAGGGATCAAGTGTGACATTTTATGTACAAAACAGACACTCCACTGTTAAGATCCAAATGTTTCCCCAAAGACAGCTTCTGTCTGGACTGGAGTCCATGGCTTTCCTCTATTGGACTGATATTAAGGTGAGACAGGGAGGGCCAATTTAAGACATTTTTATGCCTGGGATAAAATACACAGTATGCAAGTTGACTGGATCAACAATTGAACCTGACTTCCAAAGCAGTAAAGACTTCCAACATGTGTAAGCCCAGCAAACTATTTAAAAGGTGCAGGACAGACAGAGGTTTGTCTCCAACACAGAGGAAAACTTAGGTTTGTTTAACTGAGGGTTCTGTCACGCTTCCCCAGAATTCTGTGACAGTTGGGCCACATTGCCTAATGGCAGGGCTGGACCTCAACAGAGAAAGCTTTAGGTGGAAGGTATGAAATACCCCACAGTTTCATAACCTTTGTTTTCTCCATTTGTGGCTTTTTGCATTTCTTTCTTACATTACAAAGTGGTTAATAGTGTTGGGATCACCTCACAGTTGTGGTGGATTTTTTTCCAACAGCCAGGCTATGCGGAATGAAACTGTGCTGCTACTTAGGTGAGCCTGATTTTCCTTTTGCTGGCAATGCTCGCCTTGCTGAAGGCAAGCCATATGTTGTCACCTGTGTCGGTATTTAACAGACCTGTCTTAGTGATGAAGTACTGAATTCTGGCAGACTGCAGGAGAATTTCGAATTATGAAAACTGGGCTTTTATAAAGGATAGATTAGAACACTGACAAAATTAAAATGCCTCCTCTTCACTAATTTCTTTCTCACCTGGAGCAACAACATCAAGGAAGGCAAACTGGCATTTTTGTGTGACCAATAAAATCCTTCTCTGAGTCTAGACTTATATTGTGTGTTGAAGAGAAAATCAACCTGCTGAGTTAAGGCTTCGTTGCCTAATGACCTACAAAATTTTGAACAAGAGAGAAATTTTGAAGAAGGAGAAATCATTCATGAGTTATAAATACTATAGTCAAGGGGAATCATGATATACTATTTCTAGTCATGGGTTGGGGATCATGTGACCTCTGGTTCATATGTGGCCTCAGGGCTATGTTTGCAGTGCTCCATTACCAACCCCAACCCCAATTCCAACTCCCAAATTACACTATTAAATTTTGGTGGTAATTTGCAGCACTGAGATTTTGTGGTAAGAAGGACAGGCATTCAAAACAACCATTCCATGTTTGCTGAGAAACGTTGGCAGCAAACTGATAGACTGTATTTAAAAGCAAGCCAAATGTTGGTTTAAGTTGTGCCCCCCTCCAGATATTGTTGAATGGTGGTGGCAGAATTTGCTGAATAATTTTGATAGTATAGATTTGGCAAGTTATTGGGCACAACATTTGGCCCTAGACCCCTTCAAATTGCCTACCCATGATTTAGACCAGTGATTCCCAACCTTGTGTCCCCAGAATTTCTTGGACTACAACCCACAGAAATCCTGGCCAGTACAGCTAGTGGTAAAGGCTTCTGAGAGTTTTAGTCCAAGAACATCTGGGGACCCAAGGTTGGGAACCACTGGTCTAGAGACCATCCAAAGGTAAATGAAGGGGAGTGCAATATATCTTTAAATGTCTATTCACTTTTTATAAACATATGATCTGGTGAAAACTACTTCTAGGGTGAGCTGCATTCCAGCAATTCAGATCAAAATAGGAAGGGAGTAAAAGGGAGGCAAAATTGCCTTACGTTTTCTGCATTTGTGAGGCAGTATAAAGGGCAGTAAATAAATCTCTTAAATTTCTATTGCTTACTGAGACAGACTGTCCTCTCAGGTTCTATGGCTCCTTAGGGATCCTTTTAAACCTGGGGAAGCCTTTGAGAGCCTCAGAATGTCTTCAAGACCTGAAAATATCCACCACTGGCCCCACAACCAGGACCGCTGGCAGCAATTTTGAGGCATTAAAGTCTCCCCCTTGTTCTGAGGTTCTCAAATGCTTTTTTAGGTTGAAAGGGATGCCTAGGAAGCTTTGAACCTGGAGGTGCAGGAGGGGATAGGAAACCTAAAGGTTATGGTTGGTGGCTGATGACATTACCAGCATTTTCTACAATAGAATCATGAAAGACAAATTCAAAGCAAAAGCAAAGCATGCTGCTTATATACTGCCCCATAGCACTTCAAGTACTCTCTGGGCGGTTTACAAGTTAATTATGCAGGCTACACATTGCCCCCCAGCGAGCTGGGTACTCATTTTACTGACCTCGGAAGGATAGAAGGCTGAGTCAACCTTGAGCCGGCTACCTGGGATTGAACCCCAGGTCGTGAGCACAGTTTTGGCTGCAGTACAGCAGTTTAACCACTGCACCATTGTTTTCCATGCAATTCACACACTGCATTGCGTTAGCGGTAAATCAATACAGAAAATACTCTGAATTGGATTCCAGTTCTTTCCAATGTTATACCTTGGAAAGATGTATAAATGTGCAAAAAAGAAAACTAAACAATACTATCCTTTGCATTTAGGATCAGTAAGAGAATTGCATAAAAATGAAAAACTCCTGTAAAAATTCCTCTAAAATGGTCCTTTAAAGAGAACTTGTTGAAAATAACCAGACTATCTGCTATATCAAAGTAACCTAGTCTAAGATGTTACTCATTATATCAAAAAAGAGCTTTGCAATGGCTAGTTACATTACTTGATACATAAAATTAACAGATAACAACAAAACTTCTGGTTAGTTACTTCTAAGCTCTGGTTCAGAGGCATAGACAAGTAGTACTTTAAATTTTGGCTATTGAATTTGAATTGTCTCCCCTTTCTAACCCACTAATTTCTCCTAAATCTAAGTATTTGATGCAAATGCCCAGTCCGCTGATGAGCCCTTCAGCAGCACGGGCTGCCTTTATCCCATTCCTGGGATAGCACGAGACATTAAAGTCTCGCAAGAGCCTTGAGAGAGAAGGGGTGGGGGAGCATACTTAAAGAAGAGCTCCTCCTACCTTGGGCCTCTTCCTTTTCAGCATCGAGCGAAGGAGGACGGAGTGCTGCAGCCAGGAGGAGAATTCTTGCTGCTTCACTCAGTGGTGGCAGCCATTTTGGATGGTGGGGTTGCATCAGCGCCCCCCCATGGTTTGCTGTTCTTCGTCTCTGTGCTGAGAGCCAGATGCTGTCTGACTTTGCCTTTCAAAAGAGAGAGAGAGAGAGAGAGAGAAAAAGGGAGAATAGGGAAGAGGGATTTGGAGTAGGGGACGGGGTGCAGCGTTGCCTTTCTGGCCAGATGGGCGCCCCCGCTAAGCTCATAGGTTACAACGTTGGAGCGGCCCTACAAAAAATAATATTACTAAATAAAATGAAACAATCTGAGAAAATAAAGAGAAATGAATTAGGAGTGTGATTGGGATTTTGTTCGGGCCCAAGGAGGCAGTTGAAGGGCGCGCGTGCGTGTGTGTTCAACCCCCCCTTCCCCCCATCTTGAGATCCAGTACACATACATAATAATCACTTTTGGATACTACTTAAATTAGTACCAATTAAATTGAGTCGGGTTACTTGAGTAGAGTTTTTTACTTAGTGTGGGGGGTGTTTGGTGTGTTGTCTGTCACTGAAGAAAATCTGATTTATTGGTCATTGGTTTAATTGATATTGATTAATTGTATTACAGGTAGAAAACAGTAATGAATTTAAGAAAATCAGCATTAGGGGTAAATAGTTGTAATTAATTTAGGGGTATTAGCAAAGTTAATGATGTTACATCTTGGTTTTAATTGATATTAATTAAATTACAATTCAGGTAAATAATAGTATCTAATTCTTGGGGGTTATAAGCAAAGTTGATTAGGGTAAATATTGGTTTTAATTGATATTAATTAACTTGCATTAGGTAAATGGTAATTAATTCGGGATTGGTATAGGCAGAGTTAATTAGGTTATAAAAAACAAACAAACAAACAAAGCAAAAAAAAGGACTAAGATAAGTTGAGTGATTGATCGATTAATTAATTGGGCAGTAAGTGGAAGTGAGCTGCCAAGTATATAATTGGTTTAGATTAGTGGTAACTAGTTAATTGCTAATCCTGCTTAGAAAACTGCTGGATAGCTCAGAGGTTTAGGTATCTGGCTGTAGAGTCAGAGGTTGGGAGTTTGATTCCTCCCTGTGCCTCCATGACAGAGGTTGGACTCAACAATCTGTAGGGTCCCTGCCAACTCTAATAATAAATAAATAAATAAATAAATAATATTTTTTTTAAAAAAAGATAAGACACCCAATTCTAACCTGTGAATCAAGGAACAAGGCTAGCGCTGGCCTTTAAAAGGATGTGAGGAGCCTCAAGAAGGTTAAACTTAAGGAGCTGGCAGAAGATTTATCCTTTTTTTCTGCTTTAGAGGAGGATCACGCGGCCCTACGGCCATCCAGAAAAGGGGCTGATGCTTCAGCAGTTCCGCCATGGTGCAGGGAGGAGGAGGAAGAGCAAGGTTTGGTCCCATCGAAAATTGGACGACTAGCTGCTTGGAGGCAGACCAGCAGGATGAAGGGGATGAAGCCATTTGCGTGGAGGACATCAGACCAACTACGTCAAATTGTAAAGCGTGAGTGGAAAATTGCACCCAACACATTCACAACATTTCCAGCTTGGCCTCAGCCAGGCAGGGGTCAGTTCGGTACACCAATACACACCACTTGGCATACTAGGTGCTGGGGTTACAGGTACACGGTGGCTGAGTACTAGTACTCCCTTAGGTACTTGGGCTTCCCCGTATGAGCAAAATTCTCTGCCAGTGTTGTTAGGCCAACTGCAGGGGTAGGGTATGGCCATATCTGTTGGTCCCGGAGATGGGCTATAACACCGTTCCCCTGAGGGCCTTGCCTTTAGGGACCACGCCATGCCCCTGGGAGATCATCTCACCCCAGCGGCACAGGAAAAATCTTGAAAGGAAACTGCGTGGACCTTTTGATCTTCTTAACAGGAAAGTAGATAAGAAGGACATTAATAGGGATGTTGAACGGGAAAAAGAAAGACACAGGAGGCATAGGATAGACGGGACCTGGGCTAACCGGTTAACAGGTTTCTTTATCTAAGCAGGGGTAGTTGTGAAAGCTCAGACTTGGAGGGCTCAGGCTTTGTTTCAGTAATTAGACATAATTTATTGGGCATATGTGGACCTTGCGGGGCAGGCTTGGTTGAACTCTGATATATCGTTCCATATGAGGAGCGCTATTCATCCAAATTTGCAGTTGGATGAACCTTTGCCAGGCCTTTGGTTGCAAGTTATGACACCGGCCAGGCCTAACCCCGGGGATGGGTTCGACAGAGGTCATCTTCTAGGTAAACTGGGTCCAATTTCGAGCTCCCATGCTGGCAAGGGGCAAGTGGTTCAACCCCACTTGCTCTGCTGGGACTATAAAGCCAAGGGCATGTGATTGCGTAAAGGATGTTGTCTCTGGCATGAGTGCACAGTCTGAGGGTGCCAGCACCCCAGTACATCCTGTTTTAGACCCAGGGCACAAAGAAACGCCAATAAGGACCCCGGAGGTAGCAAAGGCGAATGGGGGGAGGGGGTCCCCTTGGTAAGGGGCCCCAGCCCGATTAAGGTGGGGGTACTGGAGAACTGGTTAGTGGACTATCCGCAGCCAGAAGACACACGGTATTTGTTAGGAGGTCTTCAGTACGGTTTTAGAATACCGGCATGGGGAGGAGCGTAAGGCGTTCTTTCCAATAAATAAATTAAAAATAAATAATTAATTAATTAATAAAGTCGGTAAGGGGTATGGAATGTATTGTCAGGATAAATAAAGAAAGAAGTGTCAGAGGGTAAGGTTTCATGACCTTACCAATATCCCCCTTTAAAGAACCTTAGGGTATCGCCCTTAGGCGTAATACACAAGAAGAAAAAGAGAGAATAGGCTTATTCCCCATCTGTATTACCCAGAAGGGGAGTCAGTGAATGATCCCATCTCACAGGAGCTTGGTGCCATGCGCTATACCTCTTTGTATGAGGCGGTACGTACGGTACGTAGCTGTGGAATTGAGGCGGAGCTTGCAAAATGCAACAGTTGTCAATGTTTCATATTCCTCCAGCCCATCCACTAGATTTTAACCTTTCGGGCTTTAATTTTAAAGCTCTTACTATATTTATAGGGCCTTGCTGGTGGGTTGCTCCATTTCCTGCACTGCATTTGAGCGGTTCAGTTCAATTTAGAATGGAAACTCAGGAGCAGGATGGGTTATAAGAACACTGCCCATGGTGAGAGGACTATCCTTTTGTGGTAAACGCAGTACTGGTCGCGGGTGATTTATATCTGAAACTTCCCTAACAATAGCACGAAAGTTGGGCTTACCATTAGCCGGGGGGGAAAAAACAGAAGGGCCAGCTGCGGCACCTACTTTCTAAGGAATTGAATTAAACATTAGGAAACAAGCCTCCAGGTTACCAGGGGACAAACTGGAATTGTCTACTCAGGGAAAGCAGGAAAGTATCTTTGAAAGAACTGCACGAAGTTGTAGGTCACCTAAAAATTTTGAGTGGATGGCAATTGCTCCATGTCGGGCAATTCTGCGTAGATTGTGCAATGCGATGAGATGTCTGTGTTGCCCCCTATTTTCATCGAACCCGGTTACAAAGGCCATGCGTCAAGGACCATAATTTTTGAGTCAGTTCCTTGCCGAGATCAGCTTAGCTGATGCACTATCAGGCTAACAGAGCGATTAGGGTTAGGGAGTCAGTTGCAGGAGCCCAGGAATTCCCAGGGGCTCTTCTCACGGAGGTTTAGCTAATCTGCAGGTTGATTTAGACAGCATGATAGGTTGTGCTCTGACCCGAGCATGCTGAACAGTTATTTGTCAGCGAACATAAGATTTCAGGTGTTTGGAAACCTAAGGGGCCGGGAGCTGACTTGGCCGCTCCAGTGAAGCATTTGTAGCAATTTATAGTGGATTCATATATGATGGAACTGTTGTTAGGATCCATAAGTGGCAGGTTGTAAACAATGGCTTTGTAGGCCCTGACTTGGGGATATAAGGGTCATACCTCTTCATTGGGCATTAGGAAGCCGTTTCCTGGCTGGAGTAAAGGAAGGAGCTGGGTCTAGGACACGGGTACCCATATCCCGAACGTTGTAAATTATCTGTCGATGGCTTGCCATCTGTAGGGATGGGTACGAGGCAGCATTAGCTAGGGCTACATCAGTGTTAACGTTAGTGGATGCGTTAAAGTTCATGCACTGATAACTACAAGAAAGAGTGGCCTGACCAAGGTAGCAATACAATGGCAGAATGCTAGGCGAGAGGATACTATGGTCAGGTTGCACATTCACCGATCCAAGGTGAACAGCAAGGTGGAGGGGGCGATTTACTCCAGCACCATGTTCTATAGAGGGCTACACCCGATAAGAGTGGGAGGTGCACATTGAAAGTCAGGGGGCATCGACAGGATGGCTTCCTTGTGCACTAAGACGTTATTATTTAGCAGAGTATCAGTTATAGAAGACCATAGACATGGCACTGCGTCAGGTGGGAATTTCAGGTTTGAAGGTTTGTGCACATTCTGGAATGGGTGCTGCTTCAATTGCAGACACCCTAGTCTGCCATCCTGACAATGTTCAAAGGTTTGGAAATGGTCGTTCAGTAGCTTATCATGAATATGTTGGAACATTCCCTCATGTCTGGGCAGGCGCCTGGTTCCTTTTGTCGTTGCAGGTATGGTAGGGATGGCAAGGAGGCTACACGTCATGGTGATTAGCAGCATTTGGCTCACAACTCCCAATTGTCTTTAATATGCTTGTCATCGAAGCAACCAACATGAATTTGACCCAACTTCGGGAGGCAGTGGAAGACAGGAGGGCCTGGCGTGCTCTGGTCCATGGGGTCACGAAGAGTCGGACACGACTAAACGACTAAACAACAATGCTTGGGATATAATGACCGGGCCTGTACAGTTGAACGGCCTGAACTTGATGTACTATGTGACCTCAGTAGGCTGAGGGCAAATGACCCTTTGATGGGCATTATGTGGTCCACGACCATCCCGTGGCTTGAGTGGAGAACAGAATGCCGAGTTCAGCAAGTTAACACGGCACGGGGGAGTGTTAACAGAGAAGTACGCAGAGCTGGATGTAATGGCCATGGATCGGTGATTGGTCACCAAGAGATCCGCGTGGATTGGCCTGAACTCTTTTGGAATGCCCAGCACGTTAACACTGCATGGAAGTGCTAACACTGAAGTGTACTGGGCAGCGCTCAATGGCCTTGGATTGGTGAATCGTTACCATAATCCACATGAAGAGGCCTGAGCTGTGCTGGCATGGCCAGTGGGTTAACACTGCATGGAGAAGTGTTAACAGTGAAGTGCATCTTGCACTGTGCAACGGCTTGGATCGGTGAATCGTCACCGCGGATGGAGTATGCCTCTCTGACAGAGGCTTGGAGTTATTTTTGGGCAGACCTCAGGGGGGGCCTGCTTTTGGAGCTCGAGAGGCTCGATGGCGGGCATGGGCCTTAAGTGTAGCTTGCCCCTATGCCGTGGCGGGTAGTGCGGATAAAACAGGTTTCGGTGAGTCCCCTCACAAACACAGATAATGTATAGCTCATTTGATCTTCCAGTGCTGCGGATCGTGCGATTACAGTGTTTGGGGGAGAAGATCTGCTGGGGCCGCTCCCGGTCCGTTGATGAGCCCTTCAGCAGTGCGGGCTGCCTTTATCCCATTCCCGGGATAGCGCGAGACATTAAAGTCTCTCAAGAGCCTTGAGAGAGAAAGGGTGGGGGAGCATATTTAAAGAAGAGCTCCTCCTACCTTGGGCCTCTTCCTTTTCAGCATCCCACCCGCCCACCCGGTTTGCTAGTGTGAGTTTTGCTGGTCGCCTTTTGGGGTCGGATAGGAATTTTTGACCCACATCCTGATTGGCCTTTGGAAGTGGGGATTTTTTGCCTATCCCACACTGGCTGAGGTGCGCTGGCATATCAAAGGGTGGCTAATTTGGTCACACAGGCAGGTAGTGCGGATAAAACAGGTTTCGGTGAGTCCCCTCACAAACACAGGTAATGTATAGTTCATCTGATCTTCCAGCGCTGCGGATCATGCGATTACAGTGCTTGGGGGAGAAGATCTGCTGGGGCCGCTCCCGGACCAACAGTCAACAAGAAGAAGGGGACTTGAGGTCAGGGGGTGGTCAAATTGGGGCCGGCCGGGTTCTCGCTGTCTTCATGACTGTGAGATCTTGGGGCTCGGCACTCACCCATAGTTTGGTAGGGGTCCGTTGAGACCCCTCTGCAGAACCTGATTCTGCACTACAGCAGGACCCTCCCTTTTTTCCATTGAGGATAAAGATGAATATTTAATAAAGTGTGGCCCATGTTTTACTCCATAACAGTTGTCTCGTGTTTTATTCCGGGGTAAGGGGATAAAGAGCTTTGCAATGGCTAGTTACATTACTTGATACATAAAATTAACAGATAACAAAACTTCTAGTTAGTTACTTCTAAGCTCTGGTTCAGAGGCATAGACAAATAGTACTTTAAATTTTGGCTATTGAATTTGAATTGTCTCCCCTTTCTAACCCACTAATTTCTCCTAAATCTAAGTATTTGATGCAAATGCATTACGGCTGCAGAACTGACATGCATAGACAGCTGATGTGGGTGTGCTACAGATGGATACCACAATGCATATTGGTTGCCTACTGGTCACGATGGGAGATATTTGATGTGGATGCATCTTCCTATCTAATGTAATTAGCTGCATGCAATATGCAGGAGTACATCTTAAATTAAACTAGTGAATGCATACCAGGGAGGAAAAAAATCCCTTAAAGATACTCTCATGACAGCTCATCCAAACCTGCTACTGAAGTCCTCTCACCCCCAGTGGGTTTAAATTTTGGGAGTCTTATAACCGCTGATGCGACTTTGGCTAACATAAAAGTTTTCTGCATCTGGATGTGAACCTCTGGATTATTAAAACCTAGGTCTTGAGGAATGGGCTAATTTGTCAGACAATATCATTCCCTTTCCTTGGACAATGTCTCACCCAAGATAAATGCTGTTTAATAAGGGCTGCTGCCAAAAATTGTTAACAGCTTTGTTTGGATGTAGCCAGCTGTCTGTGACCTCATCAATTTACCCTGCCTCATTATCGGCATGAAAAAGGAGCTTCCTTGTTCCTCAGGCCTTTCCCTGAACTGATATGATGACTGAGAAATGCCAGGGAGGGTGGCGGAGGGAATGAAAAGTAGATAGGACAAATTCCAAAACAATGAGATTGTTGGCCATGGGTGACTGATGAAAGGAAGGAGTTGTGACCCTCTAAAAATGAGCCTGGCTCATGCACCTCATAAATCACTCAGCAGCTCCCTAGTTCAGTACCTCTGCCAGACATGTGGTCAGGGAACATTTTTGTTGCATTCTATTATATTCCCCATATTTTTGAACAGCAACCCTCATTGAAACATATTTCTAGTGAAATGACATATTTCTTTTCACTATGTCTGATGTTTTCTGCTGTTCAACACAAGTAGAGCTCTAAAAAGCAGGGTTTTCAAATTTTATAAGCACAACAGAAGCAGCAAAAAGAGAGCAGGAAAGAGAATAAACAATACTGTAGCTAGTGCTGTGCTTGGGGAAAAACGCTTTTGATTTCTTCTCCCAGAGAACAACATTTCTGTGAAATTCTCATGAGTGTGGTACAGGTTTTTTAATGTTTACTTTTGTTATGAAGTGGCCACATTGTGAGCATGTAGTACAGTCTCCCCTCTAATAGTGTTCAGGTTTTAATTAAAGTCCTGTGTTTTAATTAAAGTCTATTGAAAGACATAAGGAGGTGACATCTCTATCCAGATGGAGTGGATTTCAGTTCAGGGCTGGAACTACACATTTACAATAATCCTTAGCAGAGATATTTACTGCAGGTTAGCTGTAAACAGGCACAAACACACCTGTAATGCATAGAATCACAGAATCATAGAATAATTGAGTTGGAAGGGGCCTATAAGGCCATAAAGTTCAACCCCCTACTCAATGCAGGAATCCAAATCAAAGCAGATCTGACATGTCTTATTTTAATGCAGTTCCTTACATTAGTACACATTAAAGTAGTTGAGTGAATTGAGCCTCAGAAGTCCCAAGGGGAAGCTCTCGCCATAGCAGAACACTGTTATAACCTTGCTTTTAATCCAGAAATGAATAATCCCCATTAACAGCAACATCTATGGAAAGGGACACCAGGGTGTAGAGAAAACGGAGCCCTCAATATTAATTTCCAGTCCAGCCAAGGGAAATCTTTACCATTTGCACTACCAAATATGGGACAAGAGTAAGTCTGGATTTACTGGTAGATCTGTAGGAGACCTGAAATATTTCAGGATGAATGCCCAAACCAGACATAAGTTGCCAGATCAACAACATTGCAACAAGATCTGAGACCTGATGACCCTACCTCACCAAAATAAGTTCTAATGTACCCTGAGAAAGAAGGAGAAACCATCTAGAGGAGAAAAATATCAGGAAACTATAGATTAATAAGCTGGATGGATAGCTCAGTGAGTTAGATAGAGGTTGGCAGTTCAGTTCCCCACTGTACATCCCAGAAGAGCCAGCCTGTGTGGCCTTGGGCAAGCTGCACAATCCCAGGGTGCCCCCAGAGGAAGGGAACTTTTGTGTGCTCCATAACTATGAGACCCTGAGAAGGGTCATCATAAGTCAGAATTGACTTGATAGCACACAATCATTATTAGATTATATACCAGAAGTAGTTGCAACAGCCAGTTAGCATGTATTTTGTAATGTGAGTTTTCTTGCTCAACAGCTTTCTATATTACACACTACAAGCAGAGAAGGTAACCATGGACATAGATATCAGGGGCCGAACACCTATTTTGCATCTAACATCATTGACTTTCATATTTTACTCAGATTTCTACCACTGCCCAAATAAAACGGGCATTACATTCTTCAGGGTTATTTAAAGCTTCTTTTCTGTGAAGTGAAGGAACTTTGTTTATGCTTCCTACTTTCTATCCCTGTCTTTCAAAGCTTACAACAGGTCGTCTCTTTCTACTTTAGAATATTATTTGCAAACATGCCACTAAGAACACACAAATAATAAAAGCATAAGTAACCTTTTCTCTTTGCTTTTACAATCAGAGTTGTCGTGGAGTGGGAAAGAAAATTGAGATACAATTTACTAACAAGACACAATTTAATATAATTTCTACCTATGAAGTGTGTGAAGGTGTAACCTCTTTTGTCTGCTCTTCAAAAAGGATTTAAGTGAAACAATGTAAAGCTCCCTTTTTGAGTTGAGATTGTAATTCTCAAAAAAATATTTATATTGTGATATGAAGGAGCTTTTTCAAAGGACGTAAATGGAAAGAATGACAATGTTAATGCCTTACACAATTCATATGCTCAGGAGAGGGTTCATGATAATTTTGCAAGTGCTCTTGGTAGGTGTTTGCAACATTTAAAAGACCAACATAACCTGTTTCTGGTCTGGATAAAAGGAACCAAGGCTGTGCACTGTGTTTGGTTGGCTGCTAAAATACTAATTGAATCAGGGCTATTTGTGCATCTTTGTGGTGACCACAGGGCAAAGCAAAGAGTTCAGGGGCTCTCAAGGGACAGAGGAGTAACCACCCCCCAAAGATTCCTCATGTTAAATACAATAATTCTGGGGTTAAACATTTTGAAATAAAAAGGAGGCACACTTTTTCTGGGATTTTTCCCAAGGGTCCCCTGGATCTCTGAGGGTCCAAGGTCTGTGGGACCTTGCTGTTCCTCACCCATGCCAGGTTCAAAAAACTGATCTGTCATTGATGGAAGACTCGCCCAGCAAAACCATTACAACACTCTTTGTTGAACACTGTACCTCTGAGATCGTTAAATAATCCTTTACTCCACATATGTTCTGTCAGTGACAAGTCAGACATTAACTGTCTGGCCCTCTTAGCTGTCTTGTCAGCTCAGGAGCAAAAAAAAAGTGATGAACTATAAAATAAATCCATAGAAATGGACAAAAAGAAATTCCAAGTTGGGTGAAAAAAGCCTTCCCTTAGATACTTGGGTGGGTGGGGGCACACATGGCAATATGAAATCTAGCTACAATTCTGGTGTCAAGTGTGTTGTTGTTGTTTTTTTGATTGATTGTTTTTTGGTTTTGATTCTCACTTTCAGAGTTCATTGGCCCTGTTATTGAAAAGAAATTCAATTCTTCCAAAATCCTTCAGTTTATGAATGTGGAACATTGTGCTTCTGTATACACAATTCAGAACATAAGGAAATGGCCCATTATTGCTGCACAATATTGTGCCTGCATTGCCAGCAGGGAAAAGGATGCCAAGCTTTGCATAGCAAAAGGCAGCCTGAATGTTGACAACACCAATGGCAGCAGTCAAGATGGTCTACAGGATACCCTCTTCTGTGCTCACTACCATTCTCACTGGTCAAGAAACAGCCCTGAAAATTGCTTTGTGTTTGGGTGAGAAGTGGTTATCTCATGAGAAAAAGGAATCAGCTTCTGGGATTTTCCCTTGCTTGGAGTTTCTAGGTGAAGGGTAGTGAATGGAGAATTGAAAATCTTAAATAGATGGTGTGAAAGCTGGACAGCGAAGAAAGCTGAGAGGAAGAAAATTGATTCATTTGAAATGATGTTACAGGAGAGCTTTGCAGCTGTCTTGGGACTGCCAGAAGACAAACAAGTGGTTCTCAAAACAAATCAAGCATCAACTTTCTCTGGAGGCAAAAATGATGAAACTGAGACGGTCATACTCTGGGCACATCACGAGAAGGCAAGATTCACTGGAAAAAATAATAATGCTGCGAAAAGTTGTGGGTAGCAGGGGAAAAAGTAAGACGAAATGTAAGATAGATTGACTACATAAAGGAAGCCACAGTCTTAAGTTTACAAGAGCTGAGCAGGACTATTGAGGGCAGGACATTTTGGAGAGCATTCATTCATAGGGTCGCCATAAGTCAGAGGTGACTTGATGGCATGCAACAACATTTCTAAAATAAAATATTAACTGAGATATGTTTGAGTGAGCTGAATGTTCAAGTGATATGTTTCTAGCATCTTCCTGGCATTTTCTAGAGTTCCTGTAATCACACTTTTAATACATAAGGCTGCTATTCAGTCTATCTGAACTCGATATTCCACTGAAGATAAAGTAAGTATGATTAGAAAAACATTTTTCTTGATTTCATATTATATGAAGCCACAGTTTTAGGCTGCCACCAGCAGGTTATGTTTAAATGGGAAAAAAGTTCAAAAATAAATGTCCCAATAAAAAGGACTGTAATGCATGAGAGTTCACAATGAAATAAATCTGTTAGTCTGTATAGTGCCCTAATAAGTTTGATTTAAAAAAAAATGTTTTGTGTTTGTTTAAATGGAAAATATCCGTCAGTTTACTTTTTATGTCACTCAAGCCTATAAAATACTCTCTTGTGTTGACTAACATTCACAAACTGACACCACACAAGGGAAAATCCCAGAAGCTGACTCCTTTTCTCATCAGATAACCAATTCTCACCAAACACAAAGCAGTTGTCAGGTCTGTTTCTCGACAAGTGAGAATGGTAGTGAGCACAGAAGAGGGTATAATGTAGACTATCTTGACTGCTGCCATTCACGTTGTCAACATTCAGGCTGCCCTTTGCTATGCAAAGCTTGGCATCCTTTTTCCTGCTAGCAACACGGACGCAATATTGTTTAGCGATATTGGGTCATTTCCTGGCACTTTGAATTGTGGAAATAGAAGCACAATATTATCTACTGCTAGAGGATCCCAGAAGATGAGCACATGATCTGTACTATGGTTACTGGGGAAGGATAGAAAAAAGAACAGCTGACGTATGGCTGAAGTCCTTCCGGGTCAAAATATTTTGAAGGGCTGTTTTGGACTTAATGAAATTGTGAAGCAAAGGTGTGAATAGGTATAACATATACAATGCAGATACATAAACATCCTTTATCTTCTTAGGTAAATGAAGGTTGCCATGCCTGCTCCGTGGAATGCAGACTAGAAAGGATATCTTCCTATTTCCAAACCCTTTTCTTGGGATAGGTTACTTGAAGAAGAAAAGCTCTACAGACATGTTTTGTGCATGTTTCCCAAAAGATGTCCCTTCATCTTTTAAAAAATTTAAAAAGGGAGGGTTTGGACTGCTGCTCCATTTGGCATGCCTCGCACAATCCATGGATGGTACCCAATGAAATGCATTATCATATAATATAATAAATTAAGAGGAAATGAAAGACATGAAATGAAAGGACATTCACTTTTGGTTCATTTTGTATTCCATCTCTTCTCCAAATTGCTGAAGGCAGCACCCATGATACTCACAACCATCCTATGAGGTAGGTTACATTGGGAGATCTCTCATTTATAACTATAGGGGCAAGGTCATCAGTAGTCTGTATAGGAGAGACCTAAAAATCACAACTTTGAGGCCAAAGTCAGCTAGCGGTTTTCATAGGACCAAGAAGGGAAATGCTACACCCAAGGCTATATGGTGAATCAGTGGCAGAGGTGTGATGTCATATCTGTTGAAAAGAGCATGACATTCTTACTTGTCTCTTGCTGTATGCTTCAAAATACAAATGCAAGCTCCAGTCCCATTCAGCACACCTTGCTCAATCCATGGATGGCACCAACCGAGATAAGATAAAATGAAATAAAAGAAACATGAAATGAAATATTCTTTCTAGCAAGGCACTAAGCATGCTCAATAGTTACGAAATGGCTCTTTTCCTGTTTGAAGGAGCCATTTTAAGTTATCAGTTTTTCTACAACTACTATATAGATTTGCTTCAAACAAAAAAAAGGGTGGGGTCTAAGATATTCAATGACCTTTTAAAGTAAAAACATTAGTTGTTTGTAATACACTTCAGCAATTTCTTATCTCCTGGAGAGAAAGGTTGTCGGTGTCTGCACAGTTGGGTAAATCATGCCTATACTTAACAAATTATAACATTGAAATTATTGGACGAAAAGTCACCAAATCTGGCACAGAGCAATGTCAGACTGACTACTCCTATTCTACCCAATTTGTTGCTGATTTGAAGCCTGGTTTAAAAGTTACAATTTTTGTTTGGGATTACCTCATTTTTTTAAATTGCCATGTAGAATGCTGTTTTGCTCTGCCAGCAAAATATCATCACTGCACTCCTGTGTAGTGACAATAACTGCACTGGCTCCTGGTATTAAGTAAAGGAGTAGGGAGTTAAATGTGTAAAGAATGTCACAGGAGTAAAAAGAATCCTGAACTGACACAGTAAAATCTTCAATGCCATCTCCTATAGATGCTGGTCTATAGATATTTGTCTGCCATTTCTCTAACCAAAAGTACAGAGGGAGAAAAGGCATTAAGTGATCTTACCAAAGAAGGAAACTGAAGAGCATCAAGCTATCTCTGGATCGAAAAAAAGAGGTAAGGGAGAAACCCCATAGCTATCCACATTCTTATTGCCCCACTATTAGCACAGATCACTTTTTAAATGGATTGGTGCTCTACACTAGCAGAGCGAAGGATTAGATCAGGTAGCTCCTAAGTAAGTTAAGAAACCAGCCTGTTTTAAATGTACTGGTTAGCAATAAGCCATCAGCGGACACCACACTTACTATGATTTCTAGCTCATAATAACTCAAAAAAGCAAAAAGGTTCATATGTTCTCCTACCTTCTGGAGATTTGGGGATGTGGAAAGGGTGTTGGAAATTCCAAAGTGATAACATCAAAGCCCATGTTTTTTATTTGGTATTTTTTAATCATTAGGTATTACAAGAGAGATGGTAAGATGTAAAGGCTGCTGTTTCCAACAGCTTCATGCCTCCTGCAATATTTAGTGCTGGCCTTAAACTGTCTGCTTGGCTGGAGCTGAATCAGACATAATCTTATCAACATTTAGTGCCTTCGGCTCTGTGAGGGATGGAAAAAAACCCTGCATGCAGCACATGCACACATACGGACACAGGATAAGAAGAAGAGATAAGAGGCTGATGAGAAGAATAAAATATTGTTGTTTAATTGTAGCAGCCACGTCTCTCCACATCTGATGCCTCCAGACCCCAGAGCACTCTATGTCAAGCAAACAGCAAGTGGCACGTGCTGTAGAACAGATCACACAGACCCACTCAGAAATGGACTGATAAAATAAAATAGATCTGACTAGATAAAACAGAATGGTGGCCATGTTCATGGACGAGAGATTTAAAAGACAGAGGGAAAATGCTGGATATGCTAACATGTGTGGAAAATGCCATTTCAAAAATACATTGTTTTCCAGAATATTAAAGCCTGTTTGGTTCCTGTAGGGATCTGTCCCTTACCAACCAGTCATCACTGGACACTCTAGAAGGGAATGGCAAATATTTCAGGGTGTCATGCAGTACAATGAAGTTGCTGTATAATGTGGCCACATGCCTTCTTTATTAAGTTTATTGATTGATTACATTCATAGCTTGCCTTTCCACTAGAGTAGCACTCCAGGTGGCTTACAAGCTTCATAAAACAATAACAAGTAAAACCAAATTGAATCATAAAATCATTACAATCGAATAAAACAAACCCCACCATCAAAATCAACTAGGTGCACAGTTAAAAACAGCACAGAAGATTACACTCTATATGCCAGTTGAAACAGATGTGTTTGTACACCCTTCTCAAAAGCACCAAGAATGGAAACTTAACCCACCTCTAAAGCGAGTGGATTCTACAGTCTGGGAATCACCCAGGAGAAAACCTTCTTCCATATGCCTTTTAGGAGATCCTCTCACTGTTGATATTCCTAAGAAGGCATCTCTTAACATCCAGACAGGTTCATAATGAGGCAGATGGCCCCTCTGAATTGGGTCCAGTAAACCTTTGGCAATCAGTGCAGGTCTTTCAGCACTGGCGTCATACAACTGTGATACCATGTACCAGGTAACAGGCTAGGTACTACATATTGAAAAATGAAGATTCTGGATCTTCTTCAAGGGAAGCCCATGTAAAGTGCCATAGTCAAGGGTGGATGTCACTAAGATATGGATAGCATGTTGATATAGTGTCCTTCAAAAGCAGGTTTGCTGAAAAAGCAGCCCTGACAGTTACTTTTTGTTTGGGTGAGAAGTGGTTAACTTATGAAAAGAAGGAGTCAGCTTCTGGGATTTTCCCTTGTGTGGTGTCAGTTTGTGAATGATAGTGAGCAGAAGAAGGTTGTCAACATTCAGACTGCCCTTTGCTGTGTAAAGGGTGGCATCCTTTTCCCTGCTGGCAACGTAGGCCTGGTATTGAACAGTCAACTCTATGTAGCTCCTAACATAGGACTGAATGGACCCCAGGCCACAAACTTATTTCTCCTTTTGGTGCAACAGTGCAAAAGCAGAAAGTGCAACAGTGCAACTAATCGAAGATCACAGCAAAATATTTTGGCTACTGCTTTCTTCCATTGTTCTGAAGAAAAAAATGCTACATCCAAAATGGCAGGAGGACACAGAATGGATGGATGAAGTCAGGGGCTGTCCCTTAGGTTCAGGCCATAAGGTGCTGAAATGCTGAATATATAAATCTAGAGGTTATCCCTCCTCGCTGTCATGTTCTTGTATCTAATTATATTTAGCCACAGAAAATTAGGTAGGCTGTGATATTCTGGATTTCTGGGCATAGCCACAGGTTGCTTCAGTTTCCTGGTCAAGGATGTATATAAATGACAGCTGGATCATGCACTCAGTTTCATGTCTATACATACCTACACTATTAATTCTGCTGCTTTGTTTCAACAGCCATGGGCTACTCAAGGACAGATTTTATTTACAGTCACAGCCCATTCTAGAACAATGGTTTTATGAGACTATTCAGCATCTGGTAGATCTACCCAAAGCTGTGTTTGTGCAAGGCCTGAAACCCAAGAAGTGAACAGTCATGGAAGCAGAGGAAGGCATGGAGCAAGACTCTGTCCCTTTTCTTAGCCTGGCACAGCATGTTTGCTTAGCAGGAAACCACTGCAATGTTCAAGAGGGCATGGTTTTCTTGTGGTATCTCTTTTCTGCACCACCCTGAAAAGTTTTAGACCAACCTTCTCCCCCTTGCCCGCCTTTATACTACTTTCTCATTTGGTTTGGCTGGAAAGAAGGAGTGCTGCAAACATCTTCCCAATTAACATCTCTGAGGCTACCACTGGCTCTGGTTCCCCATCTTCCACCTACATAAGCCTCAGATAGTATTTACTCTGAGTACCTGTTTTAATAGGACTGCTTAAGAACTGGTAGAGGCAGGCATTTGTGTGAGATAAAGGTTATTAGAAATATTAGTGTTCAACAGATGCAAAGGACAATTGTTGCATAGAAAGCTTACACTTTATATCTGGTGAGTTCTCGTGGCCCAACAATATCATTGGGGTGTTATAATTTCTTTGGCACTAGTCAGTGCCTAGCTCCAAGAAGAAGGCCAAGTCAAGTGGGCGAAGGCTGATTTTTATCCAAACTAGTTCTCCCTAAAAGTAGCTAGAAGGTGGAGGGGGTAGACAGAAAAAGCAGATACCCCCCACCCCTTTGGGCAGAAAAAAACCCCTTGTTTTCTGAAGAAGCTGGAACAGACCTACAAGGATGCCTGGAAAGGAAGTTCAGTTCACAGAGATACAGCATAAACGTCATAAGCCTAGGGATGACTTAATGGAAATCTACGCTAAAAGAGTAATCACTATTAACCTCAAACAGTAAGGAATATAATCTTTATGTACCCCAAATGAAGATTCTAGGGATCTCACTAATTGGAAATCCCAAGGTCATACAGGATGGAGCCATGATAGTTAACATGTTAAGAAACGTTTGCAACTATGTAGTGCACACATGCTTTTAAGATAATGGCAGGACTCATCTTGGCTTGGAGAATAGATCTAAACCTTGGACAGCAAGCTATGACAGAATGTCTGTCTGGAACTTCAGGCTGGCAAAGGGGCAATGTGTTGTTTCAAAGGCAGAATTCACTCTTTATTTTTAATGGTCTTTAAAGGGACTCACAACATCATGGGTGGAGGCAAAGGGGGAGGGGGACTTCCTGTAGTGAAAGTATAAAGAATCTGTTTCAGCAGGAGGGCTGGAGTTCTTTCAGAGCTGCATTCAAGTATGGTTCATGTCAGAGCCAAAGCAGAGTGGTTGAAAATGCCAGCAATTTTGTCAGCCTTCCAGCTGTTACTGCCAGGAATTGAGCATTAGGGGAAACATTTCAATTTTACAAATTTATACAACAAAGAGAAAGCCATACAAAAGCTAGGGAACCATTAAATGATGGTATTGTGTGTGGAAGATGATTAGGAAGCCCGGGAGAGACTGGATTTAGTTTGAGATCTGAGGTTCCTCACCCTGTCCTAGTGAGCCCACTGCAGCTGGCCAGCTGGTGACATAACTTTTGAGGATGCTGTGAATCCGCGGAGTATATAAGAGTTAAGCAAAGTTCTGATCCTATTTGGAGGATGGGATTTTGCACCTTGGAAAACTCCTGTAAATTACAGTATGAAATCCAGAATGGATTCACAGCATTTTTGAAATTGGAGTCGCCAGCTGCTACTGCCCAGACTTATTTCCAGCAATCCATGCATGTGATTTGAAGCAGTATTGGCTCATGTTTCCTATAATGCACCGCACTCCCAAAGTGCTGCCATGATTCCCAAATGCATCATCAGCCTTTTTAGCTCTAGAAGTATTATTTTTTAAATACACGCGCAGGCGTGCACACACGCACACACACACATACAGAATAACTATATTAGGGATATTTTAAGGGCCCTGCCTAGGCTACTCATTCTAAATCAGAACACTCCTTTCTTTTTATAATGAGATTCTGGATTTATGGCTGCTCTGAAAAATTACCTCTTTACCATAATGCACTAGTCATCAAAGGCTGAAATCTCAGTCTCACACTTTTTGCTAGTCCCCTTCAAATGGATAAAATAAATTGTTGTTCTTCCCTTTACTGTTCTGCTTAAGACATTCACTAGCTTAAGGAAAATGGAAAATGCTCTTTGCTGCATTTTCAATTTCTGAAAGTGAAACCCACTGTGCTGTCCATTTGGGTTATTTCTTCTATTCAGATTTATATTGTATACTCACCTGCTACCGATTTGGATGTCATGAATCCTGGAGAAAGCAATGAGTCACAGAATCTGCACAAATATTCTAGCTAATTAAGAAGGAGCAGAGGATGCTGTAGATGTGTAGCATCCCTAAGGAAAAGTTGCTTTATCTAGTTATTACAAGTAAAGTCCAACAAGTCTGCCTGGTAGAGATAGGTGCCAGTGAAAATGGACATCTCTTTATCTTCTTAAGGTATAACTAAGTTATCTTAGTTGTCAAACCAGGGTAAAAGGGATGCCAGAAACTGACAGGAGTTCCAGTGTATTACCAACCTCTGATCATGTCAGGTGCTGTAGCCAAGCTTGTGGAAGGATCTAAACCATCTGCTATATATTGTATTCTTTTATTCTGCCTCTTTATTTGTTTTGTTGCATATTACCTTGACAGCCTTGTGCAGTGTAGTTGTTAGAGTGCTTGCTTGGAACTCTTGAGACTTGGGACCCAATTCCAACTAGACAACAGCATTCACTGGGTGACTTTCAGCCAATCACAGTTTCTCAGATTCACAGTTTTGCTGTGATGTTAATGTGGGAAAAGGGAAAGCCACGTGCACCTCCTTGGAGGAGAGACATGATATAAACAGAACAGACAGGTAGGCCAGACTCCTATTATGTATGCCTGTGTAAGTCAAATGGTATAAACCTCAGAGATGAACTGCCATTAGTTAAGGATTCAACACTTCTATTTTAGCCAGTGTG
The DNA here is from genome assembly GCA_037013535.1 of Intellagama lesueurii. Lineage (NCBI taxonomy): Eukaryota > Metazoa > Chordata > Lepidosauria > Squamata > Agamidae > Intellagama > Intellagama lesueurii. Next base: position 11,541,421 of record JBAJHW010000010.1, on the reverse strand, counting down.
TAATGAAGAATATAAGCATGGCCTCCTTAAGTAGTAGACGATTGTCACCCAAAGTGATTCCAATATATGTAAGTAATAGGATTTTGGCTATTGATAGCTAGCTAGCTAGACAAGGAAAAAGAAGGAAGAGAAATAGTGACAGGATAAGGCTCCTTCTGTAGCTGCGTGCCCACCTGCCGAGCACACACAGGAAGGATGCTGGTGGCCTGATGGTGTGGGGCGAAGCTTATTTTAAGAGGCTGCTCACCCCTGCCTCAGTCTCTCCTCTCTTGAACTGCTGCACAATGGGCAAGGCAGTTTTGCTTTTGCCACATGGTGGTTGGAACCTGTGGAGAGGCTTCAGGAGGGGGTGGCGCAGTTGTGCGACCCCACAGATTGGAGAAACTTGGGGCGGGTGAGCTTTAAGCTCTACCCCACAACACACACACATATTTTTAAAAAGAAAAGAAAAGAAAGAATTGCGAATGGGAGAGAAGGTGGGAAAAACAATAGTGCAAGGCACACTGTGGGCCTTCAGGCCATCATCCCAGTTCCGAATCTGGGGGAAGGGTGTCTAAAAGTGGGTCTGTTGGGGACCAGGGCAGTAGATAGGGGCAGCTAGGGACAGCTGGCATGCCAGGTAATCATAAATTTAAAAACATAACACAGAATAAATAAATAATAATTGTGGCGGAATGCCCATGTCCCACCTGTCCGTCATGTATAGCTCTAGAGCTGGAGCCTATGAGAGGACAGGAGGGCGGGGTCAGGGAGACAGTTGGTAAAAGGAGAGTGAAGGTTTTAGAGGAGTTTTATGGGAGAGATTGGAAAGTTGGTGTGGTACTGTTGGTTTATGAATTAAAGAATAGATAAAAGATAGAAGTAAAATAAATAGACAGTCATCTAATAGTATTCCAGTGATTCACAGTGATTTATATGAAAAGTACTACCAATAAAGAAGCGTGTCTAATGTCCAAGTAATGAGTACAACACAATACAACATCTATTAAAATACTTATGTGATTCTACAACTAAACAATAAATAATCAGTTATATTTGACAACACGTGTCCAGACAACATTATTGGTAAAGTGTGGATAAAGATCCACTGGTGGCAGTTGGTGTATGGAGAATTAAGAACGTCGTGCCCAAAGGTGGGACCTGGGTTTGAGGGAAACAAACTAGGGACACTGGGGGGTGCGCGACATAAGTGGTGGCATCAGCGGTGGGATATGAAATAAATAAATTCCAGTGAGCCAAAGAAAAGAGAACAGAAATTCTCTGAGTCTGAGGGACCTGTTAGTCCAATGAGAAGGAGTGGGGAACCCTAAAAGCTCTGTGTGGATAGCTTGGAAGGGACTCCTGATCGTGGAAAGACTAAGGCAGGAAGAGACTCTGAGGAGAATTTAGTGTTTAAAATTTACCTCAAGCTTAGGGAAAGACCAAGAGGGCTAACTTTAGATCCCTAGCTCTGAAAGAGGAGCGCAGAAGGGAATAAAAAGGAAGCCAAGGTCCAAGGAAGCTGAGGGGACAAAATCTAAGTGGTGGCTGGAATAATATAAATATTAAAGGAAAAAGCTGGGTGTCTGGAGGCTGGAAGAAACAGTGTTTCAGAACCAGAGAAGGCTAGGTGCCTAAAGAAAGAAATAAAGTAACCATCTGTCTGCTGCTGCAGCAGAAGGCTACTGTATCTCACTCTCTCTCTCTAACACAGAAAAGGAAAAAGTGTTTTTAAATTGAGGCTTGTCTATTTGCCTCTAATAAACCAACCAACTTATCCAGAGAAAGACAAATAAACCATGCCTTCTAAGAGGGGGAAACGGTTAACAATGGAGGTATCTGATATACAAGGTTTACCTCACGCAGAGGAAAGCCCTGAATTAGCTGAGCAATATGATGATGCTCAGGAGGATAGTACCTCAAGGGGAGAAGCTGCTTTAACCTCCCAAGAGTTTCAAAAGTGGAAATTGGAACAGGAATTCCAGCTAAGACAAAATGAGTTAGATTTTGAGAGAGAAAGGATTAGGGCCGAGGAAAGACAAAAAGAGATGGAATACCAACTAGAAATGAGACGATTAGAATTATCAACACAGAATAATAATAATAATAATTCAAATACTGAGGAGGGGAATTTATCAAAAGCTGACTTAAAGAAATTCCCTCAATTCAGAAAGGGTGATTGCGCTGAGGCATTCCTCATTGCTTTTGAGAGGACATGCTGGGACTATAAAGTGAAAGCTGAGGAGAGAATGATTATTCTCAGGTCTCAAATAAGTGGAGAGTTAAATGAGATTTATTCTCAAATGGGCCCAGATCAAGCAAGAGACTATGAAGCCTTCAGGAAGTTGGTTTACGCGAGGTATGGGATCAATGCTGAGCACCTCAGACAGAAATTTAGAACATTGAAAAGAAAACCTGAGGAATCATATTATCAATTGGGAGCCAATCTGGTCAAATACTTGGAGAAGTGGCTAGAACACGCTAAAGTTGAGACTTTAGAAGAAATGAAAGATATTATAGGGCTAGAACAATTCTATTCAGTTCTACCAGGAGAACAAAGGTATTTGGTCAGGGATAAAAAGCCCAGAACGGTTCGACAGGCGAGTGAAGAAGCTGATTTTATCTCACAAATACGAAACCCAAAATATTCTGAGGTAAATCTTGGAGGTAACAGCTGGGAGGAAAGAAGAAAAGAACTCAGAGATTACCACAAGAACTATCAGAATACTGGAGGCCATTTTAGAAGCAAACCCTCAGAGCAGAATCAACAGATGAAACAAAGCTTTGAAGGGAAGGGAGAAAAGCCCCCTCTCTTTGAACAAAGGGGTCCAAAATTGTGTTATGGCTGTGGGAAACCAGGGCACTTCATTTCCCAATGCCAAACCTTAAAGAATAAAGAGGTTCCACAGAAAGGAGGTGGAAATGTACCCAGGAAAGTGTACTATGTACAACAGCAGGGAAAGACAGTTGAGGCAATTGAAAGTGGCGCTGAAACAGAGGTGGCAGAGGGCCAGGAAAAACAGCTGCCATTAGCCAACATTGTCCAATGCTTTTATATTGAAAATAACCAAGAATTGTTTCGGTGTTCTGGGGAACCCATTTATATAAATAATACAAAATATCTAGCGGTGAGAGACTCCTGCTCACAGGTGACTTTGTGTCATCCTGATATTATCCCTCAGAAAAATATAGTAAGAAATGAATACATAACCATAAAAGGGATTGGGAAAGAATTAATTACTCTACCTATGGCTCAAATACCAATGAAATATCAAGGGTGGACTGGAGTGTGGAAGGTAGCCCTCACGAATCAAATTCCTGCTCCATGTTTGATTGGATTAGATCTATCTGAGCATGTAAAGAGTGTTTTAATCACTACTCGCTCCCAGATAGAAAAAAGAGCAAAACCTGAAGAAAATTGTGAGATCCCTAATGAAATTATAGGAGGAGAGGAAGACAATATAACAGCTGAGGTGGTAGTTATAAGAAATCCTCAGGAAAAGGCTTTTAAACAAGAGCAAAGACAGGATTCGACGCTACAACAATGCTTTGAGCCAGCCAGAGAAGGAACACTAACCCCGGAAAGCCCTGAAGAGTTCTGTGTGGCAAAAGACCTGTTATACAGAAAGGTCTTAATTAAGCCTCAGAGGGGAGGGGAAAATGTTCAACAACAACTGGTGATCCCTTTGAAATACAGGGAAAGGATTATGGAGAAAGGACATAATGCTCATTTAGGAATCACACACACAAAGCAGAGATTACAACCCTTATTATACGCGTATAGGTCTGTACCCCAGGAAAGCACTGGATTCAGTCCTTTTGAATTGTTATTTGGGAGAAAAGTGCAGGGACCCCTTGATCTACTAAGACTAAATTGGGAAGAGCAGAGGGAACAAGATCCTGAAACTGTGATCCAGTACCTAGATACCCTGATGAACTCCTTGCAGCAATCGCTGAAGTTAGCTTCAGAAAACTTGCTGAGGCAGCAAGGCAAACAGAAGCTATGGTATGACAAAAAGGCCAGAGAAAGATCATTCAGTCCTGGAGATGAAGTCCTGATGCTGAAACCTATTAAGGGGAACAAACTGCAGTTAAATTGGGCAGGTCCTTTTAGAATAATCTCCAAGATGAGTGAGGTGAATTACATAATTCAGGAGGAAGGAGAGGAAGGTCGAAGAGTAGTACATGTAAACATGATTAAACCGTACCATAGAAAAGAAAATATTGTCCTATATGCCATAAAAGAAGCTGACAATGAGAAACATGAATTGCCATATTGGGAAGGGCGAGGCGAACCCCAATATAACCCAGAAGATGTAAAGATCTGTGACACACTAAACCCAGAGCGGAAACTGGAAGCAAGAGCCTTGCTAATAAAATACAAGCAGGTCTTCTCCAATAAGCCAGGTGTAGCAAAGGGAGTGGTGCACAAAATTGATACTGGAGATGCACCCCCTCAAGCTGTCACTCCATACAGAGTCACAGGGCCATATGTAACCAAGGTTCGCCAAGAACTGGATGAGATGTTGAAGGAAAAAATCATTATACCTTCATCTAGCCCATGGTCAGCCCCGATAGTATTGGTAGATAAACCAGATGGCAGTATACGGTTCTGCGTAGATTATAGGAAATTAAATCATGTCACCAAGCCTGATGCATACCCGATGCCTAGACTAGATGATTTGATCGAGACAATTGGGCGGAATTCACCGGCTACCTTTCAAAGGCTAATGGACCAAACTTTACAAGGGCTTAGGGAATTTACGGTGGCATATATTGATGACATAGGAATCTATAGCCAAACGTGGGCCGATCACCTGTACCATATTGAGAGAGTACTACAGAGGCTAAAGGAGGCAAGGTTAACAGTAAAGGCTAGTAAATGCCAACTGGGTAACTCGGAAATAAAATACTTAGGCCATATGGTAGGGGGAGGCATAATCAGACCCCTAGAATCAAAGATGGAAATCATCAGAAACTGGCCTAGACCAACAACAAAGAAAAAAATCAGATCTTTCTTAGGGTTAGTTGGCTATTATAGACGATTTATCCAAAATTTTAGTGAAATAGCCACCCCTTTATTGGACCTAACCCATAAAAGAAAAGCTGACGAGATCCTGTGGTCGAGCAACTGTGAAGAGACCTTCGAGAGGTTGGAGACTGCGCTGATGACCGGTCCTGCCCTGAGAGAACCAGATTTCCAGCGAGGGAGCACCGTCTACACAGAGGCATCCCACATCGGACTGCGAGCCGGGCTGAGCCAGGAGGATGACAACGGGGACCTTCATCCGGTGACGTTCCTGAGCAAGAAGCTGCAGGCTGGCGAGAGACACCTGTCCATCATATACCGTGAGTGTCTGGCGATTGTATGGTCTTTGCGGAAGCTCGGACCGTACATATGGGGAAGACATTTTGTTCCATGCACAGACCATTCCCCATGGCTGTGGTTGCGGACTGTCAGAACAATAAGAAGTTGATGAGGTGGGCCATACCCCTACAAGACTGTGACTTTGTGGATCCAGAGTCTAAGGGACTCAAACTGTGGTAGCCAAGGACGCCTTATCAAGAAGACCAGAAGAATGACTGATGGAAACAAAGAAAATGTAACTTGTAATGGTATTAAAATTGTTCTAAATAAATATTCTAAGAGTATATGTATATGAAATAAATAAAAATGCAATTTATAGATGAACTAATGATAAGTAAGAATAAAAGTGACTGAAGTGGTTTGTAAGTAATAAAAATGTTGATTAATGTTATTTGAATATAAAGTAATAAGAATAATATGCTTTCAACTAAGTAAAAGAATAAGTATAGAGTAAGTATACATTGCAAATGTGTAAATGAGAATTGCATTGAAAAAAAATGTTAGAAATATTGTTAAGAAAAAGCCTACGTTGTTCATGAGGGTAAACTACCATAAGTTTTACCCCATGAAACAAACTTTCCAAGGGGGGAGGTATGTGGCGGAATGCCCATGTCCCACCTGTCCGTCATGTATAGCTCTAGAGCTGGAGCCTATGAGAGGACAGGAGGGCGGGGTCAGGGAGACAGTTGGTAAAAGGAGAGTGAAGGTTTTAGAGGAGTTTTATGGGAGAGATTGGAAAGTTGGTGTGGTACTGTTGGTTTATGAATTAAAGAATAGATAAAAGATAGAAGTAAAATAAATAGACAGTCATCTAATAGTATTCCAGTGATTCACAGTGATTTATATGAAAAGTACTACCAATAAAGAAGCGTGTCTAATGTCCAAGTAATGAGTACAACACAATACAACATCTATTAAAATACTTATGTGATTCTACAACTAAACAATAAATAATCAGTTATATTTGACAACACGTGTCCAGACAACATTATTGGTAAAGTGTGGATAAAGATCCACTGGTGGCAGTTGGTGTATGGAGAATTAAGAACGTCGTGCCCAAAGGTGGGACCTGGGTTTGAGGGAAACAAACTAGGGACACTGGGGGGTGCGCGACAATAATAAATACAATAAAAGTTTTTTTAAAAAAAAAGAAAAGAAAAGAAAGGGGAAAATAAATAAAATGATAATAATGTTAAGGGGAGCAGAGGGTAGCTCATTAGGTCTCTGGCTGTGGAGATGGAGTTTGGAAGTTTGGTCCTCATTGTGCCTCCTTGGGGGGGGTGGACTTGATGATCTAAGGGGTCCCTTCTTGTTCTGCAGTTCCTAAAAGTCATCTGACTAAATATATTAAGACTTAAATCTTCGGTCTGTGTGGGGAGCATGAGGCATACTAAGTAGCCACTGTGTGATGATGGGTACTGCCGAAGGCATGGGTTTTAGGTGAGTTCCAATGGCCACCTGAATGGGATGTAAGTCGACCCACCTTCCAGCATTGGAGATCCAAAGGTTTTGGTGCTGGGAGGGAAGGAGGCAGAGGTCCCCTGGGGTGCGGACCACCTAGAGTCTGGAGCATTGGGTGCCCTGTGCCCTGAGGGATACCCGGCCATTATAAAGGGAACTTGCCTGGAGAAGGTCTGGGGCAAGGCCAGCCGCAGAACTAGATCATGACTCTGCATGACTGTAGGCCCCCTTGTGAAAGGGGATGTTGTGTTCAGTGGTTCAATAAAGTGTGGCCCTATTTCAACCCACTTCCTGTGTCTTGCCTCATTATTCTGGGCTGGTTGGGCAATATTGTAATAAACTGGATTCTATGCATTGATTATTGTATGAAAGGAATTCCTTCCCTTCCAAAAATACTAAGTGATGTTTGTTTGTTCTTTTCCTGTGGTCTGAACTCAACGATAGTGACTAGAATCTTATCCGTGTTCATGTACGGTTTGGGTAACTTGATGCAGCAAATTGTGGTCAACTCATGAGGGGCCAGGATGTATCTCAATTGTAAAAGTGGGTATCTGATCAGGCATGTGATCAAGATGTGTCCTGGAGCCTCCTCAGTTAGCCACAGTTAGCTGTAAAGAATTACACAAACTGAGAACACTGATGAGGTTCTGGCCAATTTTACACTTGTCTTCTTGCTTCTCTCTCTCTCTCCCACACCCTCGATGTTTGGTTCTGACAGAATACAGACATGTCATATCCAGTGTTTATTTCAGACAATTGTTATTTCCTGAGATTGAGCAGAAAATATATTAGATAAAGTTGAATATGCCTATGCTCATTGTCCCCTTACCCCGGAATAAGACACGAGACAACTGTTATGGAATAAACATGGGCCACACTTTATTGAATATTCAAATTTATCCTTTATGAAAAAAAGGGGGGGTCCTGCTGTAGTGTGGAATCAGGTTCGGACCCCTACCAAACTATGGGCGAGTCCCAGGCCCCAAGATCTCACAGTCGTGAAGACAGCGAGAACCCGGCCGGCCCCAATTTGACCAGCCCCGGACCTCAAGTCCCCTTCTTTTTGTTGACTGTTGGTCCAGGTGCAGCCCCAGTGGATCTTCTCCCCCAAGCACTGTAATCGCACGATCCGCAGCGCTGGGAGATCAGATGAGCTATACCTTACCTGTGTTTGTGAGGGGACTCACCGAAACCTGTTATAGCCGCACTACCCACCACAGCAAGGGGCAAGCTACGCTTAAGGCCCATGCCCGCCATCGAGCGTCTCAAGCTCCAAAAGCAGCCCCCCCTTGATGTCAGCCAAAAATATTTCCAAACCTCTGTTGGAGAGGTGTACTCCATCCTGACGAAAGATCTCCTGGTGACCAATCACCGATCCAAGGCCATCGCATACAGCTCTACACAGCTCTCTGTTAACATGCCTCCTTGCAGTGTTAACATGCTGAACCTGGCACCCATCGCGCCAAACAAGCCAAGGGATGATCGTGGACCAGAGAATACTCATCTTGGGATAGGTCGCCCTCAGCCATCTGAGGTCTCGAATAACATCCAAAACCAAGGCCTTGCCGCCTTGCTTTGACAGGTCATTACCTCCCAGATGTATAATCAAGACATCTGGGGGTTGCATGCCGAATGCAGATGCTCTGCATAACTGGCTCCATAACAGTCCGCGGATCCCTCTCCACACAATTTGGGCTCTGTCTGAGAGACCCAAATCGCTCCCCCACTCCGACTGAGCAGCATATCTTGCAGCCCAAAAAACGAAGCTGTTGCCCACTATCATTACCTGTTGCCGACTCTCCTGTAAGAGCGGACCTGCAAGACAAAATACGCACCTGCCTAGACATGAGGGAGTGTTCTTACATATCTACGATAGGTGGTAGATGACCAACGCCCCAAACGCTTGATGTCATCAGGATGATAGCCTAGCGCAGCTGCCATTGAGGCTCCTCCTATTCTAAATGAGTGAGTTCCGAACTTCATACCTTGGACCCCTACTCTGCTTAAGACCAAATCAGTCATTTTCCAGAACTGATATTTTGTCAAAGGGGTTCCATCCTCATGTATGAAAAAATATCATTGGCCCTGTCCTCTAACTCGTAAATAATTACCTATCGCTTTTACAGTGGTGTAGTCCTGATACCTGTGAATCCTAGCATGAAAGGCTAAAGCTGACAACTTACCCTGGATGGAACCTGGGGCTAAACCTTTCCTATGGAGAAACACTAGAAACTGCTGAAGGTGTTCAACAGGGGCAGGCCAACTCAATTCCAGCCCCACAGTCTTTCTATACTCCTGGAATTCTATACTCACTGCTCGGTAGGCTTTCCATGTCCTCGGAGCCAAGGACAAGCCTATTGCTCATTCCGTGTCAACGCACCAATTTGCCAGACCTCTGCTGGAAGCATCTCCGGGACTTTGTTGGCTCCTGGATCTAACTCCCTGAACTGAGTGATCTGTTGGCGTGATAGGGCATTGGCCAGGCTGTTATCCAGACCTGGAATGTGCTTTGTGTGGATCAAAACATTGAACCTCAATGCACGCAACATAAATGCACGCACGAGTGCCATAACGCACGAGTGCCATAAGAGTGGTCACAATTGACCAGATAGGTGGGGTATAAATGAAATAAATAAATAAATAAATAAACGCATTCTGAGCGTGACGTAAGGTTGTTCACAATATGAACTACCGCCTGATTGTCACACCAGAAGCGTACCAACGTATTAGCCCATTCATGTGCCCACAGCCACAAGGCCCCTACAATCGGAAAAAAATCTTTAAAAGTGAGGAACCTCGTGATACCTTGCTGGTGCCATTCTTCAGGCCATAGCCCGGCACATCATCTACCCTTAAAATAGATTCCAAAGCCTAACGATCCAGCCGCATCGGTCTGCAGCTGAAATTCTGACCGGAATTGCAGTTCCAACCTCCAAAAGGACACCCCATTAAATTTGTCTAAAAACTGACTCCATACTTGGAGGTCCTGTTTCATACCCCTGGTTACCGTTGTCCTATGAAAAGGGTGACACAGTCCCTTCATGGCCCCGCAGAAATCGCGTAGAAATGCACGGCCAGGGGCAATTACCCTTCAGGTGAAATTTAAATGGCCCACTATCTCCTATAGTTCTTTCAGTTCTTCTTATTTCTTAACAGAAGCTGGATCCTGTCCCTAAGTGCCGCTAGTTTATCTTCCGGTAGCCTAAAAGCTTGCTGCCTAGTGTCAAGCTCAATCCCTAAAAAAGTGAGTGAAGTTGCAGGCCCTTCAGTTTTTTCTTCAGCCAAAGGTACTCCCAATTCTCATGCCAATGACTGAAACGTCTCTACGATAAACGCGCACTGTCCAGTGTGGGCTGCTCCACAGAAAAGGTAATCGTCTAAATAATGGGCGGTGCCTCTGCAACCCACTCTGCATCTGAGCTTCCATTCCAAAAATGAACTGAACCGCTCAAACGCAGCACAGGAGACAGAACATCCCATTGGCAGGGCCCTATCTATATAGTAATAACCCTGAAAATAAAAACCTAAGAGGTCAAAGTCTAACGGATGGACTGGAAGAATACGAAACGCTGACTTAATGTCGCATTTTGCTAGTTCCGCCCCCTGTCCGCATCTGCGCACCATGCGCACTGCCTTGTCAAAAGAGATATAGCGCACCGTGCACAGCTCCTGTGGTATAGCATCATTCACTGACTCCCCTTCCGGGTAAGACAGATGGTGAATGAGCCTGAACTCCCCTTGATTCTTCTTGGGTAGAATGCCCAAGGGTGATACACGAAGGTTCTCTAATGGGGGATGCTGGTAAGGTCCTAGCACCCTACCCTCAGATACTTCCTTTCTAATTTTGTCATGAACAATACTCTCCATGCCCTTTACGGACTTCAAGTTCTTTGCAAAGAACGCCTTACGCTCGCCCACTGCTCGAATTCTAAAACCGAATGTGAAACCTTCCAACAAATATTGGGTGTCTACTGTTCACGGATAATCCGCCAACCAGTCCCCCAGTACCTCTAAATTAATTGGGCTGGGGCCCTTTGCCAGGGGAATCCCCTCCACTGGGCACCTTCTTATTACCTCCAGCATCCTTGGTGGCATTCCTCTGCACTCTGGCTCTAAAGCAGGATGTGCTGGGGTGCTGACCCCCGCACACCGAGCATTCATGCCGGAATCTAGATCCCTTGCGTGAGCATGTTCCCTTGGTGTTGTAATCCCAACAGAGAAAGCGGGGTTGAACCGCTTGCCCCGTGCCGGCATGGGAACCTACATTCACGCCCTGTTTACGGATCAGGTGACCACTGTTGAACCATTCTCTGGGGTTAGGTTGAGCTGGAGTCATAACCTGCAGCCAGAGGCCTGGCAACAGCGATGAATCGCACTGCGCATATGGAACAATTCATCATATGTCAACCAGGCCTGTCCCGCAAAGTCTACATATGCTCGGTAAATCAAATCTAAGTACTGGAAGAGAGCCTTCAGGACTGCGCTCTCACAATCACCCCCGCATAGATGATAAATTCTGGTAACCAATTGGCCCAGGTCCTATCTGGCTTACGCCTTCTACGTCTTTCCTTCTCCCATTCGTCTTCCTTATCAATATCCTTCTTTTCTACTTTTCTATTGAGGAGTTTGAATAGGTCTACATACTTTCCTTCTCCAATTTTTTTCCTTAGTCGCCGGTGCTAGGTGATCACCTAGAGGCATGGCGCAATTCCCGAAAGGCAACGCATTCAGAGACACTGTGTTATAGCCCGTATCCGGTACTGACTGATATGGCCATACACCTACTCCCGGCGTTGGGCCAAAGAACACAGGAGAAAATGCCTGCATGTACGAGGAAGCCCAGGAAGCTAAAGGGGGTACTAGTACTCAGCCATTGGGAATCACCGACACTCGGACCCTGCATGCCATGTGGAATCTGAGCTGGTGTGTTAAACTGGCCACTAAATGGCCAAGGCCAAACTGGCATTGGTGTCACTGTGTGTTGTGCAGTCTCTAACTCACGCATGACGTCCGATGTTGATGGTTCGCTGTCTTCCACCCAGATGGCTTCCTGTCCCTCGTCACACATTCTCTGCCTCGCAGCGACCAGCCTTTCAGTTTCGGAGGATCCTATACCTTGCTCGTCCTCCTCACGCCCACTTTGCGGTGCAACCATTGAAGCAGTAGTCCCTTTCCCGGATGGTCGTACAGCTGCACGATCCTCCTCTAAGGCAGAAAAGTGTGATAATAAGTTTTCCGCCAAATCCTTAAGTTTAGCCTTTTTGTGGCTCCTAGCGTCTCTGGCAGAATGGCGAGGTTGTGGCACACTAACCGGCAAGGCATATTGAGTTGCTCGCTCAGCCTCCAATGCTGCAATCTTTACTTGCAGTTGCTGCCATATCGGCCATGCCTCTTCATCCAAAGATGATTGAGGAGGGGAAACTTGGGGGGCAACCCTCTTTTTGGCGGGCTGCTTGCCCTTCTTGCTCCTCTGTCCCTTTTTTGAGAACATGTTTGGTTCTGAATGCAAGACCTGAAACAATTACTAAAGCACTACAGACTCGTCCCCTTGTTAAACCAACTCTGCAAGAATACCTTGCAGTACAATAATTCTACCAACTGTTGCTATTTATACTATGTTATATATCCTTACCACTTGACACTTGCAGTCTATGTACTGCTCTGCAGTCCCAGTATTAACAAACCTTGCACTGAACCCCCCTAGTGGCAGCAACTAACTTTCAGTCCCCTGGTAGAAGCAAATTAAGGCTAATTGCATGGGCAAACTAAACCAGTATAACAACAGGAAATAAAGCTAAACTACTCAATAGCTGAATATTAGTTCCGCCAGAAAAGTCCAAGTATGCTATTCTTGTAATTATTAATTATGATTCAAATATTACCCTATAATGAATTATCTAAGACTAAATATTAATCCAGCAAGTCAACTACAATTATATTAATCCTGTAAATATGTAAATATAACCAATAGGCTATACTATAATGAATTAAATAAATAATATAACTAATAGACTATACTATAATGAATTATAAATCAAACTATTAATCCAACGAATCTATTGTACTTAAAAGACTATAATATCATGAATTAACCAATGAATTAATATGAGCAATATTTTTAACAAACCCCGATGAAACAACAGCCAATTAATGAAGCCTGTCCTGATAATAAAGCCAAATTAATGTTCAACAGAAAGCAGCTTGTCCAATAAACTAAAGCAGACACTAATGCAATTGGAACTTATCTTACTGGTAGAATATACCAGATGGGCGGGATATAAATCAAATAAATAATAATAAATAATAATAATTATCCAGACGCAGAACACCCCCCCCTTTAACATCAACTAGGCACAATTAATTGAATAAAACCACTATAATATTAATCCTAAGAAGTCAGTTCTACCTAAATTGATAAACGCTTATCGTACTACTAAAATTGGTGGGGGGGAGGCGGAGGTGGGGGGTTGAACGCGTGCCCGCAAACGTCCATTTTTTAAATATATAAAACACCTCAATTTCATTTCTTTTCCCTCTTTCTTTTAGATCCTTCCTACTTACTACTTAACTGCGTACAACAATGCTTCTGTCACTATTATTTGCAGGCTAAGCGGGCACGCAGGCCCGGCCTAACGGCTGCGCCGCACCCCATCCTATGCCTCCTTCCCTGCCTTTCCCTTTCTGTCCCCCCCCTTTTTAAAAAGAAGTAATTAAGAACGTGTCGGGCAATAGGCTCTGAGAGTCCGAGCCGAAGCCCGACAATAAAACCGTGGGGGGTGGCGCCGATGCAAACCCCCCGTCCAAAATGGCATCCAGCCACTGTGACGCAGCAACAATTATCTCCTCCAAGCAGCACTCCGTCCACCTTCTCCAACTGCTGAAAAGGAACAGGCAGAAGGTAGGAGGAGTCTTAGCTTAAATACTCTCCCCCCCATCCTCTCATCTCTCTCTGTGAGCTTACCCAGTCTCGCGTTATCCCGGGAATGGGACAATGGCGGCTCCACGCTGCTGAAGAGCTCAGCAGCAGACCGGACATTCTTTGTGAGTGTTTCCTGTGGTATGTCTCTGTGTAAAAAGAGAGTGGTTGTGCTAATTGAGGATAAAAAACAAACAAACCTCCACCAGATGTCAGTCAACTTTATTATTTGAAAGTAGAGGTTATCCGCAAGAGATTGCCTTGAAATGTCTAACTAAATTCATTTCTCTTGTGACATTTCATTTCTGTTTACCCAAAACTGCAACAGAACAATAATCATGGGACATATACAGCACTAAGCTCTTCCTCTAAGTTTCTTTTCCTTAGGAAACAGAAGTGTTACAGTTTTAAAGAACAAGAATGTTAGCAAAAAATATTACACATGCCATAACTGAATATTAATTTAAGTTGTCCTAACTAAAGAAAATCATTCTGTGATTCTTTATAAGGTCAGTTAAGGAAAACACACTGCTAAAAATGCTATTCCTGATGAACATTTAGTTCCTCTTTTCTTATATTGAGGTCTCTGACTTTATTTTATCTGTGTGTGAAATGCAATGAACTACATGGAGACAATTTACAGGATCATAACATATGGATTTTTAAAACCCCTAAGAGATCCATGCAGCGGCAAACCTTCAGTAAGAAGAGAAAAAATTCTTTGGAATTATTCGTTTTCTGAATGACAACTTTTTGTCTTGCTAACATTTTTGTATGATTTATTTATTACTTACCATTTATTTATGCTGTAAAATCTGTGTTTGAAACCCTGTAGAGCTGTTCCAGTCTATAAGCTAGATGGACCAATCATCTAAACTGAAAAGTCATGTAGGCATAAGTCAGAATGCTAGGTTGACTTTAGCAATGCTGCAACTTCTTCCTCTGCTCTTAAAACAGTCTTCTGCAGTCCATTGATATTAGTATCTATATCCCTGCTGGCTTGTAACACGGTTGTACCTTCTTTGCCCCAGTTGAGGCTCTGATAGCATCTCATGTCAATAAGAGGCAGGTCACTCGAACTTCATCTTGGTTTATTTACAGCTGTGTTCTTCCATTGTGATGGCAATCTAGTTCAACATTGTTCACTTGGCGCAGTGGCTTCAAATTTTCTGCCCTAGAAATATTTTTTCCCACATAGATGTCATCCTGCTTATACTGTTGGGTCTCAGTCTTCATGGCTAAATGATTTTGCTCTTCACAATGCAACCAGGACCTCCTAGTAACTACACATTTCAGAGAACTATCAGTAGTAAAGCAGCTACCATGTTCTCTAGACTCACAAAGAGAGTATGGCTTAATAAAAAGCTGACAGCATATGCAAAGATCCAGGTATATAGAGCCTGTGTCCTGAGTACACTCCTGTACTGCAGTGAGTCCTGGACCCTTTGTGCATGGCAGGAGAGGAAGTTGAACACATTCCATATGCGTTGTCTCCGACGCATTTTTGGTATCACCTGGCTGGACAAAGTTCCAAATAGAGTAGTCCTAGAATGAGCTGGAATTTTTAGCATGTATACATTACTGAAACAGCGATGTCTATGTTGGCTTAGACATGTTGTGAGAATGGTTGATGGTCAGATTCCAAAAGATCTCCTGTATGGAGAATTAGTGCAGGGAAATCGCCCCAGAGGGAGACCACAGCTGCGATACGAGTACAAGGATATCTGCAAGTGGGATCTGAAGGCCTTAGGAATGGACCTCAACAGATGGGAAACCTTGACATCTGAGCACTCAGCCTGGAGGCAGACGGTACAGCATGGCCTCTCCCAATTTGAAGAGACACTTGTTCAGCAGTCCGAGGCAAAGAGGCAGTCCCGAAACCAGCAAAATCAGGGAGCTGGGCAGGGGTCAGATTGTATTTGTCTTCAGTGTGGAAGGGATTGTTACTCTCGAATTGGCCTTCTCAATCACTCTAGATGCTGTTCCAAGACCTTTATTCAGAGCACATTACCATAGTCCCTTGAGACTGAAGGATGCCTACACCCAGTAGTAAGGAAAAGGAAACTTTAAGGAAAGTCAAGAGTGCTGATTAACTTTTTGATTCTCATTTGTTTAAGCTGTCTCAAATTAATGAAACTCTCTGACAAGGAATTTTCAAACTCTTTCCAAGATTGAGTACTATTTCTTCATCAGAGTCTCCATTACTTACACAGACTGTCCCCTAGTGGAACTAGTGTCTTTTCCTTTTGAGAAGCAAGGTACACACACACACACACACACACACACACACACACACACACATGCATAGAAAGCACAAAAGGGCAGCCTGATTGATCATAAAGTCCTGAAGAACCCATATGATGCAACAAAGCAGCAACTGTAGTCTTGAAGGCTTTCATGGCCAGGATCCAATGGTTGTTGCAGGTTTTTTGGACTGGAAATGCTCTGAAGCAAAAGAGCACACCTACTATGTTCCTTAACATTTCTACTACGCTGCAGAGACACAAAAACCATACCAGCCTTCCTCGGGACAAAAAGGACCTTCGTTTCCCCACAGGCTAGCCGCATCTATGACCGCCTGGAACATGCCCTCCTACAGGAAAGAATCCACACAACCTGCAAAAAACTGGACTCCAAAGACAAAGAACTACTATTCCTACACATCAATATCAGCCAAAAAATGAGAAGTCATGATTGGGACACTCCAGAACATGGCCAAACAGCCCGAAAAACTACAACAACCAAAGCAGCAACTATTGCCCTTCCAACTATTTGTGCATGACGGGGTTGCCCCTGGTGCCCCTGGTGGGCCATCTGTCCCCATGCCAAGCATCCTTGGGCCAAGGAGCTGGTGAGTCTGAGACACATATGGGACCAAGGCAACTGGATAACGAGGAGGAGGCAACTACCTGGTGAAGGGGGAGTGGGAGGAATCTAGGGGACATGCAGAAGGGGGACATGCAGAAGTCCTTAGAGGAAGCAAAGGGAGTTTGGAGGAACATGAGAGACACCTGGGCCTCAGAGTCAGAAACAGTGGCAGCGGCATGGAGGGGGTGCATGAGAGGAATGGAAGTAGGCCCTGAGCACAATGGAGGTGTGGAGCTTCGATGGCTACTGGGGCTACTTATATCATAAGGACTTTTGGACAGGGGTCCTGGTCCAGGTGTAGCTCCCTCTGGTCCAGGCCAGGGAATTAGAGGAAGCCCTCTTGGCTCAGAGACCACACAAGAGCAAGCATTGTTAACTTTGCCCCTGCAAAGACCTTGGGAGTGGAGTGAACTCTTGGATTTCTTATTTTCCCTTCCTCCGTTCTAACAAAATCCTTGTTGCTGACACAAAACCCATGGAATTGATGGATATGTAAATGGAGGAGGGCTGTGGGGGTGATGGGTTGCACAATGTGTTAAATGCACTAAAATTTTATTTTTATTATTTACACTATTTGTGCATGTTTGTGCAATCTGCACCAATATAATAATAATAATAATAATAATAATAATAATAAAATAATAATAATAATAATAATAATAATAATAATAATAATAATAATAATAATAATAATAATAATAATAATAATAATAATAATAATAATAATAATACACAGGCTGTGTAGAGGTAGAAGTGCTTGTGTGTGCTTTAGTGAGGTTGAGAGCTATGTTGGTGGTAGTATATCTGTGAAGTTTCTCAGTCATCCAGGTGAGGTTATCTGGAAGTTGAGTCATGGTAACTGGACTTCTTTCTTATTAGGTTGAAACATTTTGCTACCCATCCAAGTAGCTTCTTCAGTCTGAGGAGAGTTGGTAGGAGATCCTTGATATATCCTCCACCTTGGTTTCACTTGCCCTGGTCTGAATAGGCTCATTAGAAGGACAAAGGACTGTGGGGTGAGGGAAAATCCCACTTTTGCAGTCATTTTTCACCAATTGTCATGGGTCATTAACAGTCGTTGGTGGCAGTGTTGCTACCTGAAGGGTCTCCCAAGTCAGACAGGTCTCAGCTGAGAAGCCAGAGCAACTGTGTCCACCAACCATTAATTATGATGAGAAGGTATAAACAGAAGTCCATACTGGATCGGTCATTGCCTGGGTCAACAAGGACCACATCAGATGTTGTACGTCCTGGACATCTGGTGGCAAGTAGGTTACAGAGCTCAGCAGACTCTGTTGAGGAACCAGGACAGACTGCTGCAAAGCTACTGGAACAATGTAAACAAAAAATGGCAATACTAGGAATATATATTACATCGATATTTAACAGATGCTTAGGGTTTTTTGGTTATAACTTGTATCTGTTATGTAATGCCAGTCAATGTTTTTATAATGTTGATTGACTCTGCCTGATATTTTTTAACAACAACAAATAATCAACCATCTGTTATACATGGATAAACGAAAAATATATGCAAAAAGTTCCTGTGAGATAGAATCAGTGCTAAATACAGTACAAATATTTAGCAAATATACTCAGATGAAATTTGGACTTGATAAATATGGAGTTCTCTCTGTACAATGTGGCAAAATCCAAAAACTAGGTAGAACAGAACTAAAAAATGGCGACATAAAATCATTATCAAGTGATGATAATTATAAACATCTTGGAATACTTGAAACAGATTATCTCCTGCATACAATGGTTAAAGATCTAACACAAAAGGAGTACATCAAAAGGCAGTGGAAACTCTTAAAAATGAAATTAAATGGTGGAAATACAATCAAAGCCATAAATATATGGGCAGTTCCAGTGATTAGGTATCCATCTGGAATAATAGACTGTACCCAAAGTGAATTAGAAAAAATTGATAAAAAACAGGGAAATTAATAAACATATATCACAGACAACATCCAAATGTGATGTGAACAGATCATATTTAATGCAGAAAATTGGAGGTTGTGAATTACCACAAATATAACAAACTGCAAAAGCCTCTGGGCTGCAAGGTTGAAAGATCAGCAGTTCGAATCCATGCGGCGGAGTGAGCTCCCGTTGCTTGTCCCAGCTCCTGCCAACCTAGCAGTTCGAAAGCATGTAAAAATGCGAGTAGATAAATATGGTGGGAAGGTAACAGCGTTCCGTGTCTAGTCACGCTGGCCACGTGACCACGGAAACTGTCAACGGACAAACGCTGGCTCTATGGCTTGGAAATGGGGATGAGCACCGCCCCCTAGAGTCGGACACGACTGGACAAATTGTCAAAGGGAACCTTTACCTTTACCTAGAGGAGTGGTGGCGAACCTTTTTGGGCTCGCGTGCCCAAACTGAAAAAACAACAACAACAGGGGGCGGTGTGCCACCGTGGTGGCGGCGGCGGCAGAACCGGAAGTGACGGCAGCGGAACCGGAAGTAGCGGCGGAAGGGGGAATCCCGGGCACGGAGGTGCCTCGAGACTCCACTCCGGATCCACCGCCAGCACCAGCTGCTCCGGATCCTGACCTGTCCGGGCACCAGCACAGTGGTTGCAGCTGCCTGCTCAGGTTTGGCTGCGGGGGGGAGGGGGGGAGTAGGGATCCAGCGACTTATGGCTCGCGTGCTGGCAGAAAGGGCTCCACGTGCCAGCTGTGGCACGCGTGCCATAGGTTCACCATCGCTGACCTAGAGGAAGAAAAAAGAAGCCTAAATGATTATATTAACAGAAGTAGAGAAAATTACTTAATGCAGTGAAAATGGAAAACTTCTTGAAAGTAAGAGAAACAAAGGTTAAATATAAAAAAACAACAATTTGAAGATAAATTAAATAGCTGGAAAAATAAACCACTGCATGGACAATATCTCAGGAAATATTGATGAAAAATATGATAATAATTAACTTGGACATAGCTAAAACTGGGGACCAGCTAGAAAGAAAGTGAAGGTTTGATCTTTGTTACACAAGAACAATCACTCCAAATGAATGTAATGAAAGCTAAAATGCAAGGATTTAGTGTAAACAGCAAGTGTCAACTCTGCCAAGAAAAATATGAAACTATGTCACACTTCGTCTGTGAATGTTCAAAGACTGGCAGACAGATTACAAAGCTAGACACGATAGAGTTGCAAAATTAATACACTGGTCATTATGTAAAAAATACAATCTGCCAGCATCCAAGAATCTGTGGGAACATCAAATAGAGGTGTCAGAAAATGACCAAGTTAAGATCTTGTGAGAATCATGGCTATAAAAAGGACATACATCTTGAGCATAATACACCAGACATCAGAGTAATAGAATGAAGAAACATCTAAATAATTGACATTGCATTTCCAGGCAATGGTAGAGTTGAAGATAAAGAATTGGAAAAAAATAACAAGATACAGGATCTGGAAATTGAAACAACTCTCTTGTGGATGAAACACATTTCAGTGTCCACATAGTCATTGGTTGATAGGAACACATGTTGACAACATGGAATTTTATAAAATATAATCAGCTGCAGATCTCTGAAATAATACCATCAGAGCTACAAAAACATAATATTAGTAAAGCATACTGATATTTAACTGATACTTAGGTTTTTGGTACAAAAATTTATCTGTTATATAATACCAGTCAAAGACTGGGTTTTGTAGTTTTCAATAATAATGACAACAATTATTTTTATTGCCTTGTGAGGAAAGCCACGGAGCATCTTACAATTTCACAGGGGAAGGAAAGTAATTTTCAAGTTCCTTCTGCTTATGCATGAAAACAAGCAAGGACTTACGTCCTTTCCATTTTTATTAAGACACTTCATTGTTACTGAACTAATCAGAAACTTCCAGAATTCCCTAGACCACAGCTGGCAAACACAGCCACAATGTTTTTTTGGCAGCAGTTGTGAATGTGAGGCCTTTCAGATTTTATTGGATTGTACAAGGGCCATAGATAAGAGATGGTGGAAGTTCTGGTATAACATTATTTGGAAGGTGAATACTCCTGGTTTATAGGAAGGAAATAATTATTGTCATAGACAGCAATCATATGTGAATGGTAATAGAATTTCCTAATGTAATCAATTATATTAACTCTGAACATAGTCTATGCTGAACTTTTAAAGGGAGAAGAAAGATTGATTTATAAGATCTGTAATTAGAATGCGGTGCATTAATTCCTTGCTTGGAGTCTGCCTCTGATTGCATTATCACAGCTTAACATTTCTTTAAAATATGTAAATTATTATTTTATGACTTAAATACAGCTGTCCGAAAGGGGAGAAGTCTAATTAATTAATTTCCTCTTGGCACTTGCCCTGATGTTTCTCCTTTTGATAAAAAGTTTCATAAGTCAATCATCTTTACTCAGATAATTTCTTGTTCTTAAAGAAGAAGAAGCTGATAGGAAGTAAATAATGTTAACTCTTTTCCTTTTTCCTATAGACAATCCCATTTTTTCACATGCTGACATTACATGTTGAGGATACTTACCTCTAAAGCAGATCTGTGTTTTTTTATCCTGCAGATAGAGATATTTATTTATTTATATATATATATTTAACTTATATACCACCCCATAGTGCAGCACACTCTCTGGGTGCTTTACAGCAAACCATACACAAGAAATATAGATTCAAACAACATACAGATACAACTTGACAAATCAATCAATCAATCAATTAATCAAAAAAAGCCACTGACTAGCTTACTTATTTTTAAATAAATAAACAGTTTAAAATGACACTGGACATCACAGAATACCTAATAACTAATAAAGGGTAGCTTTAAACAGCTTTACTGCATGTATATTACAATCCCCAGTTTTATTTCTTATTTAAGAGCAGGGTGCAGAATTGCTGTGAAATGATGTCCAAAGCATGAATACAACTGAGTAGACTAATAGGATCAATGGCATTTATGTAGGTATTGATTTTGTTGGGTCTACTCTAGTTCGCTCTCTTGCAATTGGATTTATGCCAAAATATTAGAAAGCATGATTCTAGAAAGAAAATGTTGGAAGATGTGCAAATTGTTGGTGCAATATGAATTGAACATTCGTTAATTTATTTATTAATTAAATTTTTATCCCACCCATCTAGTGGCTAGGCCACTACTCTGGGTGGCTTACAAGAACATGAATAGCCAACGTGTGAAATAATCAACCATTTTGCATATTCATCGTATCTCACTGCAAATATACACATACTCTGACCCAAAATGTACATACTATCTAAGAGGTACCATAATCCCATAATGCTCCTTGCTCTGGACTGGACCGTTAGTCTGAGTGTCTCGTCATTTGGTCACAGACAACTTCTCACGAAGCTCCCAACTTCACATGTCTTCTGGATCATTCCCAGCCTCCAGATCATGGTTGCCATCGAAAGTTCAAACCATAGAACATTTGGTAATGGCCCGTGCCCTCTAAAGAGCTCACCAACGCCCTTATTGCTGCCCCAAAATGGCAACTGCAATTCTCCAGGTACCCAGTACATCAGAGTGATTGTTATCATACCACAATGTCTCTAGGACCTTGATGTAATATTAGTTCGAAACAATAATACATCAGGGCGGCAGAGACATTATGGGTATTGATGTAAATCTTATCTTATCCCTATGTTCAAAGCAAAGTACTGCTTATATACCGCCCATGGTGCTTAAAGCGCTTCCTGGGCAGTGTGACGTCCGCCCAGGTCATAAATATTCATATGCTATCTGCATAGACCAATGGGAGTGCTGCAGGGGCGGAGTAACAAGATATAAGAGACTCAACAGGAGGAGGGGGAGTTTAGATAGAGAGTTTTTTGACTGGGAGAGAGAGAGAGAGAGTTTTTGAAATTTGGGCGGGAGAGTGGTGGTTGAGAGTGGATAAAGGAGAACGTTGGTTTAAGAGTTAACAACATTGCTTATTCTGTCAACACCTGTAACAATAAACAATTTCTATTTGGTTCTTTTAAAATGATATATGGCCTGGACATCTATCATTAATAATAGATAATGTTGATGTAATCAACTGGTGGCAGCTGAAAGACACGTAGCGTGAGCTCTTAGTTTGGTGAAACAAGCAGGGGCCACGTGGGGATCGTGACAGGCAGTTTACTATTTAATTTGGCAAGCTACACATTGCCCTCCCCACGAGCTGGGTACTTAATTTACTGACTTTGGAAGGATGGAAGGTTGAGTCAACCTTAAGCTGGCTACCTGAGCCCAGGATCAAACTCAGGTCATGAGCAGAGACTTCACTGCAGTACTAAAGTTTAACCATTGTGCCACAAGGCTCTATAAAATTATGCTCTTCATCCTGCCAGAGATGGGTATGGCACTCTCTCCAGAAAAGGAACAAATAGAAAAGTATTTGCACAAATCAAACAAAATTGTGCAAAATAGCTCAGTAACCTGTTCAGCATTTACACGCATGTGGAGTTTCAACAATAAGAGCTGTTGTGTCAGTCTCGTAAGGTTTGGGTGTGTGTGTGTGCATTTTCTTTAATTCATCTGGCAGTCCTTTTGTGCCTAGCACATGCTTGCTTCCCTTCTCAAAGGGCACTAGTTTTGCATACAGACAGTATGTGCAAATTATGGACATCTTAAGGAGGGGGAAAAGCAGTCCTATCTTGCTGTTGTTTGCAGGTGAAAAATCTTGTGAGGTTTTGAAACTTCTTGCCACAGTGTCTCACTGAGACAAGACAATCTAAATGAATGAATGCAAAGAATTTAATGAGAATTCTTTACTTAGCTAAGAGTAAACAGCTCAAAATGGCAAAACCTGGCAGTTGCACTTGCTGGTTGGATCAGTTTTTAATCATCTATTGCTTTCTTTCTTTTATTTTAGTTTATGGGTTAGGTGTAGGGACGGGGGACAGGGGGCATGGGATAAACAGGGGGTGCAAATCAACATAAACATTTTAAAATACTCATTCTTATCTGTTACATTTCAAAGATATACAAGTTCCCGGTATAACTTAATTATAATGTACATGCATTCTATTTCTAGATTAATCATAGGCTTTCAATTATCAAATATTAATTTGCATTCTATTTCTGAGCCAGTCATAAAATTTATGCCAACAATCCTCATGGTTTGTCTTTCTTGTCGAATCTAGCCATTCTGATAATTTATCCATTTCCACTGTGTCCAGAATTTTTGCTATTAACTCATCTTGTGATGGATTCTCTGGGTCTTTCCAATGTTTAGCAAAGAGAATTCTTGCAGCTGTCAAGATATGGATGGCTAAATGTGTTTTCATTGGTTCTATTGATTCCATAATTATGTTTAGAAGAAAGAATTCAGGGGTTACAGTTATCGGAATCTCTAGAACCTCTTGCAAAAGCATTTAAACCCCTTTCCAATATTTTCGGGCTTTCCCGCATGACCACCACATATGGGAAAAAGAACCTTCTTTTTGTTTACATCTCCAACAGAGGTTTGAAATTTTTACATCCATTTTGGCTAGTTTTGTGGGGGTTATATACCATCTGTAAAACATTATATATATATTTTCTTTAAATGCTACTGACTTGGTAAGTTTTATATTGTTTTTCCATATTTGTTCCCACTGATCCAAACTTATATTGTGCCCAATATTCTGTGCCCACCTTATCATACATTCCTTAACCATCTCCTCCTAGGTATCAAAATCTAATAAAAATTATATAGGGCTTTAATATGCTTATCTTTGGTATCCAGGAGGATTCTGTCAAAGGGAGTATTGTCCACGTAGAAACCTTGTTGCTTATCTTTACCATATCTTGAAATTAATTGGGAATGCGACCACCAATCCATATCAAACCCCTGCACTACTAATTCATCTTTGCTTTTCAATGTCCCATCTGGTTTTAGTACTTCTCTATATCTTAAGGTTTTCCTGTTTTCTCTCACGTTCAGAAGAGAAAATGCCTCCACTGGTGTTACCCAACATGGTATTTTGACATACATCTGTCTTTGAATTTTAGTCCAAGACCATAGTAAAGATTTTCTCAGAATATGATTATTAAATTGTTTGAAATCGTTCATTCTGCCATACCAAAGAAAGGCATGCCACCCCCATTTCAAATCATGACCTTCCAATTTTAACAGTCTTTGATTTTCCAATAAAATCCAGTCTTTGA
The DNA here is from genome assembly GCA_037013535.1 of Intellagama lesueurii. Lineage (NCBI taxonomy): Eukaryota > Metazoa > Chordata > Lepidosauria > Squamata > Agamidae > Intellagama > Intellagama lesueurii. The sequence continues at coordinate 11,516,702 of JBAJHW010000010.1, read as the reverse complement.
TCCACGTTAATGAGGCTGCCCTGTAACACAGCAGCCAGTTTGGGAGACCCATTCCTCCTCTCTGTTTCAGATCCTGAAGTGCCTTTAATTTTATCCTTTGTTTCTTCCCTTGCCAAACAAATTTAGAAATAAGCTGGTTGAGTTCTTTAACTATTGATGGTTTCAAAATCACTGGAATGTTTTGAAATAAGAAGATCAACTTCGGTAGGATATTAGAATAGAATAGAATAGAATTTATTTATTACGGTCTGGTGACCAGCCCACGAAACATATCCATGGCTAAAACATACAAACATACAAAATACAATTCAAAAATATATAAACAATTCACAAAACATACCATGTGGCCAAAATACACAAAATGCAGTTCAAAAGTGTATAGCCAATCCATAAAACACACTACATGGTCAAAACACACAAAATGCAATTTAAAAAGTGCACAACAGGCAATCAACCGTGCACTGATTGTAGAACACGGGGAGAATAAAACACAGTATCTCCACAGCTATCCCCCGGGCCATTGTCCCTTCAGTTGGGACCATAACACCTCTCCATGCTAGACAATAAACCACCCCCATGCCAAAACCAGTCAACCCGTGAGCTCAGGAGACTACAAGGGAGCGCTGTGCCATTGCTGCTGCACAAAATCTTGCTGCAGAGCATGTAATAAGGGAGTCTTGATCAGAAAGAAGTAGCTTGATGTAAAATTCATCTGATCTCCCTGGATATCTGAGAATGATTGGGCTCAGGAGGTTGGTGCGTAGATCTCTATAGAAAAGACAATACAGTAAAACATGACCTACGGTTTCCACTTGGCCATCATTACACGGACACAGGCAATCCGAGATAGGTATATGTTGAAATCTTCCCTCCATGAGCTTAGAGGGTAAAACATTAAGTCTCGCTAATGTGAAGGCTCTTCTGGTCTTTGTTGACATTGTGCTTGTCAAATATGCAGATATTGTAAAGGCATTATTAGTGACAACACTGTATTTGCCTACCTGGCTCATATGCTCTTGAAGTTCTATGTCCCAGATTCTTTGTTTGAGTGCTGCTTTAGCGCTGACATGCCCCATCGCCAAAAGAGCATTGGTAGAAAAGCCTATTTGCCTTATTTCTTTTGTAAGTTGTAGTTTCCATGCTGCTTGAAAGGAGTCAAAAAGTGGCATCTGTACCAAGCCTTCTGAAGAGAAGAGAAGCTTTAGCCAGTAATTAAACATGTGGACTTCGGCGCGTGCTCTTATGGCGATTAGGCCAGCCTCCAGTCGAAGGGCTACATTAGGTGTACAGGGGGGTACAGTCAAAATAGATCTCAAAAATTTAGTTTGTACTACCTCAAGAGGACGTAGGTCAGATAAAGCAAACAATTGGCACCCGTAGAGCTTTTGAGCAACAACTTTAGCCTTGAAAACCTGAACGGCTGAGGGGATATGGTGACCCCCTTTGGTGTGAAAAAATCTTGTTAATGCCGCTGCATTTTTATGAGCATTCAGTGCTGCATGCTTTATGTGGGGCCCCCAGGAACCCGAGGCGTGAAAGATTATGCCCAAATATTTGTAGCTGGAAACCTGCTCTATGGGATGACCATTGATAGTCCAATTGTGCTTTACTCTTCTTCTACTGACCACGAGAACTTTGGTCTTCTGGTAATTAATTACTAACTGCTCTCGGTTACAGTAAGAAGAAAGCTCCCTCAAGAGTCTTCTCAGTCCCACACATATTAATGAGAGGAGAACCGCATCGTCTGCATAAAGCAGCATTGATACACGACATAAGTGCAGCTTGGGGGGATGAAATTCAGGCTTAGATAAATCTTCTACTATGTTATTAATATAGAAGTTAAACAAGGTGGGCGCCAGTATACAACCCTGTTTGACCCCATTGAAAACTGGGATTGGATTGGATAGAACTCCAGCTGAATTACAGAGGACTCTCAGGTGGGTATTTTCATACAGTCATCTCATTAGCAGAAGCAGTCGTCTGTCTATGTTTGTAGATTCAAATTTGGCCCAAAGTTTATTTCTTGGGATAAAATTGAAGGCGGACTTAAAATCAATAAAGGCTGCATACAAGGCGCCTCCTTGGGGGGAGGAGTATTTATGAGCTAGATGTTGTAGGATAAAGCCCTGATCCAAGGTAGATTTTCCTGGCCTAAATCCTGCCTGCACATTGGTCAATATATTTTCTGCTTGAAGCCAGTCCGAAAGCCTCCCCAGTAGATATCTTGCATACAATTTCTGATTGTACTAAGTAGGCTTATCGGACGGTAATTAGCAGGGTCTCCTCTATTGCCTCGTTTAAATATTGGTACTATGATGGCTAATCCCCAGTCCTCCGGAATACACATTGTATAATTAATCCAGGAAAATAGGGAGGCCAGGACTGGGGCCCACCAGTCCAGGTTGGCCTTCAACAAGTCTACTGGGATATAATCAGCACCAGGGGCTTTACCCGATTTTGTTTGGCAAATTAAGGAGGAGATTTCACCTGGGGATACCGGGGGCCAGTTTGGTAAATTTTCGTAAAGTGTAAACAAATCTGAAGCACTCTCAGGATGCATAGCATAAATGCTCTGAAAATACCGTTCCCAGACCATGGGGAGGATGCAGCAGTCGGGTTTGGGAGAGTAGTCCCGCATACTCCCTGCCACAATCCTCCAGAAGGAGGCTGAGTCCTTAAGTTCAGATGCTAATATCAGTCGTTCCCATATCTCTCTCTGAGCTTGATACTTTTTCCTCCTAATCAAGGCTTTATAGTTTTTCTTGAGTATAAACCAGTCTGGAGGAATCTTAGCCAGCTTCTGTGTTTTGTACCACCTGTATAGGGCTATTAGTTCATGCTTTGCTGTTTTACATTCTGCATCGAACCAGGATTTAGAGTGGACAGCTTGGGAGGGTCTAGGCTTTAACTTTCTGTATATCAGATAAGGTTGCAGATGACTTATCAGCCCTTTATGGGCCTCTAGGGCAGCCGAGATTGAGTTGGCTGTTACAATGGAATTACCAAAGGAGGAGAGGGGCTCAGTTAATCGTAACTGACTTGTAAGGGTAACCATTTCTCTGGACCATTTTACTCGGGCAGCTCTTATTTGGGTTTGGGTTTGGGAGGATATTCAACTTCGGTAGGATATTCATTTTAACTGTTGCAATCCTGCCCATCATTGTTAATTGTAGATTCCCCCATCTAGTCAAGTGTTTCTTTATTTCTTCCATCAATTTCAGGTAATTATCTTTCATTAAGGTAGTTGGGTTTTTTTTTTTTTTTTTGGTAAAGTTTATTCCAAGATATTTTACTTTCTTTCCCTCCTGGAAATTTGTAAGATTCAAGAGGTCATCTGTGTCTTTATGTTGCATGTTTTGGATAGGATTTTTGTCTTTCTATCGTTTATTTTCAGGCCCGCCATTTCTCCAAACTCTTTTAATTCTTTCATAAGTGCTTTAGTTGATTCTTGTGGATCTTCCACCACTACAAGTAAGTCATCTGCGAAGGCCTGTACTTTAAATAACTCGCCTCTAATTTTGAGCCCTTTGATTTTATCAGAAATTCTTATCTGATGCATTAAAATTTCAATTACTATCAAAAACAGCAATGGCGATAATGGGCAACCGTGTCTCGTACCTTTTTGTATTTCAATTTCTTTTGATAGTTCTCCATTAATTCTTATTTTTGCTTCTTGATGGGAATACGAGGGGGTGCTGATAAGTATTGAGCCTTTCCCAGAATAAATTGAGCTAGGAAGCTGTAACTGCCACACTATTCTACATATTCCCCCAAGAAGTCAATGCACTTGCGACATCTGTCCTGCAGCTTCTTAAGTCCCTGCAAATAAAATTCTTCCCACTGCTGGTGTAACCACTCATTTGCAGCATTAGTTGCCTCCAGAACACTCCCAAATCGTTGTCCCTTTAGGTGTTTTTTGAGTTTAGGGAAAAGATAATAGTCAGAAGGAGCCAGGTCGGGAGAATAGGGTGGATAGGACATCACTTGAAAGCCTAAGGACGTCAGTTTTGCCATTGTTTCACCTGCAGTGTGTGATGAGGTGTTGTCATGCAACAGGATGACACCTTTGGAGAGCTTTCCTCAACGTTTTTCCTTGATGTTTTGCCTCAACTTTGTCAATAAAGCACAGTAATATTTTGCATTGATGGTTGAACCCTGTTGGAGGTAGCCCACCAGCAGTACTCCCTTCTTATCCCAAATAACTGTTGCCATTTGCTTCTGCACCGACTTTTGCACTCGGAACTTCTTTGGTCTGGGGGAACCACTGTGCCTCCATTCCTTAGACTGTTCCTTTGTCTCAGGATCATAACAGTAGATCCATGTCTCATCACCAGTTACCAGTTTGCCCAGGAAATCTGATTCATTTCTTGCAAAATGTTCCAAAACAGCCACCAATGACTCCACACGTTTCCTCTTTCGTTCGGTTGTCAAAAGTTTGGGGATCCACTTTGCTGCAAGCTTTCTCATTTCCAAGTCATTGTGGATAATAGCACCAACTCTCTCACGTGATATTCTCAGATATATAGCAATACTTTTGGCTGATATTCGGCGGTCCTCCATGATCATGTCATGGATGGCTTTCACATTTGCAGGCACAGAGACAGAAACAGGCCTTCCACTGGGTTTCTCACTATCAACACTGAAATTGCCAGTTTTAAAATTGACAACCCAACGTTTAACTCTTGCATATGAAGGGCCACTGTCACCCATAGTTTGTGACATTTCATCATGAATCTGCTTTGCACCTTTTCCTTGGAGAAACAGGAACTTGATTATGGTCCTATGCTCTTCCACATTGAACTTTTCTGGAGGTGCTGCCATGTTCACTTTGGAGCTGAAAATGAAAGATAAGTTAAAATCATAGGTAGTTGATTTTTGCACCATTGAATACAGACAAATTGGCCAATACACCCTGCAATTTATAGCTTCCTAGCTCAATTCTTCCTGGGAAAGGCTCAATACTTATCAGCACCCCCCGTAGATCATTTTTATATTGTTGATAAAGGACTGGCCCGCCTCAATTTCTTCTAATTGAAATAGCATAAAGTTCCAGTTTATGTTATCAAAGGCTTTCTCTGCATCGATAAAAAAACAATGCTGTTGATTTTTCTGGATGTGCCTCATAGTATTCCAGGAAGTTTAGGGTTAGGGTTAGATTCCTCACATTTTGTCTTAAATATCTTTTTGGCAGAAATCCTGCTTGATCTTCATGGATTACATTGATCAATACCTTCTTCAATCTTGTAGCTAGAATAGTTGTATATATTTTATAGTCAACATTAAGAAGAGATATTGGTCTGTAATTTTGAATCTCTTCAGGATCAGTTCCAGAACAGCCACCGATGACACCAATCTTCATGAATTATTGTGATTATAGCTTCTTTCCATGTATTTGGTATAATCTTCTCCTGTTGAATTTCATTGAGTAGTTCCTAAAAAGGTAAAATCAATATTTCCTCGAATTTTCTATAATACTCTGCACTAATCCCATCACTTCCTGGATATTTCATAAGTTTTTGTTTAGAGAAATCAGTTGAAATTTCATTCATGGAGTATGGTTGATTTAAAATTTCCTGTTGTTGTTTGGATAATTTCAAATGGTTTTTTTCCTGTAAGTATCTTTTTTGATCTTGGGATGGCAGTCCTTCTCCGTGTAGAGTGTTGTATAGAATTTTTCCACTTTTTTTTAGATCTTTAAAGTTTGTAAAGTTCTCACCCACTTTATTCTTAAGACTTTGAATGTGGTTTTTGGATCTTTCTCTCTTCAATTTGTATTCAAGCCATCTTCCTGTTTTGTTGGCATTCTCAAAATAATTTTGTTTAACAAATTTCAGTTTGGTTGCAATATCTTCTGTCAAAAGAGTAGTTTATGTTGTGTTATTTGAATTTTCTGTTTTATTTGCGCTGCTGATGGATTTTTTCATTTGTTTTTCTAAATTTGCCAATTCTTTCTCCAAATTCTTATATCTTGCCTCTTTTGACTTCCTTTTTTTTGCTCCAAGTCTTATTAAAATGCCTCTAAGGACCGCCTTCCCAGCTTCTGGGTATTCCTTTGGTAAAATTCCTCTGATAATAGTCCTTCATTTCTTCCTTTACTGTCTTGGCGATTTCTTCATCTCTAAGTAAGTTTGTATTCAGTCGCCACACTATTGGTTGTTTAGATGTCTCCAGCTCTAATGCTATTATACAATGGTCTGATATTGTTCTAGGAATTATTTCTGTCCCCACTAAATTCTTTATCCATGTTTTCGGAATCCCTAAAGCGTTGATTCTGGACCACAATTGATGTCTATTTGAGAAGAAAGTATAATCTCTAGACTTTGGGTATCTTGTTCTCCATGCATCTATCAATGAGAGTTCGTCCGCCATCTGTAGAAAAGATTTGGGGATTAAGGTTCGGCTTTCAGTTCCTTTTTTGCTCTGTGACTTAGATGAATCTCTTTCTTTGTCAAAGCCTGCATTGAAGTCCCCTATTATACAGCATTCCTCATATTCTCTAATTGTTGTATCTTTGTATAATTTTTCAAAGAATGCCTTTTGGTTGCAGTTCGGTGCATAAATATTGACTAGCAATACTCACTTTTCTTCTTTTTGGACTTCTACCATTAAAATTCTTCCATCTTCAGATGCAAGGATTAATTTAGGTTGTAATTTTTCTTTAACAAACATCGCCACTCCCTTCTTTTTCTTCTCTGGGTCAGAAGATAAGAATAGCTTTCCCAGGCCTTTGTTTTCAATCAGTTTGGAGTCTTGTCTTTTTATATGGGTTTCTTGGAGACAGATTATATCCATGTTCATTTTTCTCAAATATTGAAATGCTTTGGCACACTTTTGAGGTGAGTTCAGACCATTGATATTCAAAGAACAGATCTTCCATTTTCCCTTACACAGTTTTTGGTTTTTTATTAATTTTATCATCTTTCTGGTTCTTGGTTTTGTCCCTTGCTGCCCTCCTGGTCAGTGGTGGGGCTGCCGCTCCCATCAGATCCTCTTCTGATTGGCATTCTTGATCTTGTAAGTCTACTGGGTTTTCTTCTAGGTCTGACCATATTTCTGATTTATCTGAATGATCAGATTTATCCGTATGGTTATCCTTCTCTTCGTCCTCCTTGGTTTTGTCCTTAATTTTTCTTAAGAAATTTTCTGTTGCTATCTTCATTAGCCTCCAACAAGGTAAATGATGGGTGCTGTCAATAAAGAGCTCACCTCAGGGAACGTGCTGATTCATGAGTCATTGACAGGCCCGTTGTCATTGACAGGCCATCATGCTCTAGAACATCAATTATAATGCACTTGTTTTCCTTTGTTGACCATTCAAGGCAATGAAAAGATCTGAAAAGTCAGGCTTTTTGAGAAGGAAGACTGACACAGATCCTTTGATCCCTTTCTCATGGTGAATCTGCAAACTCTTGCTTTTCCAGAAGTAAGTGTTAAGGAAGAACAGGCATCACAAGTAGCACTTCTTTTAGATTGCCTTCTTATTTCCTACCCCCATATTTTACCCCATTTGTGATCTAATGGATATATTAGTCAACACATATGTTTGTTTCTGTATACAGATCACATAGCTACTTCCTTTTTTCTATTCAGGAAAGTGGCTTGTGTTTAAGATTAGAATTTCTGTAATCCTGAAGAGCCTTTTTTTAAAAATAAGAAACCCAAAAAATCTGAATGCACATGTTAACATGAGCACAGACTTGCCAAAGGATGAAAGCTACACACAAAATAAAGCACTTCTTCAGGAGGAAGCAACAAAAGAAGAAACAAACAGATCCAAAATGTAAATGTTGAGATATTTGGATTCTCTGACACCTAGATGTGAGCTTTTCTGTACCCCTCCTGCCCAAATTCAGTTGAGCTCTCAACTTGATAAGCCTATGATGGCTTGTGGTGCTGGAAGATTAGAAAAGACAAAAACAGCTGTGTGCTGAGCAGTATTTGCCAATGTGTTTTCACACAAGTTAACTAGGTCAGAAAAATAATATCAGCTAGTGAATGAATGAGAATATGCATGTGCTGTACTGAATATTCAGTTTCACTTTAGGTACTGACTGGCCTTGGTACAGAAAATAGGAAGGTGCATAGTTGATTTTAAATAAATAAAGAACTTGAGAAATTATTTATGAACAGTATCACTGACTAAGCCGCTATAAGCCTCTATATATTTCTGGGAAGTGAGGGATATGGTTGGCTGTGTTGTGTGCAAAATAAAGCACCTATTAATATGTCTCAGTCTCTTTTTCTCCCCCTTGCTCCCAACTGTTAAATTAGAAGAATAAATATATATATATATATATATATATATATATATATATATATATATATATATATATATATATATATATATATATATATATATATATATATATATATATATATATATATATATGGGGAGATATATATGGGGATTCAAGGCAGCTCATAATGTTAAAAATAGAATTAAAAACACAATAAGTTATATATTTAAAACAATTAAACTATAATAGTAATTAAAATACATTGAGTGATAAAGTAGATTCACAAGGTTCTTTCATTCAGTAACTTGGAAAGTTGTTCCATGAATAGCAAATGCAATGATCCACATAAGGTGTTACTTGCAGTTGTTATACATACATTTTTCCATTGATATTTTCTTAATAATGGGTGTTTGATGGTTTGTCCGATGACAACCAGCTCCACTCAAATTACTGCCCATGCCACAGTATGAGAAAGTGTCATCTCTTCAAAGACACAATATTCTGTGTTGTGCTTTTTGATGTCAAGTTGGAACCAACGTATAGCCACACTAATAGGGCTTTCAAGGTAAGTGAGATATTTAAGGATCAGTTTTACTGGTGCCATCCACCTCCAGTGAGTTTCCACAGATGAGTGGGGGTTTGAAGCCAGGTCTACTGAGTTCTGGTGCATCACTCTCTCCGCTACACCACACTGGATATCCCCACCACTCTGGCTAGCATTACTTTCTGATGGATAAATCTGTTCAAATTACATTTGCTGCCAGTCGCTGCCGGGGCTCAATTCAAAGTGCTTCTTTTTATGTATAAAGCCCTAAATGGCTTGGGCCCTGGACCTGAAGGACCACCTCCTTCCATATGAACCTACCCGGCAGTTAAGATCTAGCCAGGGGGCCCTCCTGGAAGAGCCGTCCCTCAAGGAGGTAAGAGGGATGGCTTGTAGACAAAGGGCCTTTTCGGCAGCTGCCCCCAGACTATGGAACACCATCCCGAGGGAGATTTGTCTGGCGCCGACATTGATGAGGTTTCGACGCTGGTCAAAACCTTCCTGTTTCAGAAGGTTTTTAATTGAAATAATATCAACTGTGGGTCCTGATGGCAATTTTTAGAGCACTGTATTTTTAATTGTATTTTAATTGTTTTTATCTTTTTATTGAATTAAAATTGTTGTAAGCCACCCAGAGACCTTTGGGTAGTGTGGGGGGCATATAAGTTAATTAAATAAATAAATAAATAAAATAAATCCGCAAAACCATTATGTTGGTAGAATGACTAAATCACATAGGCTGAGGCCATAGAGATACAAGACTAGCTGAGGCATTTTTTGGATTTCCATAGCACCTTGTTAATACCCACTGGTTGATCCTGAATTCTTCTCTTAATGGTGAGGGATGGTACTTTTGGGTTAACCAGATTTTTTAAAAAAAGCAAAAAGCAAAGGAGCTTTTTCTTTCTTTCATTTTTTCTTTCTTTTGTGGATTCCTGAACCCAAAGGATTTGTTTGCATGAAGCAAGGGTACACAAACATTTCATGTTTTTTCCCATTTCCTTCTTTTGTCAACTTTCTTTTTAACTAAATGACCTGGGAAATTTTCCTTGACTCACTGCTGTTGCTGGATGCCTCTTGGTCCCTCCTTCAGCAATGTCAGCCCTGCTCGTTCTCCTCGCCCTCCTTTCCTCACAGCTGCTTGCATCTTTCACCCTCAGTCAACTCTGCAAGCTCTGCTTTTTCTCCTTCTCTGCCTTTGCTCACCACCATCTTTTTCCACCTTGCCTACTGTCAGCTTTCCCAGCCTCATCATCTGCCTTTTCCCTCTTTCCCTTGGCACCCCTGCTGCTTTCCTCTCAGCTCTGCCATCCTCAAAGTTTCTTGTCTCCTTCCAAATTACCTGGGAAACTTGCCTCCCTCCTCCTCCCTTCTTCTTTCACCGCTGCTCACCTCCTTATCCATCTGTCTGCTCTCTCATCCTCCTGGTTCACCCCTCCTTCCTTCCCTTGCGGCTACAGCCTCTTGCCTCCTGCCCCACGATCAGTTCTGCTAACTCCATGGTTCCCCTCCCCTCTTTTCTCATTGCCACCACTGCTGCAGTGGCTGAATGGGGAAAAAAATAAAACAAAACAACCCAAAAGATGTGTTCCCTCCCTTTCATGACAAATGAAAAAAGAGGCATGTGAAAAAACAAAAAATAATCCACCCACCCCAATAACAAACCAAAGCACAAACAAAGGTTTCTGTTGTGTGCACATGTCTATCGACTGGTCTAGGATTCCCTAATCTAGACCATGCACAAATTGATGTCAATTCTCCACATTATTTTTGGACAAGTAAATTGAAATTATTTGGGGGGCAGCATTGTGTGTGTGGGAGTCTGGCAGGAGAATAAAATGCAACAGTTTGTCAGGATCAGGGCTTATAATGAGCAGTGAAAATTGTACTGTACCTCCTACACCCATTTTCCTTCCTTCCTTCCTTCCTTCCTTCCTTCCTTCCTTCCTTCCTTCCTTCCTTCCTTCCTTCCTTGTCTGAAGCTACTTAAGCTGAATGCACAATCATTATTTTGCACCTTCCACAATGCCCACAACTAGCATGATTCCAGGCAATGCGGTGAGATGTAGGGGAATGACAGCTTTCTGAGAAATTTCAGCTCAGCTCTAAACCTAAATCACTTTCTGGAAAGAAAGTGTAGTTCCACAAACTTTGATTGTTAAATATTATCTTACCAATAACTAATTCTGATTCAAATCATTCAGTATATATTACAGATTAAAGTTAAAAGTTGCAAGTGTTGAACAGCATGCAGTCTTTGTGGTCACATACATAACAGCTGCATCAAATATGTACGCTATTTATAACAGCAATGAAAATATAGCTGAGGGCATTAAACTTAATGGAACTTACTGGCTCAACTCAATTTGCTCTTAAGGGGCTACTTTTATGAGTAAGCCAGCCAGTGTTTGAACTTAAAAGATAGGAATAAAGGTTGAGAAAGTTAAGAAAGTAATGTGATGATTTTAATGGAGTGGAAAGCCAGAGAGCCATGGAGGTGTATTGTTTTTCTGGGCTCCATAATGTGAATGCATCTCTGAGAAGCATGCAACACAAATCTAAACTAATTGATGAAGCAGGGGAAATATATCTAATTTAACCATGTGCATGACAATTCCCTAGATACCTGCATTGTCTATAAAGACTTCCAAGTTGTTTGTGGTTGGCTTAGATTACAACACAATACATTGCTTCACACAATCAAATACCTGTGGCTCAGTGAACTGCTATGTGAAGCTGTGGAACTTGTATTTAATTATAAAACAAGTGCACTAGAGCAACCTTCTCCAAGTCTGCTCCTATGGGGCTGTTTCAAATCAAGAGCATTTCCTCCTAGACCAGATATGAAACCAAAATACTTTGGATCTGAAGTTACGGACTTAAACTGCAGAGCCAGAATCTTGTTTGTCCTTATTATGCATGTAGCAATCCATCATATGTGTGGTTTCTCCTTTCCTGATGCTTGCATATCTCTTAAGCCATTGTGCATGTAAAAAGCCCTGTTCTATCAAAGAGGAGAACTTTCTTTAGCAGAAGTGCAAGCCAGAGATCATCGGAGCAAATGCAGAGTGCTTTGCTTGCAGAGCCATTATATTCCATGTTTGCAGAAAAGATTCTGCCCCAGATGTTTAAGTAAGTACCAGAAATAGGTAGTTTGTTCTTATAATTAAATTTCCGCATTTTTGAGCAGTTCTGTCTCAAACTCTAATGTTACAGTAATTAGAGATTAAATAAGGAACATAGGAGCCAAGGAAACTGCCAAGTATTGAGTGAAATCATGGGCCTGTTGACACTGATTGTTTCTACAGTTTCAGGCACAGTTTTTTTCCAACCTTCTCTGGATATACAAGGTGTTAAACAGAGATGGGGACGACTCACCATTTTGGCGAGTCATCCTGCTTTGTGATCCGTCAAAGTTGATGAATCACGAAGCTCCCCCCCCATGAACCAATGAAGCACGAATTTATTTGTTGATTTGTGGGGGGGTTAGACAGCCATAGATTTTCTAAAAAAACCTGACCCCCACTGCTGCCCCCCGATGTGCTGCCACCCCTTGCCCCCATCCCCTGCCCCCCACCCTCCTTGCCCCCCGCTCCACCACTTCCATGCCGCAGCCACGGTCTCCAGCTGGCCTCCTCAGCCACGGCCTGCAGTAAGGGACACTGGCTGCCCTTTGCAAAGATGGCAGCTGCGGCTTCATTTACGGTAGGGAAGCTGCAGCTGTCATCTTTGCAAAGGGCAGCCTGGATTCCCTTAAGGCAGGCTAAGGGAATCCAGGCTGCCCTTTGCAAAGATGGCAGCTGCAGCTTCCCTACCCTAAATGAAGCCGCAGCTGCCATCTTTGCAAAGGGCAGCCAGTGTCTCTTACTGCAGGCTATGGCTGCGGAGGCCACCGCAGCAGGCGGCGCTGGATGACGGTGGTGCTGGATGGTGGCAGCGGCTAAGGTAGGGAGAGGAAGGGGGCAGGGGATAGGCTGTGGGTGTGGGTGGCTGTGGGGGTGTTTGGCTGCCTATCGGCCTGCCGATCAGCTGATTGGCGGGCCCGTAGGCAGAATGGGAAAGCCATAGGAAGAGAGGGAAGGCTAGCCTTCCCTCTCTTCCTATGGGGGACTAATAAAAATGGGGAAATATTCATCCCTTCGTATTTGTCGGGGTCTCTGGAACTGACAAATATGAAGGGACAAATATTTAACAAATCAACGATTTCTTACGAATATCGCAATCCATTTTTTTATTTGTCCCCATGTCTAAGGCTGAATCTTGGATTTTTCTGCATGTAAAGCATATGATGTAGCCGAGTGATATACTCCCCATGTCCTTATTTTACAACTTCATTGTTCTTCTGACTCACTCTGTCCTGCTTTCACGTTTTGCTACACCATTACATTCATGAACATTATCTTTGTGTTGGAAAGACAATGGGTCCATGCCATTAGTTGTGCAGCTTTATAGTCTGTATGTTGAATATCTATGCTCTGAACACTGATGCTGGCACCAGCAACACCCAAATGTGCAGACCTCATGTGTGACTTGGAACCTTAGTGCCGATCTTTGTCCTTAAATGTATTAAACATGGACATCTGTATTCAGTGCCTGTTGACCTTCTATAGCAGTGATGGTGAACCTTTTTTAGCCTGAGTGCCCAAACTTCAACACAAAATCAACCACGACCACCCCAAAGAGTCCCACTCTTCCGGCCACACAACCTTCAGCACCTGCCTGGGACATGCCCCACTCCATCTCTGGCTGCAATCCTTAAAGGTGCAGGCGGCAGGAACTGGGTGTTTCCATCCCGGGTGGGGGTGTCTGTGTGTGTGTTTGTGGTGGCGGCGGCAGGAACTGGGTGTTTCCATTTCCGTCTGGGCATGTGTGTGTGTGTGTGTTTGTGGCGGTGGCGGACATTGCCATTTTGGCTCTCCCTCCCTTCTCAAGAGTTCTTCCTAAAGTCCGGGATTGGAGGATGGGTAAGTATTTCTCAATGGCAACTTATGGCTCGCGTGCCCACAGAGAGGGCTCTGCGTGTCAGTTGTGGCACGCGTACAATAGGTTCGCCATCGCTGTCCTATAGTGTCGCTTCACAAGCCAGAAGTGCAACATGAGTGCCTCTTCAATGTATGGAGTTTCTTTCATTGCATATGCCATGCAAAGGATGCTCGGTAGGTTTAACTCTTCAGTTAGTACCATATTCTACTAAATTCTCAGGCTCATAGAAGAAGCAGACACATTGATGCTAAGCCAGCAAGTAAAATGCAGTCAGGCGAAGTGTCTCAGACCAGAAATCAGGACCACAGACAGCTCCTAGTAGACAATGTTGAATGAACTTAAGAAAGCTCTTTCATCAATTGGAAGCTGAAGCCACCTGATATCCTGGTTGAGGAAATTTGATGTGTTTGGCTTGGGAAAGATGTAGGTAAAATAATAGCCATTTTCAAAAATCTGAAGAGCTGCCACATAGAAGATGGAGTAAGCTTTTCTGCTGTCTCAGAAGGCAAAACCTAAGCCATTGGATTCAAATTTCAATAAAGAAGATTTCAACAACATATTAGGAAAAACTTTCTGAGAGTAAGGTCTTCTCAGCTGTGGAACAGATTAACTGCAAAGACAGTGGGTTATTCTCCATTGGAGATATTTTAACAGAGATTGAATGTTCATCTGCAAGAGGGGGTTTACTGGTGGATTCCTGCTTTGGCAGGAGGGATTTAAGTAGATGCCATTGGTGCACTTTCCTACTCTACAATTAAATAGATCTGTGAGATGAACATTTATCCACCTTTCTGTTATTCTCTTGTAAAAGGCTGCTTGAGACCAGCTGGGAAGCTATGGGTTGTAACTTTCAGCTGTGAAACTTTTAAATGCATTCCAGGCATCATGAAATATCATATTGACCTAATAGTAACAATCTAAGGAGCAAAGCAAAGTGTGTACCTGGGAAGCACAGAGGGGATAAAAGCTGAAATAAGAAATCTCTCTCTATGTGAAACCAATGAAGTGTGAATTAATTTATAAACAGAGAACAGACTTTAATTAAATATATGGTGATATGTTTCCTGCCCTGATGTTGGGAAAGTGTGAAGGCAAGAGGAGAAGGGGACGACAGAGGACGAGATGGTTGGACAGTGTCACCGAAGCTACCAACATGAATTTGACCAAACTCTGGGAGGCAGTGGAAGACAGAAGGGCCTGGCGTGCTCTGGTCCATGGGGTCACGAAGAGTCGGACACGACTTAACGACTAAACAACAACGTTTCCTGCCAGTCTGTTGTATTAGAAAGGAGAAAGGTGAACTATTCTAAAACATCAGCAGGAACGACATCATGTTTTGATATTCATAATCATTTGTTTTGGTATTCAGCCCTAAGGGAAATAGTATAGCAAATGCAAAGTATAATAGATTTTGTTACAATTTGTTCATCAGTATTAGAAGTATGAGGTTACAATTCTGGTAATGTTTGAAGTAGAATTTTACAGGAATCATCAGGATCCAGTGGGTAGTATCTAAGCAATTATATATATTCCCGATTGGGGGTACCCTCTATCATGGAAAAACGCCACAAGATTACTCTGCCTTTCAATCATTAGGAGAAGAGTGTCGGATCCAAGAACACAGAAGCAACAGTAAACATATTAGGACTATCAGACCTGAATAACTGTGGATGGATGAGAGAATCAAACCATTTGCTCAAGGAATGCCTCAGGGTTCTCACTGAGATTATTATAAGGTCCAATTCAGCCAAAGCTGATGTTAACCTTTGAAGTATCAAATAGTCTTAGATTTTTAAATTTTTTATTTTCTTTTATTTTTGTGGGTTACATTTTGTTGTACCTATAGGAATCTGCTGAGGCTAGGGATGTAAATCTTCCTCGCTTCATACAGGACAAGGAACTGCAATTTTTTTTTCATTATCAAAGATACCAAGAAACGTATCAGTGTGGATTTTGAACAAAACACTGTTTTAAACAATATAAGAACTTCATCAAGAGCAAAGACACATCTCTTGCTATCTCTGATGATGGGAAGGAATGTGAATTTTGCAGAAAATTATCAAATTTTGTGCAGATTAGCCAGTTTCACGCAAAGTAAAGCAAACTGTATAAATCATCCCAAACTAACATGTGTCTTTTTGTAAGAATCTGAAGCACTGGATAGGTATCTTGCATGTTTCTTAAAATTATATACTTGCTGTTTCTGTGTGTATGTGTGCATGTGTGTGTGCGTGTGTTGTTGGAGAAGTTCTTTGATTGGGGTCTCAGTCAACTAACTAAACTTTCATGAATTCTTTATTAGTAAGTCAATGCATTGAGTCAGCTCAGTATTGAGAGACCTGGCACTTAGCAAATGCATATCTATTCCATTATATAGGAATCAAACATAAACACTGAGGATCCCCAATAAGCATAAACATCAGTATTAATGATAATCCAAGGACCTATGATATAGAAATATGTAAGATCATTGTCCCCTCATTAACCTTGCATTTTTTGCCAAGCGTAACTTTCACTTTCTCTCTTATCTCCTCTATGCTTCATGATAAATAATTGTTTCTCAAATACTTGTCTCCAGCTAATTTATGCATTCCTCTCTTTGAACCTGCACACACAATAATAATACCTGTCTTTTGCATAGAACATGCCTCCTCCTTCACGTACCTGGCTCAATGCCCCTGTTCTAACTAGGCTGAAGGCCAAGCACTAATAAGATAGAATTCTGCCTTATGCCAGCTAAACTAACTTCCTAAAAATTAAATGAAATGAGAAACACTTTATTACATTGGTTAGTCATCAATATTTTAATATATAAAAGATTCATAGAAGAAGAGGGGCAATACTGGAGTTTCTTTCCAAATTCTCCCAAAGTGTGCCCTTTGTTTCTCAAAGGGGAAGGAACTGGAGACATTTGACACAAATAGAATGGTACCATATACTTTGACTGGGATTCCGGCACTGAACAGGGAGTTGGACTGGATGACCTTTAAGGGACCCTCCCAACTCCATTATGCTTTGATTTAATGGAAGGGGGAGAACTTTTTGTTTTACTCCAAATTGGCAGCAAGGAATCTTGTTCAGTTTTACAACTCCTCATTGAACTGTCTCATGGGGAAACAGTCAGGCTGGAAAACACAGTTGCTGAGCATTCTTTCCACCCCTCACCCAAGCTTTAAGATTATCAGGAATCAGACGGGTGGGTGCTAGAGGCAGAGCCTTTTTGATAGTAGCCACCTACCTGTCATGCCTCCGGTACTCCTTCCAAGAAACAAACACTTGGTTCCATACCAGCACCAACCTTTTAAACAGGCATCAGCATTTTATTTATTTTAATTCTTCCTCAGGCAGTTCAAGGTGAAAAGTCATCACTCCAGTCCACCTGAGAACTTGTCTTGCATATTGGTCTTCCTGATTGGTCAGGCAGTAACAAAGGAGGAAAAAGCCCAGAAATAGTACAGAGACCACTGGGAAGAAAAAAGCTCATTCTCCCCAGTTGGTCCCCTTGCTATGTGTACCAGGGTCCTGCCATTGAAGATGGCAAAGTGTGGCCCTGAAGGTAGGTCCAGGACCAGAGTGTCTATTTCAGAGCTGTGGTCATCTGTATTGTTGCTACTTCAATATTGTTTTCTTTTAAATAGTTTAAACTACTTTACTCTCAGTGTGTTGCTGGTTGGTGAAATATTTTTAAAAGATGGTTTAGCTGATTATGTTTTAGTGGAATAGAATATATGGTAGCTACTTGTTTTACTTATTGTATGTGGGCTGCCTTAGATGGTGTTATTCCAAAGTCAAGTTCACGGACTAAGGGAGATGTGTGTCATTTTCTTTCCAGATATATGCCTGTTGGGCAATGTGTATAGCTGGAGCCCTCCATGTATATGGGCCGTTGGTTATATTCCACTTAAGGAGCCTTGTGGTGTAGTGGGTAAACTGCAGTACTGCAGGGAAGATTCTGCTCATAACCTGAGTTCAATCCTGGGCTCAGGAAAATGACTCGAGGTTGACTCACCCTTCCATCCAACAGGGGATCCCAACTCCCACTTCACCCCACCCCACCCTACCCCTAGAAGCTAGGGCAGAGATTCCTGCAATCACAACAATGTTCTGAGCACTGCCAAACAGGAACATAAGGAATACTCACTAAATTCTTCATTCTCATCTGTTGAAGCTGTCCTTCTTGATGAGGAATTTTGAAGCTTCACAAAATTCTTTCCCCCTTTCCTTATGAAAGCCAGACAAGAAGTGCTATTTTTGTGTTGTGCAGGTCTCTGCAATTTGTGCAAATGGCCTCAGCACAAAATTAGCTTCTTTTCCCTCTCAGAAGCAGAGTGAACACACACGGAGTGGGGAGGGGTCGGGGGAGAGAGAAATCCCATCTAGAACATTAGCTGAAATACAATTTTCCATCCGTTCCTCCCTGGTAAACAAAGCACCATTGCTGCAATGCCCAGGGGGCGCATGTGTGCACACACTGAGCCAAATTGTGTATGTGTGTGTGTGTGTGTCCCTGAGAATCGCACTAGTGACAGTTTGCTTAGCAGGGAGGAATGAATGGCAAGTTGTGTTTGGGCTTACGCTGTGAACAGAATTTCAGTCACATATCCACACAGCAAGCACAAAACAACAGTTTAATCCTTTTTTTAAAAAAAAAATATGGAAATGTTACCATCCAATCCTTTTAATTCTGAGGAAGACCATGTTTCACAGCATCAGCCATTGTAATTTTGTACAATTTGCATTATTTGTATTTTTGCATTATTTATGAAACGTTGTCTAATGTGTGTGCGCGCGCGCACGTGAGCATACATACACCCACAATTCCTGTCCAGTTTTCAACAGAACCACAAAATACCTCAGGACATTGCAAAATACATCAGCCTCTCACAGTAAGAGAATAACAATTTTGTAGTTCCTGATCCTCACATGAAGGCTAAGACAAAAGGAAGCAACCCTCCCTGTTCTCTGTCTTTCAGTATTCAAGTGTTGAGTCTGAAAGCGTATGGCACTCATAGGCGATGTCCTGCTTCCACCTGAAAATTTACATCCTACAGATCTTCACATGTTCAGTGCAAATGAACTGCTTAAGTACTGTACATTCATTTGACTGAATGTGTGGCAGTGTTACTGTGATCTGTAGTCCTGTCAAACCTTGATCCCACCACAATTTAAGTCCTTCACGTCTTCAGGATGAATGTGTGAATGCGGCTTTCCTTTTGTTTTCAAGCGCCCTAGAGATACACACAGGCACAATCATTCATAGGAGTCACATTTAAAAGGGGTGCAAAAAGGACCTTCCTTTCAGCTCCATCCTATTTCAGATTTCCTTTTGGCCTGTCTCTTTAAATATGTCAAAAGGAGACAGAAGGATATTTAATATAACTTCCTTCAAGGAACTGGCAATATAGCGGTCAAAGATATTATCCTGCAAAAATGGAAGGCAAAAAGAACAACCTAAAATTTCCATCTGGCACAAGCTGAATAATTCAGGACTTGTGGAGAAAGAGCTTTTTGCTATAAATCAGACCATTGCTTCCCTGGAAGAAATATAGCTCTGAAACTTTGAAATATGGGATGAAAATACCATACAGGAAACTGTTGGCTAGGGTTGTCATCACTCATACAACAGACTGCTCCTGTTAGCTGTTTTGATCAAATGTTGCCCTCCTTTTTCACGGCTGCTTTTCTACCCTGTTCACTCCTTTTCCCATAAAGTTGCTCATGATGTTGGGTCTAGAATTTAGCAATTAGACAGAAAGACAGGAAGCAATATTAGGAGTATTGCTACTCCCGCCACCCCTAATCCATGTTTCCTCATTAGAACCATTCCCGAGGCAGTCCAGGTTGACTCCACTGGCACCACATAGCCACTGGCTGAGCAGGTGGCTTTTAGAATGCTTAATAAAAGGAAAAGTTGAAAGGGGCATCTGTTGCTTCTAATCCAATAAATAACTCTTCCACCCTGAAGCATTTCAAGAGCATTTGGAAAAAAAATAATCATAATCAAAATTCACAATTTACTTACAAATGGGATGGTGGATTTGAAGCAACATTTTATTCTGACCTACTTTAACTTACTGCAGGTGTAGAAAGATGGCTTGGCCACGTTTCTCACTGTAGAGAGGAAAACTCTGTGTAAAAAAATCTTAGGCCTCAGTAAACTGTTTGAATGGATAATCAATTAAAGTGGTGTAAAGATAAAGAAGTTGCTCATCAACAGTTACCACAATGGACACAACTAAGCAAAAACACAGATAATCTCATCATCATCTTTCCCACAATATGAGTCTGTGTTATATTCTGTTTAAATTACAGTAATTACTTGGATTGTACATGGGTTCCCTGAAGTGGTTTAGAGGCCAGTTCAGGGCTTTGAACCGTATCTTCATTCAGTCTGTTCCAGTCTGTGCTTCATCTAGTTTGATTTGTGTCCAGATATGAGATAATTTGTAAGCCTTCCATTGGCTTGCTCTGGAAAACCAAAACAGCTATATCTTGTTGGGTTCTGCACTGATTTATAAGAAATTAGAGACACTTTTGAAAAAGGAGTCAGCCTGCCAGATTTCAGATAGCTAGTGCTAGAGTTTGTGTACTAATCACCTTTAAAGTTTGTCTGATTTTTTAAGAACCAAAAAGATACAATTTGTGTCCTATTTGATTTGGTTTGTGATCTGGACAGAACGTGATTTGTAGTTTCATTTTGTTTCAACCCTGAACTAAATCTGACATTTCTGCTTTGATATAGATTCCACAGAAATCGTTACAAATGGACTGATTCATTTCAGAATTTGTGATTTGTTGGAATCCAGTAATGATTCCTAGTAATCATATCTAAATTTGCATCCCTATGTACACATAAAAATTTGCACATACAAACTGGCAACAGAGCCAGCACTCCACATGGACTGACTTCCAAAACTACATACCAGTACTGCACAAAAGACTCTGAAAAGGGTTAATGTTATTCTATTTCATGTAATAAAACTGTCTCGTTTTAGCACTCCACCATAAGTCTCAGTTGCGTCCAAAGATAATGGGTACTGCCAGAGGGTAGGGATAACCTTATGTAGAACAGAGGCATTTAGTTAGTTTGCAAAAATATTGCTTGGTCTTAAACATAACATTGAGTGATGAGAGAGATTTTTAATGTTTACCTTGCTTTCCCTACTATTTCCCAGTTTCACAATTGGCATATTAAGCTAAAAAGCAGCAGGTACCTCTCAATTCCCCAAACATGCTTTTCAAAAATGTGATTCCCCCACAATACCTTTGACCAAAGTGGTTTGGAAGAACTATTGAGCCATTAACTTGTCCCTTTTTGTGTTAACTGTGGCAAAAAAACAATTCTAGCATTCATTATAAAGATTAGACATTATACAGAGACGTCGTTGTGCAATGTCCATCCTGGAAGGAACTCTTCCTGCATTGTCCCTATTGACAAGGACCCTCTATGTGCTTTCCACAGACTCAAAAGCTGCAAAGTAATTGGGGGCACAAAATTGTATAGTTGACTGATATCTCTAAAGGTCATCTATTCCAACCTGCTGCTTTCCCAGAAATCCACTAGAACAGCAAGCAGCATGTTATGTGATGCTATCTAGTTTCTGCTTAAAAATATTTTGCAACCATCTTCTGAGGCAGTCAGTTCATCTGTGAACAAAATCACGTCATTAGGAAATCCTCTTCTTTGTAATTCAAAATGATGATTTGGGTCCTACCCTTGAAGAAACAGAAACAATTTGCTTCATTGAATAGCTGACAGCCCTTCAAATATTTGCAAAAGGTTATTCTATTGCCTTTTAAGCTAAACATCCCCAACTCCTTTATAATTTTTTCACAGAACCTTTTCTCTGGGCCCATCTTCATAACTTTCTTTATCAATCATTTCTCAGTATTTTCTGAGTGGTCAACATCTTAAACTGTGGTGAATAAACTGGTTCATTTCATTCCCCCACTCCATAAATTTTAAAGTCACCATGTAGAATTAATGCCAAGGAAGATGACAGTAAATATTTATTTGAGGTGTAATATAGCTAGTAGTTTTTAAAAGTAACTTTTAGATGTAACAGGTAATACCTGTTTTATTTAGATATGATGAGTGCTTTCAAAGTTACTGATTATTTCAAAAGTCATTTTAAAGGGCATTTCAAAGCATTTTAGAAGGATTTGCAGGTTCCATGCCATTTTGTTATGAATCCTAAGTGCCTCTGGAAGTATTTTGGAGTTCTGTCTTTTCTATTTTGTTTATAAATATTTACAAGGTACTATATCAAATGGGAACCAGAATATTCCTCTGGCCTGCTAGGCATCGTGTTAGCAATGTGTAATGCAATACGCTCTTTCTGTGTTCAAATTGGGCAAGGCTCAAAATGCTTGGCACAATGCCCATAAGAACATCCTGCCTCTCATTTAAACTGGAAGGGATACAAAAGCAAAACTTACTTATTTGGCCTTAAAATAGAGCCTGGAA
The DNA here is from genome assembly GCA_037013535.1 of Intellagama lesueurii. Classification (NCBI taxonomy): domain Eukaryota; kingdom Metazoa; phylum Chordata; class Lepidosauria; order Squamata; family Agamidae; genus Intellagama; species Intellagama lesueurii. The sequence goes on along the minus strand of JBAJHW010000010.1, from coordinate 11,494,471 downwards.
TGTTACACTTTAGAAGGAACCCCTTGCATTGCTCTCATCCATCAGGTTGTCATGATCATTATCTATCTATCTATCTATCTATCTATCTATCTATCTATCTATCTATCTATCTATCTATCTATCTATCTATCTATCTATCTATCTATCTATCTATCTATCTATCTCTGTCTGCCTGTCTGTCTGTCTGTCTGTCTGTCTCTTACATATATATATAATTCTCCCTTAAGAACCTGGCGTTGAGATCTGCAAGAGAGGCCTGAGCCCAGGCAGGACAAGGGTGCAGGGGACTGAGTCACAGGAATGAGGTGCACGAAATTGAAGTCACAGGCCCAGGTTCAAGCATTCAAGTGAAGTGCTCGGCTGCAGGGAAGGAAGCCTTGAGAAATCCTCAGGAGCAGGGAGGGGTTCTCTTCAAGAAGAGTTTTTTTTCTTCTTCTTCCCAGGGCCAATTTCCTTTGCTGCCCAAACATCTGCATTTGATGGGGTGGGGGGCTCCAGAGTAAAGCTATATAAAGCCTCCCTTTGGGACTCCAAACTCACTGAAGAAGATGTTACTACTTCCTGTTCTCTGTGTGCTTGGGCTCCTGCTCTCGAACTGTGCTTGACTCCTGGGCTGTTTGGATCCTCCTTGCTTTGTGGTTTGTGGTAGATAGTGACCTGATCATTGGGCTGGTATTGGACTATGGCATTAGATCTCCTTCCTTTTGTTGTTCACTTTATTGAGCTCTTCCGTACCTGCTCCACTACTTTGTCTTTTCCTCAGTTTGGAACTTTTCTAGCTGGGAGCCATGCGTGCTTTGCCCAGCATTGAACAGAGCAGAGCACATGAGATAAGGCTTTATCTGTGGTTTTGAAACACTCTGTTGAGGAACACTAGGATGAACCTCTCTATGTTCTCCTTCTTCTGGCCTCCCAAGACCTTTGTGTTTGGGCTAACCTTTGACAAAATGTGCCCTGGAAAGGACAGGGATTTTAACTAGATGTGCTGATTTTCTTTGGTTTTTAGTGTACATTATTCTTAGAGTTTTAACCCAAACATTTTAAAGTACTTTAATATTGTTTTAATATTTGTAACTTATTTGGTTTTAACAATACTGTTTTTTGATTACATTATAAACTACCTTGAGTCCTAGTCCTGGGTGGAGGGTGGGGTATTAAATAAATAAATAAACCTTTAGAAGTAAATATATAAATAACTAACAAATAAGCCAAGGCTCTGTATACCCATAGCTAAATCAGCAGAGCCCTGGATGCTGTTTTTCAGAGAAGCTTATCAGTCATCCAATGCCTTCTTTGTACAGTTAATATAGGAATCCAATACTGTTAATCCAGATCTTAGTTTACTACACAGGAAAACATTAATTGTTCTTCCTTTCCTTACACTGCAAAAATCTAAATGGCTGCAGTCATACTCCTAATTGGTTAATCACATTGATTAATTGATTAATCCTTTCCATTTCAATGTTTAACTATTCTTCCCCAGATGGCTACAGATTCCCCTTATTAATATGCTTGGAAAACTGCCAGGTGTCATATTGCTTGAGGTACCATCACAAAAATAAATTATATGTCATAATAACAGTGTGAAAGCTAGAGATTCCATGGACGTCATATTGAGAACATCAAGACTGATTGGGTTATAATTACATGTTAACTGAATTAGCCAAGAACCTCCCCCACTCCATTCCCCCCTAGACTATACAAATATCTCAGTAGCAAAGTACTTGTGATTTCAAGAGCCATTTTCTCTAATTGTTCTGCAGCCAGAGACCCTAGCAGCAGCATAGATGCTATACTAATTATTGGTATCATAATAGGGCTAGGAGACAAAGAGGCCCTGATACTTCTGTTGTTTGCATGCCTTTTATGAATGTAGTGTAGCATCTCTCCATTGACATCCCAGGAATTATTGCTGCACTTCATAGGGTGCAGAAATAAAAATCAATGACATTGATTTCTTCTTACTGATTTGGAGCCATTCTCAAGGAACTATTACTTATTGTAGATAGGGTTGTTCACAGGAAGATTTTGACCAAACAGAGGTGTGCTGCTCAAACTTTTCTGCTTGATCCATGAGCTGCTCATGTTGTTGCTTGAACCTATCAGTTTCTCTAAGACTGCTGGATTATTTCATCAATTATGACTACATATCTTTATTTGTCAAGATCAGTAACTGGAGTTTTATGGGTAAAAATCACTCCATCAGTCCCTTTCATGCCCATCTAAGCATAGAAAGATAGGTGGGAAAAGGTGATTTGGCAGTGGAGTAGGGAGATACTGTCTCAGCACTGACCTCTGGGATTTTTCTTACAGAGCTTCTAGGAATACCTAGTGTTTACTGCTAGCAGAAAAAGGTGCAGCTGAATGAACTAGTGAACTTGGTAGTATCTGAATATCAGAATGTTTTACAAAGCACATTTCACCCTTACAAAGAATTCCCCATCTATATGATTTATAATAGCAAAACAAGAAATCTCGTGGCTGAAATTAGTTATGCTTGCTGGTGTAATGCAACTAGTGCAAGTCTCATTGGCAAATTGCCACAGTTCATTAAATTGCTATCGGCAGTTGCTGTTGCATGCTGAGTTGTTCAACTTGGCATATAAAATTTGTAGCTGTCTATCAATGTGATATATGCCAACTGGGTTAGTCCAGTGTAAAATCTCTATGGGACTTTGGGAAATACTTATCAAATAAATACACTGAGATTGTCCAACTCTGGCCCAGGAACCTTAATCACCATCTTTTATTTGGCAGGCTAAATCCAGATGCTAGTCTAAACAGGAGTCAGCTCAATGAATCAATGGGAGGTAACACGTTGAGTTCATATGTGTCCCTTATTCATCGTGTCTTCTCTTGTCAAGATTAGGAATAGAAAGAATACTCTTAAATTTCTCATTCACAGTCATATAGGCTGTTTTGACACGAAGAAACACCTCAATGAAGTTCTACACAATTCATTATTTCTAGATAAAAGCAAAACAAAGAGCTCCCCTCCTTCAAGATCTCTATATTTTGCATAAAATATGTTTCCTATCAGCTGAAAAAGCAAAGTGAGCATAGAAGGTAGTGCTGATAGATTGCTGGAAGATGCAAAAGGCTTCAGATCTTCAAGGAAAGCAGTGATCATCCTAATTTTGGGTAATTCACACCACCTGTGCAATTAGCACACTACACAGTTCCTCAGAAAGCCTCGGCAATCTTGAGCAAAAGTAGGCATTTCTTGGCAAAACCAGTGCAAGAACTCTGTTGAAAATCCCGGTAAATTCCTCTCTGTCCTCTCTGTTGACAATAGGAACATTTTGATTCCTTATCCTTTCCTGCAAGGACACAACAAGCAAGGATTTACATATTTGAGGATTGTTTTGTCTGCTGTGTGCCGCCAAATCACACACAACATAGAGCAATTCTGAAAGAGTTTTCAAGGTAGGAGAGATGTTTGTTCTACTACTGCTACCCACCAGTGAATTTTCAGAAGAAACATATGGCCAAGAGCAGATTCAAACCCAGATCTTATGAGTCCTAATCTCTCATTCTATCCATTACATTATACTAGTTTTTAGTTTATAAAAATATTTTTATTTAAACCAATAAAGCATAAGATACAAAACAACAGAAATACACTACAATACAATAACTATGCAAACTAAAATAAAAATAAAACTTAATAAACACAATAACCACTTAAACTATACATTTAGAAACACAGTGTGACCCTCCACTGAGATCATTGGAGACATATCCTTTACTCCTTTAGGAAGTCCGACTCCCCTTCCAGTGCTGCACTGAATCTTATGAAAGTACAGAACACTTCCCTTTTACTAATCCATGCTCAATAAAAGGTCCCCAAATATTATTAAAATTATTCTAATTTATCAACGCCTTTTATCTTAGTATCATAAGTTAACTTATCATTAATTGATTTATACCAAACACTTAATTGAAATTCTTTGCTATCATTAATCTTGCAGCTGTTAATAAATTGGTTACTAACTCTCTATCAGTCCATCCCCATTGTTCTCTATCAAGTACTGACTATAATGCTTACTTCTACATTTAATTTCCAAATTTCATTAACTTTAAAAAAAAAACACTTTCCAAAAATTCATTATGTTTTCACATTCCCACCACATATGGTAATAAGTACCTAATTCCCAGCCACATCTACAACATATATAAGAATAGTTACTAGCCATACAATTCAATTTGACCCATGTTAAATACCATTTCCATATTAATTTATAAGAATATTTATTTATTCTTACCAACATGCATTTTAATATTATTTTATCTCATATATTTTTTCCATTCTTCATAAATTATATCCCTTCATATATCTGTTACCCATGACACTTTTAGAGCATCATATTGATCCTCCACTTCTATTAATATCTCATAAATTTTACTTATTATCCATCTCATTCACATATTGTCTTTTTCTCCTTTTGTACTACCATCTCCTCAAATTTAGTCTTTATTTGTCATTTTTCTTTATTCATTCCTTAGTTCATTGTTCTAACTGAATTAAACTAAACCAAATTAATTTTCCCCTTCTAATTCCTGCTTGATCTTTTCCCTGTTATTCATCTTCTCCAACCAATCTTTTAATTTACTAACTTGATTATTCTTCAATCTTTTTCCCAAATGTTCTCTCAGATTTTCTGGGAATCTCTCTTCTGTAATTGAGTATGATTGGGCTTAATATTTTCCTATACTTATTCCATCTGTGCCATATTCTTAAGGAAAGAGTTTTCAAGAGAAAATTGGACAACCATCTGTCATATCTGCTTTGATCTGGATTGCTGCATTGAGCAGGGCGTTGGACTCGATGGACTTATAGCCCCCTTGCAACTCTATGATTCTATGATTCTCTTTTTTTAATATAATACACTTATTATTCAATGAAAATATTTGACACAGATCCCTCAATGGTTGAAACTCTCTCTCTCTCTCTCTCTCTCTCTGTTGTTGCTCATATTAAGTGGTTGAGTTGTAATATAATATCCAGGATACCCCAATTGATTTACTAAGTAATATAACTTAATGTTAGGAACACCTAGTCTTCCTGGGGTTTTGTGGGGGATTTTTACCATCTTTTCATATTAATCCTTGCTTTTTAATCTCCATTACAACATGTATTAACCATATATTGCCATTCTTTCAACTCTGTTTCTGTTATTTTAATTGGTAACATCACAAACAAACAAAATGTGGTATGGAAACAATTTATTTATTTCAGGTGCCATTTTTTTTCCTGCCCCTCACTTTTTTGTTGGTTTTTGAAGCAAAGCCTTCTTTATCCTTTGTCATCTGCACAGCACCATATATAAATATATATATATATAATTTTTAAAAACGAAGAAAGAGGTTTCTGAAAATCAGCTGCCCCTTCTTCATTCCTCTCTATCTTTCATTGGTACAGGGTACTGAATTGTTGACACATCATTGGACAAAGCTTTTGTAAAACAATCTTTGGCCAGTAGCATGATGTGTTTGGATGGCATACAATTTTTTTTGTAATGCATGACTGTACATACAATATAAGTGAGGCCTTTCATCTTGATGCAGTTTGCTTTTGCTTTTCTTTCTAGTTCCTTGACAAGGCTTGGTTTAAAGCTAAAATCAAAACAGTCTTACTTAGAAAAGCAATTTCATTTTTATTTCTCTCACTCGCTCTGTCTTTTTCCCCCTGCTGTAACACTGGGGTTTAAATTATAAGGTTTAGGATGACTCAGAAGATGTAATGCATGCATATAAACTACATAATTTTCTTAGTGTATTTTCACAATCAATATCACTGTGTGTTTAAAGCAGGAACCTTGGGTCAATCTTCTAAGTACTGAATGAATAATATGACTTTTTTGTAATATATATATGTATAAAAACTGGGACATGCTGCACAGTGCAAATAATGGCTTACATGAATATTTAAAGCATGTACAGTAGGCAGTAATTGCCAAGTCGCAAGGCATACTGAAACGAGGAGGCTGGAGGTATTCGGGTCAGAACGTGAAAGAGTTGTAGGATTGCCTCCAAACAGCCTGATCTAATGACTGTTCATTGGATCTGGCCAAAGCATGCATTAACAACAGATCTAATGGCCTAATTAGGATTGATTAGCATCCGATCTAGATGGAAGATGAATTAGTAGATTTGGTTCTGGAGTGAAGAAAAGCAGATTCACAAATTGTGTTGGATCTGGGACACCAATTAAATCAGATGCAGGATGAATTGGCTTGGTCTATTAATTGGTTAGTTAATTGGTTAGTTGGCTCAAGCAAATGTTACTGGTGCCTAACATGATGTCTTGCATTCAGCACATTTGCTCCTTTCTTTAGGAGCTATCATGTCGTCAGATTTAATGCACATCAGTATAACCCTCACCCCCAAATATAGCTCTGTTGACATTACAGTGCAAATCAACAAGAGGTTGGCAATCTGAATTGATTTAGCATCACAATGTTAATCAAATTGAAGGGGTACATATCACTCCAGAATCCATTCTGAATCCCTGAATTGTCCTCCAGACCAGATCAGGGGACCTTACCTGACATCATTTTTGTTCCTATATGTCTCCCCGATCTGCAGAATACACCATATTCATTTCTATCCCTCACTGAGAGACAGACTGTAGTTATTGGACAAGGCAACTGCTTCACAGATGCAAAGTTCTGGTTTCAATTGCAAGTGTCTCCATATTTAGTTCTCAGAATCTCTAGGATGAAGACTGGAAATACCTACTTATGTCTGAAACAGAGATTGCTGTCTGGAAGCAGACAGCAAATAAGACTAGAGGAACTAATTACTGGACCTGGCTTCCTACATACCTTAAATGGCATCTGCAGATTGCTCTAGAAAAGAATCCTGCCTGGAAACCCTACAGAGTGGTTGCCAGTTGGTGTTAACCAGTCTAGGCTAGAAGGATTGTTGATTGTTCCAGAATGAAGAAGCTTCTGAAGTTCCACGGAAGCTGTAGCAAAAGAGAAAAGCACTTGTTTATTGTCCTTGTAGCCTTTCTCCAATTTCCAGAGTCTCCAAGTAGGGAGACTTGATCACTGGAGACCGACCTGTTGAGTGAACCAGGGGTGGGCAAAGTATGACCTATATGCAACTACTAGGGTCATTTTGGGGTCACAACTTAGTCCCCCAATGTCCCCACTGATAGAAAAAACATACAAAAAAGCAGTTTTTTTTTTAAAAAAAAACCTCTAAAAGTAGTGGGTTTTGCATGAATCAGGTTAGCAGAAGCAAGTCCTCCCACCCAACCCCTACCCTCCTCCTAGTCCACTTCAAAACTAGAAGTAAACATCTGGCAATTGAATTATAATTTTTTTAAAATGGCTTTTCTTTCAAGGGATTATTTCCATCCATGGTGTTACTGGCCCTAATTCAGGAGGGCGAAAATGTACCACTAGGTCCACTAAAAATGTCCACCTTGGTGTGCAGGAATATTGGGTTAGATCAACAGGCTTGGTATAAGGCAGCTCCGTATGCTCCGCTGTATAATTGAAAACCTAACTATTGCTTGAGGGACAGGAAAGGTAAAAGGCTATGTATGGAATGGAGAGGAAATGTCATAGTTGCTTTGGCTTGTATTATCTCTTTCTGTTTGAATTAACAATCGAGCTTAATTTAAATGGCCACCTGAAATTCACCACAACATTTTTGGTGAATGTGGGGAGCCATTTTGGCAATTCAATTGAAAGGTTGGTTCGTAATTAACCAGCTGCTTTTTCATTTTCTTCCCTTGCGTTCTCAAAAGTAAAAAAATGGTTATTCATCATGCAGTGCTAGGTATGACATTCCCAATGACAGCTGCTTTCCGGTGCATCCACCATGCCTCCCACACACATATATACCCAAAGAAGAAATATTTTTAAGTTGATGTCTCCTTTTTGTGCAACACCAGCCCATCCCCAATCTCCAGCAAGAAATTAATCTGAAAAAAATATTTTGATCTAATTTCAAGAGCAATATAGAATATTTCTGCTGGCAGAAAGAGGCTGCGCGTAAACCTAACACACTATAGGACAGAATGCCAAGATATTTTTGAGTTACTGTTAGTTTGCAAGAATATTATCTTAAACCTGTTTGTATTCCCCTCCCCCTCTTATTATGTGTAGGAATTAGTCGTACAAATTCCCTCCCAAAGTTTCTTTTTAAAACGATTTTGTGTTTTATTTTGCTATTTCTTTTGACAAAGATGTGTTCTTGAGACATGCTGAGAATTACAAGTATTGCTGCAGGGAACTACAAAATATGAGTGCCTCTCTCGCTCTCTTTTGCAGCTGCTTTTGAAATGTCTCTTTGTTGCTTCCAAGTATTGCTGCAGTCCCACAGTGACTGCTTTTTGGATCTCTAACTTTTAGCTAATTTGCCGGTAGAGCAAGGGTCTTGCAGGTCAAAGTTGCTGAAGGGTGGGCTGGTCATCTTCTCTGTTGGGTGGCTCTGTGTTGAAAGACTAGTTGTTTTCATATACCCTATCTAATGTCTTTTCTTCTATTGCTTAACACATTGCTCAACTCAACAAGACACAAGTTCTTACAAGAAATCTTTAAACACATGGAGCCATGAATGAATTCTGAGAGCAATTTCATTTATTTTAAAGAAGTCATTTAGCAATTCCTTGTCTGCTGACCAAGACTGTCATTAAAATGTATGATAAAGTATATGAAAGACATTGAAAAAACATTTTAAAAACCGATTTTAAAAACCAAAGAGTAGACAACATTATATGTTTGATATAATGTGTGACAGAAAAGGAGCTGTTGCACAGCTCACAAGGGTGAGTCACAGGTCGAAAGAGAATAGGGTCATGCTAAAAAATGAAAGGTGAGTCACCCTCTAGCTCTTGGACCATGGACTGTCCATAATGCAGCCAGCTGGGATGGAGCATGGGATGGGTCCTCTGTGTTTGAACTAAAGCTTCAAAACATGGAAGACACTCTTTTTAAATGTTTCATGCTTTCTTGCCCATTTCAGAGAGAGACTAAGATTTTCTGTTTCCCCTGGAGAAATATGGTGCCTCATATGGTAATTGGTGCGATTCTATTCTAAGAGCTAGGAGGTTTTTCCTGATATTCAACCAAAATCTGGCTTCCTGTAACTTGATCCCATTATTATGTGTCCTGCACTCTGGGATGATCGAGGACAGATCCTGACCCTCCTCTGAATGACAGCCTTTCAAATATTTGAAAAGTGTTATCATATCTCCGCTCCGTCATCTTTTCTCAAGGTTAAGTATGCCCAGTTCTTTCAGTCTTTCCTCATAGGGCTTGGCTTTCAGTCCTCTGATCATCCTTCTTGCCCTTTTCTGACCTTGTTCCAGTTTCTCTGCATCCTTCTTAAAATGCAGTAATCAGAATTTGACACAGTACTCAAAATGAGACCTAACCAGTGCTGAATAGAGGGGAACAGGATCACTGGATTTGGAGACTAAACTTATGTTAATGCAGTCTAAAACAGCATTTGCATTTTTTTGCAGCCACATCACATTGGTGGCTCATATTCAGCTTGTGATCTACAACAACTTCCAGATCGTTCTCGCATGTAGTATTACTGAGCCAAGTACCTCCAATCTGGAAATTGTGCTTTTTTCCCCCTCCTTAGGAGCAGAACTTTGTACATATCCCTGTTAAATTTCATTATGTTGTTTTCAGCCCAGTTCTCTCACCTATCAATATCTTTTTGAATGTTGTTTCTCTCTCCAGGGTATTAGCTATTCCATACAATGGTGTGTCATCTACAAATTTGATTAGCATTCCCTGCAACCCCTGAACCAGGTCATTAATAAATTTTTAGAAGAGGACCAGACTCAGGATTGAGACTTGTGGTACTCCACTTGAAGAACACCGACACAGGAGTGAGCCTAGTAAGTTCCTCACTTGCTACCTCCCCCCAGTTTGAGAAGAAGCCACGGATTAGCACTCTCTGAGTTTGATTCTGTAGTAAAGATGGACATGACTTGCTTCATGCTGCATCAGGTTCATGTTGTGGTGCCGTGCCGATGACTTGAGATGACGTGGCATGAAGCGAGTCGTGCCCATCTCTATTCTGTAACCAACCCTGGGCATCGACCAAGCGGGATACCTGGTCAACAAATGAGATAAGATTACTCTGGCAGCATTTGTTCTTGACAAATGACCGTTTTATAATATGCTCTAGAATTTTCCCGGGGATTGATTTAAGGTGACTTGCTCATAGTCTCAAGTTCGTCCTTTTTACTCTTTTTGAAGATAGGGTTTTGTTAGCTCGCCTGCAATCATCTGGCACTTCAGCCATCCTCTATAATATCAAGAAAATAATAGCAAGTGGTGCTGATAGTTCCTCAACTAATTCTTCAATACTCTTGGATGAAGTTTATCAGGCCCTGGGGATCTGAACTCATTAAAAATAATAAGGTGTTCTTTGACTATTTGTTTATCAATCTCAAGCTGTAGTTCTGTCCCCTCTACTTCCACTTCACATTTACCAGGAGGGTCATAGACTGTATTTTGGGAAAAGACAGAGATAAAGCAGGAATTGAGCACTTCTGCCTTTTCTTTGTCATCTGTAATCATTTTTCCATCCCCAATGAGTAGCTGTGCCGCCATTTCTTTTTTTCTGTCTTTTGCTATACACATACCTGAATAATGCTTGTTGTTGCTTTTAGTGTCTCTTGCTAACCTCAGGATGATCTTTCCCTGAAAACGGAAAAACATGAGGGAGGAGGCCAATCTGGCTTCTCATGGCAGTGCATTCTGAAGCCTGGGGCAACCACTATGAAGGCCCTCTCTCATGTCCTCACCAAAGAAGCTTGGGAAGGTGGTGGAACTGAGAGAAGAGCCTTCCTAAAAAAATTTAAAAGCCAAGTAGGCTCATATGGGGTGATACAATCCTTCAAATAGCCTGAATCCAGGCTGCATATAGCTTTATTGGTACCAGCACTTTGAATTGAGCCTGGGAATAGATTGGCAGTCATTGAAGCTGTTGTTACATGCTTCCTGTAAGCAGCACCAGTCAGCAGTCTGGCTGGAGCATTGTGAACCATCTGAAGATTCCAAACACTCTTGAAAGGCAGCCCCATGTACAGCATGTTGCAGTGATCTAGGCCACATGTAACTAAGGCATGTGGTCCCATGGCCAGATCAGACATCTCCAGGAATGAGTACTAGTAGTGCACCAGCTTTAAATATGCAAAAGCATTCCTGACTATGACTGAGATTCTTGCATCCATGTTTAGGGTTGAGTCCAGGGGCACACCTAAGCTGCAAACCTGTTGTTCAGGGGGAGTGTAACCAAGACAGTACTGACTGGATCTCTATCTCCTAATTTGCTTTGTGACTGACCAGGAGTACCCCTTCTGGACTACATTTCCATTTATTAGCCCTCATGTAATCCGTTATTGACAACAGATACCGGTCTAGGCCAAGAATAGCTTCCTGGGAAATAAGAGATAGAGATGGATGTCATCAGCGTACTGAGGGCACTGAACCCCAAAACTCCAGATAATCTTTCCGAGCGGTTTCATGTCTAAAAAAAGAAGTTTCTTTTTTAAAAAGAAAGAAATTCTAAAAGCACATTGACAAACAATTCCAACAAGAAAAAAAGGTAGGAGGTAGCAAAAACAAAAAACAAAAAAACAAAAAAACGTGGCTTCACAAAAAGCTCAGAGAGGACCTGAAAACAAAACAAAACAAAGAAAAACAAAAAGACATGTATAGGAAGTGGCAAGAAGGTCAGGACACCAAGGAAGAGTACAGACAAGCAGCAAGGAAATGCAGGGATGGCATTAGGAGAGCAAAAGGTGAGAATGAGCTGAGGTTAGTTAGAGACAATAAAAGCAATAAAAAAGCATTCTTCAGGTATGTGAGTAGCAAAAGACAAATAAGAGAAACAGTAGCACAGCTACTAATGGAAAAATGATAACAGATGGCAAAGAAAAGACAGGGGTGCTCAATTCCTATTTTAGCTCAGTCTTTTCCCATAGGACAGACTATGAACCTCCAAACAAAAGTGAAGTGCCAGTGGAGGAGACAGGACTGCAGCTGGAGGTTGATAAACATACAGTCAAGGAAGGCCTCAGCACCTTGAATGAGTTCAGATCTCCAGGGCTGGATGAACTTCACCTAAAAGTATTAAAGTATCTGGGTGAAGAACTCTCAGAACCACTGTCCATTATTTTCTTGAAATCATGGGAAATGGTTGAGGTGCCAGATGATTGGAGGAGAACTAATGTTGCCCCTATCTTCAAAAAGGGCAAGAAAGACGAACCTGGGAACTACAGGCCGGTCATCCTGACATCAATCCCAGGCAAAATTCTGGAAGAAATGATAAAATGATCACTATGCAAGCAACTTAGAAAACAATGCAGTAATAACTAGACGCCAACACAGATTTGTCAAGAACAAATCCTGCCAGACTAATCTGATGTCATTTTTTGATTGGGTGATCTCCCTGATAGACAGAGGGAATGCTGTAGACGTAGTATATCTTGACTTCAGCAAAGCTTTTGACAAAGTGCCCCATGATATCCTGATTAGCAAGCTAACCCAGTGTGGGCTAGATAGATCAAGTGTCAGGTAGATACACAATAGGCTACAGAATCATACTCAGAGGGTGATGATGATTAATGGCTCCTTCTCCAACTCGGAGGAGGTAACAAGTGGGGTACCCCAAGGCTCAGTTCTGGGTCCGGTGCTCTTCAACATTTTTATTAATGACTTGGATGAGGGAGTGCAGGGAACGCTTGCCAAATTTGCAGATAACACAAAATTGGGTTGAAGACGGAAACAAAATTCAAAATGATCTTGATAGGCTGGAGCACTATGCTGAAAACAACAGAATGAAATTCAGCAGGAATAAGTCCAAAGTACTGCACCTCAGAAAAAGAAACCAAATGCACAGTTACAAGATGGGGGATATCTGGCTCAGCAATATTACAAGTGAGAAGGATCTTGGAATTGTTGTGGATCACAATCTGAATATTAGCCAACAGGCTACAAAAAAGGCAAATGCTATTTTAGGCTGCTTTAACAAAAGTATAGTTTCCATATCCTGCGAGGTGCTAGTTCCCCTCTATTTGGCACTGGTTAGGCCTCATCTTGAGTACTGTGTCCAGGTCTGGATGCCACACTTCAAGAAGGATGCTGATAACTTGGAAAAAGTTCAGAGGAGGGCAACAAGGATGATCAGGGGGCTGGAAACCAAGCCCTATGAGGAAAGACGGAAAGAACTGGGCATGTTTAGCCTTGAGAAAAGAAGACAGAGGAGTAATATGATAATCCTTTTCAAATACTTGAAAGGCTGTCATATAGAGAAGGGGCAGGATCTGTTCTAGATCATCCCAAAGTGCAGAACACGCAACAATGGACTCAAGTCACAGGAAGCCAGATTTCAATTGAATATCAGGAAAAATGTCTTAACTGTTAGAGCAATAAGACAGTGGAACCAATTACCTTAAGAGGTGGTGAGTGCTCCAACACTGGAGGTATTCAAGAGAAACTTAGAGAACCACCTGACAAATATCCATTGATTTGTATTCTTGCTTCGAGAAGAGGGTTGGGCCCAATGGCCTTATAGGTCCCTTCCAACTTCACTATTCTATGATTCTATGATTCATTTAGATGCTAGTGGGGGACAAAACGGAACCCTGGGCGACAACAGAGGCCAATGGCCAGGTTGTCAAATACTATTCTCCCAACACCACCTTCTGAGTTTGGGCATCTAGGAAGGATTGGAACCACTGTAAGACATTACCTCCAAGATCCATCCTAGAAAGGTGCCCCAGAAGGATGCCATAGTTGATGGTATCAAAAGTTGCTGAGAGGTCTGGAAGAACCAACAGGGACACACTCCTCCTGTCAAGTTCCTGGTACAGGTCATCAACGAAGGTGACCCAAGGAAAAACAGGGAAAAGTAAGGTCCTGTACTTAGGCAGGAGAAACCAGATGCACAGGTACAGGATAGGTGATACCTGGCTCAACAGTAGTACCTGTCAGAGGGATTTAGGTGTCCTGGTGGACCACTGCCTAAGGATGAGTCAGCAGTGTACTGGTGCTGCCAAGAAAGTCAACACAGTCGTAGGCTGCTTCAACAGGGGGATAGCAACAAGATCACGGGAAGTGATAGTACCACTCTATACTGTGCTGGTGAAGCCGCACTTGGGGTGCTGTGTCCAGTTCTGGTCACCACAATACAAAAAAGATGCTGAGGCCCTGGAAGGGGTGGAGAGAAGAACAAGAAAGATGATAAGGGGATTGGAGGCTAAATCCTATGAACGACTAAAAAAATATGTTTAGCTTAACGAAGAGAAGACTGAAGGGAGACATGATAGCAGTCTTCCAATATTTGAAAGGTTGCAACAGGGAAGAGGGCATTGATTTATTCTTCATTGCGACTGAAGATAGGACAAGAACCAATAGGTGGAAACTCGTCAGAGGGAGATCCAACCTGGAAATAAGGAGGAATTTCCTGATGGTGAGAACCATTAAGCAGTGGAACAGCTTGCCTCCCGATGTTTTGGGTGCCCCATCGCTGGAGGTTTTCAAGAAAAGATTGGATAGCCATCTGTCTGGGATGGTATGAGGTCCAGGATGGTATGAGGTCTCCTGCCTTGGGCAGGGGGTCCAACTAGAAGACCTCCAAGGTCCCTTCCAACCCTACGACGATTCTGTGATAAATTGGTTCTGTTCCATAACCAAGCCTGAAGCCAGATTGAAATTAATCTGCTTCACCAATCTCTAGAGCAGAGATGCCACAAAAATGCTCCAAGACCTTGTCCAAAAATGGAATATTGGAGACTGGCCAATAATTATCCAATACAGTTGGATTTAAGGAGGGTTTTTATAACAATGGTCTTATGGCTTTCTCCTTTAGGTATTCTGGTACATTGCCTTGTTGCAGGGAAACATTTACCACTCTCCTTACTGATTTAGCCAGTTCCTCTCTGCCTGCTTTTATAAGCCAGGAAAGGTCCAGCATAGACAGAGTGGCTTTCACCTCTCCAAAGTTCCTGTCCACATAATCAGGCTGCACCAACTGAAATGCATCCATTGTAATGAGACAAGCAGGCACCAAAGTTACATCAACAGGACCTGCACCAACAAAAGTATTTATTTATTTATTTATTTATTTATTCATTCATTCATTCATTCATTCATTCATTCAATTTGTATCCTGCTCCCATTAGTTTCACTGCACTACTCTGGGCGGGTTACAACTGGTAGAATAGAAAACAAAAATAAAAAGAGATAAATTAAAACAAATAGCAATAACCCTAAAAAAAACCAGATGACACTGACTAATCCCAGTATCTAAGTCACAGTGGATCTAAGCAACTTCTTTGCAATTATCTGTAGTTATACCTTTACAGTTTCTTGGAGTACAACATTTCACAGCTTAACTATGCGGTTTGTAACCAAACTCTTCTTATTTTTCCTAAATCTCTCACCATTCATTTCAAATGATGACCATGGATTCTAGAGCCGTGGAAGGTTAACACACTAAAATAATACAAAAGTTAATTTGTTAATATGAGTTGTTTTGTGATGTGTAACTTCCATTTCAGAATGTTCTTGTGCCTCCATTCCAAGAAAGTGCCAGACCAATTACATCCCAGGTTTCACTCCAGAAACACACGCCCAATACTTAGATCATATTTCACACTTTGAATAAAATCCTTTAAGTGAACATACAGAAAAAGCCATGAGAAAATTAATCTTGGGTCTTGCAGAAACAAAAAGAACTTGCTGGATAGAAAATATAACAGAGCTTGAAATGGCAAGAAGTAACCAGAAAGCTTGGAGACTTCTTAAAAGACTGAACAATGATCCAAACCAAAGGAAATTGTTTGCAAATATAACCCCCAGCCAAATTGCACACCAACTGCTCCTAGCAGAGAAGACCAACCAATGCATAATAAAAATAAACATCAAAGGGATATTCAGAGTGAATCCAATGAACTTTCTACTGCTTTCATATTGGCAGAACTAGAGGAATCCATAAGAAGACATAGGAATGGCAAGGTGGTGGGACTTGATGATATCTGAATTGAGCAAATTAAACATTTTGGACAAAACACAAAGGAATGGCTCCTTCAACCTTTTGATAACTTCTGGATGAGCAAACAAGTTCAAAAAATATGGCAGAAGACAAAAGTAATCACTATACTGAAACCAGACAAAGAGCCATCCGACCCCCAAAAGCTACAGGACAATCTCCCTACTATGCCACCTATACAAATGAATGAGATTAAACCATCTAGCCCCCAAAACTGAACCTCTCCTAATTCCAGAACAGGCAGGCTTTTGAACTGGCAACAGCTGTATGGCTCAAATCTAACCCAGCATATAGAAGATGGTTTTGAAACATATAAAATAACTGGAGCAGCATTTGTTGACTTCACAGCAACGTATTATTGGAGATGGGAACTAATCAAAAAATGAATTGTGATATTCATCGGAAATTGCCAATTCATCGCAGATTTGCTACTTCGTATTTGTTCAATACGGAGAGCCTGACAAATATGAAGTGACAATTTTTTTGCCCATTTTTGATTTGTAGATTTGTCTATTCCTTTTTGGGCCTCCTCTGCCATCTGCAGCCTGCTCCAGAAGCTAATCAGAAGCTCTAGGCAACCAAGGGAGGGACCTAGAGACTCCTGGATTGGCAGGGCAGGCAACCAAATGCGCTGCAGAAAGGGCTGTGAGGGAGTTCCTTTTTCAGATGGTTTATCAGCCTCATCCCTGCAGCCATTTCCCACTTCTGCTCCGAGTCTTGGCTCAGGCAGTTGGTGCTACTGTGTTGTTTGAGTACTTAGGCAACCAGCAGCTGCTGTGTGATCCTCGCATCAAAGGCAGCTTGGCAGCTCACACAACAGAGCTGTGTGGAGAACGGAGCTTGTGGAGAATGGAGCTCTCCACTGAGGTCCACAGGGTGTGGGATGCACAACGTGTGCATGGGGAGCCAGGGATGCCAGGGCACAAGTCAGAGAAGGGGTAGGGGGTTAGCAGGAGACACAGGCAGAGACTTATTCTGGCGAGGACCCCAGCTACCTTTACGAGAGCTCAGTGGTAACCTGGGTGGTTGCCACGGAGAGCAGACAGGCCGCAGATGAGGAGGACCTGGAAGAGTCCTGCCTCTGTGTCTGGTGGCAACTACTGCGGGAGTACCTGGTGGAGTCCCCCCAGCCCCCTGATCAGATCCGCTCCATTTCTGGACATGGAAAATTGTCATATGGCCAGAACTGTCCGCTGGGACCATTGACCTCCTTTCCATCCTCCACACTAGCATCCAGAGCAAGTGTGTCTTCTCCGATTTCAGAGACATGCTCCAACCCTGCTGCTCTCATTTAGATCCCATAAGTGTGGAGAGGCTGTTGTTCATCAAGCTGAATCTTCCCTTGTTGGGCTTCCCCTCATTGAACCCAACGAGGTAGGGATCCCATGACAGTCTCTCTGCCACTACACTACCTAGCTGCCTGCCTGCCCTCCTGAGTTCCCCAGATTCACCATACCATCTGCCTGCCTGCCCACCTGCCTGCCAACCTGAGTCCCCCATGTCTGCAATACCCTCTCTCAGTGCCAGCACCATGGCCCACTCAGGGCACAAAACTAAACTCAATGACATCTGCCTCTGAACATGGGTACAAAACTGAACTCCATCTATGCCAGCCTGCCTCAATGTCCCCGCAATTCATTCCCAAGGAAAGGAAGAAACCTGCCTGCTTCAATGTCCCACCCCATCAATCCAGGAGAATCACATCGGTACTTTGGGTGCCCTGATTCCCATTCTCTCCCACATCTTGTTTCCATGTGGCTGATTTCTGCCACTATGCCACCAGGGAAAGAAAGAAGCCTGCCTGCCTCAATGTCCCACCCTGCTAACCAAGTGGGAAGAAGAAGAAACCTGCCTGTCAGCCAGTCACTAGCCCCCAAAACACCCCCAAAGGCATATCTGTTCCAAATGCCTCATTGCCTGGTGGCAAATGAAAGTACGTATCTTCCAAATGTCTCTGTGCCTGAGGGCAAACTTTGCCAGCTGCCTCTGTCACTTTCCTGAGGAGACACATTTTGGGGGTGTATAACTCATACATACAAAACCCAAACTTCACCAAAAACGGAGGTCCTGTAGAGGAAAGTCAGGGGAAGCTTTCCTGTGATTTTGGTGTCCCTAGGTGCCTGAGGGCCCACTTTATAGCATTTTTAACTAAAGAAAAATAGAGGAATCAATTTATCGATTCATCAATTTTTTTTTTGTAAATATGTGATTCATGATGTTGACCTTGATGAATTATGAATTGTGACAAATCACTTTTTTTTAAAAAAAAAGTGTGACCATCTCTACATATGATACTATCCACCATCAACTGCTGCTCAAAAAGTTCTACCTGCTTATTAAAGATCATGGATTAACAGAAATGGTTGCCATTCTACTTCTGAATTTCCTTTGAATTTCAAGGGAGGTACAGTCGCTGGAGAAATCAAAGGAATGGTTTCCCACAGGATAGGGTCCTGACATCATTACTTTTTTAAAATTACACAAATGATCAACCAACCTTCCCATAACCCAGGAACTCATCTACAGTATGTTGATGATCTTGCCTTGACAGTCTACAGTGAAATCCTTGAGGCCATTGACCACCAGCTAATCTCTGGATTAGAAAATCTAATACAACCAACTGAAACCAAACACTTTAAAAACACAGGTCTTAGCCTTCCACTTAAAGAACACTAGAAGCAGAGAGGATGTCCTGAGCGAACTGGGAAGGCAAGATTTTGGAATATAGCCCTATCCCAAAGTTTTTGGTTATCACTCTGGATCGAACCTTGACCTACAAAAAGTATTGTCTAAATACCAAACAGAAAGTTGCTGCCAGAAATAACATACTTAAGAAACTGGCTCGGTCAGACTGGGCTGCACATCCACAAACAATAAGAACAACAGCTTTGTTCATGTGTTGCTCTACAGCAGAATATGCTAGTGCCTTATGGTAGAAATTCGCAATGCCAAACAAATGGATATAGCTTTTAATGGATCATAGATGCCTGAAACCTACCACCATTGAAAAAGTCTATTGTTTGATTGCCATTGCCCTTCCAGAAGTACGCAGAGTGATGTTAGCAAATAATAAAGAAAATAAGGTAGTACAGCACTCAAACCATACACTTTATGGACACCTACCCCCTATATGACAGCTAAATCAAGGAAAGGTTTTCTGCACACATTTCAATCTATAAATATTAAACCAGAAGAGGCTAGGCTAAACTTATGGAGAACAAAACATCACATCTTGCTGAATGGATGAATGCTGAAAG
Source organism: Intellagama lesueurii (assembly GCA_037013535.1). Lineage (NCBI taxonomy): Eukaryota > Metazoa > Chordata > Lepidosauria > Squamata > Agamidae > Intellagama > Intellagama lesueurii. The sequence continues at coordinate 11,475,176 of JBAJHW010000010.1, read as the reverse complement.
TGTCTCCCACCAGGACAAGACTGTAGCTGGACCATGTAGAGGTTACTTATTAGAATTTGAAGTGAAGTAGGGAGATCAAAGAATAATCAGTACTTGGATACAGGACAAATTTTCTGTGAATGTGGGGAAATTATGTTCATGCAATTTGTGCCCTGCCACATGCTCAAAAGAAGATGTAGCAAATTGCCAAGATAATGCTTTTGGAGTAACCCACTTCTGGTAAAATATAATATAATTATCTGAGCAGTTTAATTTTTCCTATATTTCATATGCGTGCACAATTTTAAATTTTGCAACACTCTGATATAATTAAAGAAAGAGAATTATGCAATAAGATCTCATCCTCTGATGTAATCAAGAATCAGAACCCATGGGATTTTGATTTCTTAGTAGTGTCCATATCCATTTAATAGCTGCAGCCTTGGAAGTTTTTTCCTGTATCAGTTGGGTAAATGAGGGTCATGTCTTAAATCGTGCAACACTCTGATGTGAATAAATAAATAAAGAATCCCTCACAGTAGGGAGTCTCCTATTACAACTACTCTTCTTTCTATAGATTCAGTGACTTTCTTGGCTGTGATTCAGCCTATCTCATATCCTCTCGTGGAGTCTCCAGTATGTCGTCTTCTGCATGCCGTCTGCAAGATTCCTCTTCAAGAATCGGAAAGCAGTTTTGCAGTTGCACTGGTGAAGAGTGTCTTCTAATTCTTTTGCTCCTAAATGTGACCTTTTCCCATGTTGCTTCCTCCAGTTGTTTTCTCCTTTGCATTCTCTTCCTCTGCTTTGTCTTCCTGTTCTTTCACCTCCAGTGCCTCCCTGGCGGCTGCTTGAGAGTTCTATCTATCTTCATCTTCTCTTATAGTCTTAAGCATGGCCATTTGCTGCTCCAGTTCTCTCACTTTTTCTTCCAATAGTGCACTTGCTGCTCGTTTATGCTGTGTTGTTTTCAGACACAAAGGCAAACATTGCACACACTTTGCAGGTCTCCTCTCTCCATAATCCTTGTTATTGTTTTTATTTTTTTTCTGTTTGTCTATGAGTGCCCTTTGCTTTGTCATGTCTGACTTGAAGGATGCTCAGAAACTCCGCTGATATATAGCTATATTTGTTTTTATGTAGTTGGAACTGACTTATAATGACTCTAATAGAGTTTTCAAGGTAATTGAGATACTTAAGGAGTGGTTTTATCATTGACACACACACACACACCAGCAAGTTTCTATGGGAGAGTACTAGTCCATTATTCTATACACTGCACCACTCTGGGTGCCTTATATAACGATATATTGAATTCTTCAATAAACCTCTGGTTTACAAATGTAGGATATTATGATTCTGTACTCGTGCTTCAAAAAGCCTGGAAATGGCCTGATACTGCTGCACAGTATCATGCCCAAGTTGCCAGCAGGAAAAGGGATGCCATGCTTTACATAGCAAAGGGCAGTCTGAATGTTGACAACACCAATGGCAGCAGTCAAGATGGTCTACAGGATCCCCTCTTCTGCTCACTACCATTCACAAAGTGACACCACACAAGGGAAAATCCCAAAAGCTGACCTCTGTTTTCATTAGTTGACCACTTCTCATCGAAACACAAAGCAATTTTCAGGGCTGTTTTTCAACAAACATGAAAACTACACTTGTAAACCAGAGATTTTTTTTGTAAGAATTGAATTTCCTGGCTTTTTAACATGGGAGTTTAAATATGTATACACCACACAAAGATTCCAACAGAAATTTCCCTCATGTAGAATTACCCAGTGCTAGAAGATTCCAGATCATAGAATCATAGAAAAGTGAAGTTGGAAGGGGCCTACAAGGCCATCAAATCCAACCCCCTGCTCAATGCAGAAATACAATCAAAGCATATCTGCCAGGTGATTATCTAATCACCTTGAATGTCTCCAGTGTTGGAGGACTCACCAACTCCCAAGATAACTGGTTCCACTGTCGTACTGCTCTAACAGTTAGGAAGTTTTTCCTGATATCCAACCAAAATCTGGCTTCCTTTTATTTGAGCCCATTGTTGCATGTCCTGCACTCTGGATTGACCAAGAACACATCTTGCCCCTCCTCTGTATGACAGCCTTTCAAATATTTGAAAAGTGCTATCATATCGCCCCTCAGTCTTCTATTCTCAAGGCTGAATGTGCCCAATTATTTCAGCCTCTCCTCATAAGGCTTGGTTTCCAGTTCCCTGATCATCCTTGTTGCCCTCCTCTGAACTTGTTCCAATTTGTCAGCATCCTTCTTGAAGTGTGGTGTCCAGAAGATAAGTATATGATATGTACTATGGTTGCACTCCCTTTAACCTCAGGTAAACTAACCCAGGTAAATTAATGTATCCATGACCACTCCACAGAATACAAACTAGAAAGCTATGCTTCCATTTCCAAACCCTTTCTTTGATTTAGGCAAGCGAAGAAAGATAAGCTATATCAGACCAAAAGCTCCATAGGCGTGTGTGCATGGTTTCCAAAATATGTCCCTTTCTCTTTTGAAATAAAAAAAGGGAAGAGGTTGGAGTTAGCACAGAATGTCACTGGAAACCAAGGTCAAAGTTATCCATGTTATGTGAAAGAAAGACAGTGAAGAAAGATCAGGAAAAAAAATCAACTCATTTGAAATGGGGTATTGGAGAAGAACCGTACAGATGTGAAGACAGCCAGAAAAGCAGAAAAGAGGGCGCTTTTAACCAAGTCTAGCCTGAATGCTCACTAGAGCAAAAAGGAGTCAACTGAGCCTATTCTCCCATGATGGAAATTGAATTCTTAAAAAAAGACAAAACCCTCTGATTTATGAATGTGGGATATTGTGCTTCTGTACCCACAATTAAAGATGGGAGTATTCATATTCATACACAAATATGAATATCCTGGTGCAGCTGGACTTAACGAGGGTCCAGCCCCAGGGGCTGGACCATCCACTCATGCATCTTGCTGCAGTGCTGGTCCCATTCATCCTTCCAATCGTGCCCGGAGCACCACTCAATTCTCGCTCAGCTGGCCAGGGGAAGGAAGGATGAGTCTCCCTGCACAGCTGCCGAGTGGACAGCCGAGCAGGAAGAGAGTGGCACTCCGGGCACGATTGGAAGGATGAATGGGACCAATGTCACAGCAGGATGCGTGAATGGAGGGTTTGGCCCCAGGGGCCAAACCCTCATTAAGTCCAGCTGCGCGGAGATATTCATATTTGTATACAAATACAAATACCCCCATCTCTACCCACGATTCAAAAAGCCAGGAAATGGCTCAATATCGCTGCAAAATATTGTGCCCTTGTTGTTAGCCAGAAAAAGAATGCTAAGCTTTACATAGCAAAGGACAGCCTGAACGTTGACAATACCAATCGCAGCAGTCAAGATGGTCTACACCAGTGGTCCCCAACCTTGGGACTCCAGATGTTCTTGGACTTCAACTTCCAGAAATCCTGGCCAGCAGAGGTGGTGGTGAAGGCTTCTGGGAGTTGTAGTCCAAGAACATCTGGAGGCCCAAGGTTGGGGACCACTGGTCTACACGATACTGTCTTTTGCTAACTACCATTCACACTTGTTGAAAAACAGCTCTGACTGCTTTGTCTTTGGGTGAGAAGAGGATAACTGATAAAAAAAAGGAGTCAGCTTCTGGGATTTTCCCTTGCAAGGGTAGTGGTGCTGGGGGACTCCTGTTCCTTGACCTTGATAATTAGCTGGTGAAGTCTCGAGGTTCCAAGATTCCCCATACTATTTCACATATACATGAAAAAACTGAAAGAGACTGTCCAGAATTTGGTAGTCTGGTACCATGCATGTGCTGATGACCCCCAACTCGATCTGCTTTTTAAGATCTTCCAGGAGGCCCTTCTCTTAGTCTCTGATTTCTATGGTGTAACCCGTGGGAATAACTGGGGCCTATGAGTTGACAGTGGATTGGGGACAATCCTGTTGAAAAATCATGTGGATCCATGAGCATTTCTGACTTACAGTATATTGATCAGAGCCTCATGGCGCAGGGGTTAAACTGCTGTACTGCAGCCAAAACTGTGCTCACGACCTGGGGTTCAATCCCAGGTAGCTGGCTCAAGGTTGACTCAGCCTTCTATCCTTCCGAAGTCGGTAAAATGAGTACCTAGCTCGCTGGGGGGGGGCAATGTGTTGTTGTTGTTTAGTCGTTAAGCTGTGTCCGACTCTTCGTGACCCCATGGACCAGAGTACGCCAGGCCCTCCTGTCTTCCACTGCCTCTCGGAGTTGGGTCAAATTCATGTTGCCAGCTTCGATGACACTGTCCAACCATCTCATCCTCTGTCGTCCCCTTCTCCTCTTGCCTTCACACTTTCACAACATCAGGGTCTTTTCCAGGGAGTCTTCTCTTCTCATGAGAAGGCCAAAGTATTGGAGTCTCAGCTTCAGGATCTGTCCTTCCAGTGAGCATTCAGAGTTGATTTCCTTCAGGATGGATAGGTTTAATCTCCTTGCAGTCCAGGGGACTCTCAAGAGTCTCCTCCAGTACCACAATTCAAAAGCATCAATTCTTCGGCGGTCAGCCTTCTTTATGGTCCAGCTCTCACTTCCATACATCGCTACTGGAAAAACCACAGCTTTGACTATGCGGACCTTTGTCGGCAGAGTGATGTCTCTGCTTTTTAAGATGCTGTCTAGGTTTTTCATTGCTTTCTTTCCAAGAAGCAGGCGTCTTTTAATTTCGTGGCTGCTGTCACCATCTGCAGTGATCATGGAGCCCAAGAAAGTAAAATCTGTCACTGCCTCCATATCTTCCCCTTCTATTTGCCAGGAGGTGATGGGACCAGTGGCCATGATCTTAGTTTTTTTGATGTTGAGCTTCAGACCATTTTTTGCCCTCTCCTCTTTCACCCTCATTAAGAGGTTCTTTAATTCCTCCTCACTTTCTGCCATCAGAGTGGTATCATCTGCATATCGGAGGTTGTTGATATTTCTTCCGGCAATCTTAATTCCGGTTTGGGATTCCTCCAGTCCTGCCTTTCGCATGATGTATTCTGCATATAAGTTAAATAAGCAGGGAGACAATATACAGCCTTGTCGTACTCCTTTCCCAATTTTGAACCAATCAGTTGTTCCATATCCAGTTCGAACTGTTGCTTCTTGTCCCACGTATAGATTTCTCAGGAGATAGATACGGTGGTCAGGCACTCCCATTTCTTTAAGAACTTGCCATAGTTTGCTGTGGTCCACACAGTCAAAGGCTTTGACTGTGGGCAATGAGTAGCCTGCATAATTAACTTGTAAACTGCCCAGAGAGTGCTTGAAGCGCTATGGGGTGGTATATGAGCAGCATGCTTTTGCTTTTTTTGTGCCTCTGCAAAGCTATGCACTGGAGGACCCATGATTTCTGAGTTTTAATGCGTGGGCGAACAGTGTGGGATACAAAAAAGGCAAATGCTATTTTAGGCTGCATTAACAGACATTTTGTCTCCAAATCCCATGAGGTACTAGTTCCCCTCTATTTGGCACTAGTTAGGTCTCATCTTGAGTACTGTGTCCAGGTCTGGACACCACAATTCAAGAAGGTTGCCAACAAATTGGAACATGTTCAGAGGAGGGCGACAAGGATGATCAGGGGGCTGGAAACCAAGCCCTATGAGGAAAGACAGAAAGAACTGGGCATGTTTAGCCTTGAGAAAAGAAGACAGAGGGGTAATATGATAACCCTGTTCAAATACTTGAAAGACTGTTATACAGAGGAGTGGCAGGAACTATTCCTGATCATCCCTGAGTGCAGGACACACAACAATGTGCTCATGTTACAAGAAGCCAGATTTTGGTTGAATATCAGGAAAAACTTCCTAACTGTTAGAGCAGTAAGACAGTGGAACCAGTTACCTCGAGAGGTGGTGAGTGCTTCAACACTGGAGGCATTCAAGAGAAACTTAGACAACCACCTGGCAGATATCCTTTGATCTGTATTCCTGCACTGAGCAGGGGGTTGGACTTGTTCGCCCTTCCAACTCCAGGATTCTATGATTCTATGGCAGGATTAAAAGTGACAGACACCTGTCTTGTGGACTGATTGGAGAAACCTTCTAATTGGCCAGAATGCTATGCTATGCAAATAGTTCCTTCAGAATTCTCAGAAGTTATATATAAAAAAGGAGCAATTTCAGATGTTTTAGGGGTTACAAAACAGCAATTAAAGGGTCTAAATTAGAGCCATTAATGGCCCAATTCCTGTGGATGAAATGAAAGAGGTTAAAATGGACACTGTATTCCCCAGGTATGCCAAGTTTGTCTTATATATGTTTTTCTTTCTAAGAGCTGTTGAAATTGTTGCTTGGTTCTGCACAAGGGTAATGTTATTTTTTTAAAAAAAAAAATCACAACTCAAAAACCCTTTGCCCAAAGTCCCTAAATTAGGCACAGAGCAAAAGCAGACTATGCCAAATGTGGTGTTTATCTGAGGTCTAGTTTCATAGCTATATTATTTCCCCCCCCCCCCATTTTTGATTTTGCTTCTAGAATCCTTTTTACTGTGTTTCCACAAAATATATGGTGATAGTGGTGCCATAATACAGAAATAACCAGAACAGACTATTTTGCTGGGAAAAGTGGGGTGGAGCAGTAGGAAAATAGGAAGGCCTAACATGAGATGGACTTACTCAGTTGATGAAGCCACAGCTGTTAATTTGCAATAACTGAGCAGAACTTAATGAAAAAGATGATATTGCTAGCAAGGGAGGACAGTAGGAAGACAGAACAATCTAAAATAAGGTGTTTGCAAAATATGAGGAGATTTGTTATTGATAGGACATTTTGGAAGTCAGTAACTCGTGTAGTCATCACATATCAGAAGTGATTTAATGGCACATAGCATCTTCGGAGATTTTTTTAAATTATGAAACAATTGTATAATGACAGGATGGGTGGAATAGGCACCCAGTCTCTGCTAAAATCGAGGTGGACCATCCTGGGCCACAAAGCATAAGACAGTAATTTCACAGCTTAAACGAGTGAGCTTTTGAATATTTTTTCTTTTTTTAAAAAAAATATATATTTGTAAATATTTTCATACCAGAAATAGAAACTCTTTTAGATGTCTGTTTGAGCAGGAAGGAGTTTATACATTTTTCTCCTCAGAGTGATTCAATTTGGTCTTGAGTGGCAGGGTCAAAAGTTCAGACCCTTAATTAGCTTTTTAATTAGTGTTGCTTGTGTTTAGAACATTTGCTTGTATAAGAAAACCAGAAACTGAGACTTCCCTCCCTTCTCAAATGGCTTAAATATATATATATTATTACCCACGACCGAGCATAGATTCCTTCCAAATAAAAAAAGTGGCTGGGACTAACCATTCTCTGTCAATATATGCAAGTTTGATATTTTCAGTGCATCTGATTTGTTTTAAATCTGCATACACAGAAGTTCACTGTCTATGCAGGGGTAAAATAGTATTATTGTTATTTTTAAAAAAATTAAAAATAATAACTTTTTAAAAAATAATAACTTGAAAACTGTATGCTTTAACACCCCCATATTTGGCACAGAGCAATTGTTGACTGTCTGCTATAACTGTGCCAGATTTGGTGATGATCTGAGGCCCAGTTTCAATTTTACATTTTTTTGTTTGGGGTGCCCGTATTTTTTGAGTTGCCTTATGGAATGCTGAATCTTGCTGTCACACAATATCTTTTTCTGTACACTTGTGCAGCAATAATAAAGAAGCCAATAAATTTGTTAGGGGCTGCCTCCTTGGTTTCCGCTGCTGAAAATGGTTTCAAACTACAGGAAAAGAGACTCCATCGGAACATTAGGAAGAACTTCCTGATGGTCAGAGCTGTCCGGCAGTGGAATAGGCTGCCTCAAAGGGTGGTGGAGTCTCCTTCTTTGGAGGTTTTTAAGCAGAGGCTGGATGGCCATCTGTTGGGAGTACTTTGATGGATGTTCCCGCATAGCGGGGGGGGGGGGGGTTGGACTGGATGGCCTCAGTGGTCTCTTCCAACTCTATGACTCTATAACTCTCCCATCAAATTCCTGTTTCTCATTCTGGTTGCTCATTCTGGTTGCTTCTTCCCTATGGTCTGTCTCAGGTTTATTCTTCTGCTGTGCTCAGCAAACAGAGCAGTGAGAGTCAAAACATGCATCTAGCTACTAAGCTATATCACCTCCCATTAGAGGAGGCTTGCTTTAATGAGTCTTTTTTTTTTTTGAAAGTTACGACTGCAAAATAAATTTTGGTTTTCCACCTTGACAATGAACATCTGTTCTGAGATCCCTGTCTCAGCATGAGCTCTTCCCCACAACGTACGGTGACAGAATTCCTCTTCTCTTACCAAACTGTGAGACATAACTTATCCAGATTATTGTGGACAATAATGATGGGTCATATTTTCTCTGGTGTATGCTGGCAGAATGGCAAATGTGGAATCCTCCCTCTTTGTGCAATCCCAGGAACCCTGTGTGTGTGTGTCTCTCTCTGTGTGTGCTTTCTGATGGTTTATTACCGCTTCCTCATCTAATCTTTCCATGGCTGTATCTTGTGTCTCTTAAACTGTCATGAATTCTTCTCGGCAGTCGGCGTTCTGCCTGCAGGTCAGGCTGGGCTATTACTCGTCACTGCCAGAACATTCTTTACAGGTGGGCATTCTAGAAGCCTGAGGTTTACAGTGATTTAATGGGCTTAAGGGTGTATCCTATTTCTTTCCAATACCTCTTATAGCTGGTCTACTTTTATCACTCACCAAATAACATATGATGAAAGCACTTGAGTAATTAATCTAGGCATCAGAAAGATCAGGAATAAGTGAAGCCTGAAGCCCAGTTTTCCATCTACTTTTTAAGAGCATGATTACATTTATTAATGAAAGCAGAGCAAAGAACACAGGGGAGGCTGTGGAAATATGTCATCTTCATGCAAACAGGGACAAATATGTGACTCATAAAGTAGATTTTGCATTGGCAGCACATGAGGTTTACCGGTGAATTTGTTGCACAAGATGTGGTTAGCAGAGATGGGGACTATTGTATCCAATGGTGTAGAAGCGAGCTTGTCATCTGGTGATTTCATGATTTGTTTTACAAGGAAAATTGTACAGCTGGCTTGACATTTTGCACACTGTAATGTGTCTGTTATATGGCAAACTTTTTTAAAAAGTTTCTTTTTTTGCAATGATCAAGGCAAAAGAGAAACTTTAAAAAAATAATTGCTGTATAGCAGACACATTACAGTGTACAAAATGGTCACAAAAGAAAATAAATTACAATGATGCCTTCAGCCATTTCATAGATTTCATAAGGACAAATATGGAACACCAATATGTCCCTATGACACATTGCTAAATGTTGTACTCTATTTTTCGCATATTGAATTTATTCACATGACAATATCCTTCCCCCTGTTAATTTCAAAACGTTGTTTTGAGTCCTAGATACTGCTTTATCTGATTTTTAAGACACTATTTCTTCTTGAATTAAATATATTTCCCCCATAATTATCTGACAGCATGTCTCAGCACATGCAGAGCATAAAATGTCAGGGTGATTACTGGATGGTATCTTATTGGCAAAATAAGAATGAGACTTACTAGTTCTACGTGACTGGTCTTACTTGATATGGTTTGAGCACAGTGACATAGAAAAGTAGGATATAAATCCATCAGTGACATTGGTGTTGATGATGATAATCATCATGGATAACTTGTGGCCTGAGCACTGGAGGCATCTCACCTCAAAATTTGAGCCATCAGCTCAAATCATGGACTGTTTATGAGTACTGGAGGCAGAAGATAAAGAATGATTAACAATAACAACAACAATACAACATTGTCTTTCTTGATACTGTTGCTGCTATAAATTACACTGTCGAAATCAAGAATATTTAGAACACTCTGGTTAAACTGATGTTCAAAAGGATGTTGGCCTTTATTTAGTTCTTAGATGCATTCAAATGAAAAAATAATTTTTGAAGGTATATGTATTGCATTAGATTCTAGTTAGTGGATCTGGGTTATGACATGTATGCATATGAAGTAGGGACAAGAAATCTAGGGACCTTGGGGTGGAAGATGAATTTTGACAAATGGTTGGGTTTCATTAGCAAAACTGTAGTCAAACATCTTAAAAAGGAATCCAAACAGGGGAAAAAAAAAGAGGATTCATGTTGCCAAGGGGTGGCCACAAGAAATAAAGGCTGGTAAAAAAAGTAGTGGGCATATAGGTGCTTTTCCATATAGGAAAATCTAGAGGTTTCAAAATGTTGGGTCATATGGAAGAGATGACAGTCACTTGGATCTAGGTTCATGGATCTCACATGATTTTTAAACATATTGTGTTCCAGAGGGTGGGATGGGGGTCACCAAAAAATCCACTGACAAATTATATCATTATTTTCATATTTTCTCTTTGTACACAACAATCACATCAAGATCAAAGGGAGTTTTGAGATCTTGTTTTAACACCCTCCTTCTTGCAATTTAAAGGGACCTTCAGGTGACGCCTTATCTAGAATCTTCTTGTCTTTTGTGCCCTCAGATCTTTGAGAGGGATTGTTCACGAGGTGCCATTTCCCCCAGCAGAGGTTTACTTTTAAAGACTCTGTACCTGTTTGTCCTTAGAAGCAACTTCTCCAGTGCCAATTATATTTCTGAACTAAAATGCCATCATCTCAGAGGATTTTAACTAGTCAGGATTCTAACAGAAGAAAGGAATCAAGACCATAGACAGTATCCATTATTACATGAAATTGGTTATCCCACTCTGCTTTTGTTGAATCATAGAATCATAGAATAATTGAGTTGGAATGGGCCTATAAGGCCATCGAGCCCAACCCCTTGCTCAATGCAGGAATTCAAATCAAAACAGATCTGACAGATTTAATTTGTCCAATTTAATCTCAAATACCTCCAGCACTGGAGCACTCACCAACTTCCAAGGACATTTTTCCCATTGTCGTACTGCTCTAACAGTTAAGATGTTTTTCCTGATATTCAACTAAAATATAGTCCCTTGTAACTTGAGCCCATTGTTGCATGTCCTGCACTCACAGAAGACTGAGAACAGATCCTGCCCCTCCTCTGTGTGACCCTCTTTCAAATATTTGAAAAGTGCTATCGTATATCCTTAAGGGACGTGGTGGCGCTGTGGGTTAAACCGCAGAAGCCTCTGTGCTGTAAGGTCTGTAGATCTTCAGCTGTAAGATCGAATCCACGTGACGGAGTGAGCGCCCGTTGCTTGTCCCAGCTCCCGCCAACCTAGCGGTTAGAAAGCATGCAAATGCGAGTAGATAAATAGGGACCACCTCGGTGGGAAGGTAACAGCGTTCCGTGTCTAAGTCGCACTGGCCATGTGACCACGGAAGATTGTCTTCGGACAAACACTGGCTCTATGGCTTGGAAACGGGGATGAGCACCGCCCCCTAGAGTCGAACACGACTGGACAAAAATTGTCAAGGGGAACCTTTACCTTTACCTTTACCTTTATCATATATCCCCTCTCAGTCTTCTTTTCTCAAAGCTAAACATGACCAATTCTTTCAGTCTATCCTAATAACTTTGTACTCCTTACATCCTTCCCTGCAAGTCTTCAATGTTTTCCTTGTCTAAAGAGGCAGAAATAACTCACTATATTATATGTCAGCCTTTACTGTTAGCTTTGCAAACAGGATTAATAATAATTACTGTATGTACTTCAATCAGTATAAATAATGGGTATTAGTTTAGCAGGATGGACAAAAGGAAAAACTCTTTTAGGCAACACATGATTAATTGATAGGATGAACTACCACAGGATGTTCTGACGACCATTAGCATAAGTGACTTTTCAAAAGATAAGCTCAGTGGCTATTAACAAGACGTAACAAAACGCTCAAGATTTGGTGAGTCAATGAAAATCTATAAATTACATAGGTCTAGAGATTGGGGGGTCTCTGCAAAGGATTTCTGTGCACTCTTTGCTAGGGATATGAAGAATACTTGCTACATTCCTCATCCATGATCATTTAGGCTGTCTTGACTTGATGAGATACCTCAAAGAGAATTTTGAAAGCCCCACAAGATTTGTCACTTGCAAGTAAGGTCTCCTAAGGTCCCTACAATACATACTAACTAGTGCCATTTCTCTTTTAGAAGCAAAATGTTCATACACATATCAAAGAAGGAGTGACTGATCTTTAAGAACAATGCAAACAACACATTAACTGTTTCAAATTGCTTCAAAATTCTCATTATTTTACACAAACTGCAGGAACTGGCCATTATGCCCCGAACTTCATTTTAGGGAATGCCTGCAAATCCTTGCACATCTTTGTTGGCCAAAAAAATGTCAAGAGTAGTTTCCATCCCCACTTCTAAGGGGGAGGCGAGCAAGAATGTCCATCTCTACTCCCTACATGTGGCCATGTGGCTCATTGAGGGGCCTCTATTAAGTATTGCATGTTTTTGCCAATAATTCAGGACTAGAGATGGGCACAAATCAGAAAACTGGTGGTTTGTGATGGATGGTTCATGGTTTGTGGCTAACCATGACCCACAATGAACCCCTGGAAAAATGAAATGTTTGTGCTTTGTCTTTCCAGTTTGTGCCTGGGATGGGGGGCTATCTGCTCCTGCCCTTGCCCTGCCCACCACCTCCTCTGCTGCCTGCCTGCCCCCTTCCTATTGCTCCCATCACCTCCCTACCTCCTCCTGCTGTTGCCTCCTCCTTCTCTTCCTCTTCCTCCTGCTTCTCCACTGCTGCTGCTGCCATCCTCCGAGGCAGCAAGCCCAGCTTCCCTGTCAGGAGCCGAGCCCACTACCTCTGTGCAAGCATCTGCCTCCCAGCTGGGCAGTCACTCCCGAAATGGGATCCACAAACCAGGTCACAAATCGAACTGTGAACCAGTTGAGTTTGTCAGTTTTTCTGGCTTGTGCCCATCTCTAAACAGGACCGTTCTTCTTCTTAGATTGCAGTTACACTAACAAAGGATTTACACTTGCTCCATTTAATAGATAAAATGCACAGAAGTATGAAATCGCCAAATCCAAATCTGCACATGTGCTCAAGGTGCACAGATTATGACAAGCAATGGTCAGTCCCAGCTAGAGTTAGACCCACTGAATCAATGCATATTACAAAAGTTTTGCCTATTATTTCAAGGGGTTTACTAACATTTGGATTGATCCCCTAGTCCTTCTGAAAGTCTAAACAATGCTGAGGTCCAGCCATGTAATAGCTGTATAACAGATTTCTCAAGTTTAAACTGCAAGATGCTTTACCTTCACTGGCAAATAGAGGAGAGCTGTTATCAGTGTAAAACTATCTAACCAGTGCCGTCTGACTAGAACTGGGGAAATGTGCTTGTACTTCACATTTGACACCAGTCTAGCCACTGCATTCTGTACCTGTTGGAGTTTCTGGGTCCGTTTCAAGGGAAACTCCACATAAAGAGCATTGCTATGGTTGATCCTTGAGATCACCAGCACATGCGCCGATGTCTTCAGGGCTGCCATGCCCAGGTAAGGGCATAACTGGGTGATCAGCCTAAACCAATTAAAGGCTGGCCTGGTCACAGCTGCCATCTGGGATTCCCAGAACAAATTAACTGGGCAAGATGAATATCTAGAATATCTGGTCTGTGGTATCAGTAAGGCTCACCTGCAACACCACATTTCAAAGGAGTTGATTTTTCCCCTCTCTTTCTTCACTTTTACATAGTACAGATGATTTTGACTTTGGTTTCAAGTGACAAACATTGCTAACTCCCAGCCCCCCCCCCCCCTTTTTTTAATTTCAAAAGATAAGGGGACATATTTTGGAAAACATCTGAGCAACATGGTTGTTGTAAGTTTTTCGGGCTGTTTGGCATGTGTCCTCTGAAGATGCCAGCCATAGAGGCTGGTGAAACGTTAGGAAGAAAAAACCTCCAGAACACGGCCAAACAGCCTGAAAAACCTACAACAACCATCGGATCCCAGCCGTGAGAGCCTTCGAGAATACATCTAAGCAACATGTCTGTACAGGAAGGGTTTAGAAATTGGAAGATAGCTTCCTTCTCCAGAGTGGGCATGGCAACATTAGTTTACCTGAAAGGTTAAATGATGTGTATATTTCCACAATGTATGTGTTGCATTCACTCACACTTGGCCTTCAACACTGATTCCGAAACAGCCCTCACAATATTTTGACACAGAGGGACTGCAGCCGCATCCCAGCTATTCTTGCTTCTGTCCTCCCCCAGCAACCATTACAGATTATATGATCATCTTCTGGGATCCTCTAGCACTGGGTAATTCTATACGAGGGAAGTTGCCATTGGAATTAATGTGTAGTGTATGTATACTTAAATTTCCATTTTAAAAAGCCAGGAAATTCAATTCTTCAAAAGAACTCCATTTTATGAATGTGAGATATTGTGCTTCCATAGCCATGATTCAAAACACCAGGAAATGGCCCAATATTGTAGCATGATATTCTGTCCATTTTGCCAGCAGGAAAAACTTTGCCAAACGTATTTATTTATTTATTTATTTATTTATTTATTTATTTATTTATTAAACTTATATCCCGCCCATCTAGACAGCGTCTACTCTGGGCGGCTTACAACAAAGCCGCCCATAGTAAAAGGTCGTCTGAATGCTGATGATACCAATCTCAGTAGTCAAGATACTCTACCACATACTCTCTTGTGCTCACAACCATTCACAAAAAGACACCAAGCAAGCGAAAATCCCAGAAGAAAATCCCTACTTCTTTCTCATCCATTAATCACTTTTCATCCAAACGCAAAGCAATTGTCAAGGCTGTTTTTGAAGAATTGACTAGCTGGTTAGGGGTGTAAGAGAAAAGGGAATGGCTCCTTGAAATATTGCAATACTGGTAATTAATGGGTATAGCAAACTACTGTTGGAACCACCTGAGCCTTTAGGAAGTTGATGCTGTTTGAGACTTTTGCTTGATTTTAACAATCCATGGCTGACAGACTGAAGAGGATGTTTTAGGTAGCAGATACTGGGTACAGTGCAGAAAGTGACAGCAGTATGTTAAAGGTAAATGAAGATGGATATGAGTCCCAGGTGCAGTAAAGATTTGGCTCATTAACAGTCTGTTAGGAGGTGTAGTCAAATGGCAAATGTTTTCTGCCAGAAGGTACTAGGGAACATGATTGGCCATATTTGTGTAATTTAAGCTTCCCTGGAAACTGAACATTGGTCTAGACAGTCTTGTTTGACACAACTAGACTGGGCACAACATTCATGCTAGTTGTACAGCCATCAGTGTAATGTTCTATACATTGCAGCACTCAGTCTGCATACTTCCATGTTCAGCTCATAAATGGTTAAGATTGTTTCAGTCTGTATCTGCAGCTTAGAGGAAACTATAGTATATTGTGTACTCATCATCATTATCCATACAGGAGAAAGGAGTCTAAGATCTTGTGCTTGATAGATAGATAGATAGATAGATAGATAGATAGATAGATAGATAGATAGATAGATAGATAGATAGATAGATAGATAGATAGATAGATAGATAGATTTAGCTGAAGTCTGTAATTTCTGTCCCTCGAGCTTTCCTGTTTTGCAAATAAAGCTTATTAGTCATAAATATGTTTGGTGAATTCGAAGCCTTCCTGTCTCTAGTTTAAAATGTATCTCAGAAAAACTAAATTGGACGTGTTTCTTCCCTGAAAACACACACACATATCTGTAGTTATATTGTTTGGATCTTTACAGTAATGTACTGAGAGTTCCCAAAGGTAAACTATGAATTATTGAGTACTTATAAGTAAAAACCCTTGCTGACAATAATAATCATTTATCCATCACATTGCTTCTTACCTGTCACATGATATTGTGCCCACTTTGCCAGCAGGGAAAAGGGTCCAAAACCTTACACAGTAAAGGGTGGTCTCCTTCATGAACCTGTGTTGTCATAGTATTTATCCTAGAGCTTAATATGTATCTTACTAATTTGAGCAGTGGCTCACCCTATCCCGTTCTCACTATGTTTCAAAAGTTTTAGAAGTTTCCATGATTAGGGTAGATGATATCCTGTCATCAAGTACCTATACTCTTGCAGACTTCAGTCGTTCTTGGAAATCCTGAGCCTCGAAGCCTTTTATTCAGAAGAACAATTCTAGCTCAGAACAAATAGAAATATAGCTAATGATCTGAATAAAATGAAATTCCCGGCAAACTTGTTTCATACAGAGAGGAAATCAGTAATAAAGAGCTGAAAGAAAGGTATAAGTGGACCCAAAAGCTAACACAAGTTTTATATGTTCAAAGTACAGCTGAAAAAGTTGATCAGTTCATATTTTAATGTGGAATCATTCAATGACATATTTGCAAACCAATACAGAAACTAAAACTGTTACTTTTGTTTGCTTATGAGGAGAAACTGTGCACAAATATATTGTGAAAATTTGTTAGAAAATTGTGCCTAATGGGCAAAATCACCAAGAAAAATCCATGTAGGGATGGCGATAAAATTAGATTCCTGGTCCATGTCAGATGTTGTCTTCTTGGCACCCTGAGACATCTCATGAGGAATTCAGCAACCTTATGATATTCTTCAACTACCGCCAGGAGTGAGACGAACGGCTCAGTTAAGGTCTCTGTGGTACACACAAAGGAATCACAGAAATATGATACTTGAGAAATACAAAAGCAACCCAATCAAGGCTTAAAATAGACAAACTTCCATGAAACAAAGTAATAGTCATTTGCTGTATTGTGTTATTGCTATATGGCTTTGTTTATTGTTCTATTGTGCATAAAATTCCTCCACTGCAAATTCAGGGAAAGATTTGAAAATGCAATAGAATTTGAGGGGGTGTTTGAAGGCATGGAGAGAAATGACACAATTCTTTATCCTTGTCTGCAAGGATAAAAGAAATGAGGATTTACTATCCTATATTACAAGGGAAGTGCAGAAAAAATACATACAAATGTTCATGCCCATTAGGGGGAAAAGATTTGGGACAACCAAATTTTAAGTAAAAAAAATACTAAGGAAGCATGAGAAATTTAAATCGACAGGTATGTCCATCTCAGCATGTTCTAGTCCTGGAAAACAGGGTTAGAAGAAATTCTCCAAGTCATACTGAAATATTGCAGAAGTGGACCTGGGGACAGAAAAAAAGCAAGGTGGTTCTTTACAGCCCTTGTGATCTGCTATACTAGGAACCATCCCAGGAGCCCAAAATGCAACTGCACCAGCTAGCACCATTATATGCCTGGTAACTCAAACCTGCCCACAGTCCATCTGATCTCTGTTCATGCATATCAGCCTGTTCAAAGGATGTGTGTAAGTCTTTCTCCAAGTATCTCCTTGCAGCAGGAGAGTGACCAGAATCATAATGCAAAATACTGAGAGTGTAAGTGAAACTGTACAAGCAGATCTTACAGCTTTTTGGCCATCTGTTGTGCATGCAGGTTGCACCACTGAATGGCGCAATTAAATGCATGAGCTGAGTACATCCGAGCACATGACAGACAGCTGGAATGATCTACTACTACTACACTACCTACACAATTTTGGGTTTATCCTGCACAGACTCAGCAGGATTCTGGCCAATTCATATTTTGTTTGTCTTGCAGCAGAATTTGCACATTTGCAAAAGTTTTGCAATTCTGCAAAACTTAAATCAGTGGTCACTGTTGACTACTTGTTGCATTGACTTTGCAATGGTTGCAAAAAGTGCAATGGTTGTTTTCAGCTTAGTGAGCCATCGGCATACTCTTTTGTGTTTGCTGTGTGTGGTCCCTCCTTTTTTCTCTCTCTCTCTCTCTTTGTATGTGCTTTAGAATGTATAGCTAATATCATATTTCCATTAGTTTATGATCTTGAACCCTCTATGCACCTTCCTGTATATCCAAGCATTCTTCTGCTGAAATTATAGGAGTGCTTCTCTTATTCCCATTTCTGACCTAAATCCAATCTATGTATTGCTTAATATTATCTACACATTTTACTTTAATTCTGTATATAATGTGAATAAATATATTTAAAACTTGCCTCACTAAACTAATTATTGTATATGTGTTGCACTTTTTTTGCATTAACCTTTTTTGGAATTGTCACAAATACTGACCACAGCCATTCTGTAGGATTTTTTCTTTAGTTTATATACATATTAAACAACTTTGCCAGAATTTTAATACCACCATCTGCCATGACTTCAAGGAGTACAAAGAGGGAAATGTGTTGTTTTCATCTGTTCTCTCTGACTTCTGGTGACCCTGTGAATGAGTGAGCTCCATTGCTCCTGCTATTAACAGGTTTTGCAAACTTGATGCTGTGGCTTCCTTTATTGAGTAAATCCATCACATGCTTGGTCTTCCTTTTGTCCAGCTGCCCTGAAATTTTCGAACAATGCTGGTGCAAATGTACTCATCTCAATTCAGTAGCTGTCCTTGTGCTAAATTCAATGTCTAACAGAAACAATTAGCAGTACATGGTGGGTATGTCAGAAGTGTGATCCAAATCCACATCAGACAACAGGACTGAGGTTGTTTACCCATGTGTTTCGATCCTTCTGCTAAATGAGATTTGTTTATACAAGGCAAATGAGACCAGTGTAGAAAATGAGCATTTTGGCTCAGATGTTAAGGGGGCATTCATTAATCAGACAGCACAGAGGGAAACCCTTTCATTATATGTGTTAGCTTGTGTTGTTAGAAAAGAAGAAGCCAAGGGTCACTGGCAATGTGTGTTGCACTGTGCTGTTTTGTTGTTTAAAAACATACATAATTAAAACTGAAATGTCACTGAAGTGAGCAGGGGTGAGCAATGGTTATTAGGAATAAAGGTATAATTTAAAAGTCATGGGAAGGTGCAAAAGTTTGCAACTGTGGGCATTCTCCTTTCCCACTTCGAAGCCTGGTCACTCTCTTGTTTCATCTGATTTTTCCCTCCTGGGATATATTTCTTTGTTTCTGAATGTGTGCATATGTTTAAAATTTTAAGCATTTAAACTGTATGTGCTGATTGAACACATTCCGTCTTTGACTGAAATTCATTTAATCACTGTTTTGCATGCATTTGAAATGTGGACATTTTTATAGACACTTTTTCAGATACGTTCATTGGAAGGATGTGTCTGCAGTTGTCCATCAATGAAGAGATTCTGGAGGACAAACCGTGCACACTCCATGTACAGTCTGGGTGGAGAAGACTGAAAAGAGCTCATGGAGTCCCTGACTGAAAACAGAGTTCTTGCACGTCCTTAAAATACAAAAAAAGTTTGAAAAATTAAAATTTCAGTTGCTGTTGATTCCAAAGAGCTAGCGAGTTAGCTGTGCCTGGATACAAAATATTCCCCACTGTGCTTTCAGCAACAAGAGGAAGCTGTGAAGCCTTGGACAGGTTGTATAGTCTCTGAGTGCCACCAGAACCAGGGACTAGTAAACCACTTCTGAGTCCTGGGAAGGGTAACCATTAATTGGGAATGACTTAATTTTATGGTTGGAGCATAGCAGGGCTAGGGGTCAGAAGATCAATTTCACTTAGTGTCTCCAGGAACAAGAGCCAGCCTATGCTGTCCTGGACAGGTTGAATGGTTTTAGAGTGACACCAGAAGTTGGGGATAGTAAATCTTTATTCTTGATACAAGTTGCCTTGCCCTTCGATACTCAAGGTGAAGGGAAAAAATCCTAGCCCTTAACGATTCACCAGTTTCCTTCAGGAAGTTCTGCAATTCTCTTTGATTAAAAAAAACTGAAAGAAGAGACTGAGTCCTTCGCTTGATATTGTACACTAATTTTATGTGCTGATAAAAATCTGCTTCTAATTCTAGGCAATGGCTAGCAATCTATTTATCTTTTCCTGTAGCTTCAGGCACAATCGGTTCTTTAATCCAAAGGCAGTGCAGATTTACCTTGAAAGCTCTATTAGGGTCTCTGTAAGTTGGTTCTGACTTGGCGGTGCAGCACACACACACAATGCAGACAGACAAGTAGCAAGTGTCAATGCCATGGGACGTTGACATCTACTCCAACTGGTCCTATTCGGTGAAGGGTAAGCCTCATCAGCTATCTTCAAGACTCCATTCCACAGGAGAAGATCTCTTAATTAGATTAGCTGTGGTTCCTCTATTATTTTCTAACTCTAGTAAGATTTCCTTTGGATTTTGAAGCATGAAGAAAGACTCGTGTCTAGAAGTGTGTTTGTGTGGCCAAAAGCAAGTGTGTTCCACTGGGAGCCAAAATAGCAGTAGAATAAAATACAATATAAAATTAATGTTGAATGAAATGAGGTAGAATAAAAGAAATTACAGCCACATGTCTTGCATAATGAGGAACCTCCTGACCTTGATGAATTGCCATGCCATCTCATGGAACAAATTTCAGTTCCTCCCATTTGAGACCAACATAGTCACAACCAAAATATGTTATCTGTGCATGTCAGCTTCATGGTTTACTGGAAAATGGTATGGGGCATGTGCTCCCCACCCCCCATTATGGATGGAAATAATACTTCGTTAATTTCTCATTCTTGTTGATCTAGGCTTTCTTGACATGTCAAGGACATTGTCAGAATTTTTTAAAATGCTAGAATGTTCCACTCCTCCAGCCAAGAGCAAGATGCTCTTTAATTCAAAGGTAATGCAGACTTACCTTGAAAGCCCTATTAGGGTTGCTATAAGTCGGTTCCAACTTGACAGCACAGTGCACACACAAGGCCACTTTGATGCCTCCTCCCTAGGTTTCTCTCTCTAATGTCCTTCTTACTGTCAGCAAGACCAAGAAGATTGGGTGATTGTTAGAAAAGATGCAAATCACTCATTTATTGTTCTAAATTCTTAAATAAAGGTGCAATCATCTCCATCTAGGACATGCCTTGTTCTTTCATCAAGAAACTACAATTCACAGCTGGAACAAAAGGTTTTCTTTTTCTTTTTCCCTTTCTAATTCACACACATGCACCCATGAGTCTTCGCTCTAGATTGAGAGCGAAGACCAAAGTCCAGATGAAATGCATGCGGGACTTCCTCTTCGCCGATGATGCAGCTGTTGTTGCCCATTCTGCTGAAGACCTCCAACAACTTATGAATCGTTTTAGCAAGGCCTGCCAAGACTTTGGATTAACAATCAGCCTGAAGATAGCACACGTCATGGGCCAGGGCGTGGACTCACCTCTCTCTATTACCATCTCTACACAAGAATTGGAGGTTGTTCTTGACCTTGTGTAGCTTGGCTCAACAATATCCGAGACTCTCTCCCTAGATGTCGAACTGGATAAACACATTGGCAAAGCAGCTACCATGTCCTCTAGACTCACAAAGAGAATATGTCTTAATAAGAAGCTGATGGCATATACCAAGATCCAGGTCTGTAGAGCCTGTGTCCTGAGTACACTCCTGTACTGCAGTGAGTCCTGGACCCTTTGTGCATGGCAGGAGAGGAAGCTGAACACATTCCATATGCGTTGTCTCCGACGCATTTTTGGTATCACCTGGCAGGAAAAAATTTCCAAATAGAGTAGTCCTAGAATGAGCTGGAATTTTTAGTATGTATACATTACTGAAACAGCGATGTCTACGTTGGCTCGGGCATGTCATGAGAATGGCTGATGGTCAGATTCCGAAAGATTTCTTGTATGGAGAATTAGTGCAGGGAAAGCACCCCAGAGGGAGACCACAGCTGCGATACAAGGATATCTGCAAGCGGGATCGGAAGGCCTCAGGAATGGACCTCAACAGATGGGAAACGTTCAGCCTGGAGGCAGGCGGTGCAGCATGGCCTCTCCCAATTTGAAGAGACACTTGTTCAGCAGGCCGAGGCAAAGATGCAGTCCCGAAACCAGCCAAATCAGGGAGCAGGACAGGGGACAGATTGTATTTATCTTCAGTGTGGAAGGGATTGTCATTCTCGTATTGGCCTTCTCAGCCACACTAGACGCTGTTCCAAGATCTCTATTCAGAGCACGTTACCATAGTATCTCGAGACTGAAGGATGCCTACACCCATGGGCACACAAATAAGCACGGCTGGTGGGTGATCAAAAACAAAAATCCATCCAGTGATGTTGCTTTTACTGACCTATGCCGCAAACTAATAATCACATTTTTCAATCTTGTGCATGCAAAAAACAAACAAACAAAAAACAAAAAATCCAAATTCATTGCATCCTTAATCCTGAGAGTTCAAACCAAAAATCCATCATAGACAAACCCATTTCCACCAAGAGACAAACTAAACCTTGCAAACATGACATAAAGATAACACTCCATTGTTATTATTTGCCTCCAGTGACTTCTATTCAGACACACAATATACCGTGTCAGTCTATTTTTTCCTCCCCCTTCCTTTCTCTTTCTCAAGAGGCTAGAAAGGGGAAGAATGGTAACAAGATCCATCTTTTGAAATACTCTTCACACTTTTCCCTACTACAGAAAATTTACTACCAGAAATCAAGTCAATCAAGTGCTTGTGGAAATTATTTTTCTCCAAGGGTGTTTCTGCAGGGGTAAAAAAATCCATATTGTCATACATTGTTTCATTTAATAGCCAATCATAGCAAATGGGGAGCTGGGAAAAAAGGAACGGCTCTGTTCAGTTCATGTTTAGTATAAAAATCTTTTGATTATTTATCCATTATCAGCTTTAATACCAACAAATTTGTTCCCCTTGGTGATTTTAACATTCTGGGAATTAACATTAATGATGCTACACCCACTGAATTTCTATCACTGTTCAGATTCATTACATCATGGTAGCATTGTCTGCTTGCTTTCTCTGTATTAAAGATATGCTGGAACAGCTTTCGAGTACATTGAATACTTACCTAATCCCTCTTTGATCATTTTATAGTAAACTGTGAAGTTTATTTCATGGTTAATGATGAGCTCTTTTTGAGGGGGAGAGGGAGAAGGAAAAATCCTTTAATTATTTATCTTCTGGAAACTATCTTAGGAAGAATTGGTTTGAGATCTCTCTCTTTTTTACAAGGGTGTGTGTTCTTTAATTAAACCATTTTTAAAGAGAGTGAAAAGAGCAGCCTCCACATACCTGATCACTTTGATGATGGGGGTGGGCTTCTCTGGTATCTTTGTGTCAGACGGGGGCAGACTTTTGCTTCAACCACCCATGTTTTAAACATAACACCTTGAAGTCACCACCCCACATTATTTTTCAAAAGATTATTCAACTTCCAGGTAAGCTGATTTTATTTCTACTCATTGTTGATTTTTGAAGTGTCTAGTTTAATTAATCCGGATTTTTTAAAAGAAGCTTGTGCTAAAAATCTGGTTAATGCACTTTTGAATGAGAAATGAGATCTTAATGGGATTGCAACTGTTCATGTATGGGTCATTCAGAGCAACTGCAATATTGATTTCATTGGAATGAAAGTGAGAGGTCCATGAAAAGTAGTACAACATTTTGGCAGAGGCTGTAGGCTATCTTTCAGTTCACCTGAATCTTTGATTCATCCTTTGATCACCCTTCATGAAGAAACCACAGGTTCATACCCCTGTCTTGATACAATTCAGCATTTCAATCAACATTCCAATCAATTCCAGAGTAATTCCAGGTAGGTTCAGATGACTCATGCACCTGCTGGGAAAATAAATTCAAATTGGATGTAATTGTATTCTAGGTTGTCATCCATGTTCCAAGAAAATTTGAAATACATCAGACTTAGTCTGAAAAATACCACCATTTCTTGGGGTGCTATGTTATTCTGTATCTCATTTGCAAACATATTTTTCAAACATTGGCAGCTATACAACACAGTCCAAAAGTTGCACTCCCCCATTGCAAAGATCATTTCTGCCACTACTGGGACTGTATGTTCTGATACCCTCAACAACTGTTTGGGTTGCTTCACTGTTCGACCATGACTTCAATTTCTCACTCTGTTACGGGGATGTTTAGCATTGATGAGTCTTGGAGTCACTTTTTGGTCTCTAGGGCTGCAAAACGCACCAAAAAATACCAAGACCCTCCTAAATATATGAAGCCAGAAGGAACTAGAAGTACATTTTCAGTTCTAAGGGGGGGGGGAAACAGTATATGTTAAATGGTGTGTGTGGAACACTGTTGCTGATTTAAATTACTGCTTCTGAGGCATTTGAATAGCTGTAATTTAACTCTTTTTTCCTGGAAAAAGAGGCAACTGGCCAGCATTAAACCGGGTAGTTGCCATCCCATACCGATTAAGGATGTATTTTTTATTTTGCTCTTTTTTTTTCTCTTTACGATCACCTGAAGATATTTTTTTGGCAGAGAGAAGGGAGAAATGTGCCCTTTTCAATGTCAGTTTCATCCACCTCACCTGCCGAGCAAAGCATTGTGCCCTTTAATAGCAAGATGATTTGCTAAATGTCATAAAATTATTTGGGAATTTTCAAGCAACTCTTCTTCAGAATAGAGGGGCAGACAGGGTCAGCGAAATGCTGATAACACATGTTTCAGCAGTGTAAGATTTTATATATATATATATTTATATATATATATATATATATAATAGAAACCTTGAAATTCAATCAAAAATAGATTGCAGATAATACCCTTATTTCACAAAGTACTAAGTTAAAAACGGGTTACTATGCTTGCAATAATCCACTTTACTCATAAAATTTAGGAGTATTATAAAAATCCTTAATGATCTATGATAGACATGACACTGGGGTGGCCTCAGTAAATCTGGAATAAATGTAAGGGGGGGAAATGCTATGACAAGTTCTTTTCACTTGTATCTGTTTCCTTGCTAAAGATAAATGAGCTGATATGTTTTGCCCTTGGAAATTCTCTCTCATCTACTTCCAAGCCCTTAGGTTTAATTGAAAGGTTTCTTTCGTCCAGACAGATAATTAGGTAAATTGAGAGCTGCTTACTTCCTTGCGAGTCTATGGCCCTATTTCTCTTTATTTTTTGTTCCATCATTTCATAACAGGTTTCGCTGGGAATGCATTTGGGATATTAATGAAGTCCAGTTTCCTGTTTCCAAATAACTGAAGTAACAACAAAGAAATCCCTCTCTGATTAGATCTCTCTGCATTTTTATTATTGCAAGAAAGAAAAAAAGTCAGTGAATTTGATTTGTTGAAATAATCCAACAAATTGAATATATGTTGGAACTTTTTTTAGAAAAAGTTACCTGCATAGCTTGTGCAAGATACACAGCTGGAGAAATTATTCCTTTAAAAAGAATGCCATTTTTACATATGCATTGGCCTATTACAATTATTATTATTATTATTATTATTATTATTATTATTATTATTATTATTATTATTATTATTATTATTAGTATTAGTATTAGTATTAGTATTAGTATTAGTATTATTATTATTATTATTATTATTATTATTATTATTATTATTATTATTATTATTATTATTATTATTATTATTATTATATACCGCCCATCTAGAACATGTCTACTCTGTTTTATTCCTTTGCCCACCCAGCCTGGAAATAACGAGACAAGACACAGGTGTTGGGTTTAAAACTTGGGCCACAACTTTATTAACTATTTAAAGTCATATCCCCCCAAATGCAAGGGGGTCTACCGTAGTGCGATATTCATTCAATGTCCAGATAATCCTAGATCTCCGGACATTTCCTATAGCAGGGAGAGCTCCTATTTCTGAATCGTGCTGTCCGCTGTACAGCATGCCTTCAGGTGCTCTGTGAACTGGTACCCCCCCCAACCAACTCCTCCCGCAGAGCCTCGTGACCCTAAGCGGGCAGCTGGCTGGGAGATCGTACTGTGTAAAACCACCTCTCATCTGACAGCCAATTGTCACAACCTGACAGAGAGATGGCCAAATTTTTGTCACCACGTGTCAATCGTGAACTCACCCCAGCTTTTTATCGCACTACCCACCACGGCATGGGGCTATTTATATGCCCCACACCTGCCACCCAAGCCGAAAACTTCGGCTCGAAGGCCCCCTTGCAGGTCTTTCAGAAAAATGTCAGTCCCCAACTCAGACATATGAACACCATCGCTCCTGAATAATTCAGGTCGATGAATTGTTATGTCCAGATGTTGAATCAATGGACCCAGTCCACCTTAATTGGAGTGGGGCCCCTTTGTAGAGGTGGCTGGACCCGCTGCAGGCCTCTTTGGCCCGCCTCGATCTTTGCCTCCACCTGCTCCAAGGCATCCTCGTAAGCAGGATATGGAATGTGAGTGCCTCCGCATAAGGAGCACACATTTTGGAGTCTGCATGGCTTAAGGTTGCAGAGACCTTTCGCGTTGAAATCCCAGCAAACCAGGCAAGGTTGAAACCCCTTGGCGCCCTGAAACGCGGATGGAATTTAGATTAGCTGCTCTCTGAACTAAGTGCCCACTATCGAAGGGCTCGCCCGCCATGGGACAAGCGGTATATAAGATCAACGTATTGCAGAAAGGGTGAAGGCACGGTCTGGGTACGCTTTTACTATAGTGCCAGCGTAAATTAAAAAACCCGGCGGCCAGTTGGCCCAAAACCCATCAGCCCTCTTCCTCTTAAAGTGTTCCTTATCTCTATCCTCATCCTTGCTGCCTTTCTTCTCCTCAATCTTCCTATTTAGCAGCTTGAATATGTCTACGTATTTACCTCACCAATTTTTTATTTTTATTTTTGTATATTGGCTGGTAGAAGGTGGTCCTCTAAATGTAAAGGCTGGTCACCACAAGGCAATGCACTTCTGCAACAGAGTTGTACCATGTGTTTGGGATTACAGGGTAGGTGAACTGCTGAGAAACCTCAGCAAAACCAGGCTTCTGACCGGGTGATAACCACTGGGGTACGGAGCCATCCCACACTTTAAAGCTGGAGGATGCCCCACCAAGTAGAAGGGCTAAGCCCAAAACTGTTAGGTAGCACACTAAGGACTGGCGGGAACTTCCCGGTGGAGTAGCCATCCCCCCAGGCCATATTCCCTCCATGTGTGGTGTAAATTGTGTTGGTGTGGACTCACCTGGAGGTATAAGTGCAGTAGTCGTTGAGCTGGCTGCAGACAGCTCATACGCGCACTGGCTGGGGCCAGGACCAGCCGACTCCAAGCCCAGCTGCCTACCGGGATGCCCGCTTGGTCTTGCATGAGGGACCTCCTCCACCGGCTGCTCTCTCGACCAGTCCATGGTATCCGTCACTACCTCATGTGTGCCTGCCTCTTCACTCACGATGGGTGCAGATGCCGGGTCACCTTGTACTGAAGACGCCGCCCTGACTCCTAAAGCTGCAGAACATTCTTTTTCCAAAATAGCAATACGTGACAATATAATGTCACCCAGTTGTCTTAACTCAGCCATTCTATGTGCTTTAGACTCCCTGCCTGACCTCCTAGGAATAGCAGCACTAGCAGCCTCCCTGGCTAATGCCCTCTTCCTTTCCAGCTCACTCAACTTAGCTAGGAGAGCATTATAATCAGGCCAGTCTTCTTCCTCAGATGAAGAAAGTGTAGGAGTCACCCTGGCAGGGGTCCTATGCTTCACGGGCTGCTTACCTCTTTTGCCACCCTGACCTCTCTTTTTTTGGAGCCATGGTAGCTGATTAGGTCAAGAATAGAAGCAGTTGCTCACTAGCAATACAAGGCTGCTGTTTGCCTGATTTTTTTTAACTGAAGTTCCTATGACCCAGACAGCAGGTGGCGCTGCCCACAGATCAAATACTAGCTCCATATCAATTGATATTATTTTAAAAACAAGCCCCCAAAACTACAAGGAACAATGGGTGGGGGTAGGTGGGAGGGAAGCACAATCACAACTGAACTCACTTGTAAATAAATTAATTCCCCTTAATTAACAATACAAATTAACTAAATGAATAAAATTAATTTAAATCCAATCAACTTGCAAATATAAACTGAATCCCCTTTTCAAAACCCAACATAAATACTAATAGTTAAACGCCCATGAACTTCCCACAACCATCCCCTGACAGCCAAACTGAATTTAAGGAAGGGAGGGGGGGTCGGATGGAGGATCGCCAAGAAAAAACCCCACTCCCCCAAATAACAACAACACCCGCAACACCCCGTTAACAAAGAATTAAACACAGCAAGATAACCAAAGGAATAAGAAAAGGAAAGGTAACAGGAAAACAGCTGATGAGCGCTCTGAGCCGAAGGATAGAAGCCAGGCGGGCGAAAACGAAACCGCTCATTCTCCCAGCAGCTGCACGGAGTCTTTGCAGAGAAGGCAGCAAAGAGGCAGCTGTAGAGGGACCCAGCCTTCTTAAAGGCACGATCCCTCCTCCCCTCAGAAGACTGTGTCACCCGTGACGCTTGCCTCCGGATGGGCGGGCAAAGCCTCCCCCAATGGCGACCCAACGCCATCTCGGAGAGGTCACTGCTGTGCTCTGTTAGGAGTCAGCAAACAGAAAGGCTCCCCATCACTCATAGCTGCTACTTATTATTTTCAGCAGCTATCAAGACATGTCCTTCCACTGAAGCAGAGCACATTTGGGGAATTTCAAGAGGTTACTCCAGGTCATTTCCTGGTGTTAATCTAAATCGCTCACCTCTCTGTCTTTGTCTCCTTGGTCTCTTTTTTACTTTTGTCTCTTCCTCCAGTAGATCCTTTCCTTAGTACTCTTCCCCTGTCAAATTCCTGTTAATTAGGAGAAGTCAGTATAATACCAATAAGGTGCAGTTTGTTGTCAGTTTCAATCATGAACTTGGCATTCTGTTCCACTACAACAATTAGTTTTTCATATCTTTAGCTAATAGTTTTCATTCAAATTCACCACAATCTGGATAAAATTAGACTGGAGAAGTGAACAAATGGCTTTGAACAAATGGCTGAGACATTCATCTTAGAGAGACTAATATTCTCCATGACAGATGCCCCAGCCAACAAATGGGACAATGATTGGAAAGCATGAGGAGAACAGGCTGAGATCTCTTCTTATTCTTACTGTTCCAGACAGCCAATACACTAATAACAAATTAGCCCTTCCCTAGAGACAATGGTTTATCACTACAATAGCAGGAAAGGATAATTTATTTTGAACAGGAAGATGGATCATTTTCAAATGAGAGACTTCTGTCAAAAAATCCCATCTCAGGAATATTTCACCAAAGTTACTATTCATTAAATATTTCACAGTGGATATGTTCAAAGAATGATTCACAAACTAATTAGTTTACTCAAGCTATATTTTTATCCCACCTTATCCCAGGGGTCCTAGGCCACTAATAAATGATAAAAATACAGCTAGTTAAAAATAGAAAAAATTAAGCATGTGTTAAGATTTCCCCATAATTGGCTTAATTTAATCAGTAAAAGCTACAAACCCCCCCCCCACACACACACACACAGACACTTACTTGAGCATTTCAGATGTCTGTTGGTGGAGAAGTCCATCAATATAGCATTACTGAGTCATTTCTCTGGCAAGGAGGAAAGACATTATCAGAAAACGGAAAGACAGTCACCAACTGTTCAAGAAACTTCCAACTGGCAAAGAGAGCTCTGAAATGCCCCACAAGAATCTGTTCCACAGAACATTTTGTTCAGACTTTCTGTTCCACACTTCCCAGATTAGTAGCAGCCCTGATATAACTTGCAGTCCAGAACCTGCATAAATGTAGGTGACTGTGAATTCCTCACCAAAAATACACATATTTGAGAAAAGTGCACAGAAATGTGTACATGTTTCTGATATGTGTAAAATGCTGCATAAAACATGATTTATCCCACTGGCAGGTAAGTTGTTACCTGTGGGTTTTATGGGCCACAGGTAACAACTCTGCTCTCTGTCACCTTTTATGCCCCCAATCTCTACAGTTTTCTAAAATCGCATACATAAGAAAAGGAGACTGATAGAAACAAACAAACCTCAAACAGACAGACAGATCAGGTCATGGAAGTAACGTGGAGGTACAGAGACAAAGGTATTAAAAACCATGGACTTTATATATCCTTAGTTGGATATAGTTTGTGTGGCTCAATCAGTTGGGGGGCTGGAAATTCAAATCCCCACTGTGCTTCCTGGGGGAGGGGCAACCAAGATCACCTGGAAAGTGTGTGGCTGGTGGGTGATGTGCCCTGCTGCCTATAATGCTGTTAGCAAACTGTGCCATCAGAATGAGGAACCAGTAGGCCATTTCTAAATGGCTCAAAAACTCTGTGAGGGTTACTGTAGGTCCTAATCAACTGCATGACCCCTTACTTTAGCATAGTTAAGTCACACCTGGAGTAGGGCCATTAGAATCAATGGAACGTATAGAGGAGTCAACTCGCCAAATTTCCACTGGTTCAATGAGCCTAGTCTGGTGTGATTTACTACGCCAAGCAACAGGAATAAATCCAATTTTTTGCCTTGTATTCTTCTCCTCCAATTTAACTAATACAATTTCCCCAAATAATTTTGGGAGAAAGTAAGTCCAGGGAGGAAGAACATCACTAAAGCACTGAAGAAGTTGGTTGGTGTTGCTACTGTCACCCTTGGAAAGAGACCCTAAATAAGTGGTAAAGAGATGCTTTGCCTTCAAAAGGTCCCAAGGTCCTTGACATCTCCATGTCAGAATAGGAAAGACTTTTTTCTGAAACCTTGAGTTGCTGACACTAGAGTATGTCAACAATATTAGGTAAGGTGGACTAATAGTTGGACAAAGTGTAAAACTAGTGATAGCGAGTAGGTATTGAATAAGAAAAAGCAGTGAAACATATAGAAATATATAGTAACGTAGCATACGTATAGAAATAAGATTCCTCATGCCAAAGGTAGCGAATTTTAGCTGACCTCAACTCCTAGGAACATGATAAAGCCTACGTGACCTCCAAACTCATTGGAATGTTACAAGATGTTACAGGGGAGGTGTGAAGAGGCCCATTTACAACACAACAGATCCTCAGTCCTCAGGAAGAATAACACCAACATATAGATAAGGAATACACATATGGGGTGCCAGGATGTCTGAAAGAAGTACAATGAGTGAGAGGAGAGAGGACCTCCATCATTCTCCATTTCCTGTCAAGATCCAATGGATCATCAGATCACAGCCTGAACACCAATTAGGGCAAGGATCCAAACTAGAGATGGGGACGAATATAAAAACGGTTCACTTTTTCCGATGAATATAGCCGATTCATTAAATATTCATCAATCCGTATTTGTGGGTTCCAGAGACCCCCATGAATACGAAGGGACGAATATTTACCCGTTTTTATTTGTCCTTTGTATTTTTTTTAAAAAAACACCATTCTGCCTACTGGCCACCGATCAGCTGATCGGCGACAGAAAGGCAGCCACCACCCCACACAGCCACCCAATACCACAGCCTACCCCCACCCCCATGCATGTAAAAATGGAGACTGGCTGCCCTTTGCAAAGATGGCAGCTGCAGCTTCATTTAGGGTAGGAAAGCTGCAGCTGCCATCTTTGCAAAGGGATTCCCTTAGCCTGTCTTAAGGGAATCCAGGCTGCCCTTTGCAAAGATGGCAGCTGCAGCTTCCCTACCCTAAATGAAGCCACAGCTGCCATCTTTGCAAAGGGCAGCCAGTCTCCCTTTTTACATGCCGTGGCTGTGAAGGCCTGATGGAGACCTCGGCAGCAGCTATTAAGGTAAGGGGGTGTCGGTGGGAGTGGGGTGGGGGCTAAGGTAGGGAAAGGAAGGGGGTGTGGGGGTAGGCTGTTGGTCTGGCTGTGTGTGTGTATGTGTGTGTGTGTGGGGGGGTGGCTGCCTATCAGCTTCTGATCAGTTGATCGGTGGCCGGTAGGCAGAATGGGCTTCTGTGCCGTGTGGTAAACTCTCCTGGGGGGACCCAATTTGTGAATCAGATGTCCGATATCCAATCTTCACCAAGTTTGGCAGGCATGTTGGGGAAAGACATAGGAAGCTCCATTATGATTCTGGAGTTGCTAAGTACCTGGCGGAAGCTTTCCTAGCTTTCCTCTTTGTGACTATATAACTCGGGGGTCTGTGATCCAATGTTCACCAAACATTCAGAAGTTGTAGAAAAGTGTCTGAGGAAGCTTCCCTGCAAATTTGGTGTCTCTAGGTGCTTAGCGGATAGTTTTATAGTGGTTTAAAGTGCAGACAAATTGACAGATCGATCCATCAATTCGTCAAAGAATATTTGTATATTCGTATTCGTTGATCCGTTAACCTTGACGAATAACGGATCAAAACAAATTGCCATTTTTTTTATTTGTCCCCATCTCTAATCCAAACTCGTTGCAGATTAGGCCCAATCATGGTTTTGGGGTTCATGACTCCCCATTTGTAAACAGTATATATGTATCTGACCAATATATTGTCAGGGCCTTCTCACTGTTTGAGAGGAGCCCCAGCTGTCTGTTTTGGCATACTTTTGTTTTCTCAGTAAAAATGTGTTGTATAGCTCAAATTTCCTAAAAGCCTAAAAATCAAGGCTAACACTAGCTTCCCACATATCTTCTTGTAGATAGTACACATGAACAATGATTGAGGAAGGAGAATAGAAATCAGGCCACATATAGCACCTTATATGTCATTTCCAGATTGGAACAAAAGCTAAGACAAAACTCACATGAGAATTTCAGATGTTTTCATTCAAAATGTCATGGTGGGCATTGCACATTGCACATTCCTAGCTGCCTTCCTCTATGCAATGATGAGATTTCCAGTAGACTTGGATTGCCATTTATATTTCCCTGCATTTTGTTCTGTGGAAATCCAACATTCTTTGATTTCCTTCACTATGAGGAACAACTTCAAATAAATGTGTTTCTCACAGCAAGGACGTGAATGAGAGTCAGAGGTGAGAGAAGTGAGTGGCAGTTTGAATTAGCTTTTCAGTCTTCCCATTTTCCCAGTTCACAGAACTACATTGCTATTAAGGGGTTTTTACAGGCCACTTGAGTTTAAACACTTTATCAAGAGCTGGTTAATCGTGCCAGTTTAGGCTCTGGCCAAAATCACCTAGTCTCACTCTCCTTGCCAACCTGGTTTCTGTGATTAAATCGTTTAAAACAAAACATGCAAAGCAGAAACAGATAGCCCTTGCAAGCTTGGCAGCTGTAAATACAGCTAAACCTCCTACAGTCTTTGCCACAAATGATTTATGAGTAGAGATGGGCATGAACCACTTGTTCGTCCTTTGGACGAACAGCTGTTTGGTGCTTCCCAGTCTTACCACCTCCGGTGTCTGCTCACTTAGAGGCAGCGGCCTGGTTTCCTTCTCCAGGTACTGCCTCTAAGTGGGCAACGTCCAGAGGAGGTGGGGCTGGGAAGCACCAAACATCAGTTCAGCTGAAAAACAAACCAGCACAAACCACCGTACTGGTGGTTAATGTCCATCTCTGTTTATGAGGCAGTTTGCTGGATAGAGTGATAGGTTAGGACTCAGTAGACCTGGGTTCAAATCCACACTCATTCTTGAAAAATCAGAATGGCAAAGAGAAACCACTCTTTGGACCTCTTTCATGCCTCAAAAACTGTATCAGCACCCAATGACTTGATGCTACATAGCAATAGTGAGTGCACATTTATTTAATTACAAACTTTCTTCTGAATAAAGTGCACAAATGGATAACCAAAATGTTTGTTGTTGTTTAGTCGTTAAGTCGTGTCCGACTCTTCGTGACCCCATGGACCAGAGCATGCCAGGCCCTCCTGTCTTCCACTGCCTCCCGGACTTTGGTCAAATTCATGTTGGTAGCTTCGATGACACTGTCCAACCATCTCGTCCTCTGTCGTCCCCTTCTCCTCTTGCCTTCACTCTTTCCCAACATCAGGGTCTACCCCTTCATATTAAGTGGAACTGTCTATTACCAATCTACACTTGCATAAGCAAGTAGGTCTTGGCGATAAATTGCTGCTCATTAATGATGTGCTGATTAAGCTCCTGGCCATGGGCCAAATAATTTATGCAAGGATAAACTGGGAATAGCATCCTGGCCAGTGATGTTAGCATTAGATTGTCAGAAGGTAACTTATTCATTGATGGAATGACGATGGATTGTTCAGGACCTCTTTTCCTGTACCTAAGTGGTTTCCCAGGAAGTCTTGCTGCCTGCGATGCCAGGCACTCCATTTCTCTTTTATCTTATCCCTTGCCACAAGATGATAAGACATTTTCTTTCTAAAGTTGCATTTGACCTGGAAGTTAATGTCCACTATTTATGGGAAGAGGGGATCCTAACAGTTTAAATGTGGTACACTTTTCTAAAGTGTGCTTTAGACTCACTTTTCTGTGTGGAAAACAGGGAGCAATGTTCATGAGAGGAAGAAAGGAAGTAAGACCAAAACGAAATGCTCCATTTTTGTCCCTGCTATGAAATGCCAAAGTTTGAAAGCAATAAACAGAAAGGAATGTAGAATGCTGAAGAAAAGCTTTAGAAGATAAAAGGAAATGTGACCTGTTCTTTCACCTTTACATGAAGGCTCATATTGGAGGAGGGAAGTTGAACTAGAGGAATGTTAAACATTTGTGTTCAGAGAACTGAGCTGCAGGCATATCTGGTGTGTTAAAGAAAGGGCTCAGCCAATTGTTTGGTCCACTGGTCAGTTTGGTTCACTCTTCTTTCTGGCGATGACACATTGTAATCACTGTAGTGAACCAGATGGTCCCCAGAACAGTCCTATTCACACCTTTTTGAGTCCTTTCAGGGGCTTCTACTTTTTTGGTGCAGGTAGGATCACTCTAGGTTGGTCCATTTCCAGTGTGTCTAATCACTGGGAATAGACCAAAAGCAGCTGTCAAGACTCCTTCCAGTTTGAATTTCCAATATCGAGAAATGGCTTAATAAGTCATTTCAGGATATCAGCACATCAGGATATTGTGATATTTATACTTAAACTTTTTTATTGAGTTGTGATCCCTTTAACACAATTGCAAGGCAAGAATAAAGAGGAAAACA
Source organism: Intellagama lesueurii (assembly GCA_037013535.1). Classification (NCBI taxonomy): domain Eukaryota; kingdom Metazoa; phylum Chordata; class Lepidosauria; order Squamata; family Agamidae; genus Intellagama; species Intellagama lesueurii. Next base: position 11,440,464 of record JBAJHW010000010.1, on the reverse strand, counting down.
GACACTCCACTCACCTCTGTGTGTTTCTTTGTTTCACTTTGGCCTAAATCTTATGTATAGTATATGTATATCTGGGGAAAGGTGGAGATGTCACTGGTAGGGAGAGATTTTTTTTGTAATTAAAGACCTCCTCCTTCCATCCCATGGCTCCAGCACTTTCTGCATAATGAAACAGATTACTCACATTGGGACAAGCTGTGCAAAAGAAGGAAACCTTTCAATACTTAAAAGCTTCCCCTGCTGGTAATTAGCATTGACCAAAGTTTCCTGAGATATGTCTAGTTGCTGAGAGGCACCACAACCAATACGGAAGTGTCATTTTTGTATTATAGTCCACTCAATGGATTTTACTGGAGAGGACAACATAGAAATATTGACAGTTGAACTGGCTGCATGAAAACAGTTCACAACATTTGGGACTATGAAGATGACAATGAAAATGGCAAAGCCATTATAAAATGGGCAGAATCCTATTCAGTGTGCCTTATACTTGATCCTAAACTACCCAGTTCATTTAACAGTTGCAGGTGGTAGAGATGCTACAGTCCAGATCTAATTTTTGTTAGTGAACCTATAGTTCAACAGTGCATTGAGAGCATAGGTGTGTGGTTCCTAATCTCAGACACTCGGCACAGATCCATTCTATGTCAGATTTACTCAGTTATCTAACCTCAATCTATGCTGTTCTGTAAGAAGTATAATTTCAAAAAAGTCAACTGGGAAAAGCTTGCAACAATGTTAGACACAACTATGCTTCAGACTAATCACAGAATTATGATCAATTTGTAATTTCCATTTTAGAATGTGACCAATAACATTCCAGGTTTCACATTGGAAACATACACCCAATACTTAGATTATATTTCATACTTCGAAGAAAATCCTTTTAGTGAACTTACAGTAAAAGCTGGGAGAAATTTGATCTTGAGTCTTGTGGAAGCAAAAAGACACTATAATAGAGCTTGATATGGCAAGAAGCAGGCAGAAAGCTTGGAGACTGGTGAAGAGACTGAACAATGACCCAAACAAAAGGACATTGCATGCAAACATAACCTGCAACCAAATAATAATAATAATAATAATAATAATAATAATAATAATAATAATAATAATAATAACAATAACAACAACAACAACAACAACAATAACAATAATAATAACTTTTGAACGACAGAGTTGGAAGGGACCCTACGAATCATTGAGTCCAGTCCCTGTCAAGGAGGCACAGTGGGGATTCGAAATCTTAACCTCTCGCTCCGCAGCCAGAGACCTAAGCCACTAAGCTATAGCACACTAACTGCTCCTGGCAGGGAAGACCAAGCAACATGCACTAAAACCAAAACATCATAAGGATATTCAGAGTGAATGCAAGGAACTTTCTACTGCCTTCAAATTGGCAGCATGCTAGCCATATGCACCATCATTACTTGCAACATGTTAAAGCAACATTCTGAAGAGCGGGGGGGGGGGGTATAGTATGTGGGTAGCTTCTCAACGAGAGGCAGAAACCTGATTTTAGGCGGGGGTTCATATGGAGAGGGAACCCTTCAGAATGTTTCGTTTGAAAGCAACAATACAGGGGGATGGGTTTAACATGCTCCTCTCATTGTGTGTGGATTGCACATATAGTACAACTCAACAGGACTTCATTTGAAACTAGAAATTAGGAGGGTATTACAAGTTGACTCCCTTTCCAGTCTTTTCTCACATAGCTAATGGTGTGTGTCATGGATGAACCATTTTAATGTTCAGTAAAGTTTTGGCCCTATTGCTCAGTGGCCTTAGATTAACCAATACACATATATCACCTATTTATTTATTTATTTATTTATTTATTTAACTTATATGCCGCCCACACTACCCAAAGGTCTCTGGGCGGCTTACAACAATTAAAATATAGTAAAAAAGATAAAACAATTAAAATACAATTAAAATATATACTCTTAAAATTGCGATCAGGACCCACAGTTGATATTATTTCAATTAAAAGCCTTCTGGAACAGGAAGGTTTTGACCTGGCGCTGAAATGTCATCAGCGTCGGCGCCAGACGAATCTCCCTCGGGAGGGCGTTCCATAGTCTGGGGGCAGCTGCCAAAAAGGCCCTTTGTATACCAGCCGTCCCTCTTACCTCCCTGAGTCTGCACAAAAGCAAACTTTATTCTGCCCACATCAGGAACTACAGAATAGGTTGTGTGCAAGGTTTCAGGCCACCCAGCTCTTGTCCTTGCCCTGTCTTTCTCTCCTTTCCCCCCCTGTTTCACATATTTCAAGTAAAATGTGTTTTTACCCAGGTACTAAAATTTATTCTGCATCCTGGGAGAAGAGTGATTTATAACCTTGCTTAGATCAGACAGGAAACAGAACGGCTTGACACTCAACACATTTTAATTTTCAAAGCTTTTCACCAAAACAAGATCAAAACATTACAGGCTGGTGGGAGGAGGATGAAGACGGCAAACGTTAGGATGAAAATGGTGATTATGAAATGGTATATTGTGGGGAACAGAAGCTTCCCCCCCCCCAAATCCAGAACTAAAGAAAGGAGGCATGGATGGTGGGTTTAATAAGGACCTGAACTTTATTTACTCTTAACTTGTAACTTCCTGCCTGCTGCAGAGGGACCTACTATAGTGCAGATACTTGGGCCAGGAGCCAGGGATCCCTGCTTACCCCTGCAGCTGCTGTTCTGTGGGCGAGTGCCAAGAACAGCAGCTGTCCCAAAGACAGCTCCTGGCTAGCTAACCCCCAGGTGACCCTCCCCAGCGGCCAGCCACCCAGGCCTCATGACCTTAGGTGGGCAGCGACCAGGTCTTGTCAGCTGTACACCCACCATCTCAGCAACTAAATCTCAAGATTCACAGAGCCAAAATGTTGACTAAAATTAACCCCCCCCCCCCATATGCCCTTTTGGAACTCACAGATACTCACTTGCCATTCGGCACCACTTGCTTGTGTGATCTAATTTAACTAGGACACTACCCCTGATCTGCCCATGTATGCCTTGTGAGTAATCAGCATGGGAGAAGTAAAAATTTCCCGCACACTGTTTGTTCAATGTGCCAGTCAGGTGAGATCGGCCCAAAATTCCTATCTGACCCCAGAATGACCAGCTACTCTCACACTGGATCCACGGGCCATTTCGCTCTGAGAAGGGGCTGAATTGAGGACAGGACTGCCTTTTAAGGTCCCTGTTCCCACCCTTAACCAGCAACATGGATATGCCAGACCTGTATTATCTCCACACGTGAGAATCACTATTCTCCTTGTGCTACAAGATGGGGAGGTATTTTGTGGCATTTTCAACAAGAGGTGGAATGAGAACAATTTTCTCCTGTGTGCGAATGAAGCAAAAAATGCTTTCGGTACTTGTTTTGAAGAAGTGAAATTGACTCATGAAAGCTAGCATACTGTATGATTTTTGAAAAACTTTTTATTAGTGGTCTATAAAGGTATTGCCTACCGCCTGTTCTTGCATGTGTGTTTTGTAACAGCCACATGGCTCCCTCTTTTTATTTCAATTATGAGGATGTCAAAAAAGAGACCCCTCCCCCCCCATACCAACAAGAAGGCACATGGACTCTCAACACCAGTGGAGCAGGATTGCAACCACTAGGGTAATTTTTTTTTACATTAATCCGACACCAATTGGCTATACCTAATGAGTTTACTAAATTATACCCTAATTCCCTAATGGAGGACATGGATTTTCTGCATCACTCCCCCCCTCCCCCCCGGGCCAAGCATGTCTGTTTCAAAGAAGAGCCAAATGGAGAGAAGTATGTGTGTGCATGCATGGCCTGTGTCTCTTTGTTTGAAGAACTTGGGTGTGAAATCCAATCCGCAGCTGCCTCAGCCGCAACTTTGAAACAGCAACCTCACTGCTTCTGGCCTCTTTCCTGACTTACATCTAAGAAAGACGTGCCTGGCAAAATCCATCTTGCCAAGAATTTTTGGACTTTAAGAATATCTTTCCTGGCAAAATCCATCTTGCCACGAACATTTGGATGTTTGCTACTTGCTTTGAAGAAGTGGGATTTATCCACGAAAGATTGCATATTGGATGATTATTTATTTATTTTTATCAGTGGTCTATAAAGGCATCACCTATTCTTGCACTTGTATTTTCTACTGGCCACATGGCTCCCCCACCTTTTATTTCAATCAAGTAAGTTAGACAACAGTTGCATGAAAATAGCCAAACATGCACAAAATAACAACTTTTGCTTTGGTGCATGGACTTTTCAGGATTAAAAGCATACCTGCATCTTTTAAAACACACAGCCAGCATTCTGTGCTTACAGTCTGTTTGTGCCCGCACTTCGCTTCTGAAAAGGGAAAGGGCACTATTTCTTTCATACAGCTTTTTTGTGCATATTATGGAGACCTTGACAAGAAAAAGTGGTGCTGCTTGTCTTGTTCTCACCCAGAAGCAAAGAGTCTTTGGGTTCGGGGAGTTCCGTGTTGAAATGTCCCCGTTGAATGGAGACAGCCCAAACAAAGAATTTAAAACATTATTTACAGCCTTATTCTAGGTAAAGGAAGAAATGATCTCCTAAAGGGCAGGCCTTAACTGGATCGGTGCCAAAAAGGGCTTCCAGTTAGAAGAATAGTCTACAACCTTTTCAGAAATGGGGCCCACTGTATCTGGGGGGCACTCCTTCCTTCCTTCCTTCCTTCCTTCCTTCCTTCCTTCCTTCCTTCCTTCCTTCCTTCCTTCCTTCCACTCCCCCCTCAAAAGGTGGTTGAACTGCTGTTTAGACCAATATTAAGTATAGATGTAATTTTGTCATGCGCCTGACTCAGCAGTTCAAGGCCAATGAGACAGAACACATTGTTATTTTTTAAAGTGATACCTTTGCTAACATTGGCCCATTGCTTTCAATTATTCAAATTCTCTTTTCCCCTTCCTTCAAAATGTGTGTTTGGGGCCATTGTATTTCACACCCAAGTAATTTCTGCTTTTATTTTTGTTTCTTTCCTCCCCAGAGAACTAATTTTGAGAATCAAAGCTATTTATACATTTCAGGTTAGTGAAATATAATCGAACTAACCTGGGGCATGTTCCTGAGGTTGGAAGCTTCTGCATTTCTAGCTTGAGGAAAAAGAAAGGACAGAGTGAGATACTGCATGTCTAGGGTTAAGAAATCAACTTATTATGCTGTGCCTCATAGCATAACTACTTTCCTAACAGTTTGAGATCTTGTGGTATTTTCAGACACTGTGGCATCTCTTGTTTTTGTTTCCCACTATTAACTAAGAGACCTATTCATTATCATAGCTGTTACCAGATGGATCATATGAGAACCAGGATATATACCTGAATGCTCAAAGGTATGGACTTTTTGGCTTTTGATTGGCTAACTGAGTTGCTATGAGTTTATTATTATTGCTTATGCCTCACATTTAGCTTTAGGACTTCCATAATTCACATCTGGTTCATTCCCTATGCCACATAAATTTTACATTGTTTCCAAGGTATTGCAACTTTGGTTATGGATGTATAGCTAGATTAGGTAGCTTTCTTGTTTTATGATGGTTGTGTATACATTCCAAAATGTTTCTCTCTTTTATTCTCTACTTCTCCACTCTTTGTAAATAAACCTGCTTTCCTAAAGGTTGTGTCTATGTACATGTTCATCATTCAAAAAAGCCTTTGGTACTATGTCGAGCACATAACTCCTTGGTGCATTGCTGCTGTTTGTATTTAAATGCATTTACCTTGGACACCTAAAATAGAGGGTTCAGGTTTTGCTTTTCTCTGTTAGACTCTTAGGGGCATCTGAGGATCTCCTGACCCTGGCTCAGCTGGACAATAAGACTGAGGGCAGTGAACCCTGGTCATTTTGGTAATGCTGTGGGCTAAGGCTATACTAATGTATAGTAGTCAGATAGCTTCCATGAAGGTAATATCTCTCTTGAAAATGTAAGAAGTTTGAAATCTTGCCTATTCAACCATGATAGTGCTGAATTAAACTCCATACCCCATGACTCCTCAGTTTTAACATGTACAAAAATGCATACATGTACATATACATGTAGGCAGAACTACACTGGGAATAACTGTACTACTGAATTTGTCCATTACAAATGGCTGAAAATGGTCTCAGTTCATTTCTGGAAAAGAGCATGGAAAGAACCTGGAGAGTAATTAAAAAAAAATACAGGAGAGAGGGAAACTGACAAATTTATTCCATCCTTAAGGAAAATGGCCAACTGGCTGGATAGCTCAATGGTTTAGGTATCTGGCTGTGGAACCAGAGGTTGGGAGTTCGATTCTCTCCTGTGAGTTGAGCCAGCGTGTATGGACATGGGGTGCTCTGGGACTGTCAAGCTGCACAGTCCCAGAGCACCCCCAGAAGTGTTGGCCAATCAGCAATCTCAAATGCAGATTTTAACACATGGAATTATGGGAGGAGGGAGAATTCCTCACAGACTGACCTGCTTGCTTGTTTGAATACTAACCGATCACAGGGGTTTATTAATCCCAGAAACTCTTCCCTTCTCTCCCACATGTTTTTTTTACTCCATTACTTACCTTCCAAGGTGCCTAAGCAGCAGGCAGCATCCTTGCAACCTGCAGGTCTTCTCATGCCACATAGGCTGAAGAAAGAAATCATTTTGCTACTTTTAATCTTCTATTTTCGTCTCTTAACTTTGAAGCTCCTGTTTGCTTGCTATAGAATTTAGTGAGTAAATGCATTTCCCCCCTTTTATACCTAAAGATAGCCTCCTGAGTATTATTTCCATAAAGAGCTGGCTTGGGGAGAGGGGTGGAAATACATTAAAATTGTAGAGGGAGACTTCTATAGCTAATTCTAACCTTATGTAGCTGGGCTTCTGCTGCGCATTTTATTGGGGATTTAAGCAAATTTCCACAACTCTCAACAAAAAGAAGAGAATGGTAAACCACTACTGAGTGCTCACTACTTTGAAAATCCTGGAAGGCTTTGCTAGCAGTCAGAACTGACTTGATGACACATTATTCACATTATTATTATTATGAGGAAAATGAGGCTGGCCCAACTTTCTTTGAGTGATACTAAGTTTGAGGTGTATTAGAAGATTTAACTCACCAGCTCAATGGCAGCAACTTTAGTGGAAGAAGCTGTGTTAGGATGTGACTACACAGCGAGGGAAATGCAAATTAACTTGCATTATTTCACGGTGAAGTTGCAACCGGGCCGTTCGGTTCTCTTTGGAATAAGTGGCCACACAAGCAGAGGAGCAAAAAAGCCTTCTAACTGCACATCCATTTGAAGCACCTGTAGGCGGCGCAGTTCAAAGGAACTGCCTTAAGGCTTTCCTTCCTCAATCACTCATTTCCATATCTTATCTTGCCAGCTGGTAGAGCTCGTTAAGCTATTTTAAAAAATGAATAAACAGGACTGTCTACCCAGGAGGAGATGTTAAAAAATAAAGAGCGAGAGAGAGAGGGAGGGAGAGCTCCCTGTCCTCCTTTTAAGGCACGAGATGGGGAAGGTGCTTTGTCAAAGCACTGTTTTGTCTCCCCTCAGAGGTGCATAACAATCATGCACTGGAATGACCGCCAGATTTCTGGAGCAGAGTGGTGGTAGAGTCTAGGGATGGAGGTTTGTCTCAGAATAGTGCAAAAAGAATATTGGGGGCCAACAATAAATGGCCCCAGCCTGTGGACTGAATTTTATCACAAGTCAGAGTGGGAGTGGGGTGGTGGGTTAGTAAAGTCCCCCAAAAAAGCAAGTAGGCAAGAAGAGCAAGTAGACAGCTAAGAAACAGTCCCCTAAGCACCATCTCCCAGATGTTTCAACTTCTTTGGATGAGGAGCCCTTCCCAGAAAAACCTGACAGGTACATCCAGGTTCTAAAGCTGGTGAATTCAGACTTCGGCAGCCGTTTTTTGTCCTATGGTGAATACAGGAAATGGGTAGGTAGGGCTAAGTCCATGGAAGTTACAAGGGATTATGGAAGCTATAGGTTTTTTTGTTTTTGCACAGGGGGAGGTTTCTTGTGCAAATAAGTGGAGACTACCACACCCACAATTCCTTGCAACTCCCACAGAGATGAAAATCACTGCTAGAGTCTAAATTCACCAGCATTAAGGATTTGAAATTTAATTATGCAAACTATACATCCCCACCCCTCACCCCAGTGAGCTGAATACTCAGTTTACTGGCCTTGGAAGGATGGAAGGCTGAGTCAACCTTGAGTCAGCTACCTGAATCTATTAGGATCAAACCCAGGTCATAAGCAGAGTCTTTGCTGCAGTACTACAGTTTAAGCACTGCATCATGAGGTGCATTGTTGCATGCAGTTTCAAAAATGCATGCAAACATGGTTTTGTTAATGTAGAAAATGTGTGCATTAGGTAAAATGCATAAATAAGTATACACATGAGGGAAATGTGCACATTAGAGCAAATGTTGCAACACATTCTCAGCTGAACAAAAGTTTGTAAAAAAATGTGTATTGTAGCAGAAATACATACAAAATTGTTTTTCAGGAACAAATTATTTCTGTGCAAACAGAAGAGTGGGGCTGTGTGCCTGTGTGTGTTTGAGCATGCATTCACGTTTAACAAATACAGAAGATGAAATTGACTTAAGATGGAACACAACAACTCTGAAATACAGATCCGCCCATTCTTAGTACTGTGTCACTTCACTGCCATCGAATCCTTCAGCAGCTCATTCTTGTCTAGAAATGTCAGAAGCCCTTGACTAGACCTTCTGAGTCTCAGCAGCTCAAAGAATTAGGCTGATAAAGTATAATTGCAAATTCTTAAATTTGACAAGGAATGATTAAAATATACCACTGAAGTGGGGGGAAAAGGCCTATGCTTTATTTACCAAAACATATAACATGTTGAATTAAATATTTATGACGCCGTATTCTCGAAGGTTTTCATGGCCAGGATCTGATGGTTGTAGGTTTTTTGGGCTGTTTGGCCGTGTTCTGGAAGTTTTTCTTCCTAACGTTTCACCAGTCTCTGTGGTCGGCATCTTCAGAGGACAGGAGTTTGAACTCTTGTCTGTGTTCAGAACACACATTTTATTAAAAAAAAAGAAAAAAGAAAAAAAAAGGAAAAAAAAGAAAACTCACCTCTACCTCCTTCCAACATGAATGAGTAGTAAGAAGAATATATGAAATCAATTATTTACTATGTAGCAGTCAACTGGTTCCAGAAAAAATCCATCCAGAGAAGAAAATGTAGGTTTTGCTCTTGTTGTTTTTAAAACCTGTTTTCTGCTTTGTTTCTAGCACACCTATTTGCAAGATAATAGCATCCAAGTGCTAGAAAAAAATTTTCCCCAACATATTTACTATTTCCTCTCCAATACTATTGTGAAAACTGAGCTCCAGATTTCACACTTCTCCCAGTCTGAATATTTGCAAGTACGAGATGGTCAGAGAGTTACTATTAAAGCTTTCTAGGTATTATATTTTCTTAAGCAAGAGATTCAGAAAGCTTGGCTCAATATGTAATTGCTGCATTGCACACATAAATTAGTTCTCTCTCACTCACCTTCTTATAACTGTTCAGGTTGCCAGAGTATCAGAGGCATGCACATTCATTCTATTTTCAAGACAGAAGGTATAGGGATGTGAACAGCATTTGCTAAATTCCTCCATCTCATTTATTTAGGCTGTCTTGATGGAACAAGATGCCTTAGCTAAGAATACTCAATCCTTGCAAAATTCCTTACTTACAACATGAAAATGAGACAGAGCTCTACAATTTGTGTGAAATTCTTTGTGTGAAACCAAATGACTTTCCCTCTTTGAAGCAAAGCACACCCATGAAGCAAGCCCAAAATGGAGGGTTGTTCAGAAAAGATGCAAACAACCCATCTCTTAACAGTCCATTAGACAAAGCAGCAACTCTCAAGATTTTGTGGAAGTTGCACAAATTATCTCATTTGCGCAAAAGGCATTCTCACAGATGTGAAAACTGCCTTTGTGTAGTCAAGAAATTGCCTCTGTGTTTCCAGATCTCTGTTTTTATTATTATTATTTTTAAAGCTCACAAATGGGGATAGAAATGCAAATGCTCATGACTTGGCGGGCACTCCCCAGTGTTGTAATTGGAGTACATCTCCACTAAAGGCACGTAGAAAAATTCTTTTTTCTGGAATCAGAAACACTCAATCCCAAAAGTGGAATAATAGTTCAATAATGTTTAGTAAACTAAATTGAGTAAGAAATCAAAGGGAAATAATATTCTGGAATTCAGAATGGCTACATAAACAGTGATGCACTTTTCCTCCCCTTTAGCCTAGAGTTCTGAAAAACGGCTGGTGGAGCAGCTGCAGGAGGAAAGAAATACTGTGTGGTAGCCTCTGTCTGAACCCTCCCTATCAGCTTGGCAGATGGAGTGTCCTGTGGATGTCTTGGGCTTTGTGGTGTGTGTGTGTGTGTGTGTGTGTGTGTTCAGCCTTTCTCCTTTGGGGCCAGCAGCTCAGTCTGCTGTGTTGTTTGAAATTTCCCCTTTCCTTCATTCAAATTGCCAACCTTTTTAATTCTACAAATGCTGAATGGGATATGAAAGATCTTACTTGGAAATGCATGCTCCAAGAAGAAAAAGTTTCTGTAAGGTTTTTTTTTAATCTCTAGTGGGATTTTACTGGAATGAGAGAAGTTTATTTTATTATGAGTAACTAACTAAATTGTATATATAATTTTAGAATTTTTTTATTTCAACCCTTTGCAAGTTGAATGTTTGCTGCTGTTTTTGTTATTTGTTTGTGTCTATTGCATTTGAAATTGAAATGGTCTGAAGACTTCTTCAATAACGTACCTACCTAGCTACTACCTCCAAGAGTGAACAACTGCCAGTTGCACTTCCTTAATAGTAAGTCCAGAATCACTGAAATACCACTAATTTGGTTTGGGTTTGCTCATCGGTCCAGAGACAGTGTATATGTCTACTATAACACATCCTAGAAATATGTCTGCAGGGTAGTTTCTATCTGAGGATACTATTATTTGTAATTATTCCACTGATTAATCTAATTCAATGTCAGAACCTGCAAAAATGTCTCCACTAGCCAAAAAAAAAGAGAGAGAGTGATCTGTGTCATATCAGTGCTTGTAGACAGATGGCAGCTTCTTCTCAAGACAGTTTTTTCTCTCCAAGCATCTTATTAAAAGGACTGAGAAATGAGCAGTGATATTCAAGCATCCCGAGCAAAACAGCTCATCATCCAAATGGCATCTGTATCTGAAAGGCAATGACTCCATGAGATGTTCGCAAGTTATGACTCATAGTCACTTTGGTGGTACAAGAGTCCAAACGAGTGACCTATCTTAATCACCACCTGATAATTGGATGAACTACTGCCAAGGTTCAGGGGGCTCATAAAGAAGTCACTATTACTCTTCTCCATCCCAAGAGAAAGATAAGATTTTATCCATGACACATAATCAAAAGGGTATTACTTTGGAAAGATAAATACATCGTGGTATGCCGAGACCTACATCTAATGAACCAAGTTGAACACCTGACCCTTAACATTATGAAATGTTGCTATTAGAAAAGAAGACATTGATTTCTGTCTTTTTTACTACACATCCTAAAAATAATTGTCTTACATACACCATCAATTGTTTACACCTTGAACTTTGGGATGCAAAAAGTTTTCAATTTCTGCCCATATTTGAAAGACAAAGAGGAGTAGACTGCCTGAATTCAGGCTTTGGTGAACTTCAGATGAAATGCAGGGATTTCATATTCTGTGGAAAATGGTATATCAGGTTAGTTAAGCACATGAAATACGAGTTGGGGGATCCATGCTTTAAATCTCATTCCAGCAATGAACTCACTTCCTGGCCTTAGGCAGGTTACTAACTCTTTGGCCTTAAAATACAAACCTGAAAAGGAGGGAGTGGGGGACAGCAGGATTATGTCAGAACCAGAGGTCTATTTCCACTTTAACATGTAATTGTTTAAACACACACAAGAATTCACACTGACACATGTATTAAAATTCATATTCTTAAACATAGTTTAGCTATTTTAAACCTAATTTTCCATATTTAAAATGTATTTTTCTGTCTCTCAAAGCATGCATTTCGAAGTTATTTCAAATTAGGATTGTACAGAATGCTCATTAAATTCTTCATTCTCATCAGTTCTCATTCTCGTTCTCTTCTCTTGTCGGGAGGAACAAAAATACCTTGTTCTCTAGCAGGGTGAGGAGATTACTTTTGTGGTTTCTCTTCCTTTCATACAAAGAGGAGGCAAGTAAAGATTTACAGCCCTACACATACATTTTTTGAAACCACATTTTGGTAGAATAAAGAGCATAACAAAAAGTACAAAAAAACATTGGATTGAATTACTCTGCACATTCGTCTGTGTTGTGTTGATATGCTCAGGTCAATTTCCAGTGGAAGAAATAAAGGCAGAAATCCTGAGGTGTCACTACAGTACTCCTAACCTCCATATATTTATTGAACTTCTTTTGGAGGACTTTTAAGGTAGTGACAATCCTAATAGCCCCACTGAGGTATTACTTACTCTGGTTTTACTCATCAAGCAAGCAGGACAGTGCCTAGATGTTCTATGCTGTTGCTTTCCCCACATAAGAAGTTGTACATTTGCAGAAGAGAGGTTCCTGGTCACATGTAAACTCTGAGAAATTGGGATTCTTGCTCATGGGGACGGCCTATGCATCATTCGAAACTTCCTCTCTGCAGACAGTTCTCCTTCCATGTGGAGAAGAAGTGGACTGGCAGTTTATATTATTCCACATTGGTGAGGGCAGAAGATTGTCCACTGCACCTGTACCCATCCACCTCTTCCAACACTTTGCTGTGGCTTTCCAGTATTTGTCACCGGAGAGGACTACCTATAATAACTACAGAAACTGGACCAAACTGTGAATTTGCTCATACGTCTTGTTGTTGCTGATTTGGGGGCATACATTCACCAATTTCAGAGATTAATGTTTGTTTGGTTTTTAAAAAAATGGTATCTGTGTCAGGATTTTGTTCCTTTAAGTGAACAAGGGGTTAAATTTAATATTGTAGTAGAGAATGCGAAGTCATGCATGTAACGTCAGAAGCCAAGTAATGACTGAGAGCATACAGGTGGGACAAGCTTATGTAATGCTTATGTAATGCTTGTTGAACATGATCAGCTGCCATGTGTGCAGTGATTGGCTGTTCTGTGTATATAAGCAAGAGAGTCAGAACAGATCCTTGCCACTCAGTTGTGAGTCTGGTGTGGCCATTTGCTTTACTTGAATATGTATATAATGTTGCTCTGAGATGTCTATGCCAATGTATATATATTTAACCAAGCCTAATACATAATGTTATAAGTTGTATCAGAACTCTCTCCGTGCATTTTCTCACATTTGCGTCTTTACTCTGCTAATGAAGTGGGAGGATTTGAAGCAGCCAGATAAGAGGCTCTGTGTAACTTGTTGTCTTTAGTTCCAAGGTTTGTTTTTCCAAACAGAGTGCTCTTACAAGCCTCATATCCAATCTGACTCCAAGCTTTTAGAGAGGCAAGAGCCATATAAAGCCTCTGGAGTTGGCCCCATGCCAACAATCTGTGTATCTTTCCCAGACCTGCCAATAAGGCCACTTCCCAAGAAGGGGGCTACTTGCTCAACTTCTTGGTGTTTCTATGGATGAAGGGAAAAGAGAAGACCTCCTTTCTGCTCCCTGCCTTTCCTCACTGCTACCTTCTAGCGCAGAGGTGTCAAACTCAATTTCATCTTGGGCTGCATCGGCATTATGGTTGCCCTCAAATGGCCGGTTGTAAGACTATATAAATGTAAGAACAGGAGTGGGCAATAGCGAGGACTACATTTCCCAAGATGCTGTACGCCACCCAAGTGGTTGTACTTTCTGACTCTTCGCTGCTTGGAATGCTGGGATTAGAAGTCCCGCTGGGCAGATTCCTAGCATCCTTGTGGAGCATTATGGGTGACCAAGTAAGTGCCTCAGTATTGTATACTGCACAGTAGCAGGCAACACTGCAAGGGCCACATGAAACGGCCTGGCAGGACGGAATCAGCCCGCAAGCCTTGAGTTTAACACATGTGTTCTAGTGGTTTCTAGCATGGAAAGAGTATAGTATAAAAAGCCAGAGCTAGTCTGTTGAGTTTGGCCTTATGTTCATGACAAGGCAACAGCATGTTCGGGAAAGTGTTATTCCCCAAGGACTATGGGGAACCTTCCCGCTTGCCAAGAAATGAAATAATCTCTCTTCTTTTATCTGAAGCTTAGGGACATATGGTGAAGTAGGGGTTACTAAGGTCTCTATACTTGTTGCAGATCTTGTTAAATTACTGTGTTGTGGCCCAGTAATCCCACTCAATGTCACAGAATATTCCCCCACCCCTTCACCCTTCCGTGTTTTCTTTAATAGCTGGAGGGAGAATAACTCTAACTAGGCTGTTCTGCTTCAGACTGCAGAAGGGAGATGGGCTTTTCTGAAAGCTTTTCCAAAGAGCCAACAAAGAAACCAAAACATCCTGCAGAAAGACACCCTCTGTGGCAGTGAGTATGGTAAACTCCCTTTCCTTGCCATGCGGGAAGCGATTTTCTTCTGTTTGCTTTTAATATGTGGGGGGATACTTCAGTGATATAGAGTCCAACAGAACTTCTCCATGTGATTCTGTTGGTATGACCCACCTCTACAACGAAATCTTACACATTCATTGGCATAACTGACTGTCCTTAACACCCGGACTACCAGAGTTGGTCTTCTTTGAACTTTCATTCTTCTGAACAAAAGCTGCTGACTGTAAGCAAATCCTTGCATTTGCTTTGTGTACTTTCTCTTCAGTTTTATAGATTTCAAAACACAATTGTGTCAGAATAAATACATGTTTTGTATAATATCTAAAATAGGGAATTGTCCTGGTGATGGCGAGAAGGACAAGAAGTTTCTCAGACGTGAGATTTATTACCCTATGTTGACTATCTTTTATTATTATTATTATTATTATTATTATTATTATTATTATTATTATTATTATTATTATTATTATTATTATTATTATTATTATTATTATTATTATTATTATTATGGACAAATACAATTGTTTTTTGAACCTTGTATTTAAAGGGCAGAGTGGCAGACACAAATAGATGTTTGTTGATTGCAAAAAAAAAAGGTGGTAATCATATTGTTATGGCAACCACAACTCCTCTTGCAAACAATGATCAAAGCGAGGCTTGAGTGCTTTGTAAATGTGATTTCCATTTCACGGACCCTTCAGCTGAACTGTTGCCTTATTTTTTAATAAATGCACGTTGGTATTCTAAGCAAATTCTTTGGTGGGCTTTAATCATTTAAATAGGATCATCCAAGTACAATTAATTTTATAGTCATCAGCTCACTTTGCTGAAATAATTATATTTGTGAAGTTAATATTAGACTTTGGTTAACCTTTCTGGTTTAATCTTTCAACCAAGACTGCATACATAGTCAGCAATTCTCCTTCAAACTCATTGAGTCACTTGGAGGTCACTGCCTTTGATTTCTCTCTCAGGTACCTACCCAGTGCCTCTGAATATCCCAAAGATATCTGTAAGACTATCTATATGGGTTTTTCCAACATCATTAGCATCTGGGTACCCGTTGAAGGAGTAGACTGGTTGGGAAAGACATACCCATGTGAATGTGGTATCTATACAGTGACTCTACTATTGTCTAAAGCTCCCTTCCCATTTACATGCCCATATTTGTCTGCTTTGTATTCTCTTCTTATGTAGATGCCCACAAAAAGTTGTATTTGTTGTCCTCTTGTCAACATGGAAGACCTTTCCCAAAGATAACATACTTAAGAAGGGACTTCCAGATGCTGGGTTAAAGCCTTAGCTGATGAGTTTTTGAACAGTGTCTTAGGCCAGAATATAGAATTTTTTTATTTTTTGGGAACTCTTACAATGAAGGCACACCTGCATGAATAAATAAAATGTTCTTTTTACCTGTTCCCCGTAGTCCACACATACAGTCTGAGCACCAGATGTGGCAGTGTGACTAAGGAAAAACCCTGAACCTGATGTTGCAGCTTTTGCCCCAAGGAAGGTGCTCCCTTCAAAAGAATCATGGGTGAGATCAGAGATGCAATAATTTTTTGGAAATTTACTCAGTGTTGACGGGGCAGCCTGTCTTAACAGCCTGCTAAGAAATAGCCAGTCCCCAGAATATTTCTCACCTCCTGTATAAGAACAGGAGAAGGATTTTTTTTCCTTTGAGGTTTCTGTCAACTATAAAAAAAGTCTCTATGTAAGCCTGCACCACTTCACTTTGTGATGCAAAATAAGTACATACAGAGAACAAGCACAGGATGACTGACGTTTCATCCAACCAATGCAAACAACCCATCCGCTGCTTTGAAGATTTAAACATTCATGAAGGGAAGCAGCAGCCAGTGTAATTGCATGCAGTCTGTGTAAAAATGGCTCTCATAAATGTGAAAAATGTTGTTGAAAACAAGAGCAAATATTTCACAGGTCAGGAGAAAGATTTGACAGTTTCTCATTCACACATGCAAGAATGATAAAAGAGAGAATTTATATTCCCAGGGGGATTAGCCTAGGGTAGATCTGTTCATCATTATTTTAGCCATAATGAGCCCTCAAAGTCATACTGAACTTAAAGGAGAAGACAGACTCACCCCCTAGTCCTTTTTCTGAAGGGTCTCCCCAGGCTATAGCCTGTGTTCTGTTCCATGGATCAATACATTGAGAGTTCTGTCAGAGAAATGGACCTCCCTCCAAAGAGCAGGAATGCCCTGAAGAGAATTATCCACCTAAGCTCACTTCCTAGAAAGGGTTGAGTAAGTGCCAGATGTCTAAGAAGCTGCATTTGTAACATTAGACTCTGGCCAGAGTCCTATTGCTTTTGGAGGAGGAAAAATTTGGAAGCCACTGTGGCTAAGAGACAAGGTGCTGATTTTGTGACCAGGCTTTGGTTGTTGCAGAAACATGCATTTATTCTGGTGACTCTTTTTCCTTTGGTGGTTAAATCTAGTTAAACACTAGAGAAGCTGTGGCTCCAACTGTCTTTAGCAAACATCTTTCACACCCCTTCAGCCTGAGAGTGTAACTTTGCCATATATTTGGTCCAGAGCTTGGCAATGTTACTCTTTGAAATATAAATCCTAGAATCCCCTAAACAGAATAGATAATGCTGATCTATAGATATTGAAAGTTATAGTCCAAACATAACTTTCTCAAACATTGGGTCCAGTTCTTCCTGGATCATGCAGACATTTGCACCTTGAATTATCTAGGCTTGAATGATTGGCTAAAATCCTGTTGTGTAGCTCTACCAGTACACCAGGAGTGACATCTCAAGCAGTGACAGATTGTGCTGATCAAAGAGCCCCTCTTCAGTTTCAGAGTGAGCCAACTTTGTGTCATTGCACATGAATTGCACACAACCCATAATCAAAGCAGGACCTCTTAAATTAGCAATATGCTGATACCAATGACATAGTTGATGGAGCAAGTCAAAAGGATAATGGACAATATCTAAAATACATTCTTCTCCTCTTTCTCCTTCCCCTTCTTCTTCCTGGTGGGGTGCTCATTTTATTTTCCCCCCTTTCTTTCTTCTCCTCAGTTTTGATATTGCAAGGCATTGTTCTTTCCAAAACTATGAAACCATATTAAATATTATCTTTTCCCCCTCCCCATGAGGGCCTTCAAGTTATAATTAAAAATGAAATATGTATGTAAAAGCTTGTCTGATTTTCATGGGTCCTAATCACTCTTGAGATCTGAAGCACTTTGGTTAAGATGGGTGGGTGTGAGAAAGAAAGTCTCCATGGGATCTTTTGTACAAGGATAGGGCAGTAATATTTGCACAGCAGGAGGGAAAAGGCCTGATAGATTTTGATAGTGCTTTATGCAAAGCAGTTATGTGTTATTTTTATATAATTGTATGGTATATTGCTTTGTGTGTAAAGAGAAATGTAGGCAGCATGCTGGGGCAGAAAAAAAATAAAACAACACTTTCTCCCCCTATTAAATGCTTCATTAAAAGAAAAAGAACTTAAGGGTATTCATTGTAGATTCAAGTTTGGCATCTGTCTTTGACTGGATATAATTTATGCTTCTTTCAAAACCCAATCTTTGCAAACAACCCCTACAAATGATAAACTAATTATTGAACAAACAGATCTACAGTGTATGGCCTGCTGCAGAAGCATTAATCACTCTGTTTTGCATCTCAGAAAAGCTGCCCTGCCAACAAGGAGACAATGGGGAGCTTTCATGAATTCAGTCCGAAATCCACAAAACATGGCACTCATTTAATCAAGCACGTTCATCCCACATCTGAGAGTGAAGTCATGCATATACAAAGATGGACCTACCCTTTTGCTGCCTGAGGAAAAGATGGTACCAGTCAGCTGAATTTTGCTTCAAAACTTGGGAAAGGGCAGAATCTTCCTTGATATTTTGGGGATGGGCAGAAACCAGGAAGCATTGCAATAAAAAAGTTCTCTGTCCAACGATGGCATCCTCACAGTTTCCCAGCTGTTAGGCTTTAACAGATTGGCTCGGACAGTTGGTACATCACCGTCATAATGTTTCTTTCTTGCTCCTTCCTACACCATGCACTCTGGTTACAACTATAGCTGTAATCAGGTGTGGGCAACATCC
Organism: Intellagama lesueurii; assembly: GCA_037013535.1. NCBI lineage: Eukaryota > Metazoa > Chordata > Lepidosauria > Squamata > Agamidae > Intellagama > Intellagama lesueurii. The sequence continues at coordinate 11,421,852 of JBAJHW010000010.1, read as the reverse complement.
ATCTCTGATGTGAATCCTCACTTGTTTTGTTTTCATATAAGAGAATTAATAATCACACCACTAGTTGAGATTCTGAACATTTTTGCATATTTGCCGCAATCTGGAATTTTTTCTGGAAGTGGTTTCTATGAAACCTCCCACTGTTGTGCTGCGCTGCTTTGGGGGTGTTTTGTTTTGCTCTCACTCAGGAGTAAAACATCTCACGGCAATTTAGATTTTCTTTAATGTCAAGGTGATGAAACAACTGCCCAAACCATATCAAGACATCTGCTTTCATTGAGTATGTGAGAATCTCTCAGTAGCACCTTTACTTATGACCTAATGGTTGGGCAATGTAGTCCTGAAGATATTGTGGGACTCCAGTCCTCATCAGTCCTAGGCAGATGGGCCAAAATGGAAGTAGTCCAATGACACCTAAAGCACAACAGTTTCCTACCCCAACCTATTTTAACGAAAAGCAAACCAAATTGAAACAATTGGACACTAGCAACCAGCAGTACAGAGTGTGTTAAACACAACTCAGCTATCCTCATGGTCAGATGGATAGCATAAACATACACAGTTCACCTTTCTAAGCTGCTGGTTAGTACACACACTATTTATTTATTTATTTATTTATTTATTTAAAATCTGGCCAACATCAGTGAAGACAATATATAATAGCCAAAAATAAATATACAAGTATTTAAAAGAATCAAATAAATTTCACACTAAAATGATAAACAAAATCAATAACAAAAACAGGTTCATAGCAACAAGGCATAACACTCTCTTAAAAACCTCTCTTAGACAGCCAATCACTAAGGGAAAGAGTTGAAAGGTCGGCAAGGATGGTAACTAGAGATGGGCATGAATTAAAAAAAAGAATCACCAAATTTCTTTAAAAAATTGCTAATTTGTTGATTTGTATTTGTACAAATCAATGCCCCAACAAATATGAATCAATGAATTTTGAGAGATTTTTTTATTTGTCGCTTCATTTGGCTATAAAATGTCCCCAGGTACCTAGAGACACCAAAATTATATGAAAGCATTCTCTGACTCACCTCTACAATCCCTCTAGGTTTGATGACAATTGGGTTTTAGATGTCTGAGTTATACACGCACAAAGAGGGAGCCCAAGGAAAGTTCTCCCCAGGCACCTAGAGATACCGAATTCATGGAGAAGGTTCCCCTGACTCTCCTCTACAATCCCTCCAAGTTTGGTGAAGATTGGGTTTCCCCAAGGCAGCTGCTAAAGGGCACTTTCTGGGGTGGATGCACTTTGTGGGTGTATAACTTGAATGTCTGAAATCCAAAATTCACCAATCCTGGAGGAATTGTAGAGAGTCAGGGGAACCTTCTCCATGAATTTGGTATCTCTAGGTGCCTGGGGAGAACTTTCCTGGGGTGACCTCTTTGTGGGTATATAACTCAAATGCCTGAAACCCAAACTTCCCCAAACTTGCAGAGCTTGTTGAGGAGAGTCAGGGGTAGCTTCCCTGCCAATTTGGTGGCTCTAGGTTCTTGGTGGACATTTTATAGAGTCTTAAATAAAAAATGAATTGACAAATCGATTTATCGATTGTCAGAAAAAAATGTAAATTCATAACTTGTGATTTGACCTTGATAAATCATGAATCAAAGAGAATCACTATTTTTCAAATTCATCCCCATCTCTAATAGTAACTAAAATATTCATGAAAATAGGACCTATGTGTAGACTTGCCCCTCTCCTCTGAATCCATCCTGAGACTAATGGTCCCAATTAATCCTCACAGTGACCTCAGCAGGTAGATTAGATTAGATTAAGAGATATGGTCAAAATTGACATATGGTCAAAATTTGGAATGTATAGAATGTTAAACTAAGGGGACTGTTAAAAAATGTAACCTTGAAAATGTACATTGTGCTTCAAAATAAGATTTGAACAGCAGTTTAGTAGAAGTCACTGCAGGGGAATCAGCCAGATTTCCAATCAAGTCTGAAAGCAAGGTCAGTGTAAAATAACATTGGTTTTTGTAGGTTTTTCGGGCTGTTTGGCCGTGTTCTTAAGGTTTTTCTTCCTAAAGTTTCGCCAGACTCTGTGGCCGGCATCTTCAGAGGACAGGAGTCAGAACTCTGTCTGTACTCTGGTGCAGTTTGTGGGATAGTTGAGTATTTATAGCTGTGGGATCAGCTTTTTGTCCTTTTCAGGAGATAACATTGGAAAATAACATTGCTTTGCAAAAATCTCTTTCAAAGCTGACAGTTGAAAGTGTAAACAACTGATACGGAAATACAAAACACTGAGAAAAATACTTCTAGATTGTGAAACATTCAAATGTGTTAACATGGCCAATATTTGGCATTTGCTGGTGTAGCAAATTGCTGGAGCTGTAACTTGCTCCTTCTGTACACTGGCAGCATCTCACTTACCTCATATGTGCACAGACCCAATTAGTCTAAACCAGTGCTTCTCCACCTTGAGTAACCCAGGTGTTCTTGGACTGCAATTCCCAGAAACCTTCACCACTGGCTGGAGTTTCTGGGAGTTGGAGTCCAAAAACACATGGGAACCACTGGTCTACAAAAGCTATTATCTGCCATAGGAGCAAATAGCCAGCCTTGTAATTAATGGGAGTTGTACTTTGCCATTCTGGTAAAAACAATAGAGTTCTCCATTAATCTTTTTCAGCCATTTATAATACACAGTAATTTATCACACCAGCAAAATTCAGTTGTTTACAGTTGAAGGGAAATGTAAACCTCTGAAAGACATATAAATATAGGGAGGCAAAAGACAGACACATCACACACATACACACTGGATACCAACAACATCCGACATCAAAGGACAGCGACATGTAGCAGCACAGCTCACAGCAGCACCTCAGAACAGATGAGAACAACATGGATTCCCCCCCCCCCCCAATAGCTTCAACCAGGCATGGCATGATGAGCACTTAGTACATTTTTCATTTGTGTCCAGCAATATGCTAAAGTCTACTCAAAGCTATAATGCTTTTTGGTTTTTAATGATGTATTTACACCTGCATTTTCTGCTTTTTTATTGTGCCTTTTTAGGCCATAAGCTCATGCATTTTCAGAATGTAATTAAAACATTATTTTTGGTATTTTTATTGTACCTTTTATGCTCCCGTATTTTGGACTGAAATCTGACTTAAGTATTTGTTTGCAACTTAAGTTCTGTTTCCATGTCTTTTAAGCATTTGTGCTTATCATTTTTCATAGTTGAAAAATTCATAGTAAGACTATGGTTACATGTTCAAATTAATTCTTGGATATTTATACATAGAAACAATGTAGATGAATAAAACTTGTAGAATTAAACAAGCTGACATTTCCTGGAATGAAAATGAAAAGACGTATAACTTGATACTATGAACTATTATATGATCTGTAATGAATAACTGGTTTCATACTAGAATTAACCCTTGATGGGATCATCATCATAATCTTAGCACTGCAGAGCTGGAAAGGACCCATGGATCATTGAGTCCAGCCCCTGTCAAGGAAGCACAGTGGGGAAGTGAACTGCCAACCTCCAGTTCTTCAGCCAGAGACCTAAACCATTGAGCTACCCAGCAGTTCTAAATGCCAGCTGTGCCAACATCGGCTTCTGATTTTTTTTCTAGAGGCCTATAAAAGTCTATTGGGATCTTTAGAAGTTCAGGCACCAGAGTTTCTGACCAGACAACCCAGTGGTCTTTTTCTCTGAATAGGAATTTGAACCAGGATCTCCTCACTGACTCTTCAACCTGGTCCAATCTGTCTTCTCTTGAAGCCTACAGTCTTCAAGATCTGGCTAACATTTGCACCAGATCCAGACAGAATGGCCAGTGATACGGGATAAAGGCAAATGCAATATCAAACCCTGGGAAGACACTACATTGGAAAATCTGCATCAGCCATTATACCACACTACAATCTTTGTTAGGAAATGTTGCTCTGGGCCTGGGGCATTTTTAGAAAAAAATATAATATGCTAGGCGAGTTCTCCAACACTCCTCATGGATTCCCCACTACTGAATTCAAATTTCCTATTTAAAGTGTCATATTGAAGTGCAATTTGGTGCCAGCATACATTTGGGAGTTCAAGAAAATAAAATGCAGACTGAAAGGCCAGCATGGCTGTAATAAAAATGCTACCTTTCTTTGGGTAAGACAGAAGGAGCAAGAAGGCAGCATAATAAAAAAATTAAAAAATGATAAACTTGTGGGGTGTTTGTTTTATAATTTAAAAATATTTTCACTATTTAAAATATCTCTTTTTATCATCTTAAAGTATCCTTTTAATTTAATGCCTCCTTCATGCAAATTCTTTAAATAATAATTTAAAATTAAAAAATAATTTTAATGTGTTACATTAAAATATAGCAATTAGTATTTAAGGTGCAACAATGTCTTTTTTTTTTACATATATCAAAGACTATAGAGGTAAAGATCTGGAGAACTGACAGGTTTCAGTGTCAGCTTCAGTCTTCACTGAACATCATCAGTTACAAATAATTCTGAAATGAGTACATAATGCAGAAATGATTTCAAAATTTCTTAATTCTGTGCATATCTTCCATTCTGGATTCAACCAACTGTGTTTCTATTACTGGGAGTTTTTCCCCTAGGCCTATTTATTTATTTTTAATTTGGCCAATGTATCATTTTGAAGTGAGTTTTTAGATTGGACACACATATCCATATGCACAAAGAATCAACATAAAATACCATCTAAGTCCTGGTTTGTTACAACACTTGATGGATTTAAAGAAAGAGTGAGAGGGAAGGAATGATGGAAGAATGCAAGCCAGAAGGGATCAATTTGGGAGAATACAGGATTTTGAGTCTGTTGTTGGTCAATCAGCACAGCCCTCCATCTTGCAGAGTTATAACAATGCCTCTGTTCTTTTGTGTTCCTAATATCTGCCTTGCCCAGTAGCAGGAATCATTCTGTGTGCAGCCCCCACCTCCTGCTATTTATAATCCACTCTACAAAGTTACTTGTCAATTATTTTTTTGCCACTCAGCGCTACACCATTGATAGGCAGTTTATCTTTATGCCACACTCTCGCAGCCTGCAGACCGCTGCTTTGAAGAGCATCTTAAAAGCATCATTTCTTAATGATACTAGCCGGGGCTTCATCTCTAATCCTTCACATTTCTCCCCACTATCTCACTAGCTTTCTCTTCTTAACTGTTCTCACTCCCTGGTGCATTTAAAAACCCGGGATAAATGTTATGCAGGTTTGAGAACTTATTTCTGTTTCCTTCCACTTACAGCAATTGAAACACTTGTTATGTATTTTACATGGATGTTAGGAATGAACAATCCTTTCTTTATTGTTCTGTTGGCTGGCTGGCTCCTGCTTAATAATCTGCTTCTTCATCTTCATTTCATTTAGAGCTTAGAACTTTCCCACCCAAATTAGAATCATAGAATTTTAGAGTGGGTAAGGATTCAAGGGTCATCTATCAATATATAAAAGCCAATATATAAAGCATCTATCAATAAATAAAGCATTCCTAGAAGATGGAGATTCATAATCTGTTCAGAAACTTCCAGCAAGGAGTCCACCTTGGCCCCCTCCAGCCCAGAAATAAAGAGGCGACACACAGCTTGTATGGGTTAAACTTGGGCCACAGCTTTATTAACTAATTAACTAATTCCCCAACTACAAGGGGGCCTGACAGTAGTGTGATCTCCTATTAGAGTCCGGAGTAACCTATACCTCCGGACGATTCAATTAGAGCAGGGTGAGTTCCTATTTCTGAATTGTGCTGTTTGTTGAACAGCACGCCTTCAGGCGCTCAGTGCTAAGGGTAACCCACCTTCTCAGCCCACCGAGTCTCGTGACCCTAAGTGGGCTGCTGTTTGTGAGGTTCCCCTATAGGGAGCCACCTCTCCTCAGATGCCCGATTGGCTCTATCTGACAGAGAGATGGCATAACATTCTAATCACGTGCTAACCGTGAACTCACCCCATCTCTGTCTTCGCACTATCCGCCATGGCCAGGGGCTATTTATATGCCCCAGGCCTGCCACCAGAGCCGAAAATTTCAGCACGAAGGCCCCCCTGCAGGTCCCTAAGAAAAAGGCCCATACCCAACTCTGATAAATGAACACCATCTTCCCTGTATAACCCACGCCGATGCACTCCTATGTCTGGATGCCGAATCACAGCTCCCAGACCAGTCCTCATGGCTCGACCTACCTCGTGGTTTACACCACGCCTTGCGCTATCAATGCATCTAGGGTCACAATCCACCCTCCAAACCCAACGTGGAATAATGTTGGACCACAGAATTCTCATTGCAGGAAATTTATCCCTTAATGTCTGCAGGTCCTGGATAACCTGCAATATCAAGGATTTGCCCATTCTCACCATCAAGTCATTTCCTCCTAAGTGTACTACAAATATATTCGGGGGCTCCCCTGAAATGCACCCAAGAGCGTGCTCTAATAGCTGAGGCCATAACATACCCCTTTTTCCTTTCCAGTCTAGCAAGGCACTGGCCCCGAGACCTAAGTTATGACCCCAACTGGTCCGCAAGGCGTGGTTCGCCACCCAATGAACACAACTGTGGCCAAATATAACTACTCGGATGCACGTGGGAGCTGCCTTGTCACCTGAAAAAGAAAACAAATTCACATCTAATGCGGAAGAGAACGAACATAAGACTTGAATCTGTGCGGCGACCACCTTCCCACTTTCTTTGTTCCTCGCTGTAGCCCAAGGCTGCTGCCGTGGATGCCGCACCTATCCTAAAGGAATGGGTTCCAAATTTCCAACCCACAATACCCGCTTCGTGAAGACCCCTAGAAGTAACTGCCCAAAATTGATATCTCGTAAGGGGCGGTCCATCTTTATGGCGAAAAAGATCACTGTCAGAATCGCCCCTTATTTGCATAAATTCCAAAATGGCCTTAACCGGGCAAAGATCTTTAACGTAACAAACTCCCAAGGTTATAATTTGCCCTTTACCGTACTGGTCAGTTTTGGATTGGCGGAGATGGAACAAGACTTTGTCTTCAGAGACCAATAAGTCATCCATCTGCAATGCCATCCTAGAATTGTCATCCTTGGAAGCCCTGACCAATTCGCTAACCCTGAAGGCGCCAAAGAAGGCAGTCAATGTGGCCGCCCTAAATAATTTGATATCAAACAAATCTGTGCACACTGCCTCCCAAGCCTTATTAAGTTGAAAAAGAATCTTGGGTGACATTAGTGTCCGCTTATCATCTTGCCTACCCCTCTCTTTACTCCACCCTTCAATCATTTTTCGAATTCTAAAATCACTGGCTGGATCGGGGCAACTGTGCGCTTTGGCATAAAACGCAAGGGCGGACATCTTTCCCTGTATAGTGCAAGGAGCCAAACCTTTCCGATGAAGATAAACCCCATATTGTTGTAAGTGTTCAACTGTCATAGGCCATGGTCTCCCCAAGCCTACACCACTGCAAAAAGCGAAAAATTCCTCACATGCAGCTGCATAGCTGCGCCTGGTACTGGGAGCGATGGCTAAACTGATTGCCCTGTTGACCTCAATCCTCCAATGTTCCAAACCTCTGGAGGTAATGTCTCTGGACGAGCTTCAGCTTCCGGGGCCAATGCCCTGAACCGATCGATCTGTTGGCGGGACAGGGCGTCAGCCAGCTCATTTTTAATGCCAGGTACATGTCTAGCCTGGAACACAATATTAAATTCCAAACACCGAAGCGTGAAGGCTCTAACCAACTGCATCACTCTCGGTGATCTCGACGTAAGTGTATTCACAACGTGAACCACTGCCAAATTGTCACACCAAAAGGTGACTGCTGAATTGGCTCAACAATCCGCCCAAAGCCATAAGACTCCAAGGATCGGGAAAAATTCCCAAAATGTGAGGTCACGGGTGACTGCAGAGTCACTCCATTCCTCGGGCCACAGGCCAGCACACCATCGGCCTCTAAAGTAAATCCCATATCCCAATGATCCAGCAGCATCAGAATGAACTTGAAATTCAGTGCCTAAGCACAACTCATCTCTCCAGAAGGAGATCCCATTGAAACCATCGAGGAAACGCAGCCAGATACGCAGATCATCCCTCATGCCTGCTGAAATTCTCCGCCTATGATGCGGTCTTGTTAAGCCCCTCATGGCTTCGCACAGTCAATTCAAAAAGGCCCTGCCGGGGACAATGACCTTACAAGCAAAGTTTAAATGGCCTACCGCCTCCTGGAGCTCCTTCAATGTAACTTTCTTGAATTGCAACAAGTTCCGAATTCGGATCCTTAGATCAATCAATTTATTCTCTGGCAGCTGGCTAGATTGCCTGACAGTATCCAGCTCAATCCCCAAAAATGTGATCACTGTAGCTGGGCCTTCTGTTTTTTCTTCTGCTAGGGGCACACCCAGCTCTCTAGCCATGACCTGAAAGATGCCCATGAGGGATGCGCACTGCCCTGATCCTGGCTTCCCACAAAATAAAAAATCATCCAAATAATGGACGACTTGGGAAAGCCCCACCCTATGCTTTAAAACCCATTATAAGAATGAGCTAAAACGCTCAAAGGCTGCACAAGAAATCGAACAGCCCATCGGCAGTGCCCTATCCATATAAAAGGAACCCTCAAACTGGAAGCCCAGCAATTCGAAATCTTCAGGATGAACAGGAAGCAGACGGAAAGCAGATTCTACATCCGCCTTTCCCATTTCAGCTCCATGCCCACAGGACCTGACCATCCTTATCGCCGCATCAAAAGACGTATAGCGAACTGTGCAGAGCTCTGATGGGATTCTATCATTTACAGAATCTCCATCCGGGTATGATAGATGGTGTATAAGGTGGTACTTCCCTGGAGTCTTCTTAGGGACCACCCCAGGGGGAGAAACACAGAAATTCGGCATGGGGGGCTCCTTAAAAGGTCCAGCTACTCTGCCCTCAGCCACCTCTTTCTTGATTTTTTGCCTCACCACATCTTCCATGCCCCTAACTGATTTGAGGTTGCTAGCCAAAGCTGCCTGCCTAATGCCCTGCATGGGAATTCTAAAACCAAATGTGAACCCATCTAACAAATAACAGGCTGCTTCCTTGTCTGGGTAGTGACGCAGCCAATCGGTCAATACAGTCAACTTAACTGGGCTGGGGCCCTTTTGCAGCGGTCCCCAGACCTGATGCAGGCTTCCTGGGTCCTCCGCCATCCTTGTTCCCCCCGGTGCCAGGTCGTCCTTTAAAACAGGACAAGGAACCATGCGCTCCCCCACATATGGAGCACTGGTGTCTAAACCTGCATGGCTTCCTGTTACAGAAACCCTTTGGGTTGAATTCAAAGCAAAACAGGCAGAGTTGAACCCCCTGTCCCGCCAACGTGTGGGGAGCATTGCTAATGCTGGATTTCATCATTAAATGACCACTGTCAAAACAGTTGCCCAAAAAAGGGCGCTCTGGGGTCATGAACTGTAGCCAAAGACCAGGATGTTGCGCATCCCAGCGCAAATGGGGGTTTATCGCGGCTCTCATTCTGAACCCCTCATCATAAAGAACCCATGCATGGCCCAGGAAATCTACGTACGCTCTGTAAATTAGGTCAAGGTACTGGAAAGCGCAAAAGCCCTGGCCAAGTATGCTTTTAGCACTGTGCCTGCATAGATCAAAAAAGCAGGCAACCAGTTTGCATCTTTCGGGCATCTTTTTCTTAAACTTTTCCTTGTCCCTTTCCTCTCCCTTAGAACCTTTCTATTCTTCCACTTTTCTCTTCAACAGCTCAAAAACATCCACGTACTCACCATGTCAGATCTTTTCTATAGTGGCAGGGAGCAGGTGGTCACCCAATGGGAGTGACTGATCACCATAAGGGAGAGCACTATAAGGAACCGAATTGTACCCTGTATTCGGGATTGCAGGATAGTTAGGCTGCTGAAAACCTCCCATGAACCCCGTCACTTGACTAGAATGGGGCCACTGAGAGAACGGGGCCATCCAAAGTTTCAAAGCCGGTACGGGCCCAAATTGAATTGGGGGGGCTACTGCAGGAATAATTGGGCAGGAAGCTAGGTGGCATAGGAGAAAAGGCCGGAGTATTGACTTCACCCCAAGGCCATGCACCAGCCCAGTGTTGTGTATGTTGTGTGGGTGCAAACTCACCTGGACCCACCAACGCCTGCAATGCTGGGCCGGCCTGCTGCAACTCAGCCCCTTGCTGGCTGCTGCTGGTGGAGACGATGTCCGGAGCTACTTGCCCTCTGGCCAAAAAACCTGCTCCTGGGTGAGACAAGAGGCACCTTGCCTGTACTCCTGCATCACCGGTTGGATCCCTCACAGGTTCCTGCAGCTCGTCGTTCTCTGCCTCAACAAGAATGGGCTGATGACCAATGTCAGATATGTATGGCTTGATGCTGTAACAATAAAGTATGTATGTATGACCAATGTCAGCCGGGGCTGTAGCTGCTGCCGCCGTGGTTTTGCCAAAAAAGCAATTCGTAACATCATTACCTCACCAAGCTTCCGTAACTCATCCATCTTGTGAGCCTTTGATTCCCTATTAGATCTCCTTGGTGTAGCAGTGTCAGCAGCCTGTCTGGCCAAGGCCCTCTTGCGCTCAAGCTCACTTAACTTGGTTAGTAATGCACCATAGTCTGGCCAATCCTCCTCATCAGAGGAGGAAATTGCAGGCTGCACCCTAGCAGGCGCCCTACATTTTGCTGGCTGCTTACCCTTAGAATTACGTTGGCCCTTTTTTGGTCCCATGGCAATTATTCAATCAGACTGGAATAGAGACAGGTGTATATCTTATATTGTTATTTAACGTATATCTAAATTTCAAAATTTTAAATTGCAATTCAATTTTTTTTTGTAAATGCTGCCCACAGGGGGCGCAACACCAATAATTGGTTTTCAACTCCCCCTTATTATTATTTTTGTTTGTTTGTTTATTCAATATATATATATATATTCAATGCAACAAGATGCTATCCAGCAGGGGGCGCCAAAGGATTATATGGTCTTTTAATCCCCCCTTTTTAAATATATATATATATATTATATTCCACCTGTCTCCAGCAGATGGTACCACTGCTCAAATTCCCCTTCATCTGATTTTTTTTAAATGAAAAAAACGTGGGGGGGAGGGATAACAGTTAAACAATATATAATAAATTGCAACCACCCAACTGAGTTAATTAAGTTTAATATCCCCAAACACTCTTGCCAATTTAAATGAATTATATATAAAATTCAAATTATTCTTAATTATTTATTAGCTGCTATTAAACTAAACTAAAACCAACAACTAATTACTTATAAAACAGAAGCAGATAGAAAGATATAACAATAAAATTAAACGTTTAAACAACTAGCTTTCAATATTGACTATGATTCAACCCCCCCCCCCCCAATCAACCTTAAATCAAACAAAAACCGCACTGGGGGGTGAGGGGGGGAGAGGGAAGTTCTAAAACAAAGATCCCCTACCCAAAGACACCCCCCCCCACTAGCTTAAAAAGGCTAAAATCAAAGCTAATAAGAAAAGGAAGCAATTAATCTAGGCAAATAAAAAGAGGAAACCAGCTGGGTCGCGCCAATGCGTGACCCTAATCCAATGCTGAAGATCGCCCAGGACAGGAAATGTTTAAAATAAAAAAAGGAAATGTACTTTTAAACTGTAAATGAGCCACAGCTGGGTAACACTGAAGGGCTAACCGGCTAAAGATCGGAGGTAAGCCGAGGCAGGGAAAACGAAAGCTCTCCTTGCTCGGCTGAACAGCTTGCCTCTTTGCCGGGCAAAAACAGCAAAGAGGCTGAGCTAGGACGACGGAGGCTTGATAAGCCTCCGTCCCTCCTCCCCTCAGAAGCGGCATTGATCAACCATGACACCGCCTTTCTGGGCGGGAGGACAAAGCCTCCCCGCCATTATGACTCGGTAGAATGGCGGAGAGGTCAATCCTTCCAGGCAGCATGTTTCACTATCAGTCAGTTATTACTGTCAGGAGGATGCACTTTCAACTGTTAAATTTAGTCCAGGAATTTCCTTTCCTTTAATTTGTATCCACTGATTGAAGCTGCCCTTTTTGTTTTTAACATGACACTCCTTAGAATACTTGAAGGTGGTTTCCAGATCATCACTCATGTAGAGATGGAAATTACTGGGACCACATGACAGCATCACTTTATGTGGAAGAAAAGCTATCCAACAGTCTACCATGGTACGGAGTCACAGTGCTGTTTGTTCCTTTGTTCCTTTGTTGTATTTTCTTCCCACAGCAACACAGCTGTAACCTAGGTGGGACAATCAGCATTTTGACACAGGATGCCACCACTCAGAGGATGCACAACTTTGCTGATGAAAAGGAGTGAACCTGCCCACCCTTAGCCTGTACATATAGCTTCTAGCCACTCTTCTCTGGTCAGAAGAAATGCTAAACAGCTGAGAACCAATAACTATCAAACACATTTCTCCCCATTCCTTCATCCCCTCCCACACAGGCTGCTCTCATGTGACCCAAACTTAACCAGTAAGATAGTGAAGACCCAGATGCCAAGCCTAGTTACAGTCCTAAAGATTACTGTAGATCATCAAGCAAACAATGAAAAGATTGTGAAAACAGTACTCCAAATGATGCAACCCAATCCAAAGCAGTGTGATCCAAAGCCTTGTCTGTTTTATTTTATTTCATTATGAGCCAAAATCTTCAGGTGCCTTTTTAGGCAGTCTCTCAACAGGGACACCCTCAAATTGGAAATGGGGGGGGGGTTTAAAGGGGCTTAATACCATGCCTTCTCTGATACTGCTCAGTGGTTTAGGCATCTGGCTGTGGAGCCAAAGGTTGGGAGTTCAGTTCTCCATTGTGCCTCCTTGATATGGATTGGACTCGATGATCCTCACACATCTCCCCATTGTCTGTATCCCCAGTCGCTTATGCAACAGTACATGCATATTCACATCATCCATCACAGACATGTACTCTTGTGCTCACTCTTTAAATAGATATGAGCTGTGACACTCATCACAGGTGCTACCTGTTTACTTCTTCTTCATCACAAGTCCGCTTGTGCCCAAGGTAGCTGTTGGAGAGAGCAGTGGGACAATCAAGTGGAACTTTGTGCATCTCTCTGGTACTCCCTGGCCTTGTTAACAGCACTGTCTTTCTTTCCTACTCTTGCTTTAGACTCTTGTACACGAACAGCTGTCTTCTCCTCATCACACATCAATGGTTTTCCTTCAAAGCAAAAGACTAGTATTATCTGTGGAACTCTACAACTGTCTTGCCAATGTGGCAGTGAGGCTTAATTTCTACCTGAAGACATTTTTAATCTATCGAAGTTGCTCATCTGACTTATTTCTCTATGGCATGCACTTTAGAAATCATTCTGATACTGGCAAATATGAATAAAATGAGGTCAACAGATTTTTATCCATCCATGGAAATGTCAGCTATCAGGATTGCTTCTCTGAGTGCTCCAGTTTATGCATGACATGGGCTCATTTGAACCAGCTGGGAAAGAAATCCATAAACACTTAAGGAGGCCTACATGACGGGCAAATAATAACTATTTTCCTAACTACAGGGGGAAGAAATCAGCCACTTTTGCATGATAAGAGAGAGCTGCACTGGGATTGAGCTGCTACTGCATGATTGGCAGGGGCCAACAAACTAAAAGTCTCAGCTTGGGTGGTGGTGGAAAAGATCTTAAATACTCAGCCATGCAGGGAAACCAGGCGCTAGCAACATTACACCCTTGGCTTAATTTCAAAAGCCTTCTGCAGACATTCAGTCCATATGCCTTGCAAATGTACTTCGACCTTCCTTCCTTTGTAAGTCCCAAAGGTCGGGGAGAAGGAGGGTGAACGTGAATGTGGAGCTGTGTAGAACAAGAGCAGTGGAGAGGTGTTAAATGGTGTGTATGAGAAAAAAAGGGTGACTCTTGTCTTCTCACTTTGAGCTCTGACCCTACTCATTCTGGAATGTACTACCTGACAGAATTTTCCCAATGGAACACAGCTGTCCACAATAGGGGGTATCCCATAATTTTTCTTCAAGGATTTATCAAGTTTACTAGTAAGGGATGCAAGGAGTTTTCTTCAACTCTCCTGGCTCAAAAGCAGCCTGATCCCACACTGCCTAATGTTGCCACGAGAGGAAAATCACAGCTGTTAAAGCTACAGCTATGTTGCTGTGCAGCAGAGGAAAACAAAATTCTACAAGACTGAAAATAAGGGCAGCCAAAACAAACAAACAAACAACCCCTTGAAAACTGGGCTTTGGACCAGCACCGGATGTGTCACAGGTATAGCAGAAAGTCTGCTCTTACTCTGTGCCACATTCAGGGAAGTTTGGACAAAGGGTTTTCGAGTTATGATTTTTTTAAAAAAGAAAGTAAAACTCTTTCCCCCCTCATTCAGAAATCGGCAACCCCAAACAACTCCAGATTCAAAACAGATCACATAAATTGAAAAGACCAATCTTATGTATCTTGAAAGAGAATATTTGGCTTTTTTTTTTAAATGAAAGCAATCCAGGTTGCAGGGGCTGAAATACTGATCCTCAAAAAGGCCTTTCACAAGAGAACAGTCACTTTGTTATAAGACTAAGAATGTGTGATACAGGCTTGGTAGCAGTAGAACTGTAAAATAAGACATTGTATACATTCATAGCAGGAGAGGGTGATATTTGGAGAGAAAAGTCACAGAAACAGATTGAAAAGACAGTTTTTAAAAAAGAGTAAAAAAACCAAACAAAACAAATTTGCTTTAAAGAAAGTAATGAAGTAAGAGTCATTCAGAAAGGGAGACATTTTGCCATGTATCCTCAGGGAATTAACTACAGTTTCTTAACATATATTCAGAGTATTTCCCCTTACCTGAGGAAAGCTGATAGCTGCTGTGTTTTCTTCTAGCACTTTCAGCAAACAATCTCTCAGAGTTTCTGCAACCAGACAGTCTCTTCACATATGTTTTTAACCACTTTTCTTTGCAATACTGTTTTTTCTGGTCAACTCTGTATTCCCATTGCCCACCCAATCCCAGAATAAAGACGCAAGACAAGAGTATTGGTTCAAATACGGGCCACACTTTATTAATTAATCATCAAATTGTATTTGCCCTCCTTGGCCAAAGAAAGGGGGGCCTGCTGTAGTGTGAAAACAGGTGAAAAGGTAGGGGTCTCCAAATACCCCTTGCTTGATCAATGGGCGAGTCCCCGACCTCAGGTTCCAGCAGTCTAACAGACTGCAGAAACCCGGCAGGCCGCTATTAAACACCTCCAGACCTCAAGACATCTTTATTTGATGACTTGGTCCAGAAGTGGCCCAGCGCATCTTTCCCGCACCGGCCCTGTAATCGCACGATTCCCAAAGCCAGGAGGTCGGATGCGCTGTTGGCTTACCTGATATTACAATTGGGACACACCAAAAATACCTGTTTTCCACACTACCCGCCACTGCATAGGGACTAGCCTAGCTATGTCCCATGCCCGCCACAGAGCCCACCGAGCTCGACTAGCAGGCCCCCTTTGATATCATCCAAAAAGATATCCAAGCCCGCATCAGACAGGTGGACACCATTGTGTTGAAACAAATCAGCATTGCTCACTTGTATTCTGGGGTGACAAATCACCGATCCGAGGCGGCCAACGCAGACACCTCTACAAACCTCCCTGTTAATGCCCTGTCGGGCCTTGTTAACAGCAACAACACTCCGGGCGCCTCTCTAGGCTAACCGCGGAATGATCGTGGACCAGGCAAGTCGCATCAGAGGAAACTTGGTCTTCAACCATCTAAGGTCTCTCAAAATGTCCAAGATCAGTGCCTTACTCGTTACTCTGGGTAAATCATTGCCTCCTAAATGAATTAGCAAGACATCTGGTGGGGACTGGTGAAATGCCGTCATCCTTCCAAGCTGGATCCACTGTAAGCCACGCACGCCTTTCCAAGAAACATGAGCATGGGCACCAAGTCCCAAGTCAGTCTCCAAGTAGGACTTGGCAGCATAACGTGCTGCCCAATGCACAAAGTTGTGGCCGATGATCAACACGTGTCTTCGACTTCCAGTCCCCATAGCACCTGCAATGACATAAACAACTCCCACCTACATATTAGGTAGGGCTCTAATGTACCTTCGATAGCTGGACGAAGACCATCGGCCCAGCTTTTTAATTTGATCAGACCTATACCCGAGGGCCGCTGCTGTGGATGCTGCTCCTATTCTAAACGAATGTGTCCCAAATCTCATGCCCTTGACCCCCACTCTATCTAATGCCAAATCTGTGAATTTCCAAAATTGAAACCTCGTCAATGGAGGCCTATCAGCATGCTGCAAAAAATAACCAGGCTCCTGGCCTCTAAATGCCAGGAAAGCCTGGGTGGCCTCGACAGGGCAAATAGGCTTAATACCACATTGCCCTAAGACCAATAACTTCCCTTTGCCCCTCTGATCAGCCTTTGATCTTCTGATTGTGATTTCTAAGCTGCTATCCTGAATAAAAACGTCACTCAGCTGCAATGCATATCTAGAGGTATCTGCCTTTCCCTTAGCAACTAACTCACTGACCCGAAGGGCACCAAAAAAGGCTATCAAAGCAGCTGCTTTAAATAAAGCCACTTCGTATTGGTCCGTACGCCATTTTTCCCATTGATCACATATTTGTTCAAGAAGGAGCGGGGAGATGGGTGTCCTGGAATCATACACCCTTCCCCTCTCCTTGGCCCATCCTTCCAGCATTTTCCTTATCCTATAATCGCCAGTAAAATCCTTATGGCCGTTAATAGCATAAAAGGCCAATGCTGACAGTTTACCCTGAATAGTGCACGGCACAAGCCCCTTTCTATGTAGAAAAACCATAAACTGTTGTAAGTGTTCTACAGGAGCTGGCCATAATTGCTCAAGTGCCATAGTATCCCTAAACTCTTTAAACTGGCCTGCTGTAGTTAGATAACCCTTCCTAGTTCTGGGAGCTAATGCCATACCTATCGCTCTTGATGCTTCTTCACGCCAATCTGCCAGACCTCCAGTGGAAGAACCTCTGGCAGCTCCCTGGCTTCCGGGGCTAGCTCCCTGAACCGTTCGATCTGTTGGCGCGAAAGAGCATCAGCTATCCTGTTATCGATACCAGGGACGTGCCGGGCATGCACCAATACATTAAATTGCAATGCCCTTAAAGTAAAGGCTCTAACTAACTCCATGACCCTATCAGAGTGTGATGATAAGTTGTTTATGATGTAGACAACTGCTTGGTTGTCACACCAAAAACGAACCACGGCGTTGGACCATTCTTCAGCCCAAAGCCAAAGAGCCCAAACTATCGGAAAAAATTCTAAAAACGTTAAATCCCTTGTAATGCCCTCTTTGTGCCATTCATCCGGCCATGTGCCGGCACACCAGCGACCACAGAAGTAAAAACCGAATCCCCATGACCCGGCAGCATCCGAATGCACTTGGAAGTCAGCTCTCAAACTGAGCTCAGATCTCCAAAATGAGACTCCATTAAACTCTTCCAAAAACTGTTTCCAGACAAGCAAGTCCTCTCTCATACCTTTTGTTACTCTAGTTCTATGCAGTGGTCGCTTAAGACCTCTCATGGCAGAACAAAAGCGCCGCAGAAAGGCGCGGCCTGGAGTTACCACTCTACACACAAAGTTTAAATGCCCCACTAATTCCTGTAACTCCTTGAGAGTCACTTTTTTCTTACCAAATAATTCACTAACTCTAACACTAAGGTCCTCCAATTTATTATGGGGCAACTTTGAAGTTTGCTGCATTGTGTCCAGTTCAATCCCGAGAAATGTTAGGGACATGGCCAGTCCCTCTGTTTTCTCCTCCACAAGAGGTAAGCCAAGCTCCCTCTCCAAAGGTTGGAATTCCTCTAATATCATCCTACACTTCCCAGAATTCCCTTCACCACAAAAAAGAAAATCATCAAGGTAATGTGCTGTTGAATTGCAGCGCACCCTCTGTCTAATTTTCCACTCAATAAAGGTGCTAAATTTTTCAAAGGCAGCGCATGAGATTGAGCAGCCCATGGGTAAAGCCCTGTCTATGTAGTACAGACCCTGGAACTGAAAACCTAATAGATTGAAATCAAGGGGGTGAACTGGCAAAATCCGAAACGCTGATTTAACATCACATTTCGCCAGTTCCGCCCCTACCCCGCAGGCCCTGACCATATTAACCGCCTCATCAAATGAGGTGTATCGTACAGTACACAGTTCCGAAGGGATGGCATTGTTGACCGACTCCCCCTCCGGAAAGGACAAGTGGTGTATCAAGCGAAACTCACCCGGGGCCTTTTTGGGCACTATTCCCAAAGGGGAGACTCTCAAATTCACTACAGGAGGCTCAGGAAAAGGTCCTAGGACTCTTCCCTCCTCAACCTCCTTACCCATTTTTCTGTGTACAATGCCCTCCATGCCAATTACCGATCGGAGGTTTTGTGCCATGAACGCAAAACGATCCCCTAACGCAGGGATCCTAAAACCATAACGAAAGCCCTGAACTAAATAATCTGCATCACCACTTCACAGGTACGTCCGTACCCACGCCTCCAACACCTCAACCTTAATTGGGGTGGGTCCCCTTAGCAGAGGGACCGCTACCCCTTCAGGCTTTTTCCCACTTCCTGCTCCCTTAGTCGGGCACTGCCCGCCAGATTTGAAGCAAGAAGAGTTCGGGTGCCTGCCTCCACATGTGATGCACTCGTGCTTGAACCTACATGGGTTTCTGGAACAGAACCCTTTGTAATTATAGTCGTAGCAGGGCAGACGGGGTTGAACCGCCTGCCCCGCTCCAGGGTGGGATGTAGGAGTGCCAGCCAATCTTTTATTCAAATGGCCGCAGTCAAATCTATCTCCTGCCATAGGCCTAGCCGGGGTCATGTGCTGCAACCATAATCCTGGCTGTGGCTCATCCCAACATAAGCTGGGCTGAATGGCACTCCTCATTCGAAAGGCTTGGTCATAAAGGAGCCAAGCCTGCCCCGCAAAATCTGTGTATGCTCTACGTATTATATCAAAATATTGCAATAGCGACAAAGCCCTCCAAGTTTGAACCTTAACTAGTACCTCAGCATATATTATAAAGCCTGGAACCCAATTGGTCCAATTCCTATCTGGTTTCTTGCGTCTAAGCTTCTCTTTTTCCTTCTCGTTGTCTTTATCAATTTCTTTAATGTCCAATTCACGATTCAAAAGGTCAAAAAAGTCCACAAATTTTCCTTTCTCAAATTTTTTCTTTTGTGGCCGGGGTCAAATGATCTCCCAGAGGAGTAGAGTAATCCCCGTAAGGCAAAGCCGGCAAGGGCACAGAATTAAACCCCGTGTTGGGTACTGATGGGTGTTGCGAAACACTGCTGCCAACTCCACTACCTGATGTACTTGCTGAGGGTGGAGTCGCATATGGCATACCCCAACCACAACATTGTGCATTGGCATAGGGCCATGCCATACCGTGCCCCCCTATGGGCGGAGCATTGTAAGGTGTGTGTGCAACATGACAACAAGAAGGGCCTCCTGCCCATGGCCAAGCAGATGAAGGTGCCAGAGTACTGTGTGTAATAGGTGACTCACCAGATGACCCTAATGGTGTTGTGGGAACTTCCACCACCTGAGAAGTGCTAGGGCCAGCCTCCTCCACCACATTCTGCTCTGCATTCTCTGCAGCCATTGCTTCCTGCGTCTCCGTGGTATCCCTCTCCAGGACCTGTATAGACTCAAAAGCAGCAAAACGGCCCATCAGGTCTTGAGTCAAAGCCTTTAACTCATTCTTTCTGCGGCTCTTAGTGTCCCTAACTGACTGGCGAGGAGATACCTCACGTTGCTGAGATGTTTGCTTTGCCACCCTCTGCGCTTCTAGGGCTACCATTTTCTCTTGCAACCCTTTCAACATTGACCATGATTCATCCTCAGAAGATGACTGCTGTGGTGACACTTGTGGTACAGGTCTCTTTTTAGCCGGGGTTTTGCCTTTACCTGTACCACGCCCCTTTTCTGAAGCCATTATGACCCTAATTAGTCCAAGGCACACTTACCTGTTCAAAATGAACTAACACACTAAAACTGCTCACTAATAAATGTCACCCAACAAAGCTTTATCCTTATCCCAATCTAATAATAATAAAACCCTTACATATAATTAAACATCAATATCTACTGATCAATCAATTATGAAAACTGATTAACTGTAGGCAAATATATATATATCAAAATTAATTAACAATTTTATTTTTATTATTTTTATGTATTTATTTATTTTTTATTTTTAACTATATGACTTTTCAATCTAGCCCCTCAATTAATTCTATCAACCAAGTATATATAAATTTATTCCTGTATTAATCTACCTATTGATTTTACTATTATAACTATAACACTAATCAAGAGATTCAATGACCTATAGATATTATTTTAGCAATTAACCTGTGATGAAATTTACTCAATGCAATACAGTCAATATAAACAATATTATTACTAGCAATAAACCCAAAATCAATTTATTCTAGGTAAACAAACAACCAATATGACTAATATTAATTTAGCAAGTAACTAGTAATCAAATAGTCTTATAAAGGAAACAATTAATTAATGCTGCTCACAAATCAAAATGGCGGGTGAGAGAAAAGGGCGCGAAAATTAGAAACACAAAATGGCGTCCCGCAACTACAAACCAAGCCTAATTAACAGATCTTCCCAACACAATATCATTCAAAAACACAGCTAACGCAAAATAAAATGAACCTCAACACCTACAGAGTAACTCAAAATTCAGTAGGGCACGCTTTAAAGGACTACAATCCCACTATATTAAAATAAAACAGCTAGGCATATCGCCTCCCCACAGTGGGCGCGGACCGCGCCGCCGCTTCCCCTCTCTCTCGCCTTGAAGGTCCCACAAAATAACTCAATTAAGAACTATAAGGCTCAATATAATTAAAATTAAATAAATACAACCCGGGAAGGGAGTGTGGGGCTGCCCTTCCAAACCCAAAAACCGCTGCTTCCTCCGAAATCCCGGAATTCGCCGTGATCGCTCTTTCCAAAGTCACCGTCACTCCGACCCTTCTGGTGCCCAAAAGGAAAAAAGAGGGCGAACAAACGGAGAGTGTTCCTTTATATAGTCGCACTCTCCCGCCCATGCCATTAGCGCAACAAGAACAATTTTGCCTCCTCCGGGCTGGTGGACGGTAAACCGACCGTCCAACGGCTGGCATCTTATATGCACATAGTAGAATAGTTTCATTTACTGATGTTTGCTCAAAACAATAAAGACTGACTGACTAGTATAGTTGATCTCTAGTATAGTTGATGTTTGCTCTAGTGAGAGTTCAGCCTTGACCGGATTGAGCACCCACTTATTTGCCTTTTGGGCTGGCTGTGGTATCTGTAAGGTTCTCCTCCAACAGCACATCCCAGCTGTTCTTGTTCTGACTTTTCTCCTCCATTTTATGAATGTGAGAAATTATTCTTCTCTATTCACAATTCAAAACTCTAGGAAATATCCTGATATTGCTACACAATATTGTGCCTGTGTTGCCAGTGGGCAAAAAAGATGCCAAACTTTACATAGCAAGGGCAGCCTGAATGTTGATGACACCCGTGTCAGCAGTCAAGATGGTCTACAAGATACCCTCTTGTGAAAAGTACAATTCACAAAGAAATGCCAAATAGGGGAAATCCCAGAAGCTGACTCCTTTTTTCATCAATTAACCACCTCTCACTCAAACACAAAGCCATTATCAGGGCTGTTTTTCATCAAGTTCTCTAGCTATCTGTTGCTTGGAAAATATGGATAATCAGCAAGCATCAGGAGGAAACCTCTGCTTTGGGGTGGGGTGCAGAATTGACAAGAGCTGTCAATTCCCAGATGAGTGAATTTACGCTTGAAATTAGCCTTGAACTGAATGCAAATGTTTATGGAGAGAAGTGGCTTTGACTTCACATTTCAGATTGTGGATTCTGCAGACAATGGAGGTCTTTCCACGTTCTTCTCATCTGTCTCAAGAACCTTCCTTATATATATATATATATATATATATATATATATATATATATATATATATACATATATATATATATATATATATATATATATATATATATATATATATATTGGCAGAATAACAAGCTGAACTTGAACTTGGCTGCTGCTCTTGTTTTTGAATCTGGATGCTGCCAATGTTTCAAACACAAAGCAATGATTCATAAATCCTGGTATTAAAGAGAGGCTGACAGAATAATTGACAATATCTGTTGTTGCATTCATCTTGAGGTAAGGCAGCAACTTAGCCAATACATAAAGGTGGAGGGCATTGAACTTGATTTAACATTTTTGTTATTCAAAAAGAGACAGCCTAATTTAAGCCATTTCAATTTCCTTTCAAAGGTTCAATCTCCAGTAAGCATTATTTTGCAAAGAACTACACTGCACACTCCAAGGAGGAATTTAAAATGAAATGGTTGTGTATGCTGTGCACTGGGTTGCATGGGACAGAAGCACTCCAAATTCATGTAAATTCCTTGGAATTGATAAGACAATAACTTCCAGCTTCACAGACATGTACTTGAGTGCACACAGTTGATCTGAGAGACACATTCCTTCTATGCTTTTTGATTACTCTGTGGTTCCAAGCAATAGATACCTAGAGAACTTGTTGAAAAACAGCCCTGACAATTGTTTTGTGTTCGAGGGAGAAGTGGTTAACTGATGAAAGCTGTTGGGTTCTGGGATTTTCCTCTGCTTGGTGTCTCTTGGAGCACAAGAGGGTATCCTGTAGACCATCTTGACTGTTGACATTGATGTCATCAACATTCAGGCTGCACTTTGCTCTGTAAAGTTTGACATCTTTTTTCCTTCTGGCAATGCAGGTACAATATTGTGTAGCAATATCAGCCATTTCGTGGTGAATTATATACTAGTACAATATCCCACATTCATAAACAGGAGGGG
The DNA here is from genome assembly GCA_037013535.1 of Intellagama lesueurii. Lineage (NCBI taxonomy): Eukaryota > Metazoa > Chordata > Lepidosauria > Squamata > Agamidae > Intellagama > Intellagama lesueurii. The sequence continues at coordinate 11,398,965 of JBAJHW010000010.1, read as the reverse complement.
TTTTTTAACTGAAGAATTGAATAATAAATATTGAGTATGGGAAACAATATACTAGAATTGTGCCTCCAAATTTCAATGCAAGCTAGCCCTTTTGAAGAAGCATTAATATAGCCAATCTCTGGATATCTCAGTGGTTTAGGTATCTGATGGCAGAACCAGAGGCTGGGAGTTCAATTCTCAACTGTGCCTCCTTGATAGGGACTGGACTCAATGATTCCTTCCAGCTCTGCAGTTCTAAGACTATAAAATACACAAATAATCAAACACACATTCTTTTTCATTCATCTTCACTGCCATTGTTTCTTGTATCTCCTTGCTGCTACAGAGCTATCATTTTTCAATTGCAGATTTACTTCCTCCTTTCTATATTCATCATATGGGCCACCCCCTCAATACACAGGGATGCAAATCCTAACTCAGACCACTCTTACATGGTTAAGGAAACAATGGAAAGATGTAGAAAAAAATGTTCATCTTACCAAAATGTTTCTATGAATTCTGCAAAATGTGAAGACTTGGGGGGGGGGCAGTTAGAACCATTGCTGTGTTATAGGTAGACCATTAAATAGAATAACATTGGGTGGTTCTCTCTCTCTCTTCAACTTCAGTGTTGGGAAGTGAAGAATATTTTCTAAATTCCTCATTTGCTTCAGCTATCTTGGCTGATAAGACATCTCAATGGGGTTTTCAAAACTTCAGATTCTCTGGCACCAGAGCAAAAGTAAGACACAAAACTCTTTTTGCCGCCATCAAGGCCTGTAATTTATGCAAAAAATATCTACACAAAATTGTTATCTGTCCTGTTTGAGAAGAAACACACAGAGTGCAAAGATAGGATTTGGTGGTTGTTGTTGTTTTAAAAAAGGATGGAAGCAATAAGCTTATGCCTTTGATTCTTAAAAATCTATTAAATGAGAAAAAAATATGAAATTTCCACAATTCATATTATTTGTGCAAAAGTGATTCTTACAAATGCAAAAATCCTTTTTATGACTGGCAGAAAACCTCTTGCCTTCTTGAAACTGAGGAGAAAAATGTGCTTGCTCATTTTTATGCATACATTCAGACAAGCAACCATTTATGTTTCCAAAAGACACTATTTTTGTGCAGAAGCTTTTGCACAAAATGGAGAGAACATTCCACCCATGCCCCTTCAATGCCTCAGTGTCTCAGTCAAAACCTCTCAAGTAGACCAAATCTCTCATGGCACTGGAAATTCCTTCAAAGGATGTCTCACCATACTGAGATAACCTATCTTCTCTGAAATCTCAGTACTTAGCTACCAGCACATGATCAGAGAGGAAACAGAATGGCACTAGAATACTGATTATCTGATCATATTTGAGCACATGACAATGTCAAGAGGGTAAGTAAAGGAAACTGAGAGCCAGGAAAATGTCTATAAGTAAGGGATCACAGAGTGAGCAGAATGACAGCAGGGTGCTAATGATCTGATCAGATTTGGGTACATAATGATGTTACTGAGGGCAAATGAAGGAAACTGGGGGTCAAATAAATATACAAGCTAACTTTTTTTAAAAAACGAAGTATTGACAGTATAGTAGTATTACAATTCTTCATTAAAAGCTGACTGTTCAGACTGAGCTCTAGAAGAACAGACAGATTATAAATCTGGATCTGCTGATAGATTTCTGAAATTAATGAAGGACTCTCATTTCTTTTAACAATAATTGCAGCTGCAAGGCTTTTTTCCTGAGCAACACTGAACAGTCCAATCTTGTGCATTTTTATTCAGTTGTATGTTCCACTGTGTATGATCTTGAGTAGAGACGGGGATGAACCAAAATGGTTGTTCGTCCTGGTTCGTGGTCTGTCAAGCTTGACAAACCGCGAACAACAAATTTCCTGCCTGTGAACCGATGAACCATGAATCAGTTTGTAAATTCATTGGGGTTTTTTTTTAAGACAGCCCAAGGTGGGCCCATAGGCAGAGTGGGAAGGCCTATAGGGGACAAATAAAAATGGAGAAATATCCGTCCCTTTGTATTCGTCAGGATCTCTGGAATTGATGAATATGGAGGGACAAATATTAAATGAAGCAGTGATTTTTAATGAATATCATGATTCATTTTTATTCATCCCCATGTCTAATCTTGACATATTCCCAGATGAGTGTGTATAGCTTGCCATTTGAAATATTTTATTTATTTATATATATAAAATATTTTTGCCCTGCCTTTCTCCTTTAAAAAGGACCTAAGGCAGCTCAAAACATTAAAAGGTAGCATGTACAGCTAACAGCACTGAGTATACAATACTGAAAGGATCAAACATATGATGCAGTAAAGATGGGGCCAGCATGGACTCACGTGTGAGGACATTCCAGAGTCTGGGAGCAGCAACAAGTAATGCCTTCTCTTGTGTCCCCATCAAGTGCACCTGGGAAAGTAGTCGGACCGCAAGAAAGCCCTCTCTTGATGTGCTTAAAACCCAAGCAGGCTCATAAAAGGATATCTGGTCCTTTAGATAGCATGGACCCAATGCATTTAGGGTTTTATCGGTTAGAACCAGCACTTTGAATTGTGCCTGAAAATGGATCTGCAGCCAGTGGAGCTGCTGTAATGGGTGGTGGTGGTTATGTGTTCCCTATGACCAACCTCAGTTAGCAATCTGGAAGCAAACTGGTATGGATTTTCCAAATAAAGCTACAAACTCAATTGTGGTATATATATAAAAAATCTGTACTCTGACCATGTATTCATAGACACCCTGTTCCTTTATTTTGTCTGTATGACTGAGCCTTTGGACAACTTTTTAGCCCATAGCACTGGTTACTAAAACTTAGGATTCCTGGGATTTCAGGGTGGAAAAACAATGTCTGTCCTGAACATCTGAAATCCGCTGCCTATCTGTGCTGTTTTCCATTTTTTACTAATTGCCATCTTCTAACTGTGAGCCGTTCAACTTTACTTTCCCCATTCCCTCCACAATGTAGATTGCAATGCATTCCATGTATTGTATAACTCAGTTTTTTTTAACTGAGTATTGGTTATCATTTCTTTGAGTGAATTCTGCCTTCAGTGACTAAAAACTAAGGATAGAAAAAAAAAATCTGCTAAATTCCTCATACTTACCCATTTAGGTTGTCTTGACATGCTGAGACACCACAACGAAGAATTTGAAAAGCCTGAATGATTCATTTAGATGGCGGTGAAACAAACAGCTTCCCTCTCCTAAATGACCCTAGCATTCTTTCTCTTGGAAAGTAAAATGTAAACACCCACCCACAGCAGGCACAGAAAGATTGGTTGAGTGTTTAGAAATACCCCAACACCTCAATTTTAGTCCTTAAAATTCTTTTTTTTATTATTGTTTTGATAACTTGGGTTAGGGTGTGTGTGGGATACAGAAGGTAAGAGGGAAAAAAAGGGTTGGGGTTAGGAGGGAGGAGAAACAAAAATATACTAACATCCATACTATTCATATTGCAATATCAAAATTCAAACTCCGCTTTTCTACTATTTTCTGCCTTCCAGATTTTAGTTCATGTTTTAATCTATGTTATTCAAGCACTGTCTGGTGACTCTAACCATTTGTAGAATAAGTCCCATCTTTCAGTTGCCTTTTGTAAAGGACAGTCCTTCATCACTTCTGATAGAATGTCCATTTCTGCCGTTTCCCTTATCTTCTCCATAAGATCCTCTTGTTTCGGTACCGCCGGACTTTTCCAATTTTTGGCATAGAGAATTCTGGCTGCAGTGACTATATATATAACTAAACACTTCTTTGCTTTATCTATATTATCTGGTATCATACTCAATAAAAACAGTTCTGGGGTTAATGGAACCTTACAAAGCAATATTTGTTGTAACACAGTATGCACTCCCATCCAATATTGTTTCGCTACTTTACAAGTCCACCACATATGATAATAGCTTCCCATGTGAGCTTCACATTTCCAACAGACATTTGATACATCTGTATACATCTTCGACAATTTTTCTGGAGTCATATGCCACCTATAAAACATCTTATATATGTTCTCCTTAAAATTAACCGATTTTGTAAACTTTATATTATTTTGCCATATTTGCAACCATTGATCAATATCAATATTATGCCCTATGTTTTGTGCCCACTTAATCATACATTCTTTAACCATCTCATCTTGCATTTTAATTTCTAACAAATAATTATACATTTTCTTAATTATTTTATCTTTTGAGCCTAATAAAAATTTATCAAATGTCGTTTGTTCTGAATAGAAACCCTCTATTTTATCTTTTCTGTATCTAGATTCTAGCTGTGCTCTGGACCACCAGTCTATGTATATATTCTGTGTCTCTAACTCTTCTTTAGACCTTAGCTCACAGTCCTTTTTCAATAAATCTTGATATCTTAAGAGCTTCACTTCCGTCATAAGATTAGGTTGTGTAAAGGCCTCTATAGGTGATACCCATACTGGTGTTTTTTGGTAAATTTGTTGAATAATCTTTTTCCAAGTTCCTAATAAAGCTCTTCTTATCATATGTGAATTAAAATGTTTTTGCTCTTTATCTTTTTTATACCATAGAAAAGCATGCCAGCCGAACTGCAAATCATGTCCTTCCAAGTTGAGTAATCTATCATTTTCCAACGTTATCCATTCTTTTATCCAATCTAATACACAGGATCTATAATACAGAACCCAATCTGGAAGACCAAAACCTGCCCTCTGTTTGGCATCTTGCATTGCTTTAATTTTAATTCTTGGTTTTTTACCTTGCCATACAAAGTCCTTAAAATTCTTAAATAATTCAGCCACATCCCAATTTTGGTCAATTTGTGTAAGTCGCAGAATGGTGTGAATTGGACAGTATTGTGCAAAATGTTGGCATATTTTGCACAAAACCTTGTTCTCTCCAATGGGAGAACTTTACCCAGAGCAGTAAGAAATTGCTCACTGTCCTTGCTGGTGAAGAGAAGACGGTTGCTGCTTCTTATCCTCACCTGTAAGGATGGGGCAAGGAAATATTTATTTACATACCTACTAATGATTACCTCTGTATTTTTGATCTTATCTTGGGCCACTAGGTGCAAAACTCCAGATAGTTTCAATGATCATATCAGAACTGATCTCTGGATAAAAAATATTTTAAGAATGAGATCTTTTTTTAAAAGTTGTACCTTACTATTATGATTAATAAATAGAACTTAATAAAATAGCATATGTTTCAAATATTCAAATGTATAATCATGGGATGTTACAGATTAGAGAAAAAATAGCAGTATCTAATATACTTAATTACAATAACCCAATTTCAAACATTCGTTCTTTCCTCACTAGCTATTAAGGTGTTATTCACATCCAGGGTGTAGTTCACAGTATGAAACATTAAAATAACCAAAATAAACCATCAGTACGATTGACTTTGCTTTAATTTTAAAGGTCTGCTCTGTGACAATTGCTGTTTCCCAACATAGAAGGGCAATAATTTACTATCTAGTTTTTTACATTTGGAGTGGGAAAAGGATGTAAAACTAATTAGACCATTAGAAACCTATTATCTGGCCTGGGAACGTTTGGTTGTAAAAACAAGCATATTTCCCTAGAAGAATTAAGCTGATCTCCAGTTCTTTCTTTGAACTTTCTTCTTCTCAGATTTCTATGGGTCAAATTAGAGTTTAAGGGGATTGTATAGTTTCTGCATGTTCTCTACTTGTTTTCTGATGAGCCATCAGATTTCCTCAGGGCAAAATACCTCAGCACTCAGACTTCCATATTTGTTTGAATTGTATTTTCTAATAGGAAATTTTTAAAAAAACCACTATGGAATTCAAGATACAGGGGTGAAGAAAGGGTGTGCTCATGTAAACAGATACGTTTCACCAGCTGAGGATCTGCCAGTTTTAAATGCAAGCAAATCCAGCCTTCTGTCATTCAAACAAAAGAAGAAAAATCTATCAGGTGCATCTTGTCCAACAACTGGACTATTGTCTATTCAGTTTCCACTGAGTAGAAGGTCCCACTAATATAGTATTGCAGAATCATGCTATTTGCAAAAGAGTTGCCATTGCACATGGTAATCTCTGTGAGATCCTCTGCTTGTTTATTGGCAAAACATGTGCAAGTGTTGTGATCTTCCACTATGCAAGTGGAATCTTCTGCTCAGCAGGATACTGAGCTTGCACTTTTTTTAAGCCTCAAGTTCTTTCCAGCCCAAATTAGAGGTGCCCGGGACTGCTCCTCTGATCCTGTGTAACCATTCTATAAATTGTTTCTGATAGGTGGGGCAGTCCAAACAAAAAGGTGTAAGTTTTGAACAGGTTCTTGAATCAAGACCATATTTGGCAAAGTGATTATAGACAATATCAGCCTGCTTTGTGAGAAGGTTGGAAAAGTACTTTTCAAGATTTAATTTCAGATTTTAACACCCACCCACCCATTAACATGCTTTGCTACCATGTTTTATTGGTTTGTAATGAGTATAGTAATTATTTTTTTAAAATGCTTACCACTGCTTCCTCAAAGGAAATGGTTCCTATTACAAGGTGTGTTTCTTTTTTATTTGAATTTGATACGTCATATCATTTAGAAGATATGGGACCTTAAGTAAGCTTATTTTACATAGAATAATTTTCATCAAGTCCAGCTGCATATGCTCACTCAGGTACACTGTAGCCATTGCTCAATTTTCTTGCCTGCATTTCAGCAAACTAATGAGTCTTTCTGATGTGAATGGGGATTGCTTCTGAGCAAAATGGTAGAAGGAGACTTCAGCCTTATCACAGGCATCAAGCTCTTTGAACAAATAAATACACAAAGAGAGTAGCTATGGGGTGAGAAAGGTGAGAGAGGAGTGATGGAAAGAAAGAGGAGGTGGAGGTGGGGGGCTATGGAGAGAGAGAAAGAAAGAGAGAGAGAGAGAGAGAAAGGAGGGGAGAGAGAAGGAAGCCACAGAGAGGCTAAAAGAGAGAGGGGTCCGAGAGAGAGAGAGAGAGAGAGAGAGGGAGAGAGAGAGAGGAGAAGAGAGGAACCCTAGGGAGAGAAGGGAAGGAGAGAGAGGAGGCAGGCACGCACGCGCACGCACACACACACACACACACACACACACACACACACAGAATGCAAATAGTCAGAAAAAAAAAGATGGGAGACAGAGAGAAAGAGAGAAGCCACAAGCGATAAGTAACTAGAGAACATATTGGGAAATTATCATGATAATTGTTCTGGTTTAGCTGAGAACTGATGAAAAAAAAAGGAGTCTGGTTCTTGCCTTCCGCCCTTGCTTGATGTCTCTTTGTGAATGGTAGTGAGCACAAGAAGAGATCTTGCAGACTATCTGGATTGCTGTCACTGATGTCATCAGCATTAAAGCTGGCCTTGGCTACGTCAAACTTGCATCCTTTTTTTCGTTGATAATGTGGGCAAGATATTTCAAGGCAATGCCATGCTATTTTGTAGCACTTTGAATTGTAGACACAGAAGTAGTTAATTGGTTTAGCAGATGTGGAAAACTTGTGTATTACGTAAAATGCATAAATAAGTATGGACATGAAGAGAAATGTGCGCAACAGAGAAAATGGAGGATTCTGGCAGTGGTAGTACAAAAGAAGGAGGAAAAAGGAGAGAGAAAAAAAAATCCCCTATAAGTTGTTCTGTTGTCTATACAGCCTCTTTCCTTGCTAGCTACAGATATTATTTTCATAGTCCTAATCCACCTTCAAAAAACATGCCCAGTGACTATAATTCTAATGGTCTAAACACGGAATGCTATACTGTTAGTTTATACTAGTCTTACTGATGGTTCTCCTCTGGTTTGTTTGCATTTTGTATGCATTTCTGCTACAATACACATTTTTACAAACTTTTGTTCAGCTGAAAATGTGTTGTAATATGTGTGACATATAAGTCCATTCTAGATCAAATTAAGCCTGAACTGTCAGTGGAAGCTAAACTGACAAACTTGGTGCTATTGCACTTTGGTTCCATCATGAGAAGAAGAGTCTCACAGGAAAAGATGTGGATGCTATGAAAAAATGAAGGCAGTAGGATAAGTGAAAGACTGAACATGAGATGGATTGACTCAATAAAGGAAGCCATGACTTCCAGTCTTCAAGACCTTACCAGGGATGTTAATTATAGGAGCTTTTGGGAACATTAATTCACCATAAGTTGGAAATGAGTTGTCAGCACATAACAACAGCACATAGAGAAAACCCTAATTAACGCCATTAAATGTTTGCTTCAAATGGACTGTAGCAATCTGCTACCAACTAGATCTATATATTGGGCTGCCATGGGCTTTGGCAGAGGAAATTTCCTATATCCTATAACAGGCTAACCCCCTTCCCTTTGCCTGTTGCTGCCCTTACCTTCCATGTCTGGCCTTATCTTTATGCAGAATAAGAAATCCTCAGATGAGAGATGTCTGTCCACTCCTCATCTGTTGGTTGTCATTCTACTAAGGAACCCACTGCCTGCTATTTGAAGTTTTCAAATGATGGATATGATGTCAAAGTATTTGTTTAATAACACTTGAAGTTTGGCCATGACATTAAAAGAAACAATGACAAAAGAGATTAGATAGGCTGCAAATCCCACAGCCAAGCACAATTGAGTGCTGATATACCTTTGCTACTGGGGAAAAGAACTGATTACAAGTAATAATTGTAGCTAATTACTCTGCTTGATTCCAGGGTGGTTGGCGATCCCATTTCGGATGGGGATGGTGAATCTACTCAGGGTTTTAGTATGAGCTTTACAGAAGATATCCAAATGCTGAACCTATGTCAAGGATAAGTTTCAGTACCTTGGATAACTCCAGTGAAGTTCAAACTCAGAGTGGATTTACAACCTCCACCAACTCAGAGCAACCAGGTGATTCTACGGAAGAAGCTGGGATATACAATTTCCAATGAAAATCTGCCCTTGTGCAAACCTTGTTTACACGACAGTCAGATTCCTCTGATGCTTTCAAAACAAAGCCATCAATTTAGTTTTGCAGAATTGTCAGAATGCCATTAATTAGCAAAATGCTTATGAGGCACCAAATGCAGATCTCACTGCAACATGAAGATGACAGTAAGCTGATCTTGCAGGTTCACTGTGTTTTTAATTGTCAACTGGTGACAGGTTGGGCCAGTTTTGCTGCCTGCAATAATATGCATGATGTAGGAGCCATTTGTTCTGTTAATACATTGAAAAAGAAACTGCCGGGAGTGGGTGGGTTAGAAAAGATCTCATTCTGGTGCAAAAGGTGTTGCAGACAAGCTGCTGTAAATCTCACTGGTTTGCTGTTTCATTCGAGTAACCTTGGCAGAAGGTGTTAGCCGGCTAGGAATTGATCAAGTAAATACCATGCTGGGTGAGTACCATCACCTCCTGGTGCTGTACTTTCAAAATCCACAGGTTTTGCTGCTTTGCTGCTGTGAAAAGTCTGCTGTAATTTGGTGACAAACATTCAGATAATACCTTATTATACAGTCTTTTGGAGTGTCTCGTGAGTAAGCTGCTAAGCACAAAATAATGGACAGTGCTTAAGCCAATAATGTGGGGCTGGCCTAAAGGAGATGCTTACACACACACCTCAACCCTGCATCTATCTGTCTTGCTTTTTGCTTTCTTAGTGTATTTTCCTGCTCTTATTGCTTAATAGCAGGGAAGGAGAACATGTGGGAACAGTCCAGTTACTCTTGGGCTACAGCCCCCATCCTTGCTAACTTTTTGATCTGTCGCAACTTGAAAAAGTAAACAGGTACGTTTGTTTCTTGGAAGCACACCTTAATGCGGCGAGGGGGTTTCACTATGTCAAGAAGCCAAGAGCAATGTCATCAGGAGACTAGACTCTGTTGCAAGCCTGGAGTCCTAGCAGGGTCACCCGAGGCACAATGTTCACAGCTGAGGCACCAGACTAAGATGCATCTACCTCTTCAGGAGTAACGGTCACATCAGCAGAAGAGAATGAATAGTTCCAATGGTGATGAGGATGGAGACAATTCTGGAAGGCAGCTACTGGAGCCTTGTGGTGCAGTGGTTAAACTGCAGTACTGCAGTGACAACTCTGTTCATGACCTAGGTTCAATCCTGGGCTCAGGTTCACTCACTCTTCTATCCTTCCAAAGTTGGCAAATTGAGTACCAAGCTCATGGGGGGGGGGGGGCAATGTGTAGCTTGTATAATTAAGAACTGTAAACTGACCAGAGAGTGCTTTAAGCACTGTGGGACTGTATATAAGCAGAACACTTTGCTTTTTCTTTACTGGACAGCGGTGGTAGCTAAAAGTTGATGCTGGCAGAGGTTCTTTCACAGACAACACAGTGTCACTCAAGTTAATTTTGTTAGTGCTGCACAGAGGAAGGCAATGGTAACCCCCTGCTGAACTTTCCTTACCTTGATAAGACAGTCCAAAATGAAACAAGAGATAGTGTTGAAAGATAAGACTACCAGGTTGGCAAGCACTCAATCAGCTTATTGGGAAGAGCAAAGGACAAGTACGAATTTCATTGTCGCTAATGACATAACGAGATTAATGCTAAAAGGGTGTCTTATGGCTGACATACACAGAAGTGAAAGGAAAGTCTGATACTGCACAACAGATACAATTGGAACATACAACATGAGAAGCATGGAAAGGGTAAAGCAAGAAATGGAACATTTAAACATTAAAATGCTTTGAGTCTGAACTAAAGTGGACTAGAAATGGCAAAATCAGAAGAAATAGAGTGGCTATAATACTGAGACAAGATGTAGGGGCTAAAATATAAGTTCTGACCAAACAATAACAATTAGACTCCTGGGAAAACCCATTAATATAGCCATCATTCAAGTCTATGCTCCAATTACAAATGTTAAAGATGAAATTGAAAGCCAGGAAGAAACTGATCACCAAACATAACTAAATGTAGATAGACAATTTGGTCTTAGGTTCAGAAATGAAGCTGAAGAACAACTAGCAGAGTTCTGTGAAGCCAATAATATGTTTATCAAAAATACGTAAATGCTTCAAGCAACCAAACAGATGACTGTACATGTGGATGTCATCAGATGGTGAATTTAGACATAAAATAGACTATTTAATTGGAAGTAGGAGATGGAGAAGCTGTATTTTCTCTGCCAAAACAAGGTAGAATTTAGAAAGTGTCTATTTTTAAATGGAGATATTTTGATTGGATTTTGTTCCAATCACTTTGTTTGTTTGACTATATACTAGTACTTTCAAGTCAATTAGTTTCCCTTTTGATGAGATTGCAGGGTCAGAACTTGAGATCAGGGCATGCCCTTGTGATGTTACAGAAATGAGGCAGTCAAGGGATGGAATTTTTTTCCCCAGACCTTCTACTGCTGCTCTCAGCTAAGAGGTTCCTGAGGTGCAATGGTGCTGTTTCACTCACTGTTTGTTCCATATACCAGTGGTCCCCAACCCTGGGCCTTCCAAATGTTCTTAGACTTCAACTCCCAGAAATCCTGGCCAGCAGAGGTGGTGGTGAAGGCTTCTGGGAGTTGTAGTCCAAGAACATCTGGAGGCCCAAGGTTGGGGACCACTGCCATATATTATGATCGGTACAATGTCAGCACACCAAAGGTTAGCAGCAAAGACAGAGGAACTAGGGAGACATGCTAGCCAACGTACACAGTTGTGACTGTTTTGCCATTTTGAGTAACATACAGAGATAAAACACCTTTATCCTAAGCCAGGGATCCCTGGTGGCAACCTGGAACAGATAGAGTTGAATGCTCAGGTTTTAAAGCCACCTCACAAAGAAAAATGAAATGATCTCCTTCTCCAGGGCTACTCACCCTAAGAGTTGTCTCCCTGCATGAGAAGGACTTGGAGAAACCTAGTAATTCACTGAGCCTTCATTTGATGCTGTGTGACCTAGCAATTCCAACTGCAATGCCAGAATCCCCCAGCAAGCATGGCTACTTATTATATGGCTATATCTGACAAGGTATCTCTGCATGCTGCAAGATCAGGCATGTATTATGGCAAAATGGGTTCTCTTACACCCTTAATGGAAGATGCAACCCTCTCTTGAATTTCACATAGCCCTTGGAGCAGCTTGTTCAACTCTGAAAGTGTTGTGCAGATGACTCGTTCAGATCTTTTAACTCTTCACTCTTCTTCTCCCAAGCCCTCTGAGAGAGGAAGAAGAGATTGATGAAAGCAGAGAGAAAAGCCCCACTCCCACTATCACTCTGACCCTACCAAGAGTGTCAGCCTCTCCCACAGAGTGAGGCTGTGTAATCTCATAGCCCCCAACATATTGTAATCCTGTGGGATCACAAAGAAAAACAAATGGCTCCTCACTTCTTTAGCCCTCTTGGCCCTGTGTACTGAGTATTATGGGGGAAGAAGGTTCATGTGTCACCAGATCAGGTCCAACCCTTTTGTTGCTTGAAATGAAGAACAGGATGTTTTCCCCCTGCATTCCATGTATAGAAATGAATTAGTCTGAGATTTGAACTTAACTTCAGCATTAATGTTCCCCATTATCCCTGGGAATGACTCTCTACAAATATGTAACGGCAACTTTATTTGGGTTTTGAAAAAATGAGTAGTTGGGGATGTTAAATATAGCAGGGGGACTTGTGACCTATTTAAAAAGTAAATTCTGCACCCCTGCAGGTTTCCCAGCGCTTCAATTTTTATTATTTTTATTTTGTTGGAAAAGGGGGTGCGAAAGGCTAGGGGCAAAAAAGACCCAGCCTTGTAAGGTCACATATTGCCTGCCCTCTCCCCATTTAATGGAAAGATTGGCCACATGTGGACAAGGTCTCCTGTAAGGAAACCTATCTGCAGCCATGGCAGGCTTGCCCGCCCAAGCCCGGAATGAAGACGCGAGGCAACAATATTGGTATAAAAATACGGGCCACACTTTATTTTCAAGATTTCAAATTAATCATCAATTGTCTCAAGGAAAGGGGCCTGCAGTAGTGCGGAAATGGTAACAGGTAGGGGTAACCAATACCCCTTGCTTGTCAATTGGGCGAGTCCCTGGCCCCGGATTCCCGCTGTCTTCACAGACAGCAGGAACCCGGCCTGCCACTAATAAACACCCCCAGACCCCAAGCCATCTTTATTTGATGACTGGTGGTCCGGAAGTGGCCCAGCGCATCCTTCCCGAACCGGCCCTGTAATCGCACGATCCGCAGAGCCGGGAGGTCGGATGCGCTGTTGGCTTACCTGAATTACACATGGGACACACCGAAACACCTGTTTTTCCGCACTACCCGCCACAGCATCAGGACTAGCATAGCTAAGTCCCATGCCCGCCACAGAGCCTCTGAAGCTCGGCAAGCAGGCCCCTTCTAAGATCATCCAAAAAGATGACCAAGCCAGCATCGGACAAATGAACGCCATCGGCGTGAAAAAGAGCAGGATTGCTCAGCAGAATCCTGTGGTGGCCCACCACAGAGCCAAAACCAGTGCGGCAGACATATCTACAAACTTCGCGATTAACACGGCGCCGAGCCATGTTAACATCACGTACGTGTTGTGCGCCACGCCATTCCAGTCGCGGAATGATCGTGGACCACACAATCCGCATAGCTGGATACCTGTCATGTAGCCGTCCGAGATCCCGCAAAATGTCTAAGATCAAGGCTTTGCCGGGAACCAAAGGTAAATCGTTGCCGCCCAAGTGAAGAAGAAGAATGTCCGGCGGGGACTGATGAAAAGCTGTCAGCCGTCCCAGCTGGACCCAAAGCAAGCCGCGCTTACCGCGCCAAGAAACAAGAGCATGGGCACCAAGCCCCAAGTCAGTCCCCAAGCAGGACTTGGCAGCGCAACGTTCTGCCCAATATGCAAAGCTATGGCCGATGATCATCACATGCCTTCGACCGTCATTCCCCGCTGAACCTGAAACAACAAAAACCACTACCTACACATTAGGGAACGTCCTGATATATCTCTTGTAGCTAGAAGAGGACCATCGACCCAATTGCTTAATTTGTTCAGTTGTATATCCTAGAGCGGCTGCAGTTGACACTGCACCTATTCTGAAGGAATGAGTGCCAAATCTAAGGCCAGAAACGCCTACCCTGTGCAAGGCTGTGTCTGTAAGTTTCCAAAATTGGAACCTAGTCAGTGGCGATCCACCCGCATGCTGCAAAAAATATCCTGGTTCTTGGCCTCTACATGCCAGGTAGGTCTGTGTAGCTTCGACGGGACAGATTGTCTTAAGACTGCACTGGCCTAAGACCAGTAACTTCCCCTTGCCTTTCTGATCCGCTTTTGATCTTCTGATTACAAGCTTCAATGTGTTATCCTGAATAAAAACATCGCTTATCTGTAATGCGTATCGCGAGGCGTCTGCCTTTCCTTTTGCTACTAGCTCGCTGACCCGAAGGGCCCCAAAAAATGCTATCAACGCAGCTGACTTAAATAAGGCCACCTCGTAGCGGTCAGTGCACAACGTATCCCATAGTACGCAAATCTGCTCAAGAAGGCAAGGAGAAATAGGCGTCCTTGAATCAGGCACCCTTCCCCGTTCCTTAGACCATCCTTCCACCATTTTCTTTATCCTATAGTCGGTCGTAAAGTCTCTATGGCCATTAAGTCTAGCATGAAAGGCTAAAGCTGACAATTTGCCCTGAATAGTACCCGGTGCCAACCCCTTTCTGTATAAGAAGACCATGAATTGTTGTAAGTGTTCAACCGGAACCGGTCACAATTGTTCCAGGGCTGAGGAAGCCCTGAACTCCCTGAACTCGCTAATTATGTTCATGTAACCCTTTCTGGTTCGAGGAGCCAAAGCCATACCTATAGCTCGTGATGCTTCCTCACGCCAATCTGCCAGACCTCGGGTGGAAGAACTTCTGGCAGCTCGTTGGCCTCTGGAGCTAGCTCCCTGAACCGTTTGATCTGTTGGCGTGAAAGAGCATCAGCTATCGTATTGTCAGCTCCCGGGACGTGATGGGCATGCACCAAAACATTAAATCGTAATGCCCGTAGGACAAAGGCCCTAACTAAAGCCATAACCCTGTCAGAATGAGAAGATAGCTCGTTTATGATGCAAACCACAGCCTGGTTGTCGCACCAAAAGCGAACCACTGAATTAGCCCATTCCTTGGCCCAAAGCCAAAGAGCGCCAACAATTGGGAAAAACTCTAGGAAGGTTAAATCCCTCGTAATCCCTAGCGTATGCCATTCCTCGGGCCAGGTGTCAGCACACCATCTACCTCTGAAGTAGATTCCAAAACCTAAGGACCCAGCAGCGTCAGTATGTACCTGAAATCCGGATTTTAAGAACATCTCGGCTCTCCAAAAGGAAACCCCATTAAATTCATCCAGGAATCGCTGCCACACGCGCAGGTCTTCCCTCATACCCTTAGTGACCCTGGTCCTATGCCTAGGGAACTTCAATCCCTTCATTGCAGAGCACAGGCGCCGAACAAAAGCCCGGCCCGGAGCAACTACTCTGCACGCAAAATTCAGGTGTCCTACCAACTCCTGCAGTTCATGAAGAGTCACTTTTTTCTTACCTAAGAAATCCCTAACTCTAGTTTTGAGGTCATCCAGTTTCCTCTGAGGTAGCCTAGACGTTTGCTGAAGTGTATCTAACTCGATGCCTAGGAAAGTTAAAGTCGTAGCCGGGCCTTCTGTCTTTTCTTCAGCCAACGGCAAACCAAGTTCGCTTGCCAAAGACTGAAATTCTCTTAACATCCATGCACATTTCCCCGAATTATGCGCTCCACATATCAAAAAATCATCCAAATAATGGGCCGTTGCCTTGGAACGAACCCTTTGTCTGAATTTCCACTCAATGAACGTGCTAAATTTCTCAAATGCCGCACAGGAAATAGAACATCCCATGGGCAAGGCCCTATCAATATAAAACAATCCCTGGAATTGAAAACCTAAAAGATTGAAGTCGAGTGGGTGCACAGGCAAAATACGAAATGCTGATTTCACATCACATTTCGCCAGTTCTGCCCCCACTCCGCAGTTCCTAACCATGCTCACGGCCTGATCAAAGGATGTATATCTGACTGTGCACAATTCAGAAGGTATGGCATCGTTAACCGATGCTCCTTCCGGAAAAGACAGATGATGGATGAGTCGAAACTCACCCTGAGCCTTTTTGGGCACTATACCCAACGGGGAAACTCGCAAGTTCTCCACAGGCGGACAAGGGAAGGGACCAAGAACCCTACCTGCCTTAACCTCCTTATTGATTTTATCCAAAACAATGTCTTCCATATTCCTGACCGACTTCAGGTTCTGCGCGATAAAAGCGGTCCGTTCACCTAAGGCAGGGATACGAAAACCATCGCGGAAACCCTGAAGTAAATATTGTGCCTTGTCCAACCTGTGATAATCCTGCAGCCAAGCTTGTAAGACTTCGATTTTAATTGGTGTGGGTCCCCCTACCAGCTGTATTGCTGCCACCTCCTGGCTTCTTTCCGGGTCCATTGCCTTTGTTTTGGCGTTGGTTCCCCCCTTTAAAACAGGTAGCCTTGGGGTGCTTTCCCCCGCAGTTAAGGCATTCGTGGCTAAACTTACATGGGTTCCTGGAACAAGAACCCTTGAAGTTGAAGTCAAAGCAAGGCAGACGGGGTTGAACTGCCTGCCCCGCTCCAGGGCGGGGATTAGCCGTCACCGCCAGCTTCCTGTTCAAATGGCCGCTATCAAATCTGTCCCCCGTGTTGGGCCTAGCCGGGGTCATGTGCTGTAGCCATAAACCCGGGTGAGGTTCATCCCAACGCAGGTTGGGCTGAATAGCGCTCCGCATCCTAAAGGCCTGATCATACAAAAGCCACGCCTGCCCTGAAAAATCTGTATACGCTCGGCATATGATGTCAAAGTACTGTAACAGTGAGTGTATGCGCCAGGGCTGGGTCTTTGCCAGTACCCCAGCATAGATGACAAAACCAGGGACCCAATTGGCCCAAGTCCGATCAGGTTTTTTGCGTCTACGTTTTTCTTTTTCTTTTTCATCGTCCTTGTCGATGTCCTTGATATCTATGTCCCGGTTCAAGAGGTCGAAAAAATCTAAATATTCTCCTCTCCAGATCTTCTCTTTAGTAGCGGAGGTCAGATGATCCCCCAGCGGAGTAGAATAATCCGCGTACGGCATAGCTGCGTAAGGCACTGTGTTGTACCCGGTATTAGGCACCGACGGATGTTGAGAAGCTCCTACACTAGTACCTACACTAGGTGCCCCAGTTGTGGGCATAGCCGGATATGGCCCACCCCAGCCCAAAGGCGAGGCATTGGCAGGATACCAAGGAAGGCCAAAGCCCCCTGCAGGAATAGCAGGGTATGGTGTGCCTGCTATGTATTGTACGGGAGGCCCACCGGCCCAAGGCCAAGATGTAGTGGGAGGGTGTGATGTGTGCAACAAAGAAGACTCACCAAAAGACCCGATAGAAGACTGAGAAACATTGCTACCACCGACTGAGCTTGGCCCAGCTTCTTCTGAAATTTCACGTTCATCCCGAACTGCCGCCGCAGCCTCAATCGTTTCTGCGTTATCCGGACGAGTGTTCTCCTGTTGGACCGGAACTGTGCTGGACGCAGCTAATGCCTCTGCATTGGGTTGTTCCACGCGAGCCACAACCTGGGTAGACTCCAAAGTATTAAAACGGGTCAGTAGATCCTGTGCCAGAGCCCTAAGTTTTGTCTTTTTATGACCCCTAGTCTCCCTACTGGAACGGCGCAAAGACACATCCTCTTGCTGAGGTACCTGAGAAGCAGCTCTTTGCGCCTCAAAAGCACACATCTTTTCCTGTAGTTCTTGCCATATTGGCCACGATTCCTCATCAGAGGAAGAATTTTCTGGAGAAAGTTGTGGCACTGGCCTCCGCTTCGCTGGGGCCTTGCCCTTGGTATTTCCACGTCCTTTACGGGAGGCCATTCTTAACCTGTACTAGAATGAAACTCTAAAGAAAGCTTAGCACTCCCAGAAATTTATTTATTTATGTATATATTTTATTTTTATTTTTAATTTTTTTAAATTTTATTTTATTTTTATTTATTTATTTTTATTTATTTATTTTATTTTATTTTATTTTTGTATAAAGCAAACAACTTCCTAAAATGAACAGCAGGTGGTGCTCTAGACAAGCAACTGTGGCTTTAAAACGTAAACTGCCTTACAAATGCTTTATTCCAATCAGTCCTTATCAGTGGAGTCAAAAGAAGCAGGAAGCTCAGCTGCAGTACCAAAAGGAACCACCCAGTGAATGCCCAGTATATGAACTGGAAAAGCTTTATCGCTATACAAGAAAGTAGTACTGTAAAATAGCTGATTTATACCCTATATTAATTGCAACGCTATATATTATTATTATTATTATTTTTATTTATTTATTTATTTATTTATAGAGGAAACCCAAATATGAACTGTGTGATCCTTCAAGTAACAATGAATAAACTATCTTAAATAACAATTAGAATGTGAATAATGAACTGATGAGTGTGATTAGCAAAATTATTCTTAAAGTCTTATAAACTGTTGAAATCCAAAACAATACCCCAAACCCCCTTAACAACAATGGCTATCTAATGAACTGAGCCCCAACTAGAGAAACCCCAAATGAGAAAAAGGGGGTAATCCCGCCCGCAATAATAAATCGCTTGTAAATCTAACAGAAACCTTAGAACAATAATACACCAAATTGGAAATCAAAGAAAGGCACCAGGCAATAGCTGAAAATAAAAGAGGGAAAGGAGTACTGCTGAAACAGTGCCTAAACAAGCAAAAGGCGGATAGAGAAAAAACGGAGGACGAAATGCAAGGAGACAAAATGGCGGATATAATTAAGACCCACGTAAGAGGTAAATGAATATAAAGAACTATAAAGGAATTCAAGCGCCAAAACAGACAAGAAAAAGGAGGATAAAGACAAACAACACCAGGTAATTTATGTACAACACTACCTAGCTCCCAAAAAACGCCCCTCCTAACTCTATTTTACCCCTGAAACCCGACAAAGTATAGAGAGCTGCAACGTAATTAAAGGACAAGCAAGCACTTGAGCCCCAGAAGCGCCCCGCGCCCCGGCAGGGCGGGAAGCGCCCGCCCGAACCCTGCAGTCCCCTTGCCCAATATGTAAGTAAACCCAAAAGAAAAACGTCAATGCAAAACAGAAAAGCAATGGAATTTTAAAGAAACAGACCCAGGGAAGGGGCAGAGCCACCTTCCCAGCAGCAAACAATTCACGAAGCAGCCAGCCACCGCTCGAGAATTGTACTCGCAGAGCTTCCAGTCAGCGGAGCTTCCCTAATCAGTGCCCGAAAAGGAAAGCGGGCGAACTGCGGGGAAGCGCTTTCTTAAATACCTGCACTTCCCCGCCCCTTCAACTGAAAAAAAAAACTTTTAAACGCTCGCCTCGCGCCATCCAGTCTGGCGGGCAAAAGTCAGCGCGCCAATTCCAGGCCATTTTAACGGCCGTCAGGCGGCTGGAACCTTCTAAAAAAAGTCACAGTCTTTGGAGTTTGGAGGCTTAGTTGGAAATGTTATCTGGGGGTGTGTTGTGTGCCGTCAAGTCGGAACCAATTTATAGTGACCCTATTAGGGCTTTCAATGTAAGTGAGATATTTAAGGAGTGGTTTTACTAATTCCACTCCCACAGTGAGTTTCCATGGCCAAGCAGGGCTTGGAACCCTGTTCTCCAGAATCTTAGTCTATCCACCACACCATACTGGGAACCCAGTGTTCTATAGTGTTCTGTTCTACAGAGATGTTCTACTTCAGGGGTTTGTTCTCTACAACAAAAAATTCCCAAGAATGGCAACTGGCCTTGGGCAACCCAGCAGGTTCTTGTCTCCTCCGCTCACATCAGTGAGACAAAACTGTCTGAAACTCTTAATTAAATCTCAGGATGGAATAATGGCCTTGCTCACATTCACTACATGTACCAGTGGAATTGATGGATCGTATCATTATTCCTGTAAGGTAACTTTAAAAGTGACATTTGAGAACCACTGGATTAGATTTTATGGCATGGAAATGTCATTGACAAAGGCACTAGCTTTTATGTGAGGGACATGAAAATGTCTCAGAAGAAGAGGCTGCCAAAGGAGTGGTGTGGTTTCAAGTTTTCCTCTATATGCTATCAATGTGGTCATTTGGTTGTTGACAATTTTGAGTTCTCGTTTACTTTACGGGACTATATCAATGACATCTTCTTATACAATGCCACATTTCTATAATAAACCCATAGAACTTGGGGGGTATAATCATGAGTTGGAAAATGCCAACAAGCAAGGTGGGAGGAACTCTTAAAATCATAGGTGGCATCTCCTTTGAAGGCCAGCACACTCATCCACATTTCTATAAGAGAAACAATTTGAAAGTTTTATACAGTTGTTTGCAAAGAAGGCTCAAGATACTCCAACTCAAGACTGTATACAACTACTCAGTTTTGCTATAAAAAAAAACACACAAACCAATACTGATGACAAGGGACGGCCCAAATTATGATCAGAATCAATTATCAAACTCATACATATTATTATAAAGATAAAAGGAATTTGAGACAAGGCAAATATGTATAAAAGAAGCTGATGGAGTCAAATTAGTCCATGCAGACCTAGGGCTTTGAATGCTCGTAAGATTCAAACGTTTTTGCTTAAATCAATATGAGTTCAGCCAGAGAAATGCTGAATTTGGATTGCCATCTCTTTTTTCTGGGAAACTTTTCCTTTTTCACAACTGTTTATCCTGCATGAACCATTCTGGACAAAATTGTACCTTTTGAATTGACATGGGGATTTTTGGGTGAATTTGCCTGTTTGCCCTTTAAAATACTGTCAATATCCTTGCTTGCCATGTTCTTACAGGCCAATGAGAAAGCAGAGAATGGGGATCTTATCCTGCGAAATGGAGAGAGGTTTTAACATTTTTGGTCAAACTTTGAGCTTGCAAAATTCTTTTTACACAGGACAGGAAGAACTTGACTTTTTTTTTTTAAAAAAAAATGAAAGCAAGAGAAGCAAAATGGAACAATGTTATTACTCCACAATCTGGAACTGTAATGCTTGAGAAGGAAAGCAGGTTATTGTAGACTTCAAAGCATATTTTTGTCACAGAAGGTGACTACTAGATCTTTTGTATCCTAAGAAGAACAATACCATATATATATTAAACAGCAAAGGACCTCACAATAAAACATTAATAAATGCAAAATGAATATACTTTATTACTTATTGATTACAATTCTAATAAAAGGGGCTTCATGCATTCAACACATTCACACCACATACATACTCACCAAAGAGAGAAGAATTCTTGATTTGCATCGTCCAAGTTCCAAAGAAAGTAGTTGGTTCCAAAAGCCTTTGGTCTCAGTAGACAAATTATGGTTGCCCGGACCCCTCCTTTTATATTCTTTTGGGGCAGGTTGCTAGCTGAGCATGCACATTAGATGCTTCTTTATTTCCCCCTAGATATATGGTCCTTATCACCTATTGTGAAGTATGGAACTTTTAGTTATACTTAATGGGTCTTCCATCACTTAGTGGACAGGTGTGGAATTTGCTTGCTCCGGAGGAGCCTTGTACCAGGGTCTTGTTAATCCCCAAGTTTATTCTACTCCCTCAATTAGCAGCAGATGGTTTTTGTCAACTTACTGAAAGCATAGATCAAAATGTTCACAGTTCAAGAGTTGAATTTCTCACAATGAGGGCCTATAGTCGGAAATATAAAGTTCCATAGTTCCTCTTGTCTTGCTGGTCTCCATCTTTGTGTCCTTGCTTTCTCTCTGGTTCTTCACCTTTTCCAGGCCAAACATGCACACACCTTACATACTGTGTTCAAACCCTCCACCTGAGCCAGCATAGTTATCCTACAACCAGTGGATCAAGGCCAGGGCAAAGAAGCAATAAGGGATGAGGGGTGGGATGGGAAGATCACCAACCAAACTAGATATACTTTGTTGCAGTACTGCTTTTGGTAGAGCAGCAAGGAGGTCAGAGTAAGCAGGTGTTCAGCAACTGCCAGAGGTCAAGAGACCACATATGTCCATCTGTGGACAATGGAGGGCCACCCTATCTCCCATGAAACTCACCCAATTCCTTTTCTTAAAAAACATTTAACCAAAAAAGCCCCCTTGCACCCTGTAGTGGCCATATTTTAGAGAGAACAAAGGAGGTTTGAGGCAAAAAAGACTCCTCCAGACTAGGCAGCATTGCCCTGCATGTCCTTTACAGGAACAAAGGCAGTCTTTTTCAACTAAAAACTTCAAATGAAAATTTGAGGGATGTGGGCATTTTGAGGTAAATGTTACAACTAGAGATGGGCATGTATTAAAAAACAAATTGCTAGTTTGTCAATTCATATTTGTACAAATCAATGCCCCTGATGAATACAAACCAACAAATTTTAACTATTTTTATTTGTTAATTCATTTGGCTATAAAACAGCTCCTCCCCCGGAACCTAGAAACACCAAAATTGCCAGAAAGCTTCCTCTGATTCTCCTCTACAATCCCTCCAGATTTGGTGATGTTTTGGGTTTCAGATGTCTGAGTTATACACACACAAAGATGATCTCCCAGGAAAGTTCCCTCCAGGTACCTAAACACACCAAAATCACGAATAAGCTCCCCATGACTCTCCTCTACAATCTCCTCCAAGTTTGGTGCAGATTGGGTTTCCCCAAGCCAGCTGATAAAGGGCACTTTGTGGGTGTACAACTTGGAAATATGAAACCCAATCTTCACCAAACTCACAGGGCTTGTACAAGTCAGGGAAATGTTCTCTATAATTTTGGTGTCTCTAGGTGCCTGGGGGGAACTTTCTGGGGAGGTCCTCCTTGTGGGTGTATAACATAGATGTCCAAAACCCAAACTTAAGTAATCTTGTAGGGTTTGAATGGGAGAGTAAGAGGAGGTTTCCCTGCAAATATGGTGTCTCTTTTGTGCCCATCTCTATTGCCTAACACTGGTGTAAGCAGAAAGCCTATGCAGCTTTTAGTAGGAAAAAAAAATCCCAAGGGACATGGCAAAATGACCTCACATCTGTGTGAGTATGCGTAAGATTGCATTGCAAGTCAAGCTTCCATCCTCTTATATTAATTTAATTGTTTTAGATTGGTTTTACTTTATTTCCATTAACAGCATCTTCCTATGCATATCTATTCAGAAGTAAAAAGCCCAGAGTTGAATGGAGTTACTCTCAGCTTGGCGAATATAAGATAGGTGTCCTAATGTGTCCATCCACCTAGTTTCCCTCTGTTGTTTCATGATGATGATTACGAGTATTTTGTTCATCACTTTTCCTTTTTGTTTGCAGTGTAAGCCATCCTAGAAAAACTTACTTTGAAGGCTGTATATAGATAACATAAAAAAATGCATAGATAAGTGTTTCCCTTGCATCTTCCTTAAATTTGGAAAGATTTATGAACATTGTTTTCTGGGCTCAGGCACATTGATGATGACAAATAAGTAACATCCTTTTTTGGGTGGTTTGTTTTTAGAAACCATCAGGTATTGTGAAAATAGAGTTTGGTTTGATGAAGGCAGATGTTTTTCTCTGCGCCTGTGTGTATATATGTTTGTGTGTGTGTGTGTGTGTGTGTGTGCGTGCGCAGTAGAAGCAAGTAACATTGATTCAGTCTCATTTTAACAGCAGGAAAGGGATGGGGAAAGGGGAAAGTTCAATTCTGGAACCC
This sequence comes from Intellagama lesueurii, assembly GCA_037013535.1. NCBI lineage: Eukaryota > Metazoa > Chordata > Lepidosauria > Squamata > Agamidae > Intellagama > Intellagama lesueurii. The sequence goes on along the minus strand of JBAJHW010000010.1, from coordinate 11,375,403 downwards.
ATTCATTGAAACCTGGGTGATTCAGTGCAAATAGAAACATGCTGTATTGATTTGAGATGTACTATCCAGTGGAAGATTCATTGTCATGGTCTTCAATATACCATGTTTTTAATTCGGCATTTGCCTCTTGGAAGCATAGAAAAACAATAATAACTGATTTACAAAATGCCAGGTCAGATCTTTTGTGTGTGCGGTGTCTGCGTGGGTGGGTGTTCACACATTCAAAACACAGAATCTTTCACTCACCTATATGTCTGTCCATCTGTGTGATAGCTCTAAATCACCAAAAATAAACACTTCCAGTACATAATACAGGGGTTAGAGGGCTTTGTGTGTGTGTGTGTGTGTGTGTGTGTGTGTGTGTGTTTGTGTTTGAATTGTGTTTTTAGCTCTGCTATGGGTTTTGTGGCCAACCTATTCTGTTGTTAATCTGGGAGTAGGAGAGGAGAAACCAGAAGCGAAAATTGATGACTTTCTAACTTCATATTGTGCTTTTGTCCATGTGGAAAGCAGAAAGGAATGCCCTTTCAGTGTCACTGCTTCCTGGGAGGTTATTTATTTATTTATTTATTTATTTATTTATTTATTTATTTATTTATTTTCACTCCACCTTTCTTCTTAAAAAGGACACAAGGCAGCTCACAACATTAAAAGGACAATATTTAAAAGGTTAAAACAGTAAATATTTAAAAGCTAAAAACAACAACAGAGAAGGCCCTCTCCTGTGTCCTCACAAAGTGTGCTTGTGAGGGTGGTGGGATTGAGAGAAAGCCCCCCCCCGATCATCTTGATGCCCAGGCAGGCTCATTGAGGGAGATGCAGTCTTTCATATAGCCTGGACACAAGCCATTTAGTTGGAAGTTGCTCCCTGCGCCAGTCTTGCTACCCATTAGGTTATATGGGGGAGATTTTCAATGAACTGAGGGACGTGGTGGCGCTGCGGGTTAAACCGCAGGAGCCTCTGTGCTGCAAGGTCAGAAGACCAGCCGTCTTAAGATCGAATCCACGCGACGGAGTGAGCTCCCGTCGCTTGTCCCAGCTCCTGCCAACCTAGCCGTTTGAAAGCATGTAAAAATGCGAGTAGATAAATAGGTACCACCTCGGTGAGAAGGTAACAGCGTTCCGTGTCTAGTCGCGCTGGCCACGTGACCAGGGAAACTGTCTATGGACAAACGCTGGCTCTACGGCCTGGAAACGGGGATGAGCACCGCCCCCTAGAGTCGGACACGACTGGACTAAATGTCAAGGGGAACCTTTACCTTTATCTTCAATGAACTATTCTCCAGTGGAGCAGTGAGGCAACTCCCAGCAAGCAATGTGAATGAGGGGGCATTCGCTTCCCATTTAAAGCACCGTATAATTAAGCAGACAATGGCAGTAGGGTGACCTCTCTTTTTTCTGCCTTCTTTTTCTTCTCTCAGTCCCAGAAGTCTGTATGGGAGATTCTAGGTGACGTTTGGCATGGAAACTCCTAGAATTATGAAAATCTTGTCCCTAGAAGCCTCCAGGCTTGGCCTGGCTCCAACCTGCTAGAAAGGCAGCAGCATACAGCAGAGAAGTACCTCCTTTTACAGCTGAGCATGGCTGCAGAGCAGGGGTTGCAATCTTGATTCCTCACTGTGCCGCCTAGGAGAAGAACCAGTCTGCATAACCTTGAACAAGCTGCACAGTCTCAGAATGCCACCAGAAGAAAGGACTGGTAAACCATTTCTGGGTACTTTATAAACAGAAAACTTTGGAAAGTCAGAACTGACTGGAAAGTGCATCATCATCATCATTGACTGAGTAACAGGATTTACATGAGCTCTTGTTTGTATACTATTTCTGTTCCTGCTCCTTATTCTGCACTTGTCTTCTGCTTTGCCCTTGAATCCTGACCGTGCTCCAGACTCCAGGAATGTTCAGTTTCCACGTCTGCCTCCTCCGTGGGGTTTTTTGGGGTGGGGTGGGGGAGTACTTCCTTGTGTTTTTTTAAGGTAGTGATATTTTCTGCTCAATACACATACACGCCACAAATAGTGACTAGAATTGGAGCTAAGAGGAAGCAATAAGAATCTCATTGAATTGAGCCACAAAGTGTTCTACTTTAGGATTCCCAGAGTGATAATACTGCTGCTGAAGCGTCATGTTGCTTCAAAATAACTTGTGTTCTTTATTGGGTATCATCCTGATCATGAACAGGCTTAAACAATGCTTGCATAGAAATGTTCAGTCTTAGTCAAGTCAGTTTTAGGTTCTCATAGTTACGGTTTGATTGCCACCAGCTTAGTTGTGAGGTGCAACCTACTGTTTCCAAGGAGATCTAAGTGCAATACGCTGTGAAACAGACTGAACATCTTCATTCCTAGGTTTGCAGGCTTCTTTGGGAGTTCACTTCTGGGATCATCTAAGTGGAATGTGGGCGCAGGTCTCAGTATTATTACCTGAAATAACTGCCTAATAAAGTGATTGGAACAAAATCCAATCAAAATATCTCCATATAAAAATAGGCACTTTTTAAATTCTACCTTGTTTTTAAATTTCTGCAAAGAAGTTTCATGTCTGTTCCCCCCCCCCCTTCTGTGCTTGAAACAGTGGATGAAATCCCGTTACTCAGTGTAAAAAGTGACACTAGAATAGGCCCATTGAATCCATGAGGATCTGGTGAGTCAACTCCTCCATGAGTTCCATTGATTCAAATGGGTCTTCTTTTGTTATTACTGGTTTTAGCATAATAAGTTACAACTAGAGTAAGCCCATTTGAATCAATGGAACATAAAGAGGAGTTGAATCACCAAATCCTTACTGATTCAATGGGCCTACTCTAGTGTGACTTACTATGTCAACCAACAGGATTTCAACCATGGTTTTGCAATGTTTGATGGGAGGGTATGGATCTTTGCTTTTCCAAATCTCCTTGAGCACCTTTCCTACAACCACCCCCCACATCTTCCTTGCTGGGGATGTGCGCTGTAAAGTCTGAAAATAAATATTCTGCTTTGTCTTCTCCAAGGAAACACTTATTAACAATATCATCATAAGAAATCTATACAAAGAGCTACAAAGATTATAAATGGTAGGCCAAAATGAAGTAGTAGCCAAAAATCAAACATACTGAATACACTATACTACACTAAAACAGCAGGATTTCAGTCACTGACATTGATTTCACCTCTAGGTTGTGTGTATTCTGCCATTGATGAGTAAGTAGCTAAAGTGCAGTGTGCAGTAAGAAGAATTTTAGTGTCGTTAAACATCTTCCTCCCCTGCCCCCAAGATGGACATTTCAGTGAAAGCCCAGGTTGAAAATACAAGGTTAAGAAAGTAAAATAATTAGAGGTAGCAGGAGGGCAAAAAACTTATAAGACACTATCTACATGAAGTCTGCTCTCACTGACTTAACAGTTGGATATGTCAAGTACAAGAAATGTCATCTATTCTCAGAAATATAATAAGGCATCATAGAGCAGCCGCACCTACCCATTCTGAGTTGAAAAGCAATGTGTTGCAATTATAGATGTCAGCTTTGTATGGTTCACTTGCTGGCTGAAAGGACGAGCAACAATGGCCAAATGATACTCAGAAACTGTGGCCTATTCTCACCTGCTTATACCCCTGTTTGAGCTCACTTACAATCTGATGCAGTTCAATTTTATATAAACACATAGACACACCAATTTGACACCGCTTGCTAATTTGGCATATCCTCATTCCTAACATGTGGATGTTTCCAAGTTTCCTTCTATTCCAGATATTTACTGCTCAGTTTAATAATTCCACTTCCCCTGATCCTGATTACAAAGTGACACCAGTGTTCTTGCTTTCTTCTATTCATCCGGCCTGGGTTTTCAGACTGAATAGAGTCATGCTATTGCTATAGCCACAGCTGTCTGATGGTTTTTAACATACAGATTAAAACACTGTGTTAACATTTGTATCTCTGTTTCTGTCTCTCTTGTCTTTACAGCAATTGGCAATTTGGGTGGGCTTGATCAGCCAGCATCTAGGTCAAGCCTCAGAAATGCCTCTAAATTGTAAATAAACAAAACAAAACAAAACTGGAAGTGTTTTCCATAAAAACATCCACTTGCGCCACCTGTTCCTCTCAGACCATGCTCCTCTGGGTGGCTATACCAAGGGAGGACAGGAAATCATCAACCAGAAATAGGGCCTTCTCTTCAGAATGGGCTCCTGGTGCAGCTACGCCTTGCGTCCTCCCTCACTATAATAGGATACTCAAAACATGGCTGTTTACTGCAGCCTTGGAGAGCATCCTCTCTTTATGTGGTATGATGGATTATATTGCTCACCCCCCAATTAATAGAAAGTTCTGCATAATCAGCGTTGAGGCATCTGACGTGGGGTGCCCATGCACATAGAGATCAGCTTGAGACATCAAGCCCTTGCCAGTCCTACATTTTAAACAAAGTTATTATGTATTGGTCCTCAAGAAAAGAAAATACATTTTGCCATGTATCTTCAGGGAATTAGCATATAATTTTGTAAGGCACATTCAAAATATTTTTGCATACATTAAAAATAAGATAGGAGTTATTTTGTTATAGTTATTCAGTATACATTCTCTCAGGAATGTATACTGCCACCTTGGATCCTTTTGGGGAGAAAGGTGGGATAGAAATATTTTAAATAAATAAATAAATAAATTCTGAGACAAAACAGTCTCCTGAGACAAATTTTCTAAAGAGAAATCAGCTCCATGTCTGTGGCAATCTGAATTTTTGAACCTGTCAGCCACGACTCAATTAGCTGACTTTTAGGATAATGTTTTAACTCATTTCTGGCCAAACAGACTGCTTGGGAGTCATGCTTGCAAGGATACTCTGTGGCTAGTTGTAAAAATATTTTTAAAGATTTTTTTTAAAAAAACTACATAACAATTGTTCAGAAACTCAGTCTTTTAGCTGCAAAATAATTTATTTATTTATTTATTTATTTATTTATTTATTTATTTATTTATAGCTAGGGCTGAACTTACTCAATGCTATCACAGCCTTTGTGTCTATGTCCTGTCATATCCCTTATACTCATTTTGTCACTATACAATTGCTCGGTAATCACATTTATTAAAAAAATACTCCAAAGATGTTATGTGTCATCAGCTCACTTGTGATAGGACAGCATCAATTTACTCATTTTTGCTCTAGTGAGAGTCCAGGCTTAATTGAGCACACACCTTATTTATATTTCTGGTGGTCCATGGTGTCTATACAGATCTCCTCCAGCACCATATTTCAAATGAGTTGATTTTTCCCTTGTCTTTCTTCACTGCCTTTCCTTTTGCATAGTATAGTTTATTTTGAGCTTCGTATCCAGTGACAATATTTGCTAACTACCAGCCACACTTTAAAAAAAAAAAAGTCAAAAGGCAAGGGGACATCTTTTGGAAAACATGCAGGCAACATGTTCATAGAGGTTTTCTTCCTCAGGTTGCCTACTTCAAGGAAAGGGTTTGGAAATTGGAACATATCTTTCTAGTCTCCAGTCTGTTGAGTGGGCATGACAACATTAGTTCACCGGACAGGTTAAAAGGTGCATATGTTGCTCTGTTGTATACTTTGCACTCACTCACACTCTTCCTTTAGTCCAAGTCCAAAACAGACCTTCAAATAGTTTGACACAGAGGGACTGCAGCCACATCTCAGTTGTTCTTGGTTCTACCCTCCCCTAACAACCACATTACAGATCATGTGCTCACCTTCTGGGATTCTCTTTTGTTGTTTAGTCATTAAGTCATGTCCGACTCTTTGTGACCCCATGGACCAGAGCACGCCAGGCCCTCCTGTCTTCCACTGCCTCCTGGAGTTGGGTCAAATTCATGTTGGTCGCTTCAATGACACTGTCCAACCATCTCGTCCTGTCGTCCCCTTCTCCTCTTGCCTTCACACTTTCCCAACATCAGGGTCTTTTCCAGGGAGTCTTCTCTTCTCATGAGATGGCCAAAGTATTGGAGCCTCAGCTTCAGGATCTGTCCTTCCAGTGAGCACTCAGGGTTGATTTCCTTCAGAATGGATAGGTTTGTTCTCCTTGCAGTCCAGGGGACTCTCAAGAGTCTCCTCCAGCACCACAATTCAAAAGCATCAATTCTTCGGCGGTCAGCCTGGGATTCTCTACAACTGGTTAATTCTTCATGATGGAAATTGTTGTTGGAATTTGTGTGTGGTATATGTGTCCTTAAACTTCCATTTTAAAAAGCCAGGGAATTCAATTCTTAAAAAGAAATCTTCCCATTTATGAATGTGGGATATTATGCTTCTTTATCCATGATTCAAAACACCAGAAAATGGTCAAATATTGCTGTGCAATATTGTGTCTGCATGGCTACCAGTAAAAGGTTTGCATAGGAAAAGGCAGCCTGAATATTGACAATGCCAATGTCAGGAAGATACTCTTGTACTCATTATCATTCACAAAGAGACACCAAGCAGTGGAAAATCCCAGAAGCTGACTACAGTTTTCTTCAGTGAACAACTTCTCACCCAAACACAAAGCAATTGTCAGGGAACTTTTTCAACAAGTTCTCTAGGTATCTATTGCTTGGAAAATATGGATGATCATGAAGTGCTGTGTTGAAACCTCTGTTTTAGGGGATGTGATTGGGAATAGACAGGTGCTGTCGTTTCCCAGATGATTAGTCATGTTCATAAGTGAACTTGCCCTTGAACGGATTGCAGATGTGTACAGAGAAAGGTGGCTTTGACTTTACATTTTGGATCTTGGGTTTTGCAGATTCAGAGGATGGAGGTCTTCCTGCTTTCTTTTCATCTGCACCAGACATCTTTGTTTTCTTTGCTGAAGTACCAGCTGAACTTGATCTTTGCTTCTGCTCTTATTTTTGAATCAGAATGCTGCCAATGTTTCAGACACAAGGAGATGATTCATAAATGTCTGGTATTAAAGAGGAGACTGAGAGAATAATTGATTTTGCTGCTCCATCCACCTTTCTATAGAGCAGGAACTCAGCAGATACAGCAAGGCGAGGGGTGTTGAACTTGATTTAACATATATATTTTTTCAGTCCAAAAGGGACAGCCCTAATTTAAGCCATTTCATTTTCCTCCCAAAGGAAAGTGAGAGCATCTCCTTATCAAGCATCTTTTTGCAAAGAAAGAGCAGGCCTGAGGTCCAAGGGTTCCTAGATGACATAGATTATCTAGAGCCATTTCAATCTGGCTTCAGACCAGATTTTGAGCTGGAGACTTCTTTGGTCACCTTGATGAACGCGTTATGCTGGGCACTGAACAGGTGGAGTCTATCCCTGTTAGTTCTGTGGGAGCTCTCAGCGGCTTTCAGTATTATCAGCCATGATATCCTTCTGGGCTGTCTCACTGGTATGGGACTCAGAAGCATGGTTTTACAGTGTCTCTGGTCCTTCCTGTACAGAAGAACTCAGAAAGTGGTGTCGAGGTCTCCTCTTTGACACCCTGGCCATTAGCCTGTGGGGTCCCTCTGGGCTTTTTTTTTTTTGTCTCCTATGCTATTTAACATCTACACAAAACCACTGGGAGAGACTGTCCGGAGTTTTGGTCACCATTGTGTGCAAGACACACATCTCTGTCTCCCTTTTTCATCAAAATCCAAAGAAGCTATTTCAGTTCTACATCAGTGTCTGATGTCAGTAATGGACTGGATGATGGTGGTTAAACTGAAACTTAATCCAGACAAGACAGGGGTGCTCCTAGTCAGTCAAAAGGCAGATGTACTGGATGGGGTTACATTCCCTCTGAAAACACAGATGTGCAGCTTGGGTATGCTCCTGAATTCATCTCTGAGGCTCAATGCCCAGGTTACAGTGGTGGCCAGGAGTGCCTTCGCATAGTTAAAATGAATGCATCAGCTGCATCCATTTCTGGAGAGGTCTGACCTGGCCACAGTGGCACATTCCTTAGTTATATCCAGCTGGATTGCTGTAATATGCTCTGTGAGACTGCCTTTGGAAAGTGCTCAGAAACTTAAGCAGGTCCAGAACTCTGCATCTAGATTGGTAATTGACACTAGTTACATGGATCACATAACCACCCCCCCCCCCCCAAATACAACAGCTCCACTGGCTGCCAATCTGTTTCTGGGCACAATTCAAAGTGCTGGTTTTAAACTATAAAGCCCAAAACGGCTCGGGTCCAAGCTGTCTCAAGGACCATGTCTCCCTTATGAGCCTGCTCAGGTGTTAAGATCATCAGGAGAGATCTTTCTCTCTGTCCCACCACCATCACAGGTATGTTTCATAGGACACAGGAGACGGCCTTCTCTGTTACTGCTCCCAGACTCTGGAACTGCCGGCCATGGGAGGCCAAGCTGGCCCCATCTTGCTGTCCTTCCACAAGCAGACAAAGACCTTTCTCTTCAGGTGGGCTTTTCCTTAGTGACTGGCTGTCTAGGAGAGGTTTTAAAATTGGATGATCTGTAGTTTATTGCTTCCAAATCTCTGTGTTGTTTTTTTTTGTAATGGTTTTATCTAACATTAATGTTATTAATTCTTTTTAAATATTTGAATAATTTACTATTTTTAGCTTGTAATATTATCTTATTCATGGTGTAAGCCACCGTGGGTCCTCTTTTAGGAGGAAAGCAGGGTAAAAATATTTGAAATAAAATAAAATAAAATCAATATCAGGCCAATTCCTGGCATTTTGAATCGTGGATACAGAAGCACAATATGCCACATTCATAAATCGGAGGTTTTTGAAGAATTGAATATCCTCATCCAATGAGAATGGGTAGCACAGAAATGTGAGCCATGTCAGAAAGGCATTATTATTAACTACAGTTCTTTGGTGGGGAAAAGCGGGGGGGGGGGGATTTACACCATACAAAAGGAATGCCAAGGAGAATTAATCTTGCTGTGCTTCAGATGCAGCACACAAAGCTTATTGTTCCTTTTTTCCAATGCTATATAGTCCATTTGACTGAAGAGAGCAAGATTCTGGCTTGGGTAGGAAGGTGGAAGTGAAAGTAAGGATAGAAAGTGAATACATGCTTTTGGCTTTTCACTGACTCTTTTCCAAGGTTAACCATCAATACTGTACAATTATTCTGCTACTGGGCAAAGATTCACTTTCTAGATCATCCAGCTTGCAACTGATAGCATTCTACACAAAGGTACGCACATCAATCTAGCACTACAAGATTCTTTTAATGTGTTTGCTGCCTGTCATGAGGCTTCCTTTTGTGCACAAAACAAAACTTCACCAGTTCAGTATTTATCGCTTCCCAGGTCTTGTGAGTGGATTTAATTTGGTCAAATCCCAAATCCAGTTGGATACAGAATGTGGCTTGAAACTGATAGAGTTTTCACAAAAGAATGGTTTTCTTTCAAATAATTAAGATAAGGACTCTTTTTTTAAAAAAAGAACAACTCTTCTGGATGACTCTTTCGTTTCTTTCTTTCTTTCTTTCTTTAATTCTGAGTCTTTTGGCCTTTGAGGAAAGGAAAAGGGGTATTTGACAAGGAGGGGCTAGGTTTGAGTTTTTTAAAAATGTTTTTATAAATTGCTTTTAAATTCAGTAGTGTTTTAGAATTATACTCTACTAATCTTTTCACATGACATTTAGCAATGTGCTCTTTTGCATTTTTGGACTGCAACCCTCAACATGCTCCAAGAATTTCCCACAAAGACAAAATCTTCAGATTTTTCCTCACTAAAGAAAAGCTTTCAGGTCATTTACCTCTGGCACTGCCATGCTCCCACCATCTCTCTTTATCTCTCTTTTTAAAAGAAACTCGCTGTGGTGCTTCCCGGCAGCCATAGTTTGTTTGTTTGTTTATTTATTTATTTATTTATTTATTTATTTATTTATTTAACTTATATGCTGCCCACACTACCCAAAGGTCTCTGGGCGGTTCTTGAGGTGGTGCTGACCATAGAGCCTAACATGCAGCAAGAATATGACTCCCAGTGTCCCCCCATACCCAGGAGGGCACAGCTCCTGCTGCTCAGTCACATGATGGCAGAGGTGGTAGACAGGTCTACAGATTTGTGTTTGTGAGCTCAGCTCCCAGGATTTTGCCTAAGGAATTCTTGGATAATTCTGGTAGTTGTTGCCCAAGAACATGAAACAGCACACCCTTAACAGCAATCCTTTTTGTATTTTTATCTCTACCCTGTTTTTCCTTATTTTTGTTAATTGTTTTATTTCTGTTGTGAACTGCTTGGGTCCCAGCGTTGAGAGGAAAGTTAACAAGAACAAGAACAGCAACAGTAGGAAAAAGAGGCAAAATCTCAAAGGGCAGAAAGCACGAGCTCAGTAATGAACAGTGTATTCAATGCTGAGAGGATCAGAAGATCTATAAATATCTAGATATTCATGAAAATCTCAATATAAGCCACAGGGAACTTAAGTCGTTATTCAGAGACAAGTACTTTGATAGAGTGAAGATGCTACTGAGAACAGGACTCAATGGAAAAAGGAAAAATACTGCTATTAACAGCTGAGCAATGGCAGTATTAAGATATACTTTTATTTGTTTGTTTGTTTGTTTGTTTGTTTACTGGATAGCTCAGTGCTTTTGGTATCTGGCTGCAGAGCCAGAGATTGGGAGCTCAGTTCCCCACTGTGTCTTGTTGTCAAGGGCTCAACTTGATGATGCATAAGATCCCTTCCAGTTCTGCAGTTCAAAGAATATAACATATAACATATCCCACCTTTAAATTTAAAATATTTGATTTTAAAAATGTATACTGATAAAATGTGTTGTAACCCCTTCTTAAATATATATGCGTATATATATAATTATGCAAGGCTTAGAGGTTAAAAGCCAACTGAGGCCGTGGTCATACCAGTGCAATGTCCCCCTGTGATTTCATGACTTTTAATCGTGTTCCTATCATGCTTTGAGGTCATGTGGCATTTATTCCAGGATGTGTGTCTCAATGTGCCTGGAGCTTCTTGTTGACACCATTTGACAAAAGTTAACTGACGCATCGACACAAACACCATGGGGGAAAAAAATTAAAAATAAAAACATTTTAAAAGGACATACACAGTGACAATAGTTCAAAAAAGTTGCAATAAGCTTGTTCACACATGTAGCAACACTTTTTTTTAAAAAAAGATCTGCAACAAAAAAGGAGAAGCCTCTGGCTGAGTGAGAAATGATCCACAGTTAGCACGCTTGCTGGGTAAATGATTACCTAATGACTGTGTGTCATGTGACTGCAAATTTAAATTGCAAAATCAAAGGGCGAGAACTGGAAAACATTTTGTTGGTGTGACCATGGCCTGAAAAAGGAAGTTTTTCACCTGCTATTGGAAGGACTGTAAGGAGACGGCCAACCTAGCCTTGTAAGAGAGGAGATTCCATAGACTGGGAACAGTCACCCAAAATGTCCTCTCGAATGTGCTTAACCAATATGCCTGCAATGGTAGTGAGACCAAGAGAAGGCCATGCCCTGAAGACCAGAGGCAGGAGATTATGTGGAGAAATGTGGTCCTTCAAATGTCTGGACCCAAGACATATGAGACTTTACAGTTTAGGTCATAACCAGCATTTTGAATTGGACCTGGAAACAGACTAGTAGCCAATGAAGTTATAGTAGCAAAGGAGTTATATACGTAGTACTTGTGACTAGCTCCAGTCAACAGTTTGGCTACAGCATTTTGAACTAGCTGAAGTTTCTGAATCTTCTTCAAAGGCATTCCCACTAACAGTGTAATGTGTGTGTGTGTGTGCCGTCAAGTTGATTCCAACTTATAGTGACTCTTTCCAGAATTTTCCAGGTAGAGAATACTCTGAAGTGGTTTACCATTCCCTTCTTCTGAGGGCACTGTGGGACTTCGCACCTTGCCCCAGACTGCACAGACTGGCTCTTCTCCCTGGAGGTAGAGTGTGGAATCAAACTCCCAACCTCTGGCTTCACAGCCACATATCTAAACCACTGAGCTAGCCAGTCAGCTTACAGTGCATTACAGTCATTCAAACAGGATGTAACTGGACCATATGTCACTGTAGCCAGATAAGATACTTCATGGAAGGGGAACAGTGGCACACCAGATTTAACTGTGCCAATTAATTCCTAGCCACTGCTGAAAGCCAGGCATCCAGGCTCGAAGAAGAATCTAGGCAAACACCCAATCTGTGAACCTAAGTTATCAAGAGGAGTGAAACTACATTTAATAGAGAATGTATCCCTATCCCTCAATCTGCCTTTCAACTGACAAGCAGCAACTCTGTATTACCAGGATTAAATTTAAATTTATTTATCCTCATCCAGTCCATTACAGAGATCAGGTGCCAGTTTCCATTCACACCTGTTGAAAAACAGTCCTGACAATTGCCTTGTGTTTGGATGAGAAGTGGTTCTGATGAAAAAAGAAGTCAGCTTCTGGGATTTCCCCTTACTTTGTGAATGGTAGTGAAGACAAGAGGGCATCCTGTAGACCATCTTGACTGCTGCCATTACTGCTGTCAACATTCAAGCTGCCGTTTGCTATGTAAAGCTGGGCATCCTTTTTTTCCTGCTGGCAACATGGGCACGATATTGATATATTGGGCCTTTTCCTGGTGTTTTTAATCATGCATACATGTGCACAATATTCCACATTTAGAAACCAAAGGTGTTTTTGAAGAATTGAATTAATATGCACAAACTAAACTGAACACTCCTTCCCACATCCATCTCCTAACAACAACATCTGAAATAATTTAATTTGAGAGTAAAGGATTAAAACAGTTAACTGGCTGACATCTGTAATAAAGGTAAAGTTTTCAGGACATGGAATCCTGAAAATAGAACTGGATATTGAAAGCTGGAAACTTTTTTTATTGGGAACCTATTCTTATCATACTTCAACAATATCATCCATGTGAGCTAAGGGATGATGGTATCTCAGTTCAAAACCCCAGGGTGAAGTATTACCTGAATGAACAATTCCATTATTTAGCCTATGGGAATTTTGCTAGGACTGTTAGCTGAAGGCATTGAATCCCAGGTTCAACACTGCTATAATTTCAGCCTAAGAGGTTGGAGGTTCTTCTCATGGATCTCATCAACAAATGATAGCAGAATTTGATTAACAGTAGTTTTCTTTCCTTTTGACATTGTTAACGGGTTCTCATTAGGCCTGCAATGAAATTGAATTGCCATCATAATACCACACCATAAAGGCATATTAAGAAGATTTTTGTAGCTCCCTATTGGAATTGGTCCCCTCCCCCATCTCACTTCCTATAACCTTGATATCGAACATGTTATCTGTGGATAGATAAGCTGAATAATTAACCTTGGATCCTAAACTCTCTCTCTCTCTCTCTCTCTCTCTCTCTCTCCTTCTCTGTAACTCAAACATAGAGTATCATTCCCACCTGCAAAATACAGAATGGTAAATCACATAGCACAATCTTGCTGGAACTGATAGTCATCACCAATGGCTGACTCCATTATTACAACAGATGTTCATCTAGGCAGGCAACCTACATACAGGTTTGCACATAAAACTTTACATGCTCTCCCTCACCGTAGTTAGGATATGTACGGCCACTCAGATCCTCAGCTTTTAGGCCTCAAACACAGGATTGCTCTTGCAGTCTCCACCCAAATTTTGAATGATTCATTCAAGGACCAATTCCCATAGCCCTCTTCTGTGCAGATAATTCCTGGTTATTTCTTGCAGAAGTAACACATTAAATATAACAACATTGCCTGCAACAAGTTTCAAGTGTCTTTGAAATGGAGAGAGGGAAAAGCCTTTTAGGGAAAAAAAAGATACCAGGTGATTGGGCTTGTTCAGCTGGTATCTAAACTAAATTTACTGGAATTCATAGTCTTCAAGCTACCATTTTTAGTAACAACCATGCGTGGCATTTTCTAATTTGTGCACATTCATAAGCATGTAATTTCAGCATGAAAATGAAGAAACATTTTCTTCCAGTACACAACTTATTGAAGAGAGACCTCTTCGTCACAGTTTTGATCCATTTCTCCACGTCCCCTCCTGCTACTTGTCTTGTACGAGGTTGTAAGATACTGCGATTTAGCTGTTTTAAAATATGGAAATTCATGAGCCTTTTGGTATATACTTCTCTTAATTTACAGACTCCCCACCCCCTTAATATACACATTTTCTTCATTACTTGAAAGGTGTTTGTGCACATTTTAAAAGAATACACATGTTCAGGTATATGCATCCATTTTCATATAATGCAGAGAGAAGAACGAAACTTAAAAGAATCTGCCACTTGTCCTTTCCCAGTGTGATGGGAAACTTTAATATACCATTAATGTTATTAATAATAACACTGTCAGTCTTCCTGAGTAGAGGAGAAGAGGAGTCTTGTGCGTCATCTTGCCAGAGCAGGGAAGTGTATGGGCCAGGGGAACATCTGCTGCTGTGTTCCTCCACTTCCCCTGCTGAACTTCAGCCTGTTCAAACTCTAATTCTTTGGGGTACCAAACGTCTTCCTGATTCTGGACTGTGAAGCACCTGCTTTCCTTCCACCTCTCTTGCTCTCCCCTCTGACCTTTAACATCTGTTTAAGGAGGAGTGTTAAACGCTGGAGCTTGTGTGAGGGCTGCTACTGCCAGCATTTCTGAGTGAAGGAGAAGAGGTGGTTGTGTGTGTCATCTGCAGGGACTTATTTAATGTGATCGGTGCCTGTCTGACAGTTTGCTGTTGTGAAGTCTTTATCCATCGATGAGGGATGTGTTTTCAAAGGAGGAGGGTCTTGCAGGGGAGGAGCCATTACAGTTACACAGGGGAGGGGGAGATAAGAGCTGGGAGACATCAACAACATCTTGGGAGAGGGTAGGAAATAGAGTGCTGGTTGCCCCCCCCCCCCGCAAACACACACACACCCTGTCTCCCAACTCAGCCTGAATAGCTTTGATGGCAAACCCCTTGGTTTCAAGGTGCTGCTGCTAAATGTTAAAGCAGTGAAAGGTAAGACAGCTGGATGAACATGATGACCTGCTTGAATTACAGAAATCTGGTTAGATGAAGCAGGTGGGGTTCATCTCTCAGCTTTGTCCACCTTGGTTTTCTGTGCAGCAGCAGGCCAGACCTGGGGGCAAGGGGCAGAGAAGTTGCAATAGTCTATTGAAATTCAATCATCCTTACCAAGTGCCCTGTCCACAGACTGGTATTTGAGCACATGTACATGAGAGTGGATGCCTGGGACAGAATAGGGATTCTGTTAGTGTACCACCCACCTTGCCGCACAACAGTCTCCCTGCCTGAGCTTGCTGAGCTGACCTCAGGTGTGGTGTTGCAGTCACATCAGCTTGTTGGGCTGTGGGACTTCAACGTCCATGCCGAGACCAATTCATCAGACTTCTCATCTACCATGACAACCATAGGGCTATCCAATGTGGTATCTGTCCCCACTCATGTTGCAGGGCACACTTTTGACCTGGTTTTCTGTACTGGGCGGGATGGTAGTAGTCTGGGTGTGGAGGAAGTCTGTTCTGTTGTCATTGGACAAATCATTGCTTGGCTTATCGGAACTCTGAGCCTCTATGGGGGTGGGGACCAATTAAAATGGTCCATCCCAGGAGACAGATGGATCTAAATGGTTTCTTGATGGCTCTTTGGAAGTTTCTTGATGCCTTGGCAAGTGATTCTGTCAAGGTCTTGGCTGACCTCTCAAATGGGGAAATGGCCAGGGCTGTTGACACGATTGCGCTTAAGTGTCCCCTCCCACAACCTGCAGCCAGACTAGCTCCTTGCTTTACTAAGGAGCTGGGGATGATGAAATGAGTGGGACAGAGACTAGAATGATGCCAGTAAAAACGTTCAGAGCAGATTTGATAGAACTCGGACTAGAGCCCATTGGAAAGCCTACTTCTCTGCCACCATGCATCTGCGCAAAACCATCCAGGGGAGCTCTTTTGGGTGGTCAAGGACTTGTTGCATAAACAAGAGAAGGATGCTGAACACTCCACAGACCACTTTGAAGATTTTGAACAGTTCTTTTAACAGAAAGTCACTCGGATCTGCTCTGACTTAGATGCTGTAGTTGCCACACGTCTTGTTGATGTAAGTTTGCCCCCTGCTTGTCCTGTTATAATAGATACATTTCAGTGGGTGCATCCTGATAATCTGAACAGGAGCTTTGGAGAAGTGAAAGCCACCACAAGTGTGCCTTGCCCTTTCTGGCTTATAAAAGCAGCTAGAGGAGAACTGGCTGAGTGGGTAAGGGGAGTGGTGGCTGCTTCCTTGCAACAAGGTCAGGTACTAAAATGTCTTAAGGAGTGAATGGTAAGACTCATTGAAAAAACCCTCCTTGAATCCCACTGTATTTGATAATTATCATCCAGTCTCAAATACTCCATTTTTTGGCAAGCTCTTAGAGTGTGTTGTGGTGTTTCAGTTCCACGGGTTCCTGAATGAAGTGGATTATCCGTTTCAGTCTGGCTTCCAGCCTGGTTATCAAAAAATTGCTTTGGTTGCCTTGGTGGATGACCTACACAGGGAACTGGACAGGGGAATGTGTCTCTGTTGGGCCTCTCATTGGCTTTTGATACCATCAATCATGGTATCCTTCTTGGGCATCTTCTGGGATGGGTCTTAGAGGTACTATTTTCCAATGGTTCTGACCCTTCCTGGATAGCTGAACTCACAAGGTGGTGTGGGGAAAATCTTGTTTGAAGCATTGACCATTGGTCTATGGTATGCCTTAGAGCTCAGTCCTGCCCCCCATACTATTCAACATCTACATGAAACCGTTGGGAGAGGTTGTCCAGAGTTTGGTGTCAGTATATAGAGGTGCTCCTGATCAATCACAAGGTAAATCAGGGGATAGGGATCCAGTTTGTACTGGATGGGGTTATATCCCCCCCCCCCAAAGGCCAGGTCTGCTGCTTGAGTGTACTCCTGGATTCAACCCTGAGCTTGGATGCACAGGTTTCAGCTGTGGCCAGGAGCGCATTTGGGCAGTTAAAACTGATATGCCAGCTGCGGCCATTCCTTAAGACATCAGATCTGGTCACAGTGACACATGCCTTTTTTTACATCCCATTTGGATTACTGCAATGTGCACTATGTGGGGTTGCCTTTGAAGAGTGTTCGGAGCCTTCTTGACTTTTAAGATCTTCTGGGGAGGCCCTTATCTCAGTTCTACCACCTTCCCAAGCTTGTTTGGTGGGGATACAAGAGCGGGCCTTCTCGGTGGCTGCTCCCAGGCTTTGGAATGCACTGCCCCAAGAAGCCAGATTGGCCCCTTCCCTCCTGTCTTTCCATTGTCAGGCAAAGACCTTCCTCTTCAGGCAGGCCTTTAAGCAATAAGTTGTCCCAGGAATGTTGGTTTTGAACTACAATTTTTAAATGTTTAAAAAATGTTTTTAATCTTGGTTTTTAATCTTAATATATATTGGGTTTTTAAAAAAAATATTTATGTAGTATTTAATTTTTAAAAAAATACCTGTATCTGTTGTGAACTGCCTTGGGGAGAAAGACAGCGTATAAATAATGTAAATAAAATAAATCATAAATAAATATTAATAATCTGGCAAATCACAAACTGGACAAATTTCTCAGTATTTTGGGAAAATAAGATTACTTTTAAATGAGATTTCTACTGTCATTGAATTAATTGTTACTTGAGGGACTGCTGTTGTGTCAGTTTGAGTCCTGTATATTGCTCTCCACAACTTTTGCTAAGTTGACGTGGGCAGGATGAGTGCTGACATTGACAATTTGACGGACATAATGTGGAAGAAAAATCTTCCATTTCAGTTTTATTTATTTATTCTTTGTGAATTTTTTTTTTAAAATCAAAACAGAGTGAACCAAATTTCCCTAATTCGGCCAATATTGGAATATTTGCCTTTTTGCCTGGTTAACTTACTTTCCAAATGTGATTTGATTAAATCTGACAAAGCTGCAGGCCTACACATTTGCGACTGACTCTTATTTTGAAACCTGTGACCAACATCTGTCATCACAAAAGCATGTATTTCTGTTTATTTATAGATAACTTGGAAAAAAGTAAATAAATTGTGTTTATAATATATATACACACACACACATTTGTTCAGTCATTCCCTAAGAGCATTTCAGCTTGACAGGAAGATAGGATTCAAGGTTGCAGAGTAACTTCATGTTAAAATCAAATATAAAACAGTGAGACTCTCTCTCTCTTTTTCACATTAAAAGACCGTTGCCACAGTCACAGGAAGAATTTTCTTAGTATTTGGACTGTTACCAATATATGAGTTTTCTGTGCATGCTTGTTTGTTCAAATAAGTTTTTAAGCAGCTCCATCATATGACTGGGTCTATTGCTTATTCTGTGTACTTCTTCAATTTTATTTTCTCCCTCTCCTTTCCTTTTTCTCCAGGGTAATCATTTCAAATCCACTAAATGCAAAGAAAGTGAAGAAAATATGCAATTATAATGTTGTTTTTCCGTTGTGGTTCAATACACAGCCCAAGCAGCTCACCTGCTTCCCTTTTTTAGAAGACATGTTTATGAAGACGTTCTTCATTTCCATAACAATACACTTTTTGGGTGCTGGGTTCTAATAGGTTCTCTTACTTCTCTGTAGAGACTTGGAAAACAATACACAGAGCATTTCTATTGTTCAGCCTTCATTTATTAAACTGGGATATATGCATAGTTCCTTAAATGCACAGAGGCTGCACAGAATCAGTATTCATTGATACACAGCTATTCCTTGAGTACTCCACTCAAGACTGTTATCAAGGGGAGGTAAGGTGTTGTTGTTGTTGTTTTAATAGAAGTGGAGTACTAGTATTATCCTATCAAACTGCTCAAATGAGAAAAAGAAGGATATTGGTCTGATGGTTATTTCTATAAAATTTCAGGGGGGAGGAGAAAAGAAATATGCTTATTATGCTAAACAATGCCATTTGTGGGATGGAGTTAAAACATAGCTCTTATCTACATACAAAGTTACAGTACCTTGAGACTATTTCCATGGTCAATGGAAACCCTGAGATTTTTAGTTTGTTGAAAGATTTAGGATGAAAAGCTTCAGTGCATCTCTCTGAACTGCAACATAGAATTCTGAGTCCCTCACCAAACTACAAACCCCAGAATTCCACGACAGAAATCAAAGTGGTATTAGACTGCTACTGCTGCTACATGGTGTAGATACATTCAGAGGATATTTTGACAGATCCAGGCTCAGACGTTTTTCTGCTGAAGACAAAGGCTAGTGCTACATAGAATTCTATGTAGTACAAATCCTATGTAGTACAAACATTTTGATCCTTCACCCAATCTGGGTTTGTAGCCCTCTAGACTCTACAGAACATTTCTGGAATGTTTGGAGGGCCGACTTTGGGAAAGCACTGAAGTCCTTGTGTCTGCTGAGTTCTGCTCTTCCATGGGGAAAGGTCCAACACTGGATACAGCCAAATGGCTCCCCCTTTCCTTTCCATGAATAGACATAGGCTGTGCCTTTTAATATATCAAAAGTCCCACCCCATTTATGGAGCTTAGGACATGCCAACTGACATATGAGACTATCTATGGAATCCAGAAGTAACACCTAGAAAACTGCAAGTGCACCTTCTTCTTCATCTGCAACATGTTAATACCCACTCTGTGGTTGGCCATAGAAGTTGATACTCTTCATTAAATGTCCTGAAAGATGAAATATTATTCATGGTCATCAGAACTGACCTTCATGTTTACCCTTATCTTTTTGTGTAACTACACAGTGAGGGTAATGCAACTTAACTCACTGTGAAGATACAGTGAGGAATCTGGGTTTTCTGGGGCAAGTTTGTGTTAACTAGCCACACAGGGAGGAGGAAATGGGATAAACATCCTTATTTGCAGCTTTGTTGACATAGCTTTTCTGTGGCCTTACCAGTAATGCAGTTACAGGAGTACTAACTTAATAAGCTGTAAACAAGGACCAAATGGCAGTTTCATTCAGCATAGCAACTGCTCCCTTAAAGAATAGACTGACTATGCAGGTGAAAATCAAACACCCATTGGCTGCAATACTTTGGCCTGTCCAATGAAAAGCTCTTTAGATAACTCATTTTGCTTCTTTCTATGTGAGGGTGGCAAAATACAGCCATCCAGAAGTTCTTGGATGACAACTAAAAAAATTTCTCACTATTGGCTATGCCGAGTAGAATTGATGTGAGTTGGAATCCAACAGGATCTGGAGGGCCAAACAACTTTGCCTCTCCTTTTTGTGGGCAGTAGAAGTCTCTGTAGATTTGCACACTGTGGAATAGTAAAGGGAGCAATATACTTTTTATTAGAAGGCAGCACAATCAGGACCTTGATACCAGACATGGTACCAGCCAGAGGACTGGATGGGTCAGATGATGCTTGATGTTTCGAGGCAGTGAAGTCTGTGGTGCCCAAGCCTCAGTAAGGAGCGCTTAGCACTCGGTCAGAGAGTTCAACAGGCCACTTACCTACCACCTTTGCGCTGAGGCAAGTTCCAAGACCTCAGCAGTGCGTAGCGTAAGCCCTTTGAACAGGTCTGACCTTAAAAGAACACTTTACTTTTACCCAGTACTTTGCAAGTACAGACACATGGGCTTTGAGATTCCTTAGAAATCACAACAGCTCAGTTAGGTAGGACTCTTAAAGATAGCTAGTTTGTGGCCCTCTCCACTTCCTGGATTTAGCCAGACCCTGCTGTTCAAGAGACCAGTCCTTTTGTAAAAAAAATTATAATTAATTTTTATTAGAAAAATAGAGTTTCATAGAATCAGTTTATATTGCTCAAGCTTTAGCATAAAGAACATATTTAAAGATCATTACAGTTAAATAAAATAACTAATCCCCATTAAAATAATAAACACTACTAAACTGGGCTAAGGTGGGCTAGCCCCACCTCCTTCTTTCTCTTTACTCACATTCTCTCTCCTTCAAACCACATGCTCAAACCATCAAGTTCTTTTTCTCTCTCTGGAATTGAACTTAACTGAACTTTTCCCACATAACCCATCGTCCATTTTCTACATTCTCTAACTCCTCCCTTCTTCTTGACACTTCATGGCTGTTAACCAATTAGCCTCAAGGGGCTGTAACACCTTCCTCTGCCCTCAATTCCCATGAAGATTCAGGTGTTTTATCTCTTCTCCAATTAGCTCGGAACGTTGAGTCTTTCACGGGCTTCTTGGTCCGACCTTCAGCTTTATCTCAAACCGGTCTTCAGAAAAACACTCTCATAGCACTTAGAAAAACACATTCCAATGTCTCTCAAATCATCTTCACACAGAACCTGCCTGACTCCACCTTACATTTCTCTGACTACATATCCCACACTGCTTCAACTCCATCACAAAGTCAATCCTGGAAAACCCTTCCTCTGGGCCTTAAATGCCCCTAATTCCATTAAGCTATTAAACCTGCCATCTGCTGGTTTTCCTGGAGGAAAATAGTCTTCTGCTGTACAGACTTTCATTTTCATGAATTTATTTCTCTGGATTCCAAAAAATGGATCTAGAAATAACCTTTCTAACCAGTTAGAGAAAAGTTATTGCTAAAACAATGTCAACAAGAAAAACAAAAACAGAACAGAACAAAAAACTAAATCTAAAAACTACCAAAATAATAATATAGACTTAAAGCTTACAAAAGGTGATGTCTTGACTTTGAACTGTCATGCTTTTTCATTTTGTTTCCCTTTTCCTAGAAATAAGGAACCACAGCTCTAACGTATACTGTACACTAGCTGATGTTTTGTGATATTGAATCCCTCACTGCTAAAAAATTTAGTTCATATGTCTGTTGGAGCTTCTAAAATGAGAGAATGGAGAAACCTCCATATTTGCTCTGAGTGTTGCTGCAGGTAAAATTTTTAGTGGAGACTCCTAACAACAGTCTTTTGGGTTTAAGGAAGATGAACTGGAATCATGACGATAAAAGGATTCAATTCTTTAAAAAAAAATCCCTGGTTTATGAATGTGGGATTTTGTGCTTCTGTACTCAGAATTCAAAAAATTCAAGAAATGGACTGATAATACTACACAATATCATGCCCACATTGCCAGCAGGAAAAAGGATTCACAAAGCTGACTCCTTTTTTTTTATCAGATAACCACTTCTCACCCAAGCACAAAGCTGTTTTTAACAAGTGTGAATGCAGTGAGCAGAAGATGGTATCCTGTAGACCATCTTGACTGCCCCCATTGGTGTTGTCAACTTTCAGGCTGCCTTTTGTTATGTAAAGCTTGGCATCCTTCTTCCTGTTGGCAATGTAGGCACAATATTTTCCAGCAATATGGGGCCATTTCCTGTCTTTTTGAATCATGGGTATAGAAGCAAAATATTCCACATTCATACTCTAGAGGGTTTTTTTGGGGGGGAAGAAATGATTTTCCTGATTTTTTTAAATGGAAGTTTAAATATACATGCACTACATAATGGATTCCAACAGAAACCTTCCTCATGAAGAACTTAACCAATGCTAGAGCATTCCAGAAGATGAGCACATGATCTTTACTATGTTTGCTGGGAACAGGCAGAAGCAAGAACAGATGGGATGTGGCTGTAGTCCCTTTGGCCAAAATATTTCAAAGGGCTGTTTGTTGGACTTAATGAATGGGTGAAGCAAAACTGTAAGTGAAACACATAAAATGGAGAAACATAGATACCCTTTAACCTCTTGGGTACACGGATGTTGCCCTGTCTGCTCCTCAGAATGCAGACTAGAAAGCTATGTTTCAATTTCCATACCCTTTCCTTAGAGAAGACAACCTGAAGAAGAAAAGGTATATCAGAACAATATCACTACAAACATGTTGTGTGCATGTTTTCCAAAAGATTTTCCCTCTCCTTTTGAAAAAATAAAAAAGGAAAGGCTGGAATTAGCAGAGTTTGTTTCTGGAAACCAAGTTCAAAATCATGCTATGTGAAAGAAAAAGTGAAAAAAATTCAGGGACAAAATCAACTCATTTGAAATGTGGTGTTGAAGGAAAGCCTTACTGATGCCACAGACAACCAGGAAAGCAGAAAAGTGGGTGTAATGCCTGAACACTCACTAGAACAAAAATAAGGAAACTGAGGCTATCCTACATGTACTTAGAACAGAAATACAGAAGTGATCAGAATAGATTATATTTCTGGAAAAAGTGGAATGGTGCAGTAGGAAAAGAGGAAGACCTAACATGAGAGGGCTTGACTCAATAGATGACTCCACAGCTGTTTGTTTGCAGCATCTGAGCAGAATTTATTGGAAAAGGCAATATTGCTAGGAAGGGGGGTGCAATGGGAAGCAAAAGCCACCTATTATGAGATGCTATTAGTTTGCAAGATCTGAGCAGAACTGTTAATGATAGGACATTTTGTAACTATATGAGTCACTTGATAGCACAATTACCAAACAATGGTATACTGACAAGATGGGTGGAATATGCACCAAAGCTCTGTAAGACCATCCCCAACCACAAAGCAGAAAACAAATTTCATAGTTTAAATACATGAGCTTCACAATATTTATTCTTTATTTTTTAACATATGTTTTTGTGATTGGGTTCTTTGTCTGTCAGAGGCGGGTCTTTCATTTCGGCGGGAATTATACACGGAGACGAAGATAACGGTACAACCAACTTGTCTTTATTCCTTTTACTTTCTTGAACGTCAACACAAAACGGATCTAAACCACTTAACTCGGATAATAACTTATAACTTTTAACATTCGCTGTGTCTCTTCCTTTCATCAATTCCCCCCCTTTTTCATCCCGCATTGATCTGGTTCGGTTCTGCTCCATGCCGGAAAGCTCAGTGTTGCACATATCGTCCCACAACAAGGGTGCTTCACATAATTCCCTTCCAGATATGGCAGGTAATTCGTAGTACCAATGTATGTTATTTTCTTTCCCGTGTCCTGCGGACGAGGTACTGCCACCATTCTCCATCCTGTTTTCCCTTCTATCTTTCCCTTCTCTCCTAGACTAGGAGGATCAGGTAACAATCCTCCCCCAGTTCTAAGATTGGGAAATTCTCTCACCAATTCCACTGTTGTGCATCTTACTGGTTCTTCTTTCTCCGTCTGCGTACTCTTCTCTTTCCTGTCATTTCTCTCCCCTCCTCCTCCTACTCCTTCCTCCTTTATATCCTCCCAACTCAATAAGTCTAACTCCTCCCACTTTCTGGTTTGTCTATCCTCTGCTAAGAATATCTCTATGGCTCTGGTCCTGCCTGTTCCCTCATCCTCTATCTTGATCAGCTCCCCTACAGCACATCCAGTCAACATCTCCTGTCTGCATTCCTTGGAGGACGGCTCACTAGGTTGCTCTCCTTCACACGCCCCCCCGGACGAGTGGGCCGTCCTCTCTTCTGTATTCGTCCCCCTTTCTCCCTGTCGGGAAAAATAATCAGCATTAGCGTGGGCACTCCCTTTCCGATACTGTATCTTGAAAGTGAACGGTTGTAAACTCAGATACCACCTGGTTAACCTGGGATTGGTATCTTTCATGTGATTTAACCATTGTAACGGTGCGTGATCTGTTATCAATACAAAAGGTGCTCCCAACAAATAATATCTCAGTGTTTGTATCGCCCATTTCACGGCCAATGCCTCTTTTTCAATAGTGGCATATTTTTGCTCTCTTACACTTAATTTCCTACTAAGATACATAACCGGGTACTCCATCTCTCCTTTCCTTTGCGATAACACAGCCCCTATTCCCCTATCAGAGGCATCCGTTTGTACAATGAAAGGTATGTCAAAATCCGGGGCATATCTACTAGGGAGTCCAGCCAAAATTTCTTTTAATGTTTCGAAGGCTCTACTCTCTTGACGCCCCCAAACTACTTTATGAGATTTCCTTTTCCGGGTTAGATCACTAAGGGGTGCTGCGATTTGTGCAAAATTGGGGACAAACTGTCGGTAGTATCCTGCTAAACCCAAAAATTGTTGTACCTCTTTCTTTGTTTGTGGTGGGGGCCATGCTGTTACTTTGTCTACTTTGTCTGACACAGGTTGTATCCTTCCTTGTGTCACTTGAAACCCCAAAAACTTTACTCCTCTGCGTGCTACCTTGCATTTGGTAGGGTTAACCCTCAACCCTGCTTTCTTCAGTTCAGTCAAGACTGCTTTGAGGTGTTTTACATGCTCCTCCCAACTTTTACTATATATGAGAATGTCATCTATATACGCTCCAGAAAATTCCTTTACTGGCTCTAACACCTTGTCCATCAATCTCTGGAAAGTGGCTGCTGCGCCATGTAACCCGAACGGCATGCGCGAAAATTGGAACAATCCCTTGGGGGTGACAAAAGCAGTTTTCTCTTTGTCCTCTTCTCTTAGGGGTATCTGCCAATATCCTTTGGTCAGGTCTAAAGAGGTCAAGTACTCGGACCCTCCTAAACGCTCTAACAGGTCATCTATTTTTGGCATGGGGTAGGCGTCAAATTTAGATACTTCATTTAGACGTCTGAAATCTATACACAAACGGGCGCTGCCATCAGGCTTAGGTACCACCACTGGATAGCTCCTCCAAGGGCTATTAGAAGGCTCTATTATACCTAACTTGAGCATGTCTTCTACTTCTTTATTAATCGTCCTTTTCAGATGATGTGGCCAATTTCTACTCCCGGACCTCACAATTACTTGGGGGGTAGTATTAATGGGATGCTCAATCAATGTGGTATACCCAGGTAAACCTGAAAACACCTCCTGAAATTGTTGTTCGAGTTCCTCCAACTGATCCCTTTGGGGTTCCTCTAATTCAGGGTCTATCTCTATTTTGAGGTTTTGTTCGAGACAATCACTAGCTTCAGGCCCAAAATCTTCTTCCCCAACCTCCCCCCATAGGGCCTCTCTTTCTTTCCATTCTTTTAGCAAGTTCACATGGAAAATTCCTTTCTTCTTCACCTTATTTGGCATCCATATCTCATAATCTACTGGACCAACTCTCCTAAGTACCTCGTAAGGTCCTTGCCATGTTGCAAATAATTTGGCTGATTCTGACGGCATGAGTAACAACACTTTCTGTCCTGGTTCAAACTGTCTTATTTTTACTTTAGCGTCGTATCTCCTCTTCTGTCCCTCTTGTGCCTTATTTAAATTACTTTTAGCTATTTCTGACACCTTCCTCAGATGTTCTCGCATTTCAATTACGTGTTGTACTATTGATTGTGCCTCATCTTTACCACTTTCCCACTTTTCTCTCACCAAATCAAGTATACCTCTAGGATTCCAACCATACATCATCTCAAAAGGAGTAAACCCTGTGGACGCCTGTGGTACTTCTCGAACTGCAAACATCAGGGGTGCCACCAGGAGATGCCACCTCTTAGGTTTTTCCATAACCAATTTTCTCAACATACATTTTAAGGTCTTATTAAACCTTTCTACCAGCCCATTGGTCTGTGGGTGATACACTGCAGTGTGGATAGGTTTTACCTCTAGTAATCGCCACATTTCTTTGAGTGTCTGACTCATAAAATTAGTCCCCTGGTCTGTCAGAACTTCCTTAGGGAATCCCAACCTGGTGAATACTTGTAACAACTCTCTTGCCAACGTCTTGGCTGTCGTAGACCGTAAGGGAATGGCCTCAGGATATCGGGTGGCATAATCTATAATTACTAAGACATGAGTATGTCCTCCTGCAGAACGTATTAGGGGTCCTACAATATCAACCCCTATTCTCTGAAAAGGTTGGTCTACTAAGGGCATGGGAATTAGCCTTGCACCTGGTCTAGGTTTACTTTGCGTCTTCTGACATTCAGGACATGTCTGACAATACTTATCTATCTCTTTATCCATTCCTGGCCACCAAAACCTTTGTTTTATTCGTGCTCCCATTTTCTCACTGGCTAAATGTCCAGACATCGGGATATCATGTGCTAGTTCTAGAATTTTGTGTCTCCACTTCTGGGGAACAGCCAATTGTTTACCTCCTTCTTCATTTACCCAATATAATAACCCCTCGTCCATCACTGTCCCTTTACTCCCCCTTTTTATCGTCCCCACCTCTCTGGCTGCTTGAAGGTGTTCTTGTAGAGTAGGGTCATCTTGTTGCCATGCTCGGGTATGTTCTCTAGAAGTCTCCTGCAAAAAATCACCCTCATCTTCAATCCGTGCGCATTCTCCTTGCAAACCCTCTCTTGAGTTCAGTAGTGTCTTGGTCCCTACCCAGTCTCTTCCTAATAACATTTCTCTGGATAGTCCTGGAACAATCCCCACCTTCATTCTCCGTATCTCTTCCCCCACTTTCACATTCGCCCAAGCCGTCTTGTAGGCTTTAGTATCGCCATGTATACATTTTACCACCAACCCCTCTTCCAATCCTCTAGCTGCAAGACTTCGAACCAGAGTTTTCCCGCATCCTGTATCAATTAAGGCTTTCTTCTTTTCCCCGTTAACCCATGCTTCCACCTCCCAACCTGTCTGTTCTATCCCTGCCGATGGTTTTACTGAGCCCTGGCTTCCTACCCAAGAGCAATCCGTTCCTGGGCAGTCCCTTTTCATGTGTCCGGACATCCCACAGCCGAAACATACAGGCCTCCCATCCGGGCCCATTTTCAAACCCGTTCCTGGAGCATATAAGCGATCATCAAAGGTGATGGGTCGCACCGGTCTTGGGCCCATAGGTTCGAAGGGGCGGCCACGAGGTTTCGTCGTCCCTTGCATCTCCGCGCTTCTCCGAAAGTCTCCTCCCCAGCTTGCTGGCGCCGTTTTCTCACGTGTCCTTCCACGCTCTCCCGCAGGGGCGGAGTTTTCCTTTCCTGCATCCTCGGCCATGCTGTAATCCTCCACTAGGCGTAGCGCTTCCTCTAACCGTTTAGGATTATTCTTCTGTACCCATCCTTTAAGATTCCCGCCCAATGTTGTTACTAGTTGCTCCATAATTATTACTTCTAGTATTTGTTCTTTAGTCTTTTCCTCTGGTTTGATCCACCGGGTCAAGTTAGCCCTCATCCTCTGCACAAGCGTACGGGGGTGTACTCCTGTTTTCATTCTTAATTCTCTAAATCTTTTCCGATATGCTTCCTCAGTGAGGTTCAGAGTTCTTAATATAGCTGTTTTCACTATTTCATACTGAACCGCTTCCTCAGGGTTCAAAGTGTCCACCACTTCTTGGAGCAATCCGGTCAAGCAAGGGACCAAGATCAGAGTCCACTGTTCCTTCGGCCACCCTGCCGTAACGGCTACTCTTTCGAAGGTATGTAAATACGCCTCGGGATCATCACTGGCACTCATCTTTTGAATACGAATAGGAGCAGGGCCCGCCACCAACCCATTTTTAATTACAACATTGTTCTTTACACCTTTCTCTTCCTCCGCTTCTCGTTTCATGATCTTTTTAGTTAACATCGTTTGTTGTTCGGCTAAATTTTCTATCAGTCTTTCTTGTCTTTCAATAGTCTTCAACAGTTTTGACATTTCTTCCTTTCCCGCCTGAAAGCCCGCCCCACGTTGGGCGCCACTGTGATTGGGTTCTTTGTCTGTCAGAGGCGGGTCTTTCATTTCGGCGGGAATTATACACGGAGACGAAGATAACGGTACAACCAACTTGTCTTTATTCCTTTTACTTTCTTGAACGTCAACACAAAACGGATCTAAACCACTTAACTCGGATAATAACTTATAACTTTTAACATTCGCTGTGTCTCTTCCTTTCATCAATTCCCCCCCTTTTTCATCCCGCATTGATCTGGTTCGGTTCTGCTCCATGCCGGAAAGCTCAGTGTTGCACATATCGTCCCACAACAAGGGTGCTTCACATAATTCCCTTCCAGATATGGCAGGTAATTCGTAGTACCAATGTATGTTATTTTCTTTCCCGTGTCCTGCGGACGAGGTACTGCCACCATTCTCCATCCTGTTTTCCCTTCTATCTTTCCCTTCTCTCCTAGACTAGGAGGATCAGGTAACAATCCTCCCCCAGTTCTAAGATTGGGAAATTCTCTCACCAATTCCACTGTTGTGCATCTTACTGGTTCTTCTTTCTCCGTCTGCGTACTCTTCTCTTTCCTGTCATTTCTCTCCCCTCCTCCTCCTACTCCTTCCTCCTTTATATCCTCCCAACTCAATAAGTCTAACTCCTCCCACTTTCTGGTTTGTCTATCCTCTGCTAAGAATATCTCTATGGCTCTGGTCCTGCCTGTTCCCTCATCCTCTATCTTGATCAGCTCCCCTACAGCACATCCAGTCAACATCTCCTGTCTGCATTCCTTGGAGGACGGCTCACTAGGTTGCTCTCCTTCACAGTTTTAAAATATTTTTTACACAAGAAACCAAAACTTTTAAAATGTCTGTTTGGCCAGGAAGGAGTTAAAAAGTTATCCTCCTGAGAGTCATTTAATTTGGTCCTGACTGGCAGGGTCAAAAGTTCAGATTGCCCCAGACCTGGAGCTGATTTCTCTATTTGAAAACTTGTGTCAGCAGCCTGGCTTCAGAAATATTTGCTGACAGCACTCAGCGCTGGGACAAACACAACTGCTCTGTCCTTTCCTAATGCAAAAATACTTTGAATATGCCTTACAAAACTGTATGCGGATTCCCTAGAGATACATGGCAAAATGTCCCTTTCTAGATGACTGTCACTTCATTACTTGAAAGCAAGCCTGATGTTGTTTCTGTTGTTGTTTTGCCTCTTTAAAGAAAACCTGTCTTTTGACTCTGTCTCCATGACCTTTCATTGCCCTACAACCTTCACCTTAAAAAGTTGCAACAATATATCTACTTTGAAATGCTCTTGCTGGTAAGCTTATGTAAGAAACTCACTTTTTTCCCCCTTTTGAAAGGTCTTTTTTGGAGGATCGGTATATCAGCCCCTGCAGCCTGGATTTCTTTCAAAATTAAAAAAAAGTTGGTGGGCAAATCATTCTCTTTCAGATAAGTAAGATTGGTCTTTTCACTTTATTTGATATGTTTTAAATCTGGGGATGTTTAAGGTCATTTGTTTCTGCATGGGAAGGTAAAACAATTTTACTTTAAAAACCATAACTCAAAGAGGTCTGATAGAGAGAACTTAGGAGGAGAGGGGGAAAAAATTAAGTCAAACTTTTAGGAGAGTCTCTCAGACTTCAAAAATTCCCCTGCACTTCTCTCCAAAGTGCAACAACTGTTAAGCCTGCTACAGAAGACATACAGTGAAAGATGCTGAAATAGAAACCCATGTAGCAATGTTGCCAGATTTTTAAATTACTTTTTTTTAAGAAATTGCTCCAACTTGTAATACTCAGCTGCATTACAAATAGAGTATCATTTCCCCTCCTTGAGAAATTCTTCCCCAGTTCGACTGTAAAATGAGATTCTGTGCATACCTAATCAGTGAGTTACTTACCCCTCTTAAATTTGATCTATTTTTCATCAAGTCCTGGGACTCTAATCACAGCTCATTCAAGGCTGTGCTGTGCAAATGCACCCAGAGGCTAATTTTTAAGGACCTGTCATTCATTCTTGAAGTTATGAGTATAAAATGTTCATTGATTGCAAATTAGTTAGGGCACAACCAGAACAAGTGTCACAATGGGTTAAACAATTGTTAGTTTAGAACTTGATTATTAAGAATGCATCATGGTGAGTGGTGTTTCCTTGAGCAAAGAACTCCAGGTTACATTCAACCCCCCCTTCCTCCCTCTCCCCACCAATTCTTTTGCTCACATGTCTAACAGAGACTGGAATACACTGTCCCATTCCTTCTGCAAATGCTGCCATCTGTGTTGTTAATTAGATTTTTCCTCTCTCTCTCTCTTTCTTTGCCTTTAGCTACTTAGTATCATTCTGCCACACCTGTGATAGTTCCTCCCTGGGGACAGTGTTTTCTTCTGAAACGTGTCTGTTGGTTTTGTAATATAAGCATCTGTCTAGCAAGGCATAGACTGAAACACTTGGAGGCCATTGACTTGAAAGAACTGCTCAATGTGTTTTCAGAATTTGGTTTCTCTCTCTCTCTCTTTCCCTCCCCTCTCTTTTTCTACCTCATCCCTGCTTTTTCAAAATCTACTAACTCCATTGCCATTTCCTCTATGTTATTTGAATATAACAGTCTTTTGAAATATTTTCCATAATCTGTTTATGAGCAGTTTTTATAAAACCAGAAGGGTTTATATATACATTCTGCAATTGTTTGGGTACATACGAGAATATGCTTTTAAGCCATATTTTAGATATGTGTTATGTATGTATTATGTGTGTATTTTTTTCTTTTTCAGATGTATTCTATCTTTGAATGTACATATTAGGTACTGTATGTGCACACTCTTCAGACAAGTGTGAACAAACAGTCTGTATCGGGGTAGTGATAGAAGGATAGTATTAGATGATGTGTTATAACTGCAGTTAAGGAGTTAAGGAATAGATTTTTGTGCAACAGAGCAAATCAGCATTCCATAAGGCAATTCAGAAAATGCCCCCTCAAATAAAAAATGATACCTTTGAAACCAAAGCTTGGATCTGCACCAGATTTGGCACATATGTATCAGACTGTGTGCTCTTCTGCTGTGCCATGTTTGGGGACATTTGGGCAACTGCTTTTTGAGTTGCGAGTTTTAAAAACTAAAACTGTTTTACCCCTCCCCCAGTGCAGACAGCAGCAAACATTTCTGTTTGCAGATTTAAAATGGATGAAAAACATTGAAAATACTTGCTTATCTTCAAAGATAATGGTTAGTCCCAGCTCTTTTTTTATTTGGAAGGAATCCAGGCTTCGACGTGGTTGTGGTAGTACTGATTTGGGTGGGTGGTGAGTCATTTGAGAGGGTAAATACCTTGGACTTTCTTGTGAGCAAAAATTTCTAAACAGAAACATTGTTGAAAGGTTTGAGATCCGGGAATGAGAGTTGAAATTAAGAGAGAGCTGAATAAAAGGCTTTGTATAATGTAAGCAAGCTTCTAGCGGGACATAGTCAGCTAAGCCAGCAGAACCACAACAGAGACAGGTTGAAAAGGTGGTGCTGGGGGGAGACATAACAGTAGCTGCACAATCAGCGCAGTACAGAGACAACACACATAAATCATTGATTTCCCTCCATAGATTTTGATTGGCAGATGGCTGGCTGAACATGTAGAAAACTATTTTCCCCCCTGTGTTCAAATATGCTAAAAGATTAAGAAATGTATTTCCATTTTTATAGATTTTCACTTTTTTGCAATGTGTGGTTTTTTAAGGCAATAAGATCTTGTATTTTTGGATTGAACTAATATTTAAGTTCTGTGTAATTTTTTAAACTAAAAGTTTACTACTGAAATATATTTGTCTGACTTAAGTATTTGCCTACAGCAGAAGTTTAGTCTTCATACATTTGTAGCCATTTGCCCCCCCAGCCCAGAAATAAAGAGGCGACACACAGGTTGTATGGGTTAAACTTGGGCCACAGCTTTATTAACTATTTAACTAATTCCCCAACTACAAGGGGGCCTGACCATAGTGTGATCTCCTATTAGAGGCCGAAGTAACCTATACCTCCGGACGATTCAATTAGAGCAGGGCGAGCTCCTATTTCTGAATCGTGCTGTTCATTGAACAGCACGCCTTCAGGCGCTCAGTGCTAAGGGTAACCCACCTTCTCAGCCCACCGAGTCTCGTGACCCTAAGTGGGCTGCTGTTCGTTAGGTTCCCCTATATGGAGCCACCTCTCCTCAGATGCCTGATTGGCTCTATCTGACAGAGAGATGGCATAACATTCTAATCATGTGCTAACCGTGAACTCATCCCATCTCTGTCTTCGCACTACCCGCCACTGTGACCAAATGTCATCAACTATTTACAAGTTTACTTTATATCCTCACCCATCAGTAAGAATGGGATGGGCAAAAACGCACTCACATCCTATGGCCAATAAAGGATGCAAGCCAAAAATTCCCATCGGGCTCCAATAGGCAACCAGCTAATCTCATTCTTAAATTAGGGCGGGTGGGAGGGATTGCCGTGCAAAAACAGCAAAGAGGCTGAGCTAGGATGACGGAGGCTTATCAAGCCTCTGTCCCTCCTCCCCTCGGAAGCGGCGTCGATGAACCATGACGCCGCTTTTCCGGGCAGGAGGGCAAAGCTTCCCCGCCATTATGACTCTGCATAATGGTGGAGAGGTCAATGTACTTACAGCTTTATTCATAGCTATAAGAATGGTTTTTGAAGTAACATTCCTGTTACAAGTTTTCAAAAACTTTGAAGTATCTTTAAGATTTTATACATAGAAGATTTGTGGATAAACAAAGCTTGTAGAATTAGACAAGCTAATGTTGCCTGGACTCATTTTTCTCTGTTTACTTCACTATGAGTGAAATAAATTGTGTACTCTCATCCTCTAAGGAGAGATGGACCAATTTTGGAAGCTACATTTCTGGCAAGCCAGCTAGGAGATCAGATTGATTAATTCCTGCACCTTGACATTCCTGGTGAACCAGGAAGTAGCAAGCAAATAACATATACCTTGATACACAGATGGAATCTGATATGATTGTCATGATTATTTGATTTACACTGGTATTTAATCCTTTCAGGGATAAATGCTAGCTGTGATGATCACCACAGACTCAAAGTACCAAGGGCTGTTATAAAGTTCTGTAGTACTCTGAGGATGTTGTTCAATTGTCATACTTTTGACCTTGATGCCTGGCTGAGATTTGGCTCAGACCTGAGGAACCTGCACAATATCAATGAAAAGGATGAGTTCCAAACACCTTATTTAGAAGTGCTGCTTTGCTAATTAAAGTTTATTGGCATCCGTGTTTTATGATAATTGATTTAGAAATCATGACAAGGAATATAAAGGACTTCACCTGAGAAAACTATTTCAAGAAGTCAAATAGTAACAGGTGGTAAAACAGAAAGTGTTGCCCATTTGCTGAAATCTAATCTTGGAGAAAGTATTTGTTTTAACAATTTCTGCAAATGTTTTATTTAATGACATCTGGTAATTTGATGAGGAAAACATTATTTTCTATGTGCTCTTCTTGAAGCAGATGGGCATATGTCATGACTTGGGCCTTTATAATAGCTTTCCAAACAGAGAACACAGGATAAAAATATTTTAGAGGCTTACATTTAGCAACTTCAGTGAGTATAAACATGAATAATGTCTCCTTAGATTGAGGAATACAACAGAAGGACCTGCTTCAAATTCTATTACTCTATTTCTTTCTCCCTGCCAGATTAAATTCAATTGGTTTAACTTCAGAATGATTTAATAATTTCTATTGGACTAAGAAACACACACATACATATGCTCGCACATGCATACGTGTGCACGCACACACACTCACACACACACGCACACACACACACACTTTTCACTGCCTTTGGATTTCATTAAAACTGTAAAATATCAAAATTAAGCCCCTGTCATATTATATGGATCTGTTGGATAGCATGGTTAAAATGCTGTTTTCACAGAAGATATAGTAGTCCATGGGATGTGTGATTCCTCTTTCCCCACTGTTTGCCCATGGGGTGTTCAATACCACCTTGTGCAATTGGAAGCCCCATTAATTTGAATAGGATGAACTCTGGCTTGTGCAGATTCAAACTGGGTTAGAGGTATTATGTTCTGCCATTCCCAACAAGGTTCTCCTCTATCAGCCATGACTAGCAACACAGGAGACAATGTAAGATCCTTGCATTAACTCTGTTGCCTCTCTGAAGCCCAACCAAACTTCCAGTCCTAACAGAAAGCCCTCCTGGAGCTTGATGTTGCATGCAGCCAATGGTTCTCTCCCATTATGAATAGACAGCCAAGTAGTTCACTATTCCTAACTGTAGCGGTGTTGGTTTACCATGTAAAGCAGTTAATCAGAATGTTATGGATTCCTGGTTTGTATCCAGGCAACTCTTCACCAACCTTTTTACAGCAAGATCCCTAGCATTTGTTTCCCAAAGGGGAGGGGTTGTTATACCTTCATACTTATTATTTGGAAAAGAAAACACAACACTATCCATCTCTGTGCATGAAATGAGAAGCAATTGTGTAAAACTGTAGAGATCACACCACACAGGGTAGTACCTTATCGATTACAAGTGCAGACTTATTTACCAAGCACTAAGACAGTTAATCGATAAAGCTTTACCCTTTTCACCTGTACTATCAGACTTGGAGGGTTTTTAAACAAAATTTCTTGCCTAGATGAGAGACAACATTCTTTAGTTTTCTTTGTGTTGATTCATAAGAAGGAGACATGCCAAAGTTTGCATATTAATAATGACTGATGGTTGCAATTTATGGCATGCGGAGCAGTCCCGTCATAGTGCTGAAATGACATTTTGCACATTTTAGAAATCTGAATTATTTCTTCCTCTTGGGATTCTGGTTTCCAAGTCTTGACCTTTACATCAGATACTGGATTTCATAATCAAAGTTTGACATCAGAGTTCAATTCTCTTCTGGGCAGACGAATAGGTGAAGTTAATATATGATGTATTTAATTCTTACTGCAAATTAGCTTCCGAATGCCAATGATCAAATATTGACTGCTGCTACAATTAGTTGTCAGATCTTCTCAAATATGCATCGCTAGACATGAGATACTCTGAAAAGTCCTGCTGGGCCACTTTATCATGACTTGTTCTATTTAACTCAATGCGAGCACAGTACAAGCTCTGGCAGGTTCTACCAAAGTGGCAAGCTTTCAGTAATGGCTCAGGCAGAAGACTGCATGTTTGCCATCTAAGAAGTAGCCTGCCAGATGCAAAATGTCTCACCACCAGGAGGCTAGCTACAAGATGTGGGTGTCCCATCGCTGGAGGTTTTCAAGAAAAGATTGGACAGCCATCTGTCTGGGATGGTATGAGGTCTCCTGCCTTGGGCAGGGGGTCCGACTAGAAGACCTCCAAGGTCCCTTCCCTACGATGATTCTATGATTCTATGAAGATTACGGAATCAACAAAATAATGTGAACACAGTAAGAATTTGCAATAATTGTCATCTGGATCACTGATGTAGCCACTAATCGATCAAATGATTAATTGATTGATTGATCAATCGACAGATTCATTGAATATTCTGATTTCCCTCCTTGCAAGTCCCAAAGAAGCTTAAAATATGCATCTAAAAACAGATCCCTCACACAATATATGACACTATTAAAACTGCATGAAATAAACTATCAAATCAAAACAAGTACTAAATTAAGGCATTTTTCGAAGACATTTTAAAACAACAGCAAAAAGAACAACACTCTGTCAAAAGGCCCGTTGTCTTCAGTCCATCACTGTTCAAAGGTCTGTCTAAGTGAAAAGATATTTGCCTGCTGCTGGAAGGACAGCAAGGAAGGGTCAGCTTGGTCTCCTTTGGAAGGGAATTCTTGCTTGGGAGCAGCCACCAAGAAAGCCCTCTCTCATGTTCTCACCAAGCATGCCTTTCTGTCCCATCAAGATGAAAGGCATGCTTGGTGAGAACATGAGAAATCTTGAGGATTTTAAGATCCAGGAAGACTTATATGGGGAGAAACTGTTTTCAAATACCTATTGCCAGTGATAGAATACATCTTCCCAGATTTAATAGATGGCATTCAAATTCAGGATCATTCTATAAATCACATATTACCCAACACTAGAAGCTGGAATCCTGTTTCCTTAGTCTTTTACAGAGATGGTTTGTACAGATTTCATGACTGAGCATTCATACTACCAATGCTTTTCCTCTGATGGTCAATCACATGACATTGTTAGCAAACTGTGAGAAGAGTGAAGAGCATCTGCTGTGACAAACAGATGCTTTTGTTACCTCAGGAATCTAATAATGGTTTGGTTGTATGTACAGTAATGGAGGATTTGGATGTGGATGTTGAGCAAAACTACACTATGAACACTGCCTTCGTCAAGGTCCAAACCTTCTCACAAGGATTATGGCTTATAGTTTCATTTTCAGGAAACACAAGATACACCAAGCCTTCAGCGGTGTCATTTGTGAGCAAAATAAATATGAATGCTGAGACGCCTTCTTATATTTATCTGCCTTCAAGGAGGCATCTGTTTCTCTGCTAGCAACAACAACAACAACAACAATAAAAAACCCTCAACAGCTCTTACACTAGAAAACAAGTGAAAACTCTCCAGTACATATTGATTGTTGGAGAAAGTAAGTGTGGAGAAGTAATATGACAAGTGCCTCCTATGGGACGTAAGCTGCTTGAAAATTGGCCAACTTTGGAGATACTAAATTATGAAACTGTCAATCCTGACCTGATCATAAGGAGAGGAAGTGGGCGGGGGAGATCAGTTGTCATTGATCATGATTATATGGTCACTTACACTGAGTTTGAATTATACTGCAACAAATTACCCTTCGGGAAGCTGGGACTCTGAACATATTAAGGCACTTACAGGGGATGTCAGAAATAATTTCAGTAAGCGATTTGTGTAAAGAATATATTTACTATTGACAGGTAGAAGTTTTGAACATATACATAGAAGGTTACCATTTGGTTCTAAATTTCTGACAATTTAGTAAATGTTTCATAGACATGAACATTCCACTAACCCGGAAAACACAGAGAGCAGTCCACCTGATTAGGAATGACATCAGGTTCCTAAATGTTCTGGGATGCTAGAAAGAACACCTTAGAATTAGTTTCATTTGTCTCAAGCAATGTGGAAAGCTGTAGCACTTAGAAAAGTTGCTTGTTTGTATTAGAATGGAGCTTCATGGTGCAGTGGTTAAACTGCAGTACTGCAGCCAAAACTCTGCTCGCAACTCAGGTTCAATT
Source organism: Intellagama lesueurii (assembly GCA_037013535.1). Classification (NCBI taxonomy): domain Eukaryota; kingdom Metazoa; phylum Chordata; class Lepidosauria; order Squamata; family Agamidae; genus Intellagama; species Intellagama lesueurii. The sequence goes on along the minus strand of JBAJHW010000010.1, from coordinate 11,337,875 downwards.
GCAGGTAGATGACCTGAGGTTGACTCAGCCTTCCATCCTTCCAAGGCTGGAAAACTGAGTACCCAGCTTGCTAGGGGTAGTTGCAGCAATGTGTAGCCTGCATAATTAAATTGTAAACCTCTCAGGGAGTGCTTCACATGCTAGGAAGTGGTATATAAGCAGCATGCCTTGCTTTGCATTAGAATCATAGAATCATAGAAAAGTGAAGTTGGAAGGGGTCTACAAGGCCATCAAGTCCAAACCCCTGCTCAATGCAGGAATAGAATCAAAGCATATCTGCCAGGTGATTATCTAGTCACCTTGAATGCCTCCAGTGTTGGAGCACTCACCGACTCCCAAGATAACTGGTTCCACTGTCGTACTGCTCTAACAGTTAGGAAGTTTTTCCTGATATTCAACTGAAATCTGGCTTCCTTTAACTTGACCCCATTGTTGCATGTCCTGCAGTCTGGGATGATCGAGAACAGAACTTGCCCCTCCTCTGGATGACAGCCTTTCAAATATTTGAAAAGTGTTATCTTATCACCCCTCAGTCTTCTTTTCTCAAGGCTAAACATGCCCAGTTTTTTCAGCCTTTCCTCATACGGTTTGGTTTCCAGCCCCCTGATCATCCTTGTCGCCCTCCTCTGAACCTGTTCCAATTTGTTAGCATCCTTCTTGAAGTATGGTGTCCAGAGCTGGACACAATACTCAAGGTGGGGCCTAACCAGTGCTGAATAGAAACTATACTTCTATTAATGCAGCCTAAAATAGCATTTGCCCTTTTTGTAGCCACATCACACTGTTGGCTCATATTTAGCTTATGATCTACGACAATTCCAAGATCCTTCTCGCTCATACTCTTGCTGAGACAGGTATTCCCCATCTTGTAACTGTGCATTTGGTTTCTTTTTTCGAGGTGTAGTACTTTGCACTTATCCCTGTTGAATTTCATTCTGTTGTTTTCGGCCCAGTGCTCCATCCTATCAAGGTCATTTTGAATTTTGTTTCTATCTTCTAGGGTATTAGCTATTCTGCCCAATTTGGTATCATCTGCAAATTTGACAAGTATTCTCTGCACTCCCTCATCCAAGTCATTAATAAAAATATTGAAGAGCACCGGGCCCAGGACTGAGCCTTGGGGTACCCCACTTGTTACCTTCTCCCAGTTAGAGAAGGACCCATTAATCATCACCCTCTGAGTACGATTCTGTAGCCAATTGTGTATCCACCTGACACTTGATCTATCCAGCCCACATCTAGTTACCTTGCTAATCAGGATATCACGGGGCACTTTGTCAAAAGCTTTGCTGAAGTCAAGATATACTACATCTACAGCATTCCCTCTGTCTATCTGGGAGGTGACCTGATCAAAAACCGAGATAAAATTAGTTTGGCAGGATTTGTTCTTGACAAATCCGTGTTGGCTTCTAGTTCTTACTGCATTGTTTTCTAGGTGCTTGGACAATGACCACTTTATGATCTGTTCCAGAATTTTGCCTGGGATTGATGTCAGGCTGACTGGCCTGTAGTTCCCAGGTTCCTCTTTTTTGCCCTTTTTGAAGATAGGGACAACATTGGCCATCCTCCAATCCTCTGGCACCTCACCCATTTCCCATTATTTCAAGAAAATAATGGATAGCAGTTCTGAGAGTTCTTCAGCCAGTTCCTTCAGTACTCTCGGATGCAGTTCATCCGGCCCTGGAGATTTGAGCTCATTCAAGGTGGTTAGGTATTCCTTAACTATTTGTTTATCAACCTCCAGCTGCAATCCTGTCCCCCCCACTTGCACTTCCAATTTGTTTGGAAGTTCATAGTCTGTCTTATGGGAAAAGACTGAACTAAAATAGGAATCGAGCACCTCTGCCTTTTCTTTGTCCTCTGTTATCATTTTTCCATCTCCATTGCGGAGCTGTGCCACTATGCCTTTTGTTTGTCTTTTGCTACTCACATACCTGAAGAATGCTTTTTTATTGCTTTTAGTGTCTCTAGCTAACCTCAGCTCATTCTCAGCTTTTGCCCTCCTAATGCCATTCCTGCATTTCCTTCCTACTTGTCTGTACTCCTCTTTGGTGGGCTGGCCTTCTTTCCACTTCCTGTACATGTCATTTTTTGTTTTCAGGTCCTGTCTGGACTTTTTGTGAAGCCACAGTGGCCTTTTTTGCTGTCTTCCACCTTTTCTTCTTGTTGGAATTGTTTGTCAATGTGCCTTTAGAATTTCATTTTTTAGAAGCTCCCACTCTTCTTGGGCTCCTTTTCTTGTTAGGATCTCCTGCCATGGGACCTTACTTATCCTTGTTCTGAGATTATTAAAATTGGCTTTTTTAAAATCCAGCAGAAGTGTGCAGGTACACTCTGCTTTCATTTCCTTTGAAATCAAGAATTCTAGAAGGATATGGTCACTCTGGCCTAGAGTTCCCCTTACTGCCACTCCCCCCACCAAGTCATCTCTGTTGGTCAGAATCAAGTTAAGGATAGCAAATCCTCTATTTTGTTTCTCCACTTTTTGTAGGAGAAAATTATCAGTCACAGAAACCAGGAATTTCTTGGAAGATCCATACTTGGCAGAATTTGCCTCCCAACATATATCTGGATAATTGAAATCTCCCATCACTACTACATCATGTCTCTTTGAGAACCCTGCAATTTGTTTTTCAAAAGTTTCATCCGCTTCCTCTCTTTGATTGGGTGGTCGGTAGCAGACTCCAACTACCAAGTTCCTTTTGTTTTTTTGCCCCAACTAGATTGATCCAGATGCTCTCGATGGGACAGCCAACCTCCTAATCCTGTATTTCTGTGCAGGAATATGTATTTTTGACATATACTGCAACTCCACCTCCCTTTTTATTCTCTCTTTTCTTTCTGATCAGTTTATATCCCTCAATTGCTGTATTCCAGAACTTCTAGAATACCCCAAATATCATGGCTGCTGTGAGAAAAGCTGTCTGTCAGGAGATGTCCTGACTTTCTGAGAGCAACATTGTGGTTTGGTGAAAGAATGAAGGAGGCTATTCAAAGCTCTGTGGCTACTGAGCAAGCAGAGTGTTGCTTACATAGCTTGTAACTTTTTATGTCTATCTACTTCTGGAAGAATCGGTGCAACTTTATGCATGCTCATTCCTCTCTCCTCTTTCTCAGGAGCCCAGTTTTAGTTCTAATCCTCTGGACACTCATCATTTGCATTCACCATGAAAAGAAGTGGAGTTTGTAAGCTGGATTCTACTATATAAATTGCTGTGCGACTTGTTTTTGTTGAAAAGCGATGTATAAATATTTTAAACTTTGTGATGATATCTTGCTGTTGCCAGTTTAACTGACATTGGATGCATCAGCTTTGTAAGGGAATATCTTGAATGCAATTTATTTATTTATTTATTTATTATTTTTTATTATTATCTATTATTTATTTGATTTATATACCACCCATCTGGCAGCCAGGGCCACAACAGATAAACAAACAACAGAACAACAAAATAATACAATATCAATACATTTGGGGCACAAATCAAATATCATAAAGTGCAGTGAGAACAAATACAATACAATAAATTACAATTAAAAGCATAAAATATAAAAGACAAGAAGCACTGCGGTGTGATGGATGATATTTTACCAAATACTGCTGTATCATGCAGTTGTTTGTTCAGGGAAAGCCTGCGTAGGTGGACTTCAGGTGGAAGAGAGTTCCATAGTTGTGGAGCTACCACCAAGAAGGCTCAATTTCTAGTGGTTGTTTTCCGGGCCTTTCTTGGGGTCAGAACTCTCAACTGCCCTGCCTGCAACGATCTCATAGGACGGGCAGACCTAACTGGAATAAGGCACTCGGCCAGATATCGAGGTCCCAAACCGTTTAGGGCCTTATAGGTTAGTACCATCACCTTGAAACGGTTAAGGAAGTGAACAGGTAGCCAGTGTAAGGTGGCCAGGGTAGGGGAGATGTGTTGGTATTTCCTAATCCCACTCAATAATCTGGCTGCCGCATTCTGGACCTGTTGCAATCTCCGTAGCAGTGCCAAGGGCAGCCCCATGTAGATGGCATTGCAGTAGTCTAATCTCAAAACTACCAGCGCATGAACCAGCATGGTGAGGGACCTGCTGTCAAGGTAGGGGCACAGTTGGGCGATCCACTTTAGGTGGAAATAAGTGGAACGGACCACAGATGCTACCTGTGATGCCATTGATATTGCTGGGTCCAGAAGTACACCCAGGCTACGCACCTCATCCTTTGTGGAAAGAGTAACTCCCCCAAAAGACAGGGAGGCACCCAGACCACAGACACTAGGGGCTCCCACCCAAAAGATTTCCATCTTGTCCAGATTGAGCCTCAGTCTGTTTTCCCTCATCCATCGCAGCACCGCATTCAGGCAGCGCTCAAGGGACGGGACAGCATCCACTGCAGAAAGATAGAAGGAGAGATAGAGCTGAGTGTCATCTGCATATGGGTGACACAGAGCTCCAAAACTCCTGATGACCTCCCCCAACAGCCTCATAAAGATATTAAATAGCATTGGGGAGATGATTGACCCCTGCGGGACTCCACAATTGAGAGTCCACGGAGCGCACAACATTTCCCCAAGCTGAACTCTCTGTGGATTGTCCTCCAGGAAGGATCGGAGCCAGGCCAAGGCCTGACCACAGATCTCCAACCCCGAGAGCCTCCCCAGGAGGATGCCATGGTCGATGGTATCAAAGGCCACTGAGAGATCGAGAAGGACCAACAAGGATGTTTTGCCCCCGTCGGCCTCCCTCAGGAGGTCATCTTGCAGGGCGACCAATGCTGTCTCCATGCCTTGACACGGCCTGAACCCGGACTGGAACGGATCAAGGGGATCGGTCTCCTCCAGGAGAGCCTGAAGCTGGTTGGCCACCACTCTCTCCACCAGCTTGCCAACAAAGGGAATGTTGGTGACTGGATTATAGTTGTTAATATCAGCCGCCAAGTTGGGTTTTTCCTGGATTGGCTTAATGAGTGTTCCCTTGAGGGCGAGGGGAACCCTGCCCTCAAGGAGAGGCCCATTAATAATAGTATATGCCCACTCAGTTGTTAGCGGCCTGGACGCTTTCAAGAACCAGGCCGGGCAAGGATCTAGTGAGGAGGTGGTGGCCATGCAGCGATCAAGGACCCTGTCAACCTCAGCTGACGTCATGGGCTGAAATTGTGTTAAAATTACCGGACAAGGTGATGCGCGAGATGTCTCGGCATGATCTACTGATAAAGAGGGGATATCTAGGTCCCGGCGGATGGCCTCCACTTTATGTTTTAAAAAGGCCACAAACTGGTAACAGGAATTTACTGGGGATTGATTGGACAGGGATTGATTGATTGATTGATTGATTGATTGATTGATTGATTGATTGATTGATTGATTCATTCATTCATTCATTCATTCATTCATATTGTATATTGCCCGATTAATGTTAGGCACTACTCTGGGCAGTTTACAATCAGAGTAAAATGAGCATAAAATAAAATAGATTTTAACTAATCCATTTAGAAAAAAATACCACATATAGCAAAGTGTGCTGGTTATATACTGGCCCACAGCACATAAAGCACTTTCTGGGTGGTTTTCAATTTAATTATGCAGACTACTAATTTGGCACACACACACACACACACACACCCGTGAGCCGGATACTCAATTTATTGGCCTTGGAAGGATTGAAAGCTGAGTCAACCTTGAGCCAGCTCCCTGAATATGTTGGGATCAAGTTCATGTCATGAGTAGAGTCTTGGCAAGGCTATAACAAATGTAAACAAACAAGGGAACAATTAACTAATAAATCAAAGGAAAACCAAATGATGGCAAATGGGAAACAAAAAAATGGCCAAACCATGAAAAATCAAGAAGGGGTGCTCTCAAAGGCTTAAAGGCCTTGCTTTGAGCATCCTTTTAAAGGCTTGGAAGGGCGGAGGCCAGGTGCAGCTCCACTGGGACACCAGTCCAAAGGGATGGGTCCACAACTGAGAAGGCCCCATTTCTAGTAGATGACTTCCTGGCCTCCATCAGAGTAGCAACCTAAAGGACCATAGCCTGATTTGATTGGGTGGTGTGGGTAGCTGTCTTTAGGGAAAGACATTCCAACAAGTACTGAGGTCCCAAATCATGAAGGGTTTTATAGGTAAGAAAGAATTCCCTTAAGAGATTGTGCCTGCCGTTCAAGAGCAAGGTGTTGCTTCTAGTTATGGTGATAGTGGTTTCTGCAGTTTGCACAGAGTATGCTTAAAATATAAAATTCCTTTGTTCCTGCAGAACTAATGTCCTTTTTGTTTGGAAAGCTAAGCATATACACAGCAAGCACAGCGGGGGGGGGGGGGGGACTGATTGATGAAGAAGGTACAAGCAACCCAGTAAATGCCACTAGTTTTAGTACAACACAACAGTGAACACATTTTTCCATTCCTGTAAGATATATAACATCCGTTATCACCATGCCAATTGTCTTGTCACAAAACATGTCAGTCTCCTTGTGCCGGCTCATGTCAATGAGTAATTTTTTTAAATATTTGTGTCATTTGCCAATTGGGGATGAACTAAATCATTAGATTTATGTTTCTAAAATATGTGCGTTCATATATCAAATGCAATATGGCCTGAGATGAGAAGTATACCATCTCTAGGTGGAAGGTGCCTTCTATGAGAAAGGGAAAGGATACATTTTGATCTAACCAATGCGGACCAAAATGAAGCATGGAAAGTGACTTTGTTTGACTTTGAAAGGTGCATCCGTCTGTGGCACATTAGACCTCCTTAGCTCTCTGCCTGGGTGAGTGCTTTCTTAATGTTTTTATTCTTGCATCAGAAGATTAACACCCTTGTAGAGAATGGCTGAATAGTGAGCGGCAAATACATCACTTTCATCATTCACTGGAACCATTAGATGGTTTCACAGGCCAGTGGTATGAGAGGGATACGTATGTTAGGTTTTATGTCTAAATGTTCCATGTCCATTTCTGTTTATTTAGTCTTGCTTCCCTGTAGTTGTGAGTATAACTATAAATCCCACTTATTTTCTTTTAAAAAATCAATCCTTTTCCTCCTACATAATTTTCATAATAATTTCATTGCCTGATGGACAGCTGCAAAGTCTCCCAATGAAATTTACTAGTCAATAGTCCTTCAGTGGACACTTCACCCTAGTATATGCTTTGAGTGTTAAGTTGGGCAAATTATAGTAATCACTTTAGTAACATTTCATGTAACAAGGGAGTCTGAATGATTGTGTTGTAAATACAGTTTGCACACCAATATACAATTTACAAATTAATAACCACAACTGAGTCCCTGGATCCTGGTTTTCAGTTGAGAAAGTTTGTTTTCAAAGTATTAAATGTTTTAAATATCATTCAGTGCATTTAATTACTATGCTCGTTTAATTGGTTTCTAATGTATAATTGATTGTGTTTTTAATATTTTTTAAACACTGTGAGCTGCCTTGACTCCCCCCATCAGGATAAAAGTGGCCTATAAATGAGAAAAACAATCAAACAAACATCAGAAAGCAGGAATAGACACGCACCAATCTGTGGCCCTCTCTGATCCACTCTGTGCTCAACGAAGGGCACACAGATTGGTCTTCAACCATTCTGTGCCCTGTTGGAGACCAGTCCTGGTCTGAACCTCTACCAGAATGTGTGAGTTTTTGGTTGTTTGGAAAAACTCCATTCCTGCCAGTGGCTGTCCAATTTCCATTTTTACCCACTCACCCACCCACCCCCATTATTTCTCAGTACTAGGAGAAAGCCTCCCTTGCCTTTGTAAGGCAACCACTGGGAAGAGACTTGTCCATCCACAGCAAGTAGCCTGTAAGAGATTTTTCAATTCCTGTAAGATATATAACATCTGTTATCACCATGCCAATTGTCTTGTCACAAAACATGTCAGTCTCCTTGTGACTATCTCTTGGACAGATAGTTCTTGACAGAGATCTGAATTGATTTCCTGCAAGGGCTTCTCCCTCTCTGCTTCCACATGTGTGTATCACCCCTGTCCTTCATTCCCTCCCGTGCATTCTCTTTCTCTCTCCTCACATATTTTTATGCCTTTTAGTCTCTTTCTGCCACCATTTTGTTTCTCTCTGCTTTCTCTCTGTCCACTTGGAAGGCTCCTCTACTCCTCTGAGACATCACTCTTGGCAGATTTCTGTGTGTGTGTGTGTGTGTGTGTGTGTTCTGTGGCATCAAGTTGGAGCTGACTTATAGAGACCTTAATAGGGCTTTTGAGGTAAGGAGTGGTTTTACTATTTCCACTCCCACAGTGAGTTTCCATGGCCAAGTGGGGATTCAAAACCTGTTCTACAGAGCCCTAGTCCATCACTCTATATGTTATACCACACTGGGGCTTGACAAACTTCTAGTTAAATGTAAATGGCTTTTCAAATTAAGCTAAGGGACATAGGTTGTTTATCTCTGTCCTAAAACATCTCTAGGCAGTTTGATGTTCATGTCCTTAGCACTGCCTGCTGTTGCTTCAGCATAGGATAAAAAGGTCATTGCCAGCCAGCCAGATATTAAATTTATTTTTTTTAATTTTTTTTGAATCAGAAAGGAAGATCGAACTGTTCATTAGATTGAGCTCCTCATGGAATAACATTTTTTTCTTCTATAAGGAGCTCAATCCAATGAAGGATGAAGATAATAATTATCTCTTCCTAGCTTATACCTACATAATATTCAGGTTCTACTGTTTATTTCCTACCAAGAAAGGAACCAATCTTTATATATGATTCGTGCCTGATACCATTTTATCAGCATTTACAATGTGCTTATTATCTTTTGGGATACTATGCAACTGCCTAAGCCGTTGTCCAAAGGATTAAAAGCCTAGGAAAATGTTGAAAATTTATATATATAAACCAAAGATCTAATAGCTTTAGAGATTAGTATTAATTGAATTAGTCTTTGATCTTGGGTATTAACTTGAAAGAAAAAAGAAAAAGACAAGCTTAGTATAAAAATAAGACAGTGTATCTAAAAATGATTGTCTCCTCTCAATGGGGAAAGTCTATCATGATGACATCATTTGCAGAATATAGTGAGGAATTAATAAAAGTTTTCTAACAACTTCTAGTCCATTTTGTTTGAACATGTATAGCAATCAATAACGCTGAAAAGGAAGAGGAAAACAGGTGACATACCACAAAGTTAGAAGACTAAAATCATACACCATCACACTTTTTATTAGCAAGTTACATTCAGAATTGAGTGGGTTTATTATTTATTATTATTTATTCAAAATATCTATATGCCACCTTTCTCCCAAAGGATCCAAGGCAGCTTACAGTACTTAAAAGAAACAAAGTTAAAAGACAAATAACAAATTATTACAATATTTAAAAAGCATTAAACAACTATCATATTAAAAGCTCAAATAAAAACACTCTTAGCAACACAAACAAAACAAAACACAATGTTCCTTCAAAAAATTTCCTTGGTTAAGCAGCCATTTAAAGAAAAGAGAAGAGAAAGATCTTTGTCTGCTTGCAAAAGGACAGCAAAGATGGGGCCAGCCTGGCCTCCTGTGGGAGGGAGTTCCAGAATCTGGGATCATCAACAGCGAAGGCCTTCTCCTGTGTCCCCACCAAGCGCACCTGTGAGGGTGGTGGGTGAGAGAAAGGCCTCCCCTGATGATCTTAATTCCCAGGCAGGCTCATAGAGGGAGACACAGTCTTTTTAGATAGATTGGATTCAAGCCGTTTAGGGCTGTATAGGTTAAAATCAGCACTTTGAATTGTGCCCGGAAACAGATTGGCAGCCAGTGGAGCTGCTGTAACAGGGACGTTGCATGTTTCCTGCAACGAGCCTCAGTTAACACTTTGGCTGCAGCATTTTGGACTTGCTGGAGTTTCTGAACACTTTCCAAAGGCAGCCCCATGTGCAGCATGTTACAGTAAATCAGGTGAGATATAACTAAGGCATGTGTCACCATGGCCAGATCAGACCTCTGAAGGAAAGGGCACAGTAAAGGGACTCCTGGCCACCACCAAAAACTGGGCATCCAGTCTCAGAGACAAATCCAGAAGCATCCTCCAAACTGCACACCTGTGTTTTTGGAGGGGTGTAACCCCATCCAGCAAGGCTGCTTCCCTATTCCTTGGCCTACCTTCAGCTGATCAGGAGCACCTCTGTCTTGTCTGGATTAAGTTTCGATTTATTCACCTTCATCTTGGCCATTACTGTCACCAGACAATGATCTAGAACTGAAACAACCTCCTCAGATTTAGATGGAAAGGAGAGATGAAATGTGTCATCCTGATACTGGTGGCACTGAACCCAAAACATCTGGATGTCTTCCAGTGGTTTTGTGTAGATGCTAAATAGCATAGGGGGACAAAGCAGAACCCTGAGGGACACCACAGGCCAGAGTATCAAAGAGAAGTCTCCCAGAACCACCCTTTGAGTTCTCCCTGTCAGGGTGCAGTAGGAGAGGCACCAGGACCCAGCCCAGGGCAAGACTACAGGAACAAGGTAGAGCCAACCCCACAGCCCAAACAGAGACCAACCAGCTGGGGTTTTGAGTCCAAACAGTAGCCAGATAGAAGGATGATGCAAATCATGGTCAGACAGTCCAGGGATCAAAGCCAGGAGGAACCATATCAAGGCAGCAGGGTCTAGGGATGCAGGAGAGGCAAGGCAGGAACAACCAGGCAGGCAGGCATCACCAGGCAAGACAGGAACAAGGAGGCGAGGCAGGAACAGGCAGGCATCACCAGGCAAGACAGATAGGCAAGGCAGGAATATCACTACAGCTAGAGACCTTTGTTGCTGAGGCAAAGGTCTGCGGGAAAGGCCTGGTCTTATATAGCCCAGCCCCCAGCTTCCCCAGGTGGCACTCCTGAGGAGCTGGGTAACAGCTGCAGGGAAATGGCCCAGTCCTGCAATCCTTAGAGCAGTTATCCTGAGAGAGATGGGGCCGATCCTGCCTGCACTAAGGTTGCCAGGTTCCAGCAAGGCCCCAGTCCTGGCTCTCCCCTCCAGGAAGGATTGGAGTCACTGTAAACCAGTGCCTCCAATTCCCATCCCAAAGAGATGATCCAGAAATATACCAGGATCAATAGTATTGAAAGCTGCTGAAAGGTCCATCAGAACCAACATGGACAAATTCCCCTGTCCAGCTCCTGGCGTAGGTCATCCATCAAGGTGGCCAAAGTCTCTATCCTATAACCAGGCCTGACTCCAGATTTAACAGGGATCTAGATAATCCATCTCATCAATGACATACAGATAGAGGTAGCAGCGAATACACCAAATGTGCATTCACTCTTTGGCTACTTTCCTGCCTGTCCCAGGCAAAAATCAAGGGAAACATTTTTTTCAGAACATTTTTGAGTCAGCAGAGAATGCCAGGATTACAATGCGGAAAGAAAGGACTACCCACCTCTTCAGCTTCTTGGAATCACAGGAAAATCTAGCTCCCAGTCATAAGGAGAACTGAGTTACATGGAGGTCACTTCATAGGCCATAGCCTATGGTGGAGTTGGCAAAACCACGGTGAATCTTAGAAAATGGGCCTTTCATATTGACACAGTCTATTGTTAGTGTGGAAAAGAACAGGCAACTTCACACCTACACTCTATGCACCTCTACATGTACCATAAAAGATTTCATGTTAGCTGTTGCAAATGCTATTATCGTTGCCCATTACTGGGAGGAAATTAACTGATCTATTTATTCTAGTGCTTCTGAGAAAAATAAAGACCCCCAAACTAATGCATGGATATCGCACCACAGAACTAATGTGGGGAGATGATGTTACAGCAAGATAAGAAACATTGTTTTAATCCCTCTTTACAAAAAGACAGCCCCTTCACATTAGTAATATATGAATGGGACTCCAAAGCAATATTATTTTGTTCCCACAGAGAATGTGGCCAATGGCTGCCCTTGTTTTCTAGTGGACGTTGATGGAATATGTCACTCTAGTCTTCTATCTTTGTGGATGAGAGAACAATCTGTTGTTCCACTTCTAAATTAACTTAGGCTGTAATCACACTAGCAATTTTAATTGATTTATGTTCGGACTTTTCAAAAATCAGGTTCAGGTTATGGGGTATTTAAACTAGTGGTCGCGTTCTTATGCACTGAATCGAAATCAGTTTATTTCTGGTGATTTAAACCAGTTTTGGCATACACACTGCTAAAATTAATTCATTTCCTTTATGTTTTAGGAGCATGCTGCTGTTAAAAGTTTTGATTCTATTTATTTATTTATTTTTAACGTAAGTGATGCATCAATAAATCAAGTGTCTAAGAGGTGGCACCTGGAGTCAAAATAGTTGCTAATAGTTGCTAGGGGGGAGTACTGTAGAGGTGACTCCAGCCGATTAATGATGAAACAATGAAAATGGGGGGAAAGGCTTCCTGCTCCATTGCAGGGCAATGCTCCTGCCACCTGTCCAGGTGCACTCACTTTGTGTCTGCTTTTTGCCCACTGGTCTTCTGCTGCTCTGCCGAGTCTGTCATCAGCTGAATGGAGAGACCAGGATAGGTGGCTTTAATGCTGAACATATTGATGAAGTGATGCAGTGATAAACATTTTAAGAAAGATGGTTGTAGGTTTTTCAAGCTGTTTAGCCGTGTTCTGGAAACAGCCCGAAAAACCTTCAACAACCATCGGATCCCGGCCGTGAAAGCCTTCGAGAATACATTTTAAGAAAGAATTTTTTAAAAATGTAAAAGCAAAAACAGCAGTCCCCTTGCCACCCAAAATCCACATAGGCAGAAATTAAAACAACAAGCAGCATTCACATACACAAAACTGCATTGAATTGAATCAATTTTAGAAGCAAGGTATTTAAAAAGCCTCTGCTGGCCAGTTGAAAAAAAACTAATTTTGCAGCCCATATGAATCAATTTCACCATTTTGTCATGTGAACGAAAAAATCCAAATCAATTTAAATTACACTTAAATGCAGTTCTTATTATCAGTGTGACCGAGGCCTTAGAAAAGTCCTAAGTATGTTATACAACATTTTGTAATGTTCTTGAATAAAGAATGGCTGAGTTAGAAAAAAATCTGACACACTGTATGCACAAACTATACAGAAAAACAGAAAATAGAAAACATGACTACAATCCGGTTGAGTAAAGTAAGGGTGATGATGTCATCTTGCATGGGTTGCTGCTGGGAATTAAGAACTTACCTGCTATAATCCTGGGCTTGCAAGATGTGTGCACAATTACTGCAATTGTGCACAGGTTGTTACAAACCACATGAGGGAAGCAATTACCAGCTGCTTCCCTCAGCTGGATGGCATTACAGGCAGCAGCAGACTCATTAAAGAGTTCCTACTTCCAGTCTGGCACTCACATGGCTAGTGCACAATGAGACTGATAGCGTACAAACTCCAAAAGCCTCAGTACTGAAGCAAGTATTCTTTAGTTACAGGGAACTTCCCCTATAGGATGACATTAGGTCCAATATGACAGCATATACTCAACAGGATTTTGATCTATGCTACATATTTTGTGGTGGCGCTGCAGGTTAAACCGCAAAGCCTCTGGGCTGCAAGGTCAAAAGACCAGCAGTTCGAATCCACGCGACGGAGTGAGCTTCCGTCGCTTGTCCCAGCTCCTGCCAACCTAGCAGTTCGAAAGCATGTAAACGCGAGTAGATAAATAGGTACCACCACAGTGGGAAGGTAACGGCGTTCCGTGTCTAATCGCGCTGGCCATGTGACCACGGAAATGGACAAACGCTGGCTCTATGGCTTGGAAACGGGGATGAGCACCGCCCGCTAGAGTTGGACACAACTGGACAATTGTCAAGGGGAACCTTTACCTTTTACCTTACTTATTTCTAAAGCCAATACTTAGACAATTCTTCTTAATTTTGCTGAATTGTCTAAACTTCCCTTGATCCTTCTTTCTCAGCACTAAATATGGTGACTTGAAAGCACAACACTCAGTTGCTGAGCGGAACCAAGCAATGGAGAACATCATGCTGTGAAATGCCACCACTTTCAGTAGCACTTAAAAGGTAATCAACCTATTATGGGGCCTTCTTGGCTGCTTGTTTTGCTACAAGGTATGTTGTTGATTATATCTTTGTCCCTATAATTGTGGTTATGTTTTGTTGTTCAGAATGAATAGAACCAAATTCATTGTCTAATGTAGGAAAAGAATGAATCCCAAATCTAAACTACTTGGCTGTCAGATGATTGACGTTTTGTCTGAACAAATTTACAATCACTGACATATGCAAGAAAAAGAACAGATGTAACGCTTGTGTGCAGGTGTTTGTGGCTATTTCAGATTGAGCCAGATAACCAATGGTATCTTAGCAACTCCAACAATCTAGTAAGGCTCTTAATTATTGTTCTCAATGACTAAAGACTGCCCACAGAGGGACGCCTCAAGCTTATGAATTCCGAAGCTGCATTATCCTTCAATGGCATCCAATGTTTTCTCACACTTCTATTGTGATAGAACTCGTATTCACTTCTAAATATTAATAAACCTTCCAAGATGTAGAAACCTTCCAAGATTCTTAAAGCATATTCATGAACAAAGTATAGAGTGCATGGATGAAAAACAGTTGTAGCACTTTAATATCACATTAGCTGCAATATCTGAAGTATTCAAGAACGTGTAGTTTTGTAAGCCACTTGCAATTCCTTGCTGAAGAGCTGCCGCACACTCTCACACACAACTACAGCAGAGAATTCTAAGTCTTTCACCAATCTACAAATCCCAGGATGCAGCCATAGCAGTGACAGTAGTATAAGCAGTGGCATAACTGTGTAACAGTAAATTGTCAAAAACATGGAAGTTCATTCATATTTTATTAAAAAGGCTAACAGATGTATTTCTTGATACATTAATTTATCTATACAGCAACATTTCTTCCATGGACTTTAACGTAGTAATGTATTGATGCCCAAATAGTCTCCTGACCAGGGACTGGCAAGTACTCACTTTTGTTGCCAGCGGTTTAGACATTAATGGCTGTGTGTTGCGTTATTTTGAGGGGACAGCACATTTACACTGTTATACAAGCTGTATACTCACTGCTTTACATTGTAGCCAAGTGTCATTTCTTCAGTGTTGTCACATGAAAAGATATACTAAAATATTTATGAAATGTGAGGGGGTGTACTCACTTCTGTGATATACTGTATGTCTCCACCTCTCTTCAGGGATTCAAGGGGCTAAAATGGATTCAGGTATATGAAGACTCCACCTCAATGTACATATTTGTATAAGAATATGAACAATTAGTCACATCTGTGCAGCTTTATATGTGGTAAGACTCTGCCGTCATTCTAATGAATGCATCCAAGTATCATGGCCAAACCCTCTTCTGAGGATAGAGCTGAGGACAACCTGCCTCTGCAATGGGACATCAGCACTGAGGAGAATCTTGAGGCCCCAGCTGGCATTCCTTTCCCAGCAACAGAGGAAGCTGAGGAGGTGCCTGGCCCTGCCTGGAGATGACAGTTTGATGAACAAAGAACTTCCCAATCCTAGAGAAGTGGTTCTGAGTATTAGAATAAAGAAAACAGCAAAGGTAGTGGGGCTGTTCTCAAGGTCAAATACTTGCCAAAAAAAATAGCTAATTAGAATCAGCTAAGGAAAGGAGAGCTCCTAGGCCAAAGTGAATAAACATCACCACACAGTCAAATCCATACTGCAGGAAGCAACATTTGTAACCACATTCTGCTTTGCATTGTATTAGCCTGAATTCCAGCCTTCTTCTAGACCTGCTCCTGTTTACTCCCTCTTGGCTGTCTTGGAATGGAATGTAAATATGAACTGCTGAGTAGTTCAGTGGTATAGGTAGGAGTCAGGGGTTGGGAGTTTGATTGGGAGGTTGGGACATGATGATCAATAGAGTCCCTTCCAGCTGTACAGTTATTTGATAATGAAGATGATGATGATTACATGAATTATGCCTTGCTATTTGCTGCCATCTCTGATTTGGCTCTTGCATATTTCTTGAACCTCAGCTCTGACTACTTGGTGTTAAACTGGCTGTTGACTCCCACACAGTCCAGTTTATGAACACCTGCAGCCTTAGATCATGACAATAGGCTAAAGGAGGCATCAACAGCTGCAAGGCCACTCCTCCAAACAGATTAATGCTCATGTGCTTTGTCCTTTTAACAAGCAAGGCAAGGGCCTAGTGTCTGGAGGCCAAATGAATGGATTGGAAGACATAGTTTCACTTGGGCAGCAGCAGCCTTTGTGAAGAGTTGGCCTCCAGATGGAACATTTCCATCAGTATAGCTGTATTTTTGGTTTTCAGTTTTCCTAGTAAGTGTCTAACTTCAGTCTTGCTGGAGAACTGTATGTATTGCCAAATCGGGGGGGGGGGGGGGAGTGTAAATATCAAAGTGTTCTTCTGTTTCATTTCATGTGCTGGTTTGGAAGAGTGAGCACTCCTTAAGACTAAGCTGAACCATTTTTTCTTCCATCCCTATCTACTGTGTGCCTAGTTTGTACCCTCTTATCCAGATGTTTCTTAGCTTGAGTCTATGAGTTTCCTGCTTGGTATGAACTGAAGTGTGCTCGTTTGTCACTACCATTATATTCCAGTCAGAACAGAACAGATATTTCAAACTTCACATGAGATTAATTCTGTCTGGGAAGCTGGGTGTAGATTTGCTCATTAGGGAGTAAAATGTGAAGACTCTGTTATCCTTTTTTCCCTGTTCAAGATAAGAAAGCAAGATTAGAGGGCCTGACCTGAGAATGCCTTTGATCATAAACTGACTTATTCTTCAATTGATAGAGGTGAAAAGCGCAAAGTTGGCAAACTTCCTTTACTGATTGGCAAATATAATAGAATACACTGTAGAAAGATTGAGGTCAGCTATTGATGGATGTCCCTTCAAGGTCTAGAAACGAGAATCACAATTAAGGCCCCAAAGATAAAGCCACAAATATCTGCAATATATCTACTGTTATCTATTATGCTAACATTAAAGATCATAGAAGGTCTGCAAAATCACACTCTTTGTTCAGCCAGAAGCACCTTCCCTTTTATAGCCAGAAAATCAAAATACCTCAAAGCAGAAGCTTATGAATCAAACAATTTGAAAACAATGAATAATGCAGAAATAATAAGCAGGGCATTCCTGCAGAAACAAATAGTCCTTAACAAGAAAGTGGAAATCTGAATAATTCTTACTACATTATTAATTTTCTTCGGTTCGGCTGTCTTTCCTGACAAGACATCCCAATATGGAAGCTTTGAACCCCGAGAGATTCTGTGCCTTCAGTGTGAGAAGGTGGTCATGAGCAGTTTTTCTCAAGTCTTCTACAATTTGTGCAAAATTAGTGTCTTTCCCTTTGTGAAGCTAAGCACACCCCTAAACCCCAAGCAAATGATGGCATCTAAGTGCATGACAGCCAGGTTAATCTGAGGTGGAATATAATCCTCCTGCACAGGGTGTCTTAGCTTTAGTTTTACCTGAGTAACTGCAGTTGTGGGAGGCAGTTAGCCACAACACAGATGCATAAATATGCAGTTCAAATATTAAAAACAACAACAAAGATAGCCATGTGATCCTTACATAATACAAATGCAGGAGCAGGAATAGTTTTATTAGACCACTAAAAAAATCAAAGAAGCTCGCAAATTGTTTGAATATTTTTAGTGCTCTAATAAAGATATCACCTGCTTCTGCATTCCAATTTCAAGTTAGGGTTGAGAAGAACTCTATGACATTGCCTTCCTTGCTCCCTGCTGGCAATATTCCTTCCACTACTTCTCAGCTGACTTTCTGAAGACCTGACTCATATTACCCATTTACCTTGTTCTTGCTTCTGCTGCTCATCCTTCTTCTTTCTGGGGGCTAATGATGTGATACGCCTTTGTTTTATGGCTTGCACTTTGACTATTCTGTCACCTGCTCTATATCTTCTTTGCTAGCATCAACCTTGTGTTGAGCATCAACTAAGTCTGACTATGGATTCCCCTTTCATTACCCGTGCAGAGATATCATACTTCTTGGGTGTATCTTGCAGCAGGTCAGGCACTTGCAGCTTGAAATGAGGACAGTGTCCTTTCCATTCAGTATCAACAGCCAGCTGGACTGGTAGCTGACCAGAGTTCAGCAGTGACAATGGTAGAGCATCCTCTGCCCCACCTGGGGGCAGAATCTGGCTTAGAAAGCTCAATGAAAACTATATAGCACACAGCTTTCTCCTCCCACCATAGTGGTGCCAAATGATCCATGTTATCTCCAATAACTTAAATACTGTTTTCTTTTAAATGCAACGGTTCTCTGCCCCTCCCCTCAAAGAGCCATCATTTCAGTTAGTTGTAATCTGCAGCCTCAGGCAGTTCATCCAAACCAGAGAATCTCAATGTTATATATTAAGCATGCTATTCAATTTATAATTATGTTTTAATCAGGAAAAGCCCAGCCATTTCCCAAAGCATAGTAAAACACACCAAAAAATGTCATTTCTGATTCACCAGACCTGCTCAGAACCAATATGTTATTTCTTATTCTGTGCTTGACAGGAATTTTTATTTGGCTGCAAAGTTTCATTACAGAGGAAGTTTATGACAAACACTTCCAGTGTGATCCAGTAAATGACATACAGTTGTGATTATCCTTTAGGATATTGCAATCATACTTGTGGCTTACATCACTGACATAGTGTGTGTTTTAAATGGATTTCAGCTCATTATTTTCTTCTCCCTTTGATTGAAAAGACCACATTCCTGGCAAAATCCCTGAGAGAAATAATCATCCTAGATTTTGATTAACATCCAGATAGGGCAAATACTTTAGAAATGTTTCTTGTCTTCTTTTTTAAAAGCAGTAATGCAACACCACCGTGTATTCTTTTGTCTATCAGGAAGCAGACAAAAAATCATCAAAGTCAGGGGTGGGGAAGTCTATCCATTATGTATCTGAATGTTTTTAAATGTCAGGTTCTTTCCATCCCAAGCGTCTGTTTGGACAAATTTGGTAAAAAAAATTTTTTAATTAAATTAATAACAAACAAAATAAACAAGGCATTTCCAAATTATCATATAATCACATAAGCACAGCAAAAGAAGGGGGGAAAAGGAAAAAGGAGAAAAAGAAATGCACACCCTTATATACCCTTGTGTTTCCTTCACTACTCAGGACTGTTCCTCTATTAACATATCTATTTTTATTATTATTTGCTCTCTTGTTTTGACCTGTTGTGTTATTGCCCCATTTCTCTCCAGAAATACAATAAGTTTTCACCAGAGGTGAAACGTTTCCCTTTCTCAAATACATGTAACAAGAATGGTTTCCATGTGTCTTTAAAATCATTAGTGCTCAATACTACTTTCCTTATTTTAAGCTTTCAAGTTGGTTTATCATTGATAGTCATATTCCACATTTCTTTGTACAATCTTCCATGTTAAATTGGCTATTGTATTTCCAATTCTTTGTGATAATTAGCCTTGCCACAGTCACCATAATAACGATTAATTCTTTTTCTTCACAACTTAATTGGTTATTGTTGTAAACCGCCCAGAATGGCCTTGGCTGCCAGATGGGCGGTATATAAATCAAATAAATAAATAAATAAATAAATAAATAAATAAATAAACATTGTTAGCCATATTCAACAGGACTATCATTGAATACATTTGTACATCCTTACTCAGTGTGTATTTTATCTCTTAAAAAATTATAACCACTCCTTTTTTTTCTCTTTTCACAAAACCACCACATATGTAAATATGTCCTCTTTTCTTTTTTGCATCTCCAGCATAAAGATGATGTTGTTGCACTTATTAAATTCTTTTTCAGAGGCATTAGGTACCATCTCCATGCAACTTTGTAACAATTTTCTGTAACTCTTATCGACATATTTTTCATTATCCTCTTCTTCCACATTCTATTCAAATCATTTCCCTTGATTTCCTTAGCTAGATCTTCTTGCCATATCTCTTTTAAAGTTATTGTTAAAATCTGTGTGTGTCAACATCTTATATATTACACTTTTAGTACTCCTTCTATTCTCACAGATTTCAAGTGTCTCTCTCTTTTCCATTATTTCCTCAAATTTAATCAGTGGTCTTCCTTCTCCTTGCTTAGATTTCTGTTCTTTTATCCAGTTGTCCAGTTGTAATATGTTTAACCAAGAGATCCCCTTTCCTCCTAATGTATCTCTTATCACCCTATTATACATCTTCTTTATCCAGTCTTTTATTGTTATAATTCCCTTTTCAATCAATACATTCTTTATTTTTGTCAGATTCTCCAGGAAATTCTTTAGCTCTAGCACTTGAATCAGTGGGAGATCAATGGATTTATTATTTTCCTATACGCTTTCCAACTTTCCAACATTTTAATTGTGAAGGGATTATTCATTTTTTGTTTGCATATTTAATTTTTTCTTTATAACAAATGCTCATGGTAAATCCCTCCCTAGGAAAAAATCCCATTCTATCCAGATTACATTTTTATTATTTGCTATAATGTCTGGAATAGGCCACAATCAATTTGCTATGTAATACATTTTAATGTTGGGTAAACCTAGTCCTCCCTCTTTTTGTGGTATATAACATAACTTTTTGTTTAATCTTGGTCTCTTATTTCCATTATAGTACTCATTAATGATTTTCTGCCAAAGTTTTAACTCCTTTTCAAAATTTGGTAAATTCTTTAAAAAGAAACGGATCTGGAATTTTAAACACCTGCACTGGTCAAATTCAATAGATGAAGTTATTCCCAATATGGAGACATCAACGGACTTGAGTGCCCCCCTCCGAGCCTAGAAGATTATTAATACACTTGATATCAAGTACCAAAACTGCTAAGAAAACATGCTCTCTGAAACCATCTCCACCTGAAATCAAAACATCAATTTTAAAGTCCAGTGAATTAGGTTGTTGGAAGTAATTAAGTCCTCAATAGCTGGAATTCGGAAACCCTAGATGTACAGATACTGAATTTGCAGTTTTTATATATGCTTCATTTTAACTACTCATGGAATTCATTATTCCGCGGGGGGGGGGGGGAGAAGCATGTTAAAAAAAATAATATGGACTTCTATATTACATCTATATTCTGAGAACAAAAATAATTAGTTAGTGACATGATTATTCAAAATTATTCTCCAAAATTGAGATTCTCTTCTTCCCCATAGCACCATCCTTTAGTGGTTCCCCAGCTTTGCTATGGGCTTTTCTCATTCTAAAATGTTGAAATGATTCTTCCAAGGCTTAGTAGGTGGCCGTTAAGACAGTTAAGCTAAAATATGCTGATATGTGTTGTCCCAAACTTTTCCTTTGGGCCTCACCCACGTTTGGAACGCAGGTTCAAGAATTTCTTGGACACTAAATGAGCACTCTGGCTCAAGGATGTTTCCCCATTCTTTCTTATTATTTTCACATTGTAATATTAAACAGTTTGTCGTGGCATTGCCATTGATGAGGAACATAAGAGAATTCTAAAGCAGTTGTAGCCCTGGCCACTTGATAAGCTCCAAAAATGCATACTGGATGATTGTGATAATCATGAATCAGAAAAGCAAACCAGACTGGTAAACAATACTAACATGAAAATGTCTACTGAGAGTAAGCCCCACTGAGTTCCATGAGATTTACTTCTAAGTAAGTGTATGTATTAGTGATGGGCAATCCGGGGGGGGGGTACATTTCCTTGGGAGTAATCTGTTGATGTCCACACGTCATTGGCTGGAAAGGTTGAAGCCAATGGGGATGGAGCCAGAATCAAATATGGATGGGGCCACTTCTTTACTCTCTTTCTGTTATCACTTTTATTCATTCATTAGTTTCCTTTCATTCAGATCCCAACTGATGTGTGAACATATCAGGGTGGAGTACAATCAGTAAAATGACAAATCAATGAATAAGTGATTTTTGAACAAATGTGGTGATTTGTTTTTTAATTTGTGCCCATCTCTAATATAGATATAGATATAATGTGGAAGGACTGATTAATGGTCCACTGTTTACCTGATGGCTAAAGAAAAAAAGAAAACATTTTGCTTATTCTTTTAAGAAAAGGTACCACATGGGATGCAAAACTGTTGCTGTTTGATGTCCCTTCGGGTCTGCCAAGCACTATATTTTATATTATAAATGTACGAATTAGTGATTTTATTTTCTGCCATTTCAGAGTTCTTTATTTTCAGTGACCTTTTATCAGAAAAACGATGGGTCTACTGGGAATGTGCAGCCTGTTACCTAGGGAAGGTGAATAAATCTTCAGAAATCCTTATAGGTTATTATAAACCAGAGTTATCTTATCTATAGCCACTATGATCCTAAACTGTAATGACTCATATTAGGTTGGATATAGCTGCTGTTCAGGCTGCACAGGGAAATTCTTAAGGCATAACAAAGACTTTGAAAGATCATCTGTTCAGATGACCAATACATTAACATATCTGCTAACTGTGTGTTTGGACTAGGGAGAGACATAGCCCTTAAAGAATAAAAAGCAAGGATTAACAGATGCTAGGGTTCATCTCCGGATCCAGTCTCAATTCCAGTGTTCAAATCTGGAAGATTTAACGCTATCACATTCCTTTCTGTAGAAGGCCTTGCTCTTCGGAAATATTAGTTTTTGTGAGGACTACAAATCTTAGAATTTACCAACCAGTGTGGCCATTGTTGGCACCAATATAAAGCGATTCAAGCTTTGCTCGAGGTCATGGTTTCCAGCCAGGTTTGATAATAGGATTTTCATCTTTTAAAAGAAGAGGAGAGGTCTGGCTTAGACATAACTCAATGCAAAGCTTCTACATTCCTCTTGCCACTAAGAAGAAGAACATTGCTGGTGATCCCCATTTTGATGTTTGTGTGTCAGGCAGAATCCCCATAATGGAGAATTATGGGATTTGTAGTCTGAAAATTCTGAATAGCACATATTTAATTTATGTACATCTCTAGTGTGGAGTGTTAGAGTTCAGCAAGGACTCCGGCTCCACAGTGATATGAAGAATGTCTCTCCTGACCCACTCTGAGCCTAAATAAAAGGCACGCATATCACTACTGACCCACCCTATTCCTCCTTGGTGACACTACGAGTCAACTTTTTTCTGGGTCCATGATAGTATTTGTGTATTTCCAGTTCTCTGTCACGACCCAGTTCCTATGAATGGGGAAATCCAGACAGCATAGCCAGATCACAGACTGAATAATTTAGGTAGGACAGGTGAGCACCACTAGTACTCTGCAGAACTGCACACTTTTTAAAATTTCTATAGCTCCTCTTTTTTCTTTATTTTTATTTTTTATTTTTTGCCACCAGGAGAAAATCCCAATTAGCTTCTCAAAACAGTCATCAGGAAAGGAGTGGTTGACAGATTTTGCAAGTGCAATAAGCATAGACATCATTGATTCCATCTTAAAAGACAAATGCAGAGAACCTACACATTCCATCCTTTCTCTGTGCCCCCATATTGCCTGTTCCATGGGCTGGAAATCAGTGATGCAGCCATTGAAAGACCCTGGTTATTTCAATGACTTTTCAGTATGGGAGGCAAGGACAGTTCATTTCTCATGTAAAGAATGTACTCTCCTCCATCTTCCTCAGTTTTTCTTTCCCTTCCCTCTCTTCTAATCATTATGCATGAATGCTGGATTCAACACAAATGATCGGGGGGGGGGGGGAGGTTTCCTTGCCCTGTGAATGACTAGCAGCCCTTTGCTCTGGCCCACCCTAAATTTTTTTACAAATTACCCCTGCTTTGGTTGTTATTTAAACATGTTTTTCTGAAGACAGTACACATGCCTATTTTTATTTTGTTGGCTGCATAATCTGTGTCTACAACCCCAAGTAAGATCCAAAGAATGTAATAGGCAGCATTCCCAGGTAACTGGATGTAGGATGGCAGTACTAATGACATAACAGACAGCAAAGGCCCTGCCTGCTGCTAAAGTTTCAGTGTCAGCACTGGATTCTGAATTACAAGTTGTTAAATGAGGCATGGTCACTCAGAACCGAATGTCTTTCATGTGTGAAGAGAAAATGGAAGCATGGCAGCTTTATCACAAATCTGATTCTCCACTTGGCTCACTTTCCAGTTGACTGATGACCTTGTGTCCTCGTTCTGAAGTCATCATCAGAAGCCCCCAAAATTTGAAATCCTAAATGAGCATTGAGTAGTTGGGCAATTTTTTGGAGAAGTGAGTCTCTGCTCTCTTTAAAAGAGCTTTAAATCTTTGCTTCCATCCCTTGAAACTCCTATTTCAAATGCACATAGACGTTCCATAAGCTGAGACCTGGAGAGTCAACTGCTTTAACAAGAACATTATTTACTAGGGAACAAGTGTAAAAATTAATGTACCACAGCCCTTTCCCCACCATTTCTACTTTTCTGGATGGGTTGTCTCTGTAATGGACCTTATCTGATTCCTATTCATCTGGTGCTTAACTGCTGAAATTCAAAAAGGGAATTTGAAATAACAGCCTTTGTGTTGTCCTTTTTATGTCCCCTTACAGTTTTAGTTTTTTTTAAAAAATGAATCCAGTAATTATAATTAGTCCATAAGTCATAAACAGTAGTTTTTCGTAGAACAGAAAGAACATCATGATCTGCTGTCAAGATATGAGCATAATTGTCCTCTCCAGCTGTAACTAAAGCTTAGAAAAGTAATTATGGATGGATTACATCTCCCATAACTTCCCAGTCAGCCTGGCCATTAGGTATGCTGGCAGGGGGATTCTGGTAACTGTAGTCCAAAATAAAGTCACTGATTGGTGCATTGATCACGTACCAACAACAATAAAGCTCTTCACTGATTTTCCACTTACACTGTTATTAATAAGCATTACACTTTGATTCTACCCTTCCTCCCAAAAGGGCTCTCAGTAGCATACTTTCCTGCAACACACAACACCACTGTGATTACAACAGCCCTGCGAAGTAGGTCAGATTGAGGGGAATGAGTGCTTCAAGTTCATCCTTTAACAGTTATATGACAATTTGGGGATGACGTGCTCCATGTCCATTCACACATGTAGAAAGCCAGCCCTGACCATTGGTTTGTACTTGGGTGAGAAGTGGTTAACTGAGGAAAAAGGGATTCAGCTTCTGGGATTTTTCCTTGCATCACTTTCCTTGCGTCACTTTGTGCATGGTAGTGAGCAGAAAAAGGTATTCCTATGGACCATTTTGTCTGCTGCCATAGGGTTTGTCAACATTCAGGCCGCCCTTTGCTATGTAAAGCTTGGCATCCTTTTTTCCTGCTGGAAAAATATTGTGGGCTCAATATTGTGCAGCAATATTGGGCCATTCCCTGGCACTTTGAATTGTGGATGCAGAAGCACAATATCCCACATCTAGAAACGAAAGGTATTTTTTGAAGAATTGACTTTTTAAAAAATCCACTATAATTGAATGGTGCTTACACCGACTGTGCCATTAGTGAATATGCAGTAAAATATGGAGACATTTATAATTCAGCTGCATTAGCTCAAATTTGGGGAATGTGGCCAGGAAAAATAAGCCTTTCTATTCCCTAGTTGGTCATCTGTAAAACAGCAATACTAAGTCCCATTTAGCAGGGTTGCTAAGCAGTCGGTGAAAAGAGACTGTAACACATTCTGCATAGTCTAAGTGGAGTAAGAATGGAAAGTAGTAATATATATATCACTATTTAGGTTAACACTTGATGCCAGATGGTTATTATAATGACAGGATTTTTGCAGAATATTCTCTTTTGCATATTCAAATACCAGAGTTTAAAGATATCCGTGTTCAAACCATAATGCGCAAAAAGTGATGACATTGGAGCATAATTAACCAATGACTTTGAAAATATGCAAGCAGGGGGCCTCATTTAAGTAGACAGCAAAAGAAATGTGGAACACTTGCTAAGCATTCCAAATGTCTCCTTATCATTTCAAAACAAAGCCTTAATTTGCTTTGTTCTTGACTGGATTTCTTTCGTGACAGATTTTGTGATCTATAGTTATCTTGCATTACAATGACACTAAAATCTTCATCCTTTAGTATGTGCTTGCAAACTAATTGTTTGGAGGTTTCCCATGAATTATGCCGGAGAAATATAAATGGCATGGGCAAGAAATGTTCTGGGGGACAAATGATGAAGATATTGAACATTTATTTAGACACAAATCTCTGATACATTCCAGTTAAACTACTAAGGTTATAAACGGGAGATAGTGATACTATCTGGAGGGGGCCATTATCAATAAAGATGATAGAATTGATAGTTAAACTATACATTGAGATATCTAAGGGACTGGAGTAGGAAAGCATTTAGGTGGTTTTGAGATTCTTGATGAAATGCACCATTTTTACACCTCCAAAAGCTCAGAGACAGAGCACACTATGAGAAGGATGCTCCAACCATCCCTGACAAGCCATCTGCCCTTGCTCTGTATCCCCCAGCAGGCCTGATGGAAACCATAACAGCAGGGCAGCAACAGAATTCTAAGAGGAAGGTGGAGGTCCTGGTGGGTAGACGAAGGAAGTGGAAGCTACACCTGGGTGAGGAGGTGGATGTTGTGATGAGTTGGCGGGGCACTGGCTTAAGGGATTCACCATCCTTGACCAAGATGGACAGAGCAGAACAGAGCTCATATTCTGTAATCTTGGATAGGACCACCCACTGATGGACAAAAACCCCTGGACTGTGGATGGCTTGAGATTCAGCCTTCAAAGGAATAATGACAAGAGTGAGATGTGCTACTCTTCTGTCAATCGATGCTGACCCCCTAAGAGATGAGGAAGACCCACATCCCAGAGTAGGCAGTGGTGGAGTAAGCACCAAAAGGAGTACCTTCAGCAGTACCTCTAGAAGCAAGAAGGACTTGGGGTACATTAGACCCTTTAAGAGCCCATCAGTACTAGTCTAAAAGGGAATCACTTGGCTAGGGTTAGTGTGGAAAACTAAATCCCAGTCACAGTCTGTGGAGTCTGAAGTGACTGGGTCTTGGGCTAGGATGAGAAGTAGACATAATGGGGACTAGAGGAATTAGCTCAGCCCCTGGCAGACTCTCAGGACAGATTGCAGCAGATGTCCAACCAATCCTAATAACCTGTTTCCCCACCTTAATAAACTCCAGTTGAAGCAGTAAGGAGAGTCATGCCTTATTGAAAGCCATAGCCCAAAAGGCCTACCTCACCACCTCAACCTGTGGGTGTCAGTGGTCACATATACTTTCCCCCAGAAATCAGTAGAACCTGTCAGGTTTGTGCTATATGCCATAGGCATGAAGTCCTTCATACATTTTAAGAATATGAATGACTCAAAATGTATGCAACTGGAAAATAATACACACATTTAAGTCAAGCACAATATGTGCAGTTCAGCCTAATGTGCAAATAAATATGTTATTATTGCTATGTGCCACCAAGTTGCCTCCAACACATGGTGATCCTATGAATAAGCAATCTCCAAAATGTCCTGTCCCCAACAGTCTTGCTCAGCTCTTGTGGAATCAAGCCCATCTCATAGTAGTTTTTTCCTCTTTTTCCTGCTGCTTTCAACCTTTCCCAGCATTATTGACTTTTCCAGAGAACGCTGTCTTCTTATGATGTGTCCAAAGTAGGAGAGCCTCAGTTTCAACATTTTTGCCTCCAGAGAGAGTTCAGGCTTGATTTGATCTAGCACCCACTTGTTTGTCTTTCTTGCTGCTCAAGGTATCTACAAAGGTCTCTTCCAGCACCAGATTTGAAGTAACTCAATTTTTTGTCCTATCAGCTTTCTGTCAGTGCGTCCAGCTTTCACACGCATACATGGTGATCAGAAATACAAGAATGTGGATGATCTTGGTCTTGGTCTCCAGTGACACATCCTTACACTTTATCTTTTCTAGTTCCTTCATTGCTGTTTTTTTTTTTTTTTAAAGTCTCAGCCTTCTTCTAATTCCTTGTTGCAGTCTCCATTTGGATTGATGATTGAACCAAGGTATACAAAATCTTTCACTATTTCAGTTTCTTTATTGTCAAAATTATGTAGCTCTTCTGTAGTCATGATTTTGGTCCTCTCCATGTTCAACTGCAGTCCTGGTTTGACACTTTCTTCTTTCATTGTTTCAAGTAATTGTTGCTTTCTGCCAGTAAGATGGTATCATCTGCATATCTTAAATTATTGATGTTTCTGCCGCAAAGTTTCACTCCTCCTCCATCTGAATCTAGTCAAGCATTCAGTATGATATGTTCTGTATACAGGCTGAACAGATAAGGGGACAAAATGCACATTTGCCTCACTCCTTTCTAATAGGAAACCATTCCGTCTTTCCATATTCTGTCCTAATGGTACTTTCTTGTTCAAAATACAAGTTACTCTTCAGGACAATAAAGTGCTGAGGCACACCCATTTATTTCACAATAACTCATAGTTTCCCATGATTCATACAGACTGATCTTCCTCTGAAACTCTTTTATGCATTCCAGTCACCAGTGGATATTTGTAATGTAATCTTGAGTGCCTCTTCCTTTTCAAAATCCAGCTTTGAACATCAGATATTTCTTGCTCCATATAAGGCAAAAGCCTTTGTTACACTTTCATTATAGGAAACTAAGAACCGAGACATTTATACATCCCATTTCTTGTATTACAGCTTCCAGTTTACCTTAATTCATACTTCTCACATTCCATGTTCCAGTTGTATTTGTTCTACAGAATCAGTCTTTCCTTTCACTTCTGTGCATGTCAGCCACTAAATGTCCTTTCAGCTTTAATCTAGTTGCTTAATTAGTGACAGGGCTATACACACTTGTGTACGGAGCCATGAAAGTCATTGCACGACCCTAGGTCTGTCATAGTTTCTGAATATGATCCCTCACAGGGTTGCTGTGAAGCTGAAGTGGGGAGGAGGACAACCATGGACACCATGACTTGCAGGATGAAAGACAGGATGGAGACACAATTAATACTAGACAGTACTTGCACAAAACATTGATATGATAGGAAACATATCCTATCATACAAAAAAGGAGCATTCAAACTTCTGTTAAAGTGGATGGTCAGAACCTAGGATGGGAAAAATGAAAATGATAAATGTGGCCATCCCCATTGGCACCATCGGTAAGGCAAGGTGTTGTAGGCTGGTCTTGGCATTGAGGCGTGTGCCTGCTTCTCCAAAATCTTCCAAGTCCTGCCTATCAGCTTCATGGAGAAATCATCTCTATATCTCAGAAACAGATAGCTATATCAGGCAGACCTTTGATCTGGTCCTGAAAAGTTCTTCTTATACTCTTAATATGAGAAACCTCTGAAAATAGGAAGCACACAAAGAACTCTTTTACTCAAGGGTTTTTCCTCTTTCTTGAGTGTGGAAGAAGAGAACTGGTTATGAAATTTCTTTTGTAGGTTTTGCACAGTCCTAGCTTAGAGCTTGGTGCTAACTACTTAAAGCAACACATAGCTAACTACATTTTTGGGTGACAAGTGATGTAACTAATAGTTAGTTACTTTTAAGTATCATGAGTAGACATGGGGACGAATATAAAAATGAATCAGGATATTAGTTATCCAGAGACCCCAATGAATACGAAGCAACAAATATAACCCTTTTATATTATAATCGTCCCTTCGTTTTCTATATGCTTATGACCCCCCCAGATCAGCTGTTCCTTGGGGGCATAAGCAGAGAGGGGTTTTCCCTTTGGGTGACTTGCTAAAGCCTGCCCAAAGGGAATCCCACCCCCGGGGCTGGGGAATGACTTGGTTCCCCTTTCCTCCTCTTCCTATGCCCGCACGGCATAAGAAGAGGAGGGAAGGGATCAAAGAGGGATCCCCAGCCGCTGTGGGATCACTTTGATCCCTGCTTTCCCTCCTCTTGCTAAGCCTTGAGGGGAAAAGGGATCAAAGTGCTGCAGGATTGCTTTGATCCCTGCTTTCCCTCTTGTTGCTAAGCCCCACGGGGCTTAGCAAGAGGAGGGGAAAAGGGATCAAAGCAATCCCACAGCCGGGGCTGCATGATCACTTTGATCCCTGCTTTCCCTCTTCTTGCTAAGCCCCGTGGGGCTTAGCAAGAGGAGGAAAAGGGGGGGGGGAAGACCCAACAAATGACAAATTGATTCACTGTTTGTCGGGTTACTGGGGGTTAATTTGTTGTTCATGAGTCATCCAACTTCATCCCCATCTCTAATTATGAGCAGCAACATCTAAGTTGCATACGTGAAATGGATAACTCTGGCTACTTTCAAAAGTTACTTATACACTAATTTTTACAGGGGTTTTAGTGGCATTTTTCAGGACTCCTGGCACCTATTTAAGAATCCTATGTAGTAAGGGAAGTATTCTTTGGTTTTGTCTTTTGCAGTTTCATAAATTTGTCCAAGGCGCAACATCAGAACTTGTGATGAGATGGCACTAGAGAGTGGCTCCCTGTGTTTTCCTGGTCTGGTGGATAAAGGCTAGAGATTTACATAGTATATAATCAAATGCCAACACACTAAATAAATCATGGTTATTTTTTGTGGGGGAGTGTCTTAGCAGTGACCACAGAGTGAAAAAAGGGCCCTCAAGTACTAACAGGATGGAGCAGCATCCCCTATCCTTGCTGTTAAATTTGGCACTTGTAGGGTCACAAGTGTTAAAATAAAAAAAAGAAGCCATGCAATTTAAGTGGGGAAAGGGGAATCTAGTATTTCAGTACTTATCAGGAGATGCGAACCAACACCAAAGGAGGAAACTGATAGCATAACCTCCGGTGAAGTTCAAGACCTCCCTGCATATTTTAATCACTGAGGCATTGGGGAGGGCATCTGCATGAGGTTTATTTCAAAGCTGCTGTGCAAAGCAGGACTCCTGACAGTGTTATACAGAGCCTGAGCTTTGTGTTTTCAATCTTCTTTCTTCCCTTCCTTCCCTTCACAGTTTAAAACATTGTTAATTTACACTTCGAGGATTGAGTGTGCAGAGAAGTGCCTGCATTCCTGCATTGATTTTGACTGATTTGATTTTGGAAACTAGGATCTGTATTTCTCCCCTCAACTTTCATCTCTGTTTCTGTGGAGCCACTGCCCAAGTTCACAATACCTGTGTCCTGCTTCTCTTCTTCTTTTGTTCTCTCACCTTCGGAATTTCTACCATAATTCTGATGGCATTCTGTGGCTCCAACCCCATATCACAGTCAGTTGCATTTCAGTGGAATGGGGTTTTAAATGAGAGCTGGAGATTCACAAATACTGAGAAGGAGAAGGATCAGGTCAGAGAAAGGGCACAGCAGTGGTGAGGCATCAGTCTGTGTACCCTTAATGAGGCATGGACCAGACTGAGAGGCAGTGCACATCCCTAGTAAGGACATTTTGATGTATAAGTAATGTGCAATACAACACACTACTTGTGCAGTCAGAACAACAGTAATGGTAGCACCAACCGGGCTTCTGAAAAATAACAAGTAACGCAACAAGTTCCCTTTATCTGTGCTTTGTGCTAGGTGAAACATGGCTTACTTTAGACAAGAATACTGAACATGGACTGCTGTCTCATTTAAACTATTGCTTTGGCTTTCTTCTGTTGCAAAAAAAAATGTTGACATAGTGTTTATAATGCTTCCCTTCATCTCTGAGGCTGCAATTTTTGACCCATTATTGGAGACAGTAGGGAAACACAACAACAACATCACAACAATGTATTACTTCATTGGGCTTCCTTGTGGAATTCTGTTGCTATGTATCCATCATCTGGCCTTATCTCTGAAGCAAACGTTATTCAGTGGGTTTGCAGAAACATGTACAAATAAGGAAGATTGGTGTCCTGCTAAGACCAACAGAGAGATCAGGCACAATCTTCATTAAAAGAGGTACAAAGGATATACCATCTGCTGCAACCCATTCTAGGTCTCAGTGGGTTTGTTCGCTCAGTTGCTCCTGCTAGTTTGAACCACCTGTTCACCTTAATTATAGATACTTCTAAAATAAACATCTCACTCTTTATGATCTCTGCATCTCACCATTTGTCCAAAGGCCGGCCAAGGAAGGTGTAGAAAGAAGTTGTCGTCATTGTCAGGGCTGAAGAGAAATATGTTTCCGCTTCCACAGCAAAATAAAAATGGAAGAAACTGAAGTAAGTGTGTGATGTTAGAGCACATCAAAGTTCACACCATGTTTCTTCAATCACAAAGATAAATGGCTCAATTCACTTCTCATTAACAGAAGATTTAGCTTGGTCAAGCACCATTAACTTCTATGAGCTTAGCTGCAACTTACTCCAGAATAAATAGGAAAGTAAAAGAGGGAATTTTGTGCTGAGATTGAGTCATAAGCAGATTGCCGTTTCTGAGGGCCAGTATTTGTGAATAACAATGGTTGGATAGCTAATGTTTACAAGAGGCTGGCTCATTGAGGGTATCCCCTGTCTGTGATTTTTTTAAAAAAAACCTTTTGTCAGCTGAAGTGGGAGTTGCAGAGATTCCAGAGTGACCTCTTCCTTGGATACTTTTTCTTTTTTTTTCTTTTCTTTCCTTTTTTTTCTTTGTCTTTGTGTTTTTTTTCTTTTTTCTTTTTTGTTATCTTAAATATTTGTGGCAGACAGTGAAACTGGATACCTTAAAAGCAGAAGAGAGAAACATGATCCAGACAAGGGATATGAATCTTGCAGCCTTTTGTCCTTTATTTTGAAAAGCAGAGGGGGAAAATTAATTTTTCTTCTCACTGTGAGAGTTTGTTGTTCTGATTTTTTTGTTTGTTTGTGGCCCTCTCCCCCAAGAAATCTCATAGGATTTCTTAGCTGTTTTGTGGGCATCTTTTTTTCCTATACAAAACACCAATCTGAGGAGAACTATTGTAATTCCTATGAAAAAGGACATCTTTTTAGCACATGATTTTCTGGAAAGGGCATTGAGCTGCACATAATTTGGGAGGTTCTTGTACAAAAGAACAATAAAAAAAGGAGAGAAAGGAAACACAAGACCAGGATCTTACTTTCATAGGAAACCAAGGAGTCTCACTGGTGAAGGGAAAAATCCTGATAGGAATTCTTGGCATGGAGAGACTTAGGAAGTCACCAAG
This sequence comes from Intellagama lesueurii, assembly GCA_037013535.1. NCBI lineage: Eukaryota > Metazoa > Chordata > Lepidosauria > Squamata > Agamidae > Intellagama > Intellagama lesueurii. The sequence continues at coordinate 11,304,988 of JBAJHW010000010.1, read as the reverse complement.
AATGAGACATTTTTTGAATATTCTTTGCATGTCTTTTCCAAACTTCCCATCTTAGGAATGGGGCCTATCACCAGAAAGAGATTGCAGACAAGTCCTAACTAAAGGTAAACCAAGGAGCTGGCACTTGATCCAGGTAATTTGTGATGAAAAGTGAAATAGAAATGTAACAAAAATGGATAGATAGATAGATAGATAGATAGATAGATAGATAGATAGATAGATAGATAGATAGATAGATAGATAGATAGATAGATAGATAGATAGATAGATATGAATTCAAACATTAATTTCTATATTTCATGAAGGGGAGATGACAGAAAAATGTCAGAAGATTCTTTGCAGTAGCTGAATTGCGCAGCAGTTTTTAAGGGCTGGCAATAACAGTGTTGGGCTCATCATTTGTGGTGTGACCTTTCTACATGGATCCATTAAGTTGAGGGTCAAGCCAAAGGAAAACAGCAATACAACTTTCCGCTGAGAACTGCAGTATGTGTTTGCCATTTGCGAAAGCTTTCTTCAGAGGCCCTGACTGCCAGGATGTCTGAATTGATTGGAAGGCACAACAGACAGGGCCCTCTTAACAGTCAGTTCCTTGGTTATGGAACTGCCAAGTGATCTATGCACAATCCTTATAGTGCGGAGTTCAGAGAGGTCTTAAAGACTCACCTGTTCTGAGTTATAGTCTACTAACCAGAGAAATGGTTTCTCATTTTTGCACAAGACTTCCCCCAGCACCAGCAAGACGTCCCAGCTTCCTACAAAAAATGAACCTCCATTTTTAGACACACACACACACACACACACACACACACACACACACACACACAGACAGAGAGAGAGAGAGAGAGAGAGAGAGAGAGAGAGAAACATCACTTCCCCCTTGCTCCGATTCTGTGAAGCTCAATGCCCTTACGGGGGAATCATGTGTAGGAAATATGTTGTTTTGCACAGGAGTTGTATAATTCTGTGCAGGTTGTTTCCCCACCCACCCCCCAGGGAAAAATATTTGATTCTTTATTTAAAATATTTTTACCCCACCTTTCTCCTTAAAAAGGACCCAAGGCAGCTGACATTAATCTTTTGTGTTTGTTTGTGTTACAAGAAATCCTATAGGATTTCTCCAGGGAAAAAAATCAGAGACGTCTTGCTTCAAGGAGCAAAAAGCACTGTATTTTTCTTGGCTTCAAACCAATAGTGAGAAGCTGTGAGGTTCACGCCTCTCTATTCTAACAGCACTTCTGGCTTTGGGAGCCTAAGCTGCTTTATTGTGTATTATATGAGGTACTCCAGTGTGTTTTGTTATTTGTTTTAGGCTGCTATGTCATGCTGCTTTGATGTGCTGTACTATGCTACTATCATTCTGTTGGGTGTGCTACCTTGTAAAGTTGTAAGAATTGCCTATAAAATATGGGGAGACAGACAGGTCCTTTATTTTCTTCTCCCCTCCTTTTTGTTTCTGTTTTAGCCCTTCTCCCTCTGAATTTTAATGGCTGCTGATGCACAAATGCATTGCACCGGATTATCTCAAACATATCTAGATTTATCCTTTGGGAATGGCAAGCACCTGTGTAAATTTTAAGTCACATGGAGCTGGTTTAGTATCAGGGCCTGTCCAGACTGTCTGTTTTGGGTGTGGGGTAGATTGGACTACAACGGGCATCTTAAGGTCAGGAGAAGGAGTGATGTGCCATTTGACACACTCCTCCCATTCAAACGTCAAATGATCTCTGATCAATCAAGCGCTTCCCAATTTAGCACTCCGATTCCCAGCTATGGATGAGATCTGGAAACCATCCCCAGTGTTGGAAAGGTTTGCTGCCCCTTTTTGTGGCTTCTGCTCCAGCTTCACTCCCATCTACAGCTGATCAAAAGAGGTGGAAGCCAATGTGGTGCCAGGTAGGCTCAGAGCTGCTCAGAGCTTTGCCTCGGAGACTCTTGCCTGTCAGCTATTCTTCTCCACTCTCCCAGCTGGTCGCTGCAGCTGCAGCTGCTGGGAATCCAGCAAAAGGTGGGAAAGGTGGAACTGCGGCAGTGACACCAGCCTTCAAGTTGCAGCATAACCACTGTGCAGTGGCAAGACAATGCGTAGTGTTGGCCGCCCAGGGAGTTGTCACTGATGAGCCTTCACTGGTCTTTAATAGCTGTCAAGGCACCTTTTGAATCCCACTGAATCGTACCAAATAGAGATGGGCACGAGCTGCATTTTGGCAGTTTAGCACACTTCAACTCTTTGGCTACCCAGCTGTTCTGTGGGCACCCCGGCTTCCCTTGACCCACCTCCTTGGCCAGACACCCTGCCTCCTCCAGATGCTAACTTTGGATGGATGCACACCAGAGGAGGTGGAGCAAGGGAAACCAGGGTTCCCACGGAATAGCTGTGCAGCTGAACAGTCAAACTGTGCCAAACCACTGAACTGCGATTTGTGCCCATCTGTAGTGCCAAATAGAATACTTACCCCGGCAATGTTCCAGAAAGATACAAGACCACTCTTAAAGGGGAAGGATGGCTTGTTCTAAGCAGAAACACGAGTGGACAGCCTTTTTTTCCCCCAATCTAAACTGTGCCTTCAGCAAACCATATATCATAACTACATACCAGTGTGGACAGGTTCTCAGTCTAAGTTGAATCAAAAAATGTTTTTTGAATTGCCAGGTTGGATGTTGAGCCACATTTTCTTGTCAGTCTGTGGTTAATTACTTTACAATTCTATGGCTGAAATCCAGCAGCAAAACTGAAGCCAGTTTTAGCAATTTTTCAGAAGTTAAAATCTTCAAATTCCCCACCAAGGGTCCTGAGGCTCACCTGAAATCTCTTTCATTGACTGTGGGGAGGCATAGAGTGAAATCTTTAACTGCGGAAAATCACTGCTGTGGGGATAACGTCAGCAGCAGGGACTTTTTGAAGTTGAAAACAACTCTCCCATCCTCTGGCCCCCAACAGTTCTCTCTCCCCCCCCCCCCCAACAGAAGGGATCTCACAGGAATTTTGGGACCTTCAGTTGAGGAATTGGAAATGTTTAATTTCTGAAAAATATTCCATGACGGTTGATGTCATCAGCCTTACGCAGCATAAGCTATGGCCGAATTTCAGCCTATATCTCTTACCAGATAATACATATTTTCATCTTTCAGTCGATTCTCATAAAAAGAAGGAAAAGGATAAAAGTAGGAAGGGAGAGACACCTTGCTCAAAGCCTTAGGTATTGTTGGGGTCAGCATACTGACTCTGCTCAAAACTAGTGTTTTAACCAGCATTTCTGACTGTGAACAGCACCTGGAACATGATGTCAAATAACCACTCTGCGTTTTGTACTAGATCTAAATTGACCTGCTAGTGATATAAGCAGTAGGAGCAAGTCTGCTCTTAGGGGAAGTAGTCTCTCAAGAGAGTTGTCAAGGCAAAAGGGAACAATAGATACAAACTGCTTTTTGAGAAAGCTAGCCATTATGTGTAATGGGAGGGATACTTTTTTTATATGCTAGAAGTGACTCAGCATGTGCAGATCTTGAGGGGAAAAAGACGTTTTGTAAGTACTGTGCTCAGCAAGTTGATCTCAGTGGGGGAGACCCCGACAAGGTTTTTCTTGCAAACCTCTATAGTCTGAGAGAAATATTTCAAGGTTTTTGCAAAAACTGCGACATCTGTTGTTTGAATTCCTATAACTTTTGGGTTTAAAAGTTCCATCTGGGTTTCAAGTGTGCTGAGTACAACTCCAAATTATGTCCTAATCTTTAATCAATACCACTACTGTGTTTGGGAAGCATGAATCAAATATACAAACAATGAAAGCAGCAAGAACAGCTGCTGGGGTCTGAAGCTCAGTTTGGTTATATAAACAGCTGGGGAAATTTTGTTCCATAGGAGAATCAATTTTGACATAGCCTAAATCTAACTTTTAACTTTCTAATGTTTAGTGATAGGGGTGGGAAAGAGGTCTTATTGGCTTTAATTATAAGGAATTTGAACATCCCAAACAATAAAAAAAATTCAAAAGCACTTGGCTCCTGGGCTTTGTACTTATCTAAATTTTGCAATGCATATCTCTGATATTAGACAGAATAACATTCCAAAATGTTTGCATTCAGGAAATCTGGAAACAAAAGAGGTAAATATTTGAGGAAATCACTGGGGGAAAAAAAGTGTATTTTGGAGGAATGTTTGAGGAAATCACTGCTGAAATACTTTTTCCCCCCACATAATTTTTTTCTGTGCAAAAAGCTTGTATTTTACATTATGTAAAATGTTATCCACAAATGCAATGTTTTCTGTACAAAATAGAAGGATGTCTGTGCAAAACACAGCTTTCTATAAAAAGGGAGGGCATGCAACAAAACAAAACAAAAAGTGTCCACAGTCTTAGTACCATCTTTTGTTCTTTAATTTGAAAAAAAAAATACTGTTATGTCAAAAATATAAAAAAAAATTCACAATTTCATCCAGTAGGGAGGAAACGTCTGATTTTGTTTAATCTGCATAAGCAACAACTAAATAAGTGAAGAGTTGCATCCTTCCTAGTGACTTGTGTAGGTATCCTTCAGTCTCGAGAGACTATGGTAACGTGCTCTGAATAGAGGTCTTGGAACAGCATCTAGTGTGGCTGAGAAGGCCAATTCGAGAGTGACCATCCCTTCCACACTGAAGACAAATACAATCTGTCCCCTGTCCAGCTCCCTGATTTTGCTGCTTTCGGGACTGCCTCTTCGTCTCGGCCTGCTGGACAAGGGTCTCTTCAAATTGGGAGAGGCCATTCTGCACTGCCTGCCTCCAGGCTGAGCACTCAGATGCCAAGGTTTCCCATCTGTTGAGGTCCATTCCTAAGGCCTTCAGATCCCGCTTGCAGATATCCTTGTATCGCAGCTGTGGTCTCCTTCTGGGGCAATTTCCCTGCACTAATTCTCCATGCAGGAGATCTTTTGGAATCCGACCATCAGCCATTCTCACGACATGCCCAAGCCAACGTAGACGTCGCTGTTTCAGTAATGTATACATGCTAAAAATTCCAGCTCGTTCTAGGACTACTCTATTTGGAACTTTGTCCTGCCAGGTGATACCAAAAATGTGTTTGAGACAACGCATATGGAACGTGTTCAACATCCTCACTTGCCATGTACAAAGGGTCCAGGACTCACTGCAGTACAGGAGTGTACTCAGAACACAGGCTCTATAGACCTGGATCTTGGTATATGCCGTCCCGAGTCTGGCAATCTCGTCTCTTGCAGGGCAACAATGTCCATCTGCAGCCTACTCAGTTCCATGTCAATGACAGCTGTCTTGCGCGCGTCGTCTATTTCCTGAAGGTCATCAGAAAAGCCAGGGGTCATTGTCCGAACATTCCAGGTGCCCAACTTTAGAGGTTTTCTTATTATTGAAGTTTTCTTATGATTGTTGCATGGTGCAGGGTTATCGATCTGCTTGTCAGCTTTCACCCTAAACCCCACGCACCCCATGAGGTTAACAGACTGTGGCAGGGTAGCACCTTACTGGCTGGGGGCTACCTATTGAGGTGCAATTACCTCTTCCATCGTCGGAAGTAGCCCCTGGCGTTATGCTCTACACCAATTGAGCAAAGACTTATAACCGGTAACTGCTACTTCCTGTGTTGTTTCAACGCTGTATGCGAAGCTGGAGTGTCCTCTCCAGAGCATGAGGCCTGGGTAAAATAATATGGAGGATAGACTGTTACCCAAGCAGAAAATCCCCCCTCTCCACGTCACTTAAGTAGTCCAATGGAAAGGCAAGAGCCAATACAACTGGTTCCAGCGACGTTGCAGGAGTTGCCAGAGCGTGACTGTACACAGTCACGAACTGCCTCTGGGACTCTGGCTCCAGATTTTGCCTCGAGGTTAACTCCTGAAGCCTTTTCCATTGGTGGATATAGCCACAAGGCAGAGGAGGTTTGAAATCGGAGTTTTCCTTCTCCTAGATGGGCTGCCTTCCAAGGCTAATGAGCCCCACTTACCTAGTGACTTATGATGAATGAAAAGCAAGTTAAGACTGTTGTTTCCTGCTCCTTTGGCCTCATATTGAACATGAATTGGGACATCTAAGGCAGAGATGGATGAGGCAGAAAAAAATTCAATATTTAGTATTTTTGAAGGAATCACCTAAAGCAGTGGCCTCCCAGGAGCCATGAGACCACTGAATTTTTAAAAATATTCTTGCATCTGCAAGACAGTAACAGGAAACCACTTTGAGCACTGAACACAGTTTTGCAATGTAACATTCTTGCTCCAAAGCTCTGGAATCAGAAGCTTTGATAGAAGTATCAGTAGTGATTAGAAGCAAGAGCTATCAACCACAAAACTGTACCTCTTTCCTTTTCCTCCATGTTTATGTGAAGAGTTTAGGGAAAGATATACCAGTTTTTGCAAACGTTCTGCTGTGGGTAGCTAACAAACGATGGGTACACTTTGGTTTCACCACCTCTCTCTAAATCTTTCTAAATAAGCTCCATTTAGTTCAAGGTCTGGTTGAATTCAAAGCACACCCATAACAATAAATTTGTGTTTAAGTTTATTTTAGAAGTTGGAAATATCACCTTATGTAAAGTTTTTCACAGTTATTATGATCTGTAGCCACAGTTTTGAAGATTTCTGGGTGGTAAAAAAATAAAGTAACTTTCTTTACTTTTGGGGAGGATTTATTTTAAGGGTAATGTACCCTTAGAGGCAAGAAGAGGAGACAGTTTGTGGCCTTTGATTATGGTCCACAGTTTGACAATTTGAGCCCTTCCCTGTCCCTGACATTCATGTTCTGTATTGTGTTTTTTGTCATTCTCTTTTGTACTAAAGTTGCCTACAGCATCTCTGTTATTTAGCCTTCCAAAGGATCCTCTTGCTCTCGCGTTGAATTAGCTTTGCCTCCCACAGGACATCATCAGGTAGCCAAACTGAAAGAAGACATGCATGGAAGTCATGCATGGTATCGAAACATTCGCTGACTAAGCTGTAGATAGGAATGAACAGGAGTGAATAGGGAACACTTTGGTGGCACTCCCCTCCATTCTCCACACGTTCACACTGAAGATGTTTGTCAGGCAACTCTGGCCTCATCTTGATTTTTATCATTTCTGCACAGTTGCTCAAATCTTTTGCTGAAATGATAGTGGTTTGATCCTGCAGTTGCTTCCCTGTGGACATTCCAATGATGTACACAGCTGGATAACCCCACATCAAGGTAATCCCATGGAAACTGTCATTTCTTCTACCTTTCTGTATCATGGCACCATTCAGAACAAACATAAACCCAGTCCTTTCTTGAGATCAAGTATTTTCTGAAAATCACTACACCATGTAGGGACATCGACTTCCTTTGAAATAATAATGGGTAGCAAAAACAATAGCATAGGGAAGCCACTAAATTTGGCTATGATTCAAAAACAGGAGAGATGATTTTATTCAATGTAATTTCTCCTTTAAACATGTTACATATACTGTATATAAACTCTAGAAAATACACAAGTTGCAGTTACTACCAGCACTCTTCTATGTATGTAAAGAGATATTTTAAACGGAAGGTCTTTGTCTGCTCATGGAGGAATGTGTATTCATAAGAAGGAGAGTCATGAAGGGAGTGAAGGAGTAGCTTTCAGAATTGTACAGACAAGGGGAGACATGGTGGGGGACAGCAGTTATGGCACTATATAAGAGGGAAGAGAAAATTGGATAGTGTTGCCCCTAAGCTATCTCCAGATTTAAATAGGTTGGATAGCACTGACATTCGCCCCCCTGGGTTGAAAGAGCTGCTGCTAAATGCCAGGTTGGTAAATGTGAAAACAACAGCCATTCAAAACCTGATCCTGCAGGAGTAGGCTGACCTGGTTTGGATAACAGAGATTAGGTTGGATGATAATCTCACTCAGATTTGTCCACCAGGATTCTCTGTGCAGCAGCAGACAAATCCAGGAGGGGTGGCTGGAAGGTGGGGTTACAGTAGACTATTGGGATTCTATCCCCTTCTACCAGGTGTCTGAATGTGTGTATCTGAGGGTGGGAGCTCAGGACAAAATAGGGATTCTATGAGGTACAGCCCAGCCCTCTGCTCAACAGTCTTCCTTCTTCAGCCAGCCAAACTAGTCTCAGGAGTCATGGTGGAGTCCCCTCAACTTTTTATGCTGGGGAACTTCAATGTCCATGCCAAAGAAGCTGTGTCAGGAGTGGATAAGGTCTTCATGTCCTCCATGATGACCAGGGGTCTGTCCCAAATGGTACTTGCTCCCGCTCACACTGCAGGGCACACTTTAGGCCTGGTTTTCTGGAGTAGATGTTAGTAGTCTTAGTGTGGAGAAACTCTCTGCAGTTTCATTGTCATAGACAGATCATTACCTGGTGGAATTTGGACTCACTAAAATTCAGAGCCTCTGCAAGGATCAATTAAGACGGTGCCCCCCCCCCCCCAAGAGGCTGATAGATCCAAATGGTTTCCTGACCGCTTGTGTGGAGTTTCTTTTCACCTCAGCAGGCAATTCTGTTGAAACTCTGCTTGACTCTGGAATATGAAAATGGCAATAAATAAATAAATAAATAAATAAATTACCCCTAATTATCTTCTTTCATGAAGTAGTCAGACTGCCCCCCCCCCCCCCCCTGGTTTACTGGGTAGCTGGTGGTGATGAAATGAGTGGGGACAGAGTAGAGTGATGATGATGGGAAACTGAAAGTGAATCCAACTGAACATGGGCCCACTGGAAGGCCTACTCCACCATTCTTCTACACCAGTATTACATCTGCACAGAATCATCCAGAGGAGTTTTTGGGAGTAATCAAGTGTCTATTACATGCTGGCCCACAGGAAGAGAATACAGACCACACTGTAGCCTGCTGTGAAGAATTTGCTGAACACATTGCAGGCAAAATTGCTCGGATCTGCTCTTACGTAGATGGTGTAGTTGGTACAACTTTGAATATAACTTTGCCCTCTGCTTGTCCTGTGTTATTGGATAATGCCTCCCCAACCTTCACCCAACATTTTCTCCACAAGCTGGCCTCAGGTGAATAAACTGGGCAAACTTACTCATAAGTAAACAGGGTAAAATGTGCTCCGTGTGGACCTGTAGCATGACTTCCAGAGTGGATGAAAGGATCAGTCAAGCAGATTGCATTTAAGATTAAAAAACCTTTTAAGCATGGACTGGACCACACTAGATTTCCCCGTGGGGACAGGCCATAAGAAAGAGAGAAAGGGTGGGCACAGGAAAGAGAAGAAGATGCTTGTGGCAAGTTACTTATATCATTATGAGTTCCTTAGGCTTTTTCCCCGGTAATCGGCTTTAAAGGCTCCTACAAACTGCAGAAAGAGAATATTTAAGTATAGCCCTTGTTAAAAGATTGGAAGGAGGGGCAGGGAGAGATCAGGGCATACATTTCTGCATCTCAGTTTAGCAGCAGAAGAAATGTCAGACTGGCAGACTGAAAAGGGATATGGAGCTTGGCGCTGAATATATGAGGAAAGAAGAGACACACAGCCCATATCCTTTTGATTCTGCATCACAACATTTTGAAATTACATTCTTTGAAGTTGTTCAAGAGCCTCATCATATTACTTGTACTCTGTGATCAAATCTGATATTTGTGTGGTTTCTTGTGTTCCAGAACCAGCAAAGAGAATTTAATATATTGATGTTTTTTCATGTGTTAAAGTGCATTTTGGAGTCCCTTCCACTGCTATTTTTGCACTGGGGATTTTTTCTGTCTCTGCCCCCTCTAGAGTACCTACAATTCATAGGCCGAAGGTTGTGAGATTACTCTTTAGCGTCTCAATAGGTTGGATAATGGTAATGCCCCATCTGCATTAAGCATGCCCACAGTCTTTGGAAAAATATGCAGAATTGGTACAAATTCAGAGTATTTGTGGAATATTAGGGCTCCTGTGGAATGAGGCAAATAATCTCTGGTTACTTTAAGGGTGGAGCAACATGCCTACATATATTCTATTTTCCGTGCAGCATTTGTGCATTCAAAAGGTTTTTTTTAAAAGCTCCACAATTTGAACTGAGAAAGAGGATTTTGAAAATATAGACCATGTGGTTAGACTAAGCTCCTGGCACTAGAAGGCAAGGCAAGTGGCAGCTAAACCATCACCCAGTAAAGCCCAAGATCTCCCTTTGACAATCCAGCTACTGAGGCATTAGGGAGAGCTCAGACTAAGGCCATAATATGATATATTACTTTGGGAGGTGGTGAGTTGCTGGAGGCATTGAAGAGAAATTTATATAACCACCTACCAGATATACTTTGATTTGGATTCATGCATCGAGTAGGGGGTTGGGCTTAATGGCCTCACAGGCCCCTTCCAACTCAGTTATTCTATGATTGAAAGAGAGGGAGTTTGGCCATTTAGAAAGTGAGGGAGTTCTGCCATTTAGTAGATTAGCCATTGCTTCTGGTCAGCTTACTTTCCTAAACTGTCCTGTTCCTAAACTGTACACTATTAAGAGTGTGTGTGTTTGTGTGTGTGACTGCACAACAATACTTGTATGGCCATTGAATGGATAGGTTACAAAAGTTTGGACATTAGGATCTGTTTCCCTCTCTGGTCAATTTTTATTCTCTTTTTACGCTTGTTATTGTGGTTCAAATAGCACTGTCTCATGCTTTTTGTGACATAAAATATCTAGGAAGCCAGCATGCTCTATGTAACATCCCCTTTCTCTAGTGACCCCACACCTGAGACCCCTTACTCCATACCCATGGTATGTCCCAATACACCACACCAGTATTCACTATTCAAGGTCTACTCTGCTCTGAGAATTGATGGTGCTGCATAGGCCACACCCCTCCACTGAACATCCATAGCCACTTTCATTTCTCCATTTGTGAAAAAAGGTGGATTTTTTTCCTTTTAAACTGGAGATCTGGAAATACACAAATAAAATCATGCATTCAGATATAAGAGGAGTGGAATGTCATCTAAGAGATGCAAAGAGGTCACTACAGTCAGTATGTCCTTCATTCAAAGCACAGCTTGCAGGGCGGGGGGGGGGCCTTCAACACATGCCTATGTGGCATACTTTGGGCATGCACTGAGAAAGTGAGAAATATCTCCACAGCTCATATTTCCACTCAACCTTGCATATTCTGAGCATTGTATGAGAATTTGAGAGACCACCCTGGCTTAAGGTGGCATGCATATCAAGTTCTTAGTGCATATTCTCTGAAATAATGGCATACAATGCAAAGGTAGGTATAATTATGTTTTAAAAGGTTACTGAACAGCTCTGTGAGAAGTCACTCGTAGGTCGGCCATGTCATTGAACCCATTATTAGCTGTCATTATTGAGTAAGGTAGGCTGAAGGAAAGTTTCTCAGGTAATTGCTAATGAGGGCATGTGCAATTTGTTCCACATTGTTTGATGAATGATGTACTGTAGTTTCCTGCTTAGTCTTCAACTGTGGGAGCTGGCTGTAAAAGGAGCCTTTTGAAAGATCCCACAACAATGGATTTTCCCCCCTTTTCTTTCTTTCTTTCTTTTTTTCAGATCTTTACATAAAAGGTGTACATGTTCAAATCAAATTGAACTAATGTTCAAAGGAGGGTGCATTCAAGAGCACTTTGGTGCTTAGCCTCTCTAAGGAGTGGGCCAGAATGTCCTCTGCTTTCTATTTGTATGGGTCAGTACGGCCTCATGTTTTTATACTTTATAATGGTAGTTATACTGATTGCAGTGGCAAATTAGCAACAGTCTTAGTAAATGGAATTTATTTGTGGGAACACTATGATATGGTCTGGCTGGTGTTCTGGAGCATATGTTCTTTGAAAAAGCTAATTCATTGTCTGGTGTCAGCTTTGCAGACCCACAAAAATTACTCTTTACTCAACTCAGATGTATAGGTTTGAGAACCACAGGGCAAAGGGAACTGCTGACCTTGGCAAGTTACTTTGTCCACTTTCTCTCTGTTTCTCTTTTTTCCATTACACTTACACACAGCTCTTGCTTTTTATGATAAACTGAGTGAGGAACAATTCCTCTTTCTCTTCACAGTGAGATTTCTCTCTGTGAGGGTTTAATTTCTTTTAATAAAGTTTTTTTTTTCAGGATTTAATCTTTCATGGTCAATTTTCCCCCAGAAGAAACATCAGCTTGCACAGAATTATAATGATTTCTACACAAAACTGCACATAATAGTTCCTGGAAAGGGCTTTGAACCTCACCGGATTTGGCAGTTTCTTATGCAAAATGTGAAAAATTGTGGTGGGGGGGGGGGGGAGAGAGAACACAACAACAAAAGAAGGACAGGACTGTGGGCTGATTTTCATGGGAAGTTGAGAAATCTCCTTGATGCGGAGTCTCAGCATGACAAGCATGCAGGAAATCCACAAAGCTCCAGTTTGTCTCACACACGTATATACAGATATACTGGTTTGAAGTTGTTCCCATAACATCACAAAAGCTGACCCTCTAGTCTCAGGTTTTTGGCCTGAAATTTCAGGAAATGGGAAGCTGTTCACCTGCCAGTTCTAGCCATCACTGTCATTGATTTTCAACACGTCACTGTAGTTTTTCTCCATACTGCATGCCACTCTTCCAGCCTATTTGCTTGTCTCCTCTATAGACAAAGTGTCTCCATGGACACTGCCTGCTGTTGCTTTAAACATGGAGATGAGAAGAAATTGGAAGGTATCTATGCAATGTTATTATCACATTCTTGTGTCTTCTCAGCTCCATTCTATATACTGCAGCCAGATATCTGAATGCTATCATGGAGTTCTCAAACCGCCACACAAAGACATACAGTGGGTTTTTACAATGTTTCCCTTCTTTTCCACTTTAAAACCCATGTGATGATTTGCTGAAAGCTTGGTAGCAGTCTAAGCAATTATAGAATCACAGATCTGTTCCTCTGGAAGAGTCATTGAGTTCAGCCCCCTGCCAGTTCAGGAAATAGCAGGCCAGATACATGGCCATCCAACATCTGCTCAAAAATCTCTAGTGAAAGAGATTCCACCACCCTTTATGGTAGTTATTTCCATTGCTGAATGGCTCTCACTGTTAGAGTTCTTCCTAATGTTTAGTCAAAATCTCCTTTCTTGTAACTTACATCCATTACTTCTGGTCTTATCCTCTTGAGTTGCAAATAACCCAAGCCTGCTCCACCTTCCAAATGACAGCTATCATATTATTATTATTATTAATGACAGCTATCATATAGCTGTCATAGCTGCTTAGCTTACTTTTCACCTTAGGTCTAATCCAGGACTAGGACAGTGGAGAAGAGAAAGAACGAAATCTGTTCACTTCATTTGGCTTTTGTGGTTTTCTTTTGTTTATTAGACTTCCCAACTCCTTTTATATAATTATGATGGGGCAGAATTTTCATAGTAGCAATCCAAGTGTATTCATTTTCATTCCTCTGCGGCCCCTTTTTTGAAATGAATGGTTAGGATGTGCATGGAGAAAACGTTCAAGTTTCATACATCTTTGGGGCAGAGTGCCACCTTAGTTTTGGGTTCTTTTGGGTACTAGTCCTTTCATGAAACATGAACGCGTCTGGCTCTTTCAGACTCTTTCATTTTGTTTTCCCTCATCCATGCACTCTATAAAACCATCTAGCACAGTCAGGGGAGAAATGTGGCAAAGGAAGTGAGAGCCACCAAAGCAATGTGCTAGTCAAAATGTGAGGAAGGAGGGGAGGCAGGGAAGGAGGAGGGAGAAGGAATGGCACATGGACCCCCTTATACCGCCCCCAAAAGATGCAGTATTCATCTCCAATTGCCTCATCTCCTTCTGCTGCCACTGCTGCCACCAATAAGGATTTCCTACAAGACTGTGAGGAGGTTAGAAGGCCGTCATTCCTAACCTCCTCCCAGCAGCATCAGCCTCTTAAAGATATAGGCAATGGGAGAGCATCCACCACTGGCACCACCACCACCTTTATTATTATTATTATTATTATTATTATTATTATTATTATTATTATTATTATTATTATTATTATTATTATTATTATTATTATTATTATTATTATTAAATTTCCTTCAGCTTCTTCTCTGCCTTTCTCTTGTTCACACTGGCTGCCCTCCTTCAAATGGACATCAATATGCTTCAATTAAGATGCCTGAGCTTCCTTGCAACATACATGCCTGGTATAAGCTGTAGGGGAGAGCAGCTTACACACAGGCACTCGCCTGCTTGCTGTGTATGCCTTTTCCCAATGAAGAGGGAACTTGAGCTGCCTGAACGCTGGGGCATTCCAGGCAAAACACTAGAAGCTTGGCTGGGGCAAAGGAAAAGTTTTCACTCTTGCAACTAGCAGTTATCTCTGTGTATGTTTCTGTGCATACACCCATGTGCACATATGTACAAAAGCTTAGTAGACAAATAAGAATGTGACTGAAGTGGCAGTGGAGTCTTTGCAGGACTTCAGTGTCCTGACAGAGCTGGCAGACAATCATGCTGAAGCAAAGAAGGAGCACCACTCACTCCTCTTCACTTGGTCCCAACCAAATCGAACCCCTTTACTGATAAAATAAATAAATAAAAATCCTGCCCCTTGATTCCTGGGCATTCTGCTAATAGCAGCTCTTGCAACACTATTTGATTAATTATTTCCCAGGCAATTTGATAGATCAGACAGGAAGGAGAGGACAAATAAATGGGACTCAGTAAAAGCCAGAACAGAATGGCAAAGGTTGGACTGGGGACTTAATGAAAATTGATGCCAAAAACAGTGGAATGTGCTAAACCAACATCGAAACAATACTTTAGACGTCAAACCCAATGAATATTAATCTTTCATTAACCCTTTATTGCCCCAAACCCCACCAGAATGGAACACAATGGCCTGGAACAGCAACTTCTGAGTAGGAGAACCCAACCAAATTCACAACACACATGTGAATAGATGAGCAAGCCACAAATTATCTCCAGAATTTACATTCCAGGACCTATTCCAGGTAGAAAATCAATATTGCAAAAAAAACAACAACAACAACCCCAAAAAACAAAAACACAGCCCAGAATGGCAACTTTGAAGTAGGCTAGCCCAGCCAAATCCATCCGCCCCATTGAAATAGAGGGGACTGATGGAACTAGCCCCAAACACCCCCAGGATAACATTCATAGAATAGTGAAGTTGGAAGGGGCCTATAAGGCTATGGAGTCCAACCTCCTGCTCAAGACAGGAATACAAATCAAAGGATATCTGCCAGGTGATTGTCTAAATTTCTCTTGAATGTCTCCAGTGTTGGAGCCCTCACTACCTCTCGAGGTAATTGGTTCCACTGTCTTACTGCTCTAACAGTTAGGAGGTTTTTCCTGATATTCAACCGAAATCTGGCTCCCTGTAACTTGAGCCCATTGTTACATGTCCTGTACTATGGGTTGATTGAGAACAGATTCTGCCCCTCCTCTGTATGACAGCCTTTCAAGTATTTGAAAAGTGCTACCATACCTCCCCTCAGTTTTCTCTCAAAGCTAAACATGCCCAGTTCTTTCAATCTTTTCAATACCTATTCCAGACAGAAAATCACTTTTGGGAAGAAAAAAGAAACAAACTGAAACAAAACAACCTGGAACTGCAACTTCCAAGTAGGAAACCTCAATGAAATTCACTTGTCCTATCAGTCTAGAGGGACAAACACAACCATCCACAAAGCCTCAGGGACCACATTCCGGTAACCCGTTCTAGGCAGATAATCAATATTGCACAAAACAGGCTGGAGCAATGATATTCACCTTTCTCATCAGATGAGGGAGTAACGACGGGACAGGTGAATTTGTTTGGGCTGTCCTACTCAAAAGTCTCTATGCTGGACTAATTCTCTCAATATCAATTTTCTGACCGGAACAGGTACTGAAGGTTGCTCCTGCAGATGATTTGTGGCTTGCTGCATCTGTCTCATCTAATCAAATGTGAATTTGGTTGGGTTATCGTACTCAGAAGTTGACATTCCAGGCCATTGTGTTACGTTCTGGCAGGTTTGGGGGCAATAAAGGGTTAATGAAAATTCATTGGGTCTGAGGTCTAAATATTGTTTGAATGTTTGCACATCCCACTGTTTTTGGCATCAGTTTTTATTAAGATGTCCCTATTCTGGCCTGCTCTATTCCGGTTTTTATCTAGTTCCTCTCTTTTTTTTAAAGGAAGCATT